>OX638406.1:19775363-20975363 GCA_951813805.1 Limnephilus auricula
TCATTACGGTATTACATTATAAGCTATGGGGTTAGTACGATACATCAGGACTTCATTGTCACATTTAGTGTGACAATGAAATATAAACTTTACAAAATACACGACACTTGTGTGTCCAAATTTTAAAAGGCGGCCTTATTTGTACTACATAATTTGTGTTGGCTATTTTGTCGGATCTGTATTGTGTACTGTGCCCGGTTCTCTTTGGGATGCCACCCTAATAAACCATGCCCTACTAAACCAGAGATTACTCCGTCTTTCTTCACACCCTGTTGCTCAACCTTTGTGCTTATAATTGAATGCCCTGTTCTACTGCAATATCTGTAGTTAACTCACAAGAGGGATATAAAAATAAATTAATGGAACAGTAGCAAGCATCTATTTTATTCGAAGAGTAAACATGGTGATGTTTAGTGTGGTAATAATTAAGTGATTTAATTTAATGTTTTTTTTTTTTTTATAATTTTTTTTTAAAAAAAATTTTTAAAGTTATTTTTATTTTTTATTTTTTTTATTTTTTATTATTTTTTATTTTTAGTGCGTAGTTTTTACTCAAAACGCATTAGGTACATTTTTTTTAGTTTTGTATATTTTAAGACCTGGTTTCAGTATCATGACACACTTTTTTGTTTACTTCTTATAAATCACTTTGGTATTTTTGAACGATGACGTCATGGATGTATTACCAGGTAGTCCCGATTGGGGTTGCCATTGCCTCACTGAACTGAAACAGTCGTTATTAGCACTCTTATGAGGAATTCACAATTAATTAAAATTAATATATTAAGAGAAAGTCGACCATATTTTCGTAAAAGTGTTACAATATCTAAGATTAAATTAAAAATTTTAGCGGTAATCCACCATATTTCAATTTGGAAGGCGGGAACCATTTATTGGATAACCAACACCTGTGCCATAGGTCACCGCAAGTGGTTAGCTACGTTTGGTGACTTAGCAGGGGTGCCCTGGTTCATGGGGTAAGGTTTATCTAGGTCTTGGCGGCGGATGATCTAGACACACTGAACCCCAGATTCCTACCCAATCCTCACACCTTTTTCCTTCCCAGAACTTCCTCTCCTTCCTTTCCTTAAAAATACCTCGAGCATCCCCAAAGATGACATAAGCCCTGAGGGAAATTATTTTCCTCAAATCCTCCTGTGTGGACCTAATGTAAAAAAAAAAAATATATATATATATATACAAAATGAAATTGTAGCTTTAAAAAACCCAATTCTCGAACGATTTCTAATTTTCTGATTAGCCTTTACTTTAATAGTTTAACTTATATCTTCTTCAGTCAGATAATATTTTTTTTATTAAATAATAAGTTTACAAGGTATAAAAATAAAAATTAATTTCAACCTAAGTTTTCACAGTTTTTTTGTTTGTTTTGATGTTTCTCTTCTATAAAGGAGAATATATTATTTTAATGTATTGAATAATATTTTCGTGCTACTTTAAAACCAATTTGTCTGTGTTTTTGTGTAGAATAATCCTAAAAATGAATTTGGTCCATAAAAAATTACAATTGGAGTAAGAAATGAAATGTTTAAACACTAGAAAGGATTTTTTTAATTCCACAAATTATTCCCCGAAAACGTATTTACAATGAAAATTATTATTTTATTGTGGGCTCATGGTGAAAGTATTTGTTTACTTCGAACACAATGTCAGTCAATCCATCTCATCACTCCGTCATTCAATTTCCACACTTTCCAATAGGGGGCGGCCTTTTCGGCACCCGCCCCCACTGTGCCCAACCTTTACTGCTACGATGTTAAAGGCCAGAAGAACCCTGTTCAGTGGCGTGCCGATAGGTTTGTGAAAATAATAAACTTCACAAAACAAATCTTCTAGATTTTTAGTTTTTATGACAGTGAACTGTAGTATTGAAATGGGCTTTTTTAGGGTAAGGAAATACCCGAGTTTTCAACCCTAGTTACAATATTAAAAAACAAGAGTTAACATTTTATCTTGTTTAATTTTTGGGTTACCGGTCGTCTTGGAATTGCTCTACTGTAAGTACTTTATTATTACGTCGTATCTTTATTTCCTTCTTTCTTCTCTTTCTCTGTACTCTTATTGTATAAAATACTACACTTAAATATTTTGTATCTTATGTTGATTATTTTTTTACTAGCATTACTGTTATTTTACTAGGAATATCTCTATCTAGTATCAATATAATTTTGATTTACCCATGCTGCGAAAATTTTTAATTGTAGTGTTAATATCTTTGCACATCCTAAAAGCAAATCCATTAATCTAATAATTGGTAACATTCTGTTAATGTTTCAAATAAAAAATATTTTTTTATTATTTTTTATAGTGAATACCTCACAAGAGTTCCAACTCCTCCCGTCTGGAGCCAGTGAGACTATGGCATCCCCAATTGGGGTATGTAATGAGGCTGAAGGTAAGTGGGGAAGGGAAGGAAACGAGGAAGAGGGAGGTGGGGAAGTACAAGTCACTAAATACGGCTAAAGCCATTTCAAGCAACGTTTCAATTCTGAATGGTGGTCTTACATCAGGGCGATACTAAGAGTATCTTCCACTCTGGAATGCGCCGCAAATACACTTTGTATTATTTTAAATAATTAATTGTGAAATAACATTATTATTTGCGCACTTCGGGTTCGAACCCGCGGCCTTCGGAATGGGAGTCTAACGCCCTACCGCTGGACTATGGTACTTTAATATTAATCTCAATTTATAGGTTTATCATTGCTGAACGGCTATCCAAGCTATCTCTTTTTTATTGGCTTGAATAGTTTACTAAATGGAGAAGCTAGTAAAATGCCACTTTTATGCGTTAATAATAATAATAATAATTGGTCAATTTGTAGAGCATTGTTTTTGTGAGAAATCGCCTTGAGGGCGCCGTGACATCTTTGCCAAATTCTACAGAAGGGAAGGTAACATTCCTCTAGAAGTAAATAGGGCTCTGTCTGTGACTTCCCTGTTCCACCTACTGTAGCACGTACGTAGGTATTCCAGTATTTAACATATTATTATATTATCTCATTATCGTTAGTGGTCACCAGTCGATAACAAAGAGATAGGTATCAATAAAGGTTTTAAATGACGGTTCAGGCTACATAATAAGATAGTTTAAGTTAAGATAGTTTTACCTTCCAATAAAACTTATATTATGTGTCTAACTTCATTTAAAACCTAGGCAATCACTGCCTAATGAGAAAGAATGCTTTAAACGAAAGTGATTTGGGCTTGCGTTTAAACTTTTGTGTAGCATCTGGTGTTTACTTGACAAACACAAAGTACCAAAAAGAGCAGGAAAGGCCAGGCAAAGGGGAATTGGTTTGTACTATGTCCACAAAAACTGATATCGAAAAAATTATGTTTGAAGCTTGAGTTTTGGTTTTTATACTATGGAGATAGAATAAAAGAGATGTTGAAAATTGAAAAGTTCCCGTTTAATTTTTTTTATTTTTGTATATATAATTAATATTACTGCATTCTCAGCTTATAAAAAACCCAAAAATGGACAAAGTGAAAACCAATTATCAAAAAACGAATTATCAGTAAAAATATATAATTCAATTAAAATAATCTTGCCTGGTTACGGCACGCCCCTGCCCAATACAACCTCAACATACCTTAACCTACCCTTTAGAACACTTAACCCTCCGCTCTAACGCTCAGTGTAAAAACATGGTCAGGGGTGTATTGCCACAGGCTCTATGGGAGGTGATAAAACCCTTACTTCATGGGTCTCCTCTAAAAACACTTCAAAGGGTGATAGTTAAATCAAAAAGTTGATTTATTTACGGCTGTGATCGAGCTTCAGATGTAGGGGGTTTTAATGTTTGAACAAAGTGTAACATGTATTTAAATAAACAAACTGTTTTTTTCTTGTTTTAATTTTTTTTTTAAATTCACTTGAGAGGTTATGACGCTAAACGGGTTCAATTAAGAGGGTGTTACCAGAGAATACCCGAAATTAGTCCCTTTTAAATCAAATTCTAGACGCAATGACTCTTTTTTTACAAAAAAAACATAGGTTGATTTTGAAAGATTGTTATTAAATGTGGAACACGCAGTTTTAAAAATTTGAAAAACTACGTGTATTTTTAATATACTAAGGTTATACCGTTGGTCGTTGGCAGATTTGTTCAATTTTCAAACAATAGATTCTATTAAAAAACACAAATTTCAAATCAAATAATCATACAACAAAATAAATCAATACATAATCTAGTCAACACAGTTTTCAAAATTTTAATTTTAGTTAAATTAAAATCATTAAAAAATAAATCCGAAAACGTATTTTGTGACAAAAATACCTCAGTTTTTTTATTTATTTAAGGTCTGAAAAACTAAAATATTGAAAAAAAAATTTACCCACGTATTTTCTTTAGACATATGGCATATGGACGTGAGGAGAAAACTGTTGAGGAGAGTATGTGGTCCCGTAAAAGAGGGGAAACAGTGGCGCATCCTGTACAACAAATAACTATATGATATATATCAGGCCACCAACATCTTAGCCCATATGAGAATCCTCAGGTTGAGATGGGCTGGGCATGTACAGACAATACCGGCCACACGCGTCCCAACAAGAATTATGACTGGACACCCAGGTGGAAAGAGAAGAGTGGGAAGACCCTGACTGAGGTGGGAAGACGAGGTAAGAGGGGATGTAACACAGCTTCTCCAGATATCAAACTGAAAATCAGCCGCTGAGGACAGGAGGTGTTGGAGGCGAATGTTGCGGGAGGCCAAAGCTCGATATGGGCTGTAGCGCAATCGAAGAAGACGTATCACTATTAAGTAAATCAAATACTTTGGTAAGATCATGTCGAGTTTGAACACACGACGCTTTTCCTTCAATTTTCGTCAATTTTCCTTCAATCTCTGTGTGGCGTCATTTTTAATAAAATAAAATAAATTACTTTGTGTACACCACTATTTAATAACAATTATCGACGTTACAATAATAAGAACATGAATAACAATAACAATAGAAACAAATAAGTAAAGACAACAGAGCTATACACAAAAATATTGTAGAAGGTGTTGTTTCTTCTTCGTCTTCTTCGATGGCGCTACAGCCCATATCGAGCTTTGGCCTCCCGCAACATTCGCCTCCAACTCCTCCTGTCCTCAGCAGTTGACTTCCAGTTTGTTACCTGCAGAAGCTGTGCCGCATCCCCTCTTACCTCTCGAAGGTGGTGTTTAATTACTTTAAAATATCATAAAAAACATTTGCATAAAATGAAACATAAAATTGTTTTAGAATAATATGTTAACATTATATACAAATTAGGATAATTTTTTTTAAAATTAACTAAATATAATCAGTTTGTTTAAACAACAAAAATAAATTATTACATATATAACTATTAATATGAAAATAAATGTAAGAGTTGTCTATTTGGAAAAATATTTGGATTTTAATGTTGTTATAATATAAGTTTATAAGTTTCAGACGATGTTTACAAGTGCCGAGAGAATTGAGGAGTGTTCTTTCGTATCTACCCACCCCCGCAAAGAACCTGCATGATGTTTTGTTAGTTAGTTAGATTCGTGAGCGTATGGATATATGCGTGGTAATGACATTTTGCTAAGCGCGTTTAAAACAAGTAGGCCATACTTTCACAATCACCGTTGCCAAACATTTTACATAAACTGAACAAAGTTTAGTCAAAATGGCGTAGCGATTCTGGGGAACTGGTCCCCGGGGGCAGCTGGCTATCCAACACCGGTCTATTGTCCACAGTAAAGTCATTACACCTCCCCTTCTCACCTCCTCCCGACCGACCGCAAGCCGGGGACCGATGACTCGCGTAGCAGACGGCCCCTCCGGGAGGCTTTAATGTAAATGTCCTGAAAAGTACTGCTTGAAAGATATTGTATTTTTATTCTACGGAAGTCTTCACGCGACCCATCGAACGACAACATAATGTAGATCGTTAGTTAAAGTACCAGACCGCCTATCTATGAGCTTTTGTTTACGACACCTAAAAGCACAGATGTTGTGAACAAAATGGTATTCGTGAATTGAATAAACGCCAATTTTTTATAATTTAATGGTTTCTATATCGATTTTGTTGGAATCACTGAATCGTCTGATTACGCCCTTGGTTGGAAAAAGGGAGCAAAGATCGTCCACATAAGAGATAGGCTAACGATTAGAAAGATAACTGCTTGTTTCGGAACGTGAGGACCGCAAATAATCGACTTAACACCGGAAATTAGCCCATTTTAAATCAAATTCTAGACGTATTGACTCTTTTTAACAAAAAAACATAAATTGATTTTGAAAGATTGTTATTTTATCTGGTACACGCAGTTTTAAAATTTTGAAAAACTAAGTTAATTTTGAATATACTAAGGTTATACCGTTGGTCGTTGGCAGATTTGTTCAATTTTCAAACGGTAGATTCTATTAAACAACACAAATTTCAAGTCATATTCATACAATAAAATAAATCAATACATAATCTAGTAAAGACAGATTTAAAATTTTTAATTTAAGTTAAATTAAAATCATTAAAAAGTAAATCCGTGAACGTGATTTGTGACAAAAATATCTCAGTTTTTTTAAATTTATTTAAGGTCTTCTTACAAACTAAAATATTTCAAAAAAATTTTACACACTTATTTTGTTTAGACATTATTGAAAAATTGTAAATACTTATAATCAAAAAATACTTACAAGAAGTAAACGATATTTAATAATTTATCATCGTGCGTTTAGAGCATTTTTATTGCTTACTTGAATGTAGGTATATATTAAAGCAAGTTTTTAATGAAATAAATCGATATTTATTTTTTAATTTAAAAAAATTGATGCAGGTAATAATCGATCTTTCTCATCGGAACCGCCATATGCAGTTGCAAGCATTTTTAAGCTTTTGTTCTCAGCCGCTGGTCAATCGCTCTTAAACTTTACCAACCATTAAAATTGACTGATTACAGTTACCTATTTTCTTCATTAAATTTATGAAAATTATCGAAACAAAATTATTTGTGATTTATTGTGTTTATTTAAAACTCTAAATGCAATGCTGTATACCCCTGGGTTATATATTTAATTTCGTACAATATTCCTGGCAGGACACAATACACTTCTTACCTTATTATTATCTCAACAATTCTTCTTCAACGTCACAATATTGTATTCCCATGAGATGAACTCTGATGTATTGCTTATATTTAGTTCATCAATATTGCAATACTACCTGACTTTTTTCATCTTGTAGAAGTTATCTTTGAATATTTATTTATTATTTATTTATGGTAAGATGTTTATTACTTATCATTGGTGATAAAACGGTTACTACGACGAGTTTGTTCTAAAAGTTAAGTTGCTTAAATAAAAATTCAGTGTTAGGTAACTAGTTGGAGAAACAATTTTTTATTTTTTTATAGTGATTACTTCACAAGAGTCTCAACTGATCCCGTCTGGAGCCAGTGAGACTATGGCATCCCCAATTGGGGTATGTTGTGAGGCTGAAGATAAGTGGGGAAGAAAATGAGATGGGGGAGAGGAAGGAAAATTAAATCATGGTGAAAATCATGACAAACATTATTATAAAAACGTTTAAACGTTTTAGCCGGAAACCATCATAAAAACATGATTATTTGAATTAAGGTTGTTTTTCCTTTAAAGCTGTTTACAACACAATCTTATTACGCTAAGGTTTCAAATGAAAAATATTAAAGCAAACCTAATTCCGGTTTCCCTAAAAAATGGAACGATCACCAATGAATTTATTGTGTAACTTTTGTTGTTTGTTTTTTTTTTTGGTTGATTCGGAAAATCATTTCTGCTGCTCTAACTCTTAATTATGTTTGTAAAAATATGCTTATTAGTTAATAGTTTTCGATTTTTCCGGAAATCCGCTTTTGTTAGAACGCAAAGCTTTGGCTTTCAAATAAATCAATAACTTAATATAACAAGGAATCAAGGGCCTGGTTGCCTCTTGAATGGTAATACAAATGATGTGGTCAGCATATCATATTATAATACGTAAGTCATTCGGTTCTTCGAAAAAATGTTAATTAAAATAAAATAAAAAACACTATTTTACCTTTAATAAATTAAATAATATAAAATTTAGGCTCAATGACGTTAGTTTTTACCCACCGCAACAGTTAAAACAGAGTGAAGAATAAACAAGCCAAAACGTATCTCATTTTTCTCATCTGTGAATCTGTGATGATGAAATCACTGTCTATGATATTCTACAGATACGTATCCATGTATATGATTATCCGTTGAACCTATGTATACGTTCCTTTGTTACTCGTAATGTGTTATTTTGTGGCTAGTAACATCTGTAACTCAAAATCGATAAAAATTTAGATACGTTTCTTTGACATAGGTAATTCGCATGGCAAACGGAGTTCAGAAACAGTCGATTTTAGCAAAAAAGGTGTTTTTAATTTATTTTGCGAATAATTTTAAAATAAATAAAAAGTTAATCAAGGGAAATTGTCACAGATAATGCTAGCCATTACATGGTAATTTTTCAATTTGTTTTTTTTTTTATAATGCAAATCGTACCTTTCCCACATTTCGTGCACTTTGTACATTTCGTATACTTCGTACACTTCGTATACTTCGTACATTTCGTACAAATCGTACAATAAAAAAGTTAATTTTCGCATATATTTTATGTGAAGATATTTTTATTTTACTCCACTTAAGCGAATCGAACAGAAACACTTTATCCAAAGCATATTTTTTGGTATTCATGATGTAAACCGATTCTTAGTAAAAAGTGATCGAAATTAGTAATTTCATATTAATCTTCGCCTTTAGACATTCAATCTAGAGAACTACAGGTATAATTTCAAACAAAATATTTAACTGTAAACGTGGAATTTTAATATAAAATAAAATTAATTCCAGTCAAATATCAAATTCCAAAGAAAACGGTTCCTAAAAATACAAATTATCCGCGGGTGGCAGGCGATGTAGCGAGTACTGGTAAAGAGAATCCTTAACCCTCGTTTAAAGTAATATCGCCTTCGTTTCAGATCTCCCTTAGCGGGAATCCTTCCAATTTCACGTATCTCCAACTCTTTTATTCTGAGTCTTTTTCATTAAGTTTTCTGAACGTTTCCCTTAAATACCATCGCGCTCGTTTTATCTGCCCGGACATTTCTTCAGCAGTATTCCAAGATATGCGCAGGTAAACAAACTCGCGCTTTGTAGCATTTTTATTGAATAAACTTGATAATTAGTAACTAACCATGCAACATTTATTGAAAATATGTTTTCGAAATAACTGTTTTCTTGTAATGTACCAGTTTATGGTATGTAGGGTTAAATGGAAAAGAAACGCCGACCTGCCGGTACTTCAAAACCGAGTTCTCAGAAATGTTTATGGACTTCCATGGGACACTCATATCAGAGACATCTATTCAGTTTCCGGTATCCTTCCAATCACAATCCTTCATAAACATGAAATCACAAGCACCATCCTACAAATTACCCAACAATCAACTCACACTAACATCAAGCCGCGTTACAACCAAGACATCCACAACCACAATACTCGAAATAACAATAAAATCCGCGTTCCTCAAACACACACTGCAAAATATGGGATAAAATCTCTGAACTATATTGCCTATACACTTTATAATTCGCTTCCTGATATGTATAAAACCATCCAGCATAATAAAAAATTGCAAAGATAATAATGCTTTAAAAGAATATTTTTTAACTACATTTAAAAATGAAAATAAGTAATTGTCTTGTCATTTTTTGTTCTATCTTATATACTTGTATCGTTTTTTTCTCTCTTTACTTGTTTTCTCTTGTTTGTTTGTTCTACTTAACCTGTCTTTATTTTTATTTTTATGCTGTACTGAATGTAAAACTTATATTTTGTTATCAAAATACCTTTGTAAAGTTGTAACTACTACCTCCTACCAATGAATTGTAAGTTCTTCCTGTCCTAAAATGAGTTTTGTAACTCATCGGGATTGCTCTAGCAAGAAATAAAAACAATGAAAAAAATGAAAACATCATCTGGTAATGCTGTGTTTGTTCTACTAGTATTTAATTGAGAGATGTTTCGATCAACCAGCGTTTGGCACAGGGAGGCGTTAAAATGTAAAACCAATATGGCACTGATCGTCCATTTGATCGACACATTTTGACGTCCATAAAATCGCCATTATAAGTGTTTCTATGCTCGTCAGATTCGTTCAAAATGTTCACTTTGTTCAAAAGCTGAACTGAGCCGAGAATAAACATTTCAAGGGCCACGTACAAAATATATATTCAATTGTAAAGATTTCAGAATTTTTATTCAGGACTTTGAGTAACTTTGAAAATCGGATAAAGGAGAATATTATGAAGTGTTTCCACTGGAGCGAATTGTGGCTTATTTATGCGCCATTTTTAATTTCTAGGATTGATTTGCGGTTTTTAAAAGCCAATTATTTCTTTATTCGGCAAAAATTAAAAAAAATAATAATTCTAGCTGCCACCAATGTTATTTTGGTTTTTAAACGAAGATACTGAAATGCTTTACCGTTTACATCATAGATGTTGCAAATCCATATTTCGTGGCGTGTTCCATAATGATTGAAAAATGAACTTTAATTTGAATTTGGTAGCGTCCAGTTATTTGTGATTTTTTGGCTGTCAAAAACATTTATGTCGTAAGTGACTCTTTTATACGATTACTATTACATATTAATATATCAATGTATTAGTAAATAATTTGTTCAACTGGTTAAAATGTTTCTAGTTGCAGTAAATAAAAAAAAAGTGGTATTTTTAGAACATTCCCGTACGTATGTGAATTTTGCCTTCACAATTATATTATGAATAATTTATCTGCTAATATCGATCTAATTATTTCACGTGTGCATTTGAAGTAAAATAATTTCAATAAAGTGATTCATAACAAAGACATAAATATAAATTTTATATAGATTGGGTAATTTTTAAACCAGTTATTTTCATTTGAAATGTTTTGAAGAACTGTCAAATATCGATTTCTGTAGCAAAAAATGGCGAAATAACTCAGAATTAAAGCCACTTGCAATGTGTTTTCTGAAAGATTAGTAATGTATATTGATATGATTTATGTCTTATTAAAAACCTTGTTTCTTGTTTTACTACGTTATACAAAAACATGGTCATAAATATCCAGTATTAGGTCTCAATTATTTATAAATCGTAGCTGCGATTTTCACATTGTGTTGTACACTTGAAATAGGTTGTCTGTATTATACGATTTAAATAGCTAAAAAAAGCAAAAATCGCAAGAATTGTTATTGATAATTGTATACAATGAAATTATCATCCTAATTTAATTCCAGTTCTGTGTATTTAATGTACTGAATATAGTAAATTTGTTCATTACATTTTGACAGTCCGTGATCAAATTCTGGAAATATTTTTTTCGCGCCTAATTTTTGATCAGCTGATTACCTTTAAAATCTATTCCATTTTCCATAGAGTATGTAACTTTTATTATCAAGCATACCACAGACAACATACAGAAATCGAAAATATTCAATGTTGACTCGAATAAATAGCTTTGACGGCAGTTCCAAAGTAACAAACACGCCGGATTCGCGCGGTTATAAACTTTACGATTTTTTAATATTTTTGTTATCAATCCTACAAATATGAGATAAACGGTAGAATATTGGTTACTTCATTGGCTATATAGAACAATAATTTTTCTATGTCTCCATATAAAAATTCGAAGGTATGATTTTTTTAATGGTGGCGAAAAATTTTTAACTTGTTCTCTTTGAAATCTCGAGCAATCGAGGCAAATTTATTTATTTCGCGTGATCGCTCCAGTGGTTAAACAGTACCACTTTCTTGGAGCTTGCTAAAAATTTATCGGATACGAACCCAATATTGATTATAAAAAGCGTAAACATGAGTTAAATTATTATAAATAACCAACCAATATTTTAAAATGTTAAATGACCTTTAACGTTTTTTAAGGGTAGTTTTTTTTAGATATATTTTCAAAAACGTTTTTATTCATATCGTAAAAAGAGTATTCAACAGTTTAATAATGATTTTTTTTTAAGAAAAACTCTCTTTTTAACTTTTGAAGGTTATTTCCATCAATGTAATATATCATTGAAGAAGAAGATAACAATAATAAACTAATTTTTTAAAATATGAAAATGAACAAGACACAGAATAATAATAAAAGATAATGGTCGCAACTGGGAGTCGATCCCAGAACCTTACGTCTTACCGGGACATACACCTCTACCAATTGGGCCACTGCGATTTATTATGAGAATGTCGTATTTTAAATTAATTGTTATTAATTAAATTTTTTCAATAATATGGAAAAAAAAACTTTAGTCGAAGATAATATTGTTAATTCTGAAATTTGAAATATGTAGTTGACAATTACGACAGTCTCATAATAGATCGCAGTGGCCCAATTGGTAGAGGTGTATGTCCCGGTAAGACGTAAGGTTCTGGGTTCGAGTCCCAGTTGCGACCATTATCTTTTATTATTTTTCTGTGTCTTGTTCATTTTCATATTTAAAAAAAATTAGATTATTATTGTTATATTCTTCTTCAATGTTTAATAATGACTTCAGATAGCGAAACAGCTGTCACTTTACAGCAAAACTTGTTTAATAATATAATATTAAATTTATTGTGTGTATTTCAAAAATATTGTGTACAAAAAAATAAATTATCTTCGTTTTCTCCTGAGTAGTGTTTCTTCGCTCATGCTTAATGACATTTTCAAGTGCTTTATTTTTATATCAAACGCAGCGATTCTTATTTATCTTATATTAGGCACCATTTCATTTTGTGCTTAATTTAAAAGAAGATTCACGTAATTCGGGTATTACGTACCTTTATGTCTCTAATGACATTAAGTCAGGTTAAATATCAAAACGTGAAGAAAAAATCTGAAGAGATAAGACTAATCCTTATTCAAATGATTGTAAACACATAATATGAAAAGAAAATGAAAAATAAAATTATTTTCCAGACATTTGACGAATTCTGTGATTGAGGAGCAATTTCGCCTAGCAAACTGAAGGTCGCGGGTTCAAAACCAGATGTGTTTAAATTGTGTTATATTTTAATGTATTTCCCCAGTCCTTCCCTTCCCAACTTACCTGCAGCTTTACAACATACCCCAATTGGGGATGCTATGGTCTCACTGAATCTAGACGGGAGCTGTCGGGACTCTTGTGAGGTATTCACTATAAAAAAAATTACATTGGAGGGGACCCCACCACGTTCCCAACGGAATTATAAGGAAACATATGGTTTCCTTCTTTACCGCACACGTCAAGACCCTAAATCTTTTTTTTTTTTGAACGAAGCTATATTTATTTTGAACGACTCTAGACCCTCCAATGTCCATGCATACGAAGTTAGTAAGCAGTATGCAAGTACTTACATTGACATAATACGAAACAGAAATAAAAGTAGCTGCTCGTGGAAGAATTCTTCTGAAAAAGATAGTTTAAAGATATACGTAAAAGTGTTAGTAAAAGTGAAAGATAAAAAATAAGAGTTGCAGCCCGTCGAAGAAACCTTCTGAAAATACAAGTAATAATGAAGAAGAAAACAGTAATAACATAATATAAGTAGGTACTTACAATGACAACAGAAATAACAAAAAAAAATAAAAAGGAAGAATAGCCAGAGAAGGTATTCTACAAACCACCCGGCAGTCCCAAAAAAATACAATTAAATCATTTGAAATCATATAAGGTATTTTTGCGGCACGTTCCAAAGTAGTTACTCTCAGTATCGTCGTAGTGTAAGACTGCCATTCAGAATTGAAACGTTGCTTAAAATGGATTTAGCCGTGTTTGGTCACCTAATAGCCAGGCACTTCTTCATCTTCAACTTCCGGAAAGGATGTTTTTCCCCTCCTTACTACCTTCAGCTTCACAACTTCTGCTTTTTGTACTTTTGTACTGAGATAAATTCATAGAAAATGGCAATTAAGCGTGCTTACTTATTTTATCAGTTTGGAATTTCTGTAACAAATGACAAAACTGACTTGGAATATGAAGCTTTATTATTTTATAATTATATTTTTTTTAATGTTTATATTTAGATGTTTAACTTATATGGAGTTTCTGTCGGATATGTAAAGGTTGTTTTATTTTTCGTTATAAAATAAGTGTACGTTGTTAATAATGATAACACGCAATGGCTTTCTTCTTCTTCTTCTTCTTCCCCTTGTCCTATTCGGGTCGGGGACCCACTGCATCGACAAGGCTTCTCCATACGTCCCTGTCTTGCGCCGATTGATCGGCCTCCGTCCATGGCAGATCCATCCTCTCCTCGCACAGTTTTTGGATTTGCCTCGCCCAACTGTGCCTGGGGCGGCCTACTGGACGTCTACCCTCTGGAATGGCACTCAGTATTTTCTTCGGAATTCGGTCATCAGACATTCTTAGTACATGTCCAAGCCACCTCAGTTGCGATTTTTCTACGAAGAGTAGCAGTGGTTCAATGTTTAGATCATCTCGTAGATCGCAATGGCTTTCATTATTAAAATTTAGAAAAACAGTTCATAAAGCAATGCAATAAACGAAAACGGAAAAATTGAGCGGTAAATGCAAGTTAAAATGAAAAAGTAATAACATTGATAATAATAAATCGAATAAATGTGTTTTTTTTATTTTTTTATTTATTTAAAGACAAAATAATATAATATCAAACTAAAAACATAATACAAAAAACAGATCAAAGTCCCAATAAACTACTTTTAAGTAGTTTGTCAATGGGTGCTTTTAACTTACGTCATACATTCAATAATAGTATTGGAATGAGTTGTTTAGCCACTCGAGCGATTGATGTTCAGTTTTTGATTTGGCTCATTCCTCAAAATATTAATATGGAAACATATAAACAAATTGCTGCGGTTTAAAGCTAATCAATCCACCTAGATTTCACCGCTTATCCAATTTGGTCCAATTTTGGACCGATATCAACCACAGAAAAATAAAACCGGTCTATATTTGGACCAAAATCGCTCCAGTGGATAATAAAATCGGTAAGTGACTTATATTGGCATCGAACAGTAATACCACCACATCACAAAGAGAGAAATGACAAAGTTTATCTAGAAAAAGCAGGTGAAAAGGTTGTGCGATGTGCAGTGGTCAACAAGTATCGTTTATATCAATTAGATTCCAGATATTAATGAATATAAAACAGAAACGGTGTGAGTGTGTTTTTACTTACGTAATATGTCATTGTTTTTGTTTTTAAATTCATGAATTTAAATTTTACGAGTTCAACTATTTGGGGTAGACGACCATTGTGTGGTGTATGTACTAAACATGTTAAAGAGGAGTAGTGGCGTAGCATGTATTTATGTATGGTTTGGAGAAAAGTTTTGAGGTTATGAATTCTATCAAACTGAATTTATTTGCAAGGTGGAGGTAAAACCATGTCCAAGATAAAGAAAGTTTAATTTTGATAGTAAAATCAAAATACAAAACCAGGTATGTCGCTTACATTACTTAATCAATTTAAAGCTTATTGTGTACCTAGAAATAAGTCAAGTATCCTTGACTTATTATGAATTTTATGCTTAGACTTACGGAATGCAGCACTTCGTTTGTGCGAAAGCACTATGAAACAATACAAGAGGCACCCTTTCTTCTTGCCCAACACATTTCCGATGTTTTCCGTTCGACTTTAAGGCATTGCACTTTCATTCCACCTATTGAAAGGATGTGTCAAGTGACACAAGTGAAAACTGTTGCTTATATACAGGATGTTAAGGTACATACTTAACTTACTTTAACCAGTGATTCCTGACATAATTTGGAGTACTCTTCTCTCCACTCCGGTGACTTTTTTTATTACTTTTTTTCAAAATTATATTCTACAAAATCAAACAAAAAAAAATCTTCCGCATTACGTCACTAGTCACTCAACCGAGTAACCGCTCAACCTCTTACCCCATCCCCCCCCCAACTGTCCAACACCTGCTATATTTTTTTTAATGTTTTAACACCCTGAATACTTTGCATGTTGTTTATACTTTTCTCTCGCAAAATCTGATTCATTCATTCAAAAATAGTTGTTAGAGTGCTGATGTGCCATAAAGATTTTTGATGAAAAGTAAAAAAAAAACATATTTTGAGAAATAACGTCCGCGTTGCGGATATGTTCGGCCCGGAAAGCCGAAGACCCTGGGTTCGAGTCTCAGATGTATCCGTATCCTTTTCCAATTTTTCTATTTCAGATACAGAAACTCGGTTAAGTTTCGCTAATATTATCCTCAATAATTAAAACATTATAATTTAACTCAATAAGTTAAAAATAAAAAAATAAAGGTTTTGAAATTTTTTATTTAAATATTAATTTTCAGTAGTTCTTCGTATTCTAAGTAATGCTTAAGTTTTAGAGTGCCTTTAATTAAATTGAAAATAATGGTTTGTTTTAAATCAACCATAAAAGAAAATTTATCTCTGTTTGCTATTTCTCAAGTTCAAATAAATAACACATTGATTAGTCGGCAGACCATGACTGATAGAGTTTGTAAAAAGTTGTTTATCCTTGATAGATTTAAATTTTGGATTATTCTACAAACTTTTCATTTTATAAGTGCTCGGCTTTGTTGAAAATTTTAAGTAAGCCCCCTATTTTACCATCCTCACAAGTTTTTCGTCCTTAAAAATAATAAAAAGTGAGAAAGATTAAGGCTGTCAAACCAAGTATGCTAATTCCTGAACAGGAGCTGTGAAATATGCAGATTCTTAGGATTTAAATAGCCAACGAAAAAAGGTTAAAACCACTTATATATTCAGGTAAGCGCAAATTATAATTTGAAGTTCCGAGAAATTATTTTATGCCCTGTCTTTAACCGTGTTTGCACTATGGCTGGACATTTTCTTACATGCATAATCTGCTTGCACATATAACATGTAGACCAGACCTATAAAGACATATACATACAGGGGTATCGGGTAATTGAAATTAATTAAAGACTTAATAAAATATATTTAAAAAATCTTAACCAATTAAAGAAATATCAGCGCCCGAGGAAGACAAGGTACAATTAAATGCCCTAAAAATATTAGTTAGTTAAAAGCAAGATTTAGATTAACCGAATAGCTAATTATGTGATATTTAAAGCCTGGAGTATGTGCTAAGGTTCAAGCCTCTCTGCCTACCACGTGGAGAGATAGCTTGATTGTTAGTAAGTTAGAAAAGCCAATTTTTGATAAAATGTGTTATGAAATATTGAGAACTCTTCAAAAGTGTATAACCAGACATATGTCATTTTTAAATCAAATTCTAGACGTATCGACTGTTTTCTACATACTAAATATTATTTAACCTATGGAAGCTATGTTTTTAATCTGACGTTGGTTGTTGGCAGATTTATTAAATTATCAAACAAAATGTTGGATTATACAAGATATATTTCAAATCATATAATCTTACAGTAAAATAAATCAATAAATTTTGATTTTGCGAAGTTTGAAGAAACAATAAATTTTTAATTAAAATTTTTAATTTTAGTTCAAATAAAATCATTAGAACATTCAAAGTACGTGTTTTGTGATGAAAAAGCTTTTTACTCACTTATTTTGCTTAGAAATTATTAAAAAATTATAAATACTTATGATTAAAACATAAATTATTACAAAAGAACATACAAAAAAAGTGTATTAAAGCAAATTACAAATGAATAAAATCGAATTTGAGTTTATAGTTAAAAATGATGGTAACTAACTAACTAACTAACTAACCATCACGCCGTTTCCCCGCAGGGGTAGGCAGAGAGGACGGACCGCCAAACAACTCGGTCTTGGCATACGCTCCTTGCCTCATTCACATTCATACATCTTCTCATACATACTCTTCTATTATTCTAAAATGATGGTACGGAGAATAATCAACCTTTCTCATCGAAACAGCCCTTTTCAGTTGCAATGGTACGATTGAAAGACCATCTTTCAACGAAATTTGAATTCTTGACAGTTGGCTAATGAACCTTAAAAATAGTGACAAGGTACAAAACGAATTCCAATAAATTACCTTCACAAGCCTGTGACAGAACACGCCATGCTTCTTTTATGACCATTGTACTTTAGTAGTTGTCACTGGTTTAGTACCTCTTATTTATGCCTGAAAATAATTCAACAAAACACTAAATAAAGGCAAACTGACGTTAAAATGCAGTAAATAAATAAATTAAATCATTCAGATAAAGAAGCACTTCGTATCCAGGCGATAAAATATAGCTGAGAGTCAGTTAAACTGAACGATGGAAAACCTCATCCCATTAAATGGGCAGAGGAGAGAGAATACTGTATAGATTTACAAGGATGGAGGGTGAAGCTGTAACCAGCTGGTCAAAGGATAATGAGAAGGGAAGAGGAAGGAGGGGTATCAGTCCGAGAGCCTGTTTTGTCAGGAACATCCCGTTCTCCAACCAAATTAAAACGGAAATTCATCTATCAAACGTAATGCAGTTTAAAGCCGTTCTGTTCTCAAAGTCAATAATAATTACGACAAATTCAAAATTAACCCAATTTATTTATATTTATTAATGAAAAAAATCCCTCAAAGATTATGTCGTATTTGGGGATGCTGGGTGGAGGTTCTTTTTATTGAAATGAAGGAGAGGAAATTCTGGGATATAATTTGGGAAAAATGGACAGAATTATTTCTAATTAAATGAAACAAATAACTTTGTATAAACCACTATTATATAATCACAATTACCTACATGTTTCGAAACCGATGGTTTCTTCGTCAGGGTAGTAATAACATTAAAAAACAAAAGAAATTAAATATTATTAATAACCAAATATTTTTTTAAAATAGCCATCTCTTTAATTTATTTTCTTATTAATACTTATTTTTAAAATAATGTATGTTTTGTTGTTTAAACATCTTGATTATCTTTTGATTATTTATGTAATGTAATTTTTTCATATTCGAAAATAATTTTTATATTTAGTTTTAAATAAATGTTTTTTTACGATATTTTTTAATTAATTAATCACCTCTCTCTAAAATATTTTTGACCATAGTTCTTTATACTTGTTGTTTCTTTGGTTTTTTAATGTTATTACTACCCTGACGAAGAAACCATCGGTTTCGAAACATGTAGGTAATTGTGATTATATAATAGTGGTTTATACAAAGTTATTTGTTTCATTTAATTAAAAATGACGCCACAAAGTGATTTTGCAAAGTTTGAAGAAATAATCATTTCTATTTATGGACAAGAACACTGATAATTAATACTCTCATTCACTTTTCTTGTATAATATTTTTTATTATTTGAAAACAGAAAAAAAGATCGTAATAATATTACTCTTAAATTTTTTAAATTACCTACACCCAAATCTATCAAGCATTTTCTTGAAAAACAAAACAGCCGAGAAATATATAAAAGAAAGTTTTTATTTTTTTTTGTTTCATCAATGAGTTTATTTTTTCTTTATGACTTTAAAATATTATTTATTTTTTTTACTTTGTCTCAGTGGATTTTTTTACTACTAATATTTAGTTGCTTTATTGCTTTGGTACCTAGAACTTGACTGTGAGTCAAATAATTATATAAGGCGTTATTCATTTAGAATCAAGTTCTATAATAACAGTATATACCTTACTAATGTGAACTAAAGAATGCAATTTGACTGTCCTAAAACGGGAAACCTTCCTAGTTGGACAGTCAAAGCTTATTTATAATGTATTTGTATAAAAAAAAAATATAAAAAGTTTTTATCAAAATTAAATGAAAGACAACAGTGCAAAATACAAAATTAAATAAATAATTCGAATACCTGTTTCCCATTGGTAAAAAGATGTTCACTAGGGCAGGTTAAAATGAAAACATCAGTAAAAAGCTGCAACACCATTAGCAAACTCCATTAGGATCAAGTTGTCCTGAAAAAGTCCTGGAAAGAAGGTTCTGTATTTGTGGAGGCTTTGAATGATGTATTTAGGTGCTCCGACTCCTTGTGTCCCGTCACGTGAATGTCGTCTTGGCGCGAACACCTGTTGGCACTCTATTCATCGTAAAACTAAGCGTTTTATCGTTAATCTGACTATTATGTGCTCAAATGTTATATTTTATACATGGATGCCAGACAACTAGAAAATGCCACATTATTAGAACAGGTAAAACCTAAACCTAGTATGTACCTAGGTAATAAATCAATCATTCTCGAGAAAATGTTGTACATTTCATAGTTAAAAGATAAATAAAATTCTTAATTTTTTTATTTATAGGTGATCGATAGCCATGTGATATATCACTACTATAATAATTGTTATTTTTGTTGCAATATGGTCTTTATGTCCGGGTTAAATCTTCCCCACAAGAAAAACTAATCCCTTCCACACACTTTTCCACAAATGATTATCTAGTCAATTCACGCTTTGCAATAATTGTACTATATAAGTATACTTAATACAAAACAATACAGAACAACATGTCAACTTACTAGAGACCAAATGGTAAAATAATTCATCGTCTCCACATATTTTCATATAAGAGGGTTCGGCAGAACTCCTAACTTAACCGATAAATCCTACTGATCCCTCAATATAAAAATATTGGCGTTTTCGTCGTATTTATTTAAAGGTGTAATGTTTCTATCTGCCTTGCAAATTATTTTGTGCATTTCTGAGCTATCAGCTTTCCTATGGAAAAAAATTCTTAACATTTTTAACATACCTGATCGTGTTTTAAAGAAGTTATTTTCACTATATTATTATTACCGATTATTAATAACCTATTACTCCTTGTTTCTAGGGCTATTGACTTGCAGTTGGACGAACAGATTAGATACTCACACCGGGAAAAGATTTAAATCCTTTTCA
Organism: Limnephilus auricula; assembly: GCA_951813805.1. Taxonomy (NCBI): domain Eukaryota; kingdom Metazoa; phylum Arthropoda; class Insecta; order Trichoptera; family Limnephilidae; genus Limnephilus; species Limnephilus auricula. Next base: position 19,796,182 of record OX638406.1, read on the forward strand.
ACACAAGCTAAAATTAATATTTTTTTAATTCTTACTTTTCATATCTACCTTTATAGTTTATTTAATAATTATACTTACACTATATATTATGCTTACACTTTATACTTTACACTTTATACCTTTTTTTTAGTTCTGGGAAAGAAAACGTTATTCTTATGTTAATGGTCCATGTTGTGCTGTATGTATTAAAATAAGTAAGTTTTTGTTATAAACAATATTTCTTTATTTATTTTTACATTATCTCCTTAACCTTTTCGTACCGGAAACAAAAAAATCACCCATGATCCGAAGGGGGGTCACTCCAGGCCCCAATTAGTTTTGCTTATGAATGGGTGTTAATTACATAATTTTTTGTTATTTTTTTTGTGATAATTAAAGAAATGTAAATTCAACGTATTCTAGTAATCATTAAATAAATCATTCGATAAATAAAGTCATTAATAATATTCTAATGAACCACAACGCATATTTTTTCATAGAAAACAGAGAAAGCGGGCCGATAGCGAGCATCATTCCTTGTTTCCGAATCTCGACTGGTGATTGGCGATTATAGCGTCCGCGAACGTGGCTAGTTCGTTGCGCAAGCTGTTAACGAAAAAGTGGTAAAAGCGATTATAAGGAAGCTGGCGTGACTCACTTATTACGACACAGCCCTTTCTATTAAAATGCAACATTTACCGACCGTGGAAATACGAAAGGGGAAATTTCAGGCGATCTCATAATAAGAGGTGGGGCAGGGGAATTAAAAATTTCGCCAGAATTCGACATAATTTATTTAATATCTAAAAAAGTGGTAATGTCATATATATTTTTTAAATGCAGATCGATAACTGAAAAGTTTTTCTAGGTAACCTAAATTTTTGAGTATGTGGTGTAAATAACCACTCAGATACAGGGTAAAACTCTAGTTAGTGTGGATGTGTAACCCTGGTCTGGTGTGGAAGTGTTAAGGAGGCAATTAGGAAAATAATTTTCCTCAGAGCGTATGATGCTACATGGATGATCTTTTTAAGGAAAGAAAGGAAAACAAGTTCTGGGAAAGAAAACGGTATGAATGGTTGGTAGGTATCTGGGAGTCAGTGTTTCTAGATCTAGGACTGCCAGTCGTACGAATCAATCCCTCCAACTGCGGTTCAAGCTAACGAGGCTAGAGAGTACAGCTGGAGAGGTCAAAAGGCTTTCCTCAACTCTCTAAAGTCTCTCTCTTCCCCATGCAGTTGGCGGGTAGACGAGTCCGCCGCCAAAACCTAGACAAACCTCACCCTGTGAACATATTGTAATACTCATCTAGATGTAGAGAGGATAACTTATTTTAGAAATCTTTTGAGTACAGTAAGATGAAAAAGTTTTTGTGAAATCGGAACATTTTATCACTTTAGAGCGTCATTACAATCTCAAAATAATCCCAAACTATTTTCAATGTCAGTTAGAGAACCAAATTAAAACAATAGGACAGCTTTTTCGACTGCTTTCAGACATTTGGAAAAAGGGATAGGAGAGTGTTTGCGGAAAGTGAAACGGGCTAACTGCTAATGGGCTGGGATTAGGGAGGGGAAGGGGGTAGAGGAGAGCCACTAAAGTAAAGATATTGCAGCCGTAAAACAATCAAGGCAATATAAAGAAGCCAAACTGCTATTAAAATATTTTATTCAAGTTTTTATTACGCGTTTAAAGTTATGCCATCATTATCGCCAGTTTTCACTTTCATGGAGATGTCTTACTTTCTTCCAATTATTAAAGGAGTTGGTCTGCATTACGTCTTATAGATAACAATATTAAAATTACTCTTAAAAAAAAACTCATTAAATTGATTCCAACCTGATTGACAAATTCATGGAGTAGCGGTGTACCTCAAGGATCACACTTAAGGCCAATACTTTTCTTATTGTTCGTAATTGATATTGTCACTGTTTTTGACGTTAACTTTTGAAGTGTTGGTTTTTGGCAATGATCTAAAACTATTTAATTTAATAAAACTATAGATGACTGTTTTCATATCCAAATAAATTTACATTATATGATTTAATTAGCATGTTTTACGAATTCGTGATACCGTGGTGATACTGTACCACTATATAGATATTCATATCAAGTGTTTGTCAGAGCCCGTATAGGCGTTTATTAAAATAAATAAATAAATTATTATTTGGTTATAATGTAAGAACGACATCAAAACGATTTCTCCAAAGGGTTTTTTTTTACATTAGCACAACACAGGCGGCTCTGAAGAAAATAATTCCATTCCGAGCCTTTCTCATTTTTGCGGATGCTGAGTGTAGAGAACTTTTAGAAAAAATAAGTTTTGGGAAGGAAAAAGGTACGAGCGGTCGGTAGGAATCTTAGGGACATTGTGTCCAGGTATAACAGATTTAAAAAAAAAAAAAATTATACATACACATGACAAATTTACAGAAAACAAATATATGGTTCTTAAAAACTAAGAGTTTTTTTAACCATCCAACTGTTTATGAATCACCATCCCACTGCGGTGCAAGGCGATGTTTCTATAGAGTCCTGCTGGAGAGATCAAAAGATCTCCCTCGACCAGTCTTTCCCGGCCTGCTATATATTTAATGGACAAAGGCATCCGCCGTTAAGATACGAACAAAATTTACCCCATGAAACTAGGCACCTCTGCTAAGTCACCAAACGTAGCACACCACTTATGGTGACCTATGGCAGAAGTATAGGTTACCAATAATTACGCATACCCGCCTCCTGAAATAAGGATTATATGAATTTACAAACAAATTGATGATGAACAAAATGAATCAATAAAAAAATGAATTCATCCATTTAAATCCTGTGCAATAACATTATTTATCGTGACAGGTTGAACATTCAGAATTAAAAAAAAATGTTTTCGTAATAAGTTAACAATACTTATGCATTCTATTCATTATAAGTTTCTTTTCAATAAATTTAATTTTATTAAATTAATTTTTTTTTTTTGATTTCTCATTTAATCATAATAATAATATTGTGTTGTAAAATATAATATTAGAAGGATTTATAGTCTAAATGTTTCAATGTCATTTTTTTAAATTCCTTCTAACCTTTCAATGTTAACTTTATATTGGGGATTCCATATGGCCGATCCGATTTCTAGTATTGAGCGAACAAAAGGACATATAGTATTTTAATTACATGTGGTGATCTGAATGGTTTAGTCACTCTTATGACGAATCATAGAAGTTTGTATGCCCTGTCACAAATGAGATTTAAGAGGCTAGACTTTGAACCACACGCGGAACACCCGCGTCTGTCATTCTATCCAGCTCACAATAAGCTCACGCACACTTACAATACATGCGAATGCGAAATGTGCGAATGAGACAACGCTCAAATTTACCTACAGAAATCGCTCGAAAAGGGGTTTATGGAGAATACACTTTTCTACATCAAAACTTTCACGAAATTGAAATTTTAAAAAAAATATATTTTTTAGAAAGAAGAAGCTACCTCAGTAGCTTTTTATAATTTTAAAATTCTTTATGAGAGTTGAGTTAGCAGCACTTTTTCTTTAAATAATATTTTTTGATAAATCGTACATGTTTGACAGTGAATGTTTACGTTAGTACGAAACGCATCGAAAATTCTAAAAAATACCGACATAGTTTTCACCCTCTAAAAGGCAGTATAAAAAAAATATATTCATTTTGTGCAATTTTCGATGTAGAAAAGTGTTTTTTCCCGGGCGTCCTTTTTGTATGGGCCGAAAAGCGAAGCCTATCATCTTAAGTGTGATCGGAAAGACATTCCGGAGTCTATTATTTTTCCTAAGTCCCTTACTTCACTGATCTGTATTGCATTAAGTACTTATTTATGAAAGCTTAACAGACAACATTTGTAGGGCTATAATATAAATACGTTTAAACAAGAAGATTGGCTAAACATGTCAGTTGGAGTACTCGATCGATATTTAATTTTTGCTTTCCTAAACAATTATGAAATTAACAGATGTCTCCTTTTGCCTTTTGACTACCGAAATTTTTCATACTTAATCCAACAATAGGTTTAATTTTTTTTTTACCGGTAAGTCACCTATTAAGTCAGGGTGAAAGTAGGTCATAATAACTAGTACAAGGCTTAGATCTGTCTAAGGGAGTAGGGTAGAAAATGGAATCAGTTTCTGAAAGAAAACATGAATACCCTCGGGTCAAGATATACGAAAGTTTAGTTTGCCCAAATCTTCTCGCCTGTGTGATCCTGACATGATTCTACGTCAGGTTATCCGTACCCTCGTGATATCCAACCAGGCGTTTCCCTTAGTATTTAATATTTACCAACCCCTATAAAATTTGACAGCCTTATTTTCAAAATTACCCTCTGGAGAATGGGCACCTACCCCCTCTGTTTCATGACAAACAAATAAGACTTATTTTGTCTTATGAAAATTTATAATATCATGAATATTTTACCATTATTTTGTTCACGACAAAAATTCTAAATAAAAAAGCTAAATTTTAGCATAACCCATTTAAAAAATAAATGTGATAAAGACATTTGCGGCATTTTTTTTATTAGTAATTATTGGATGGGGAGGTGCATATAAAAAAAATTGTAAACCCTGTAAATGTGGTTCAAAAACTAATTATTAAAGTCATTTAAAAAAAACAACCTACAATCCCTTCTGCATCATTGTTCAAAATTTACGTAGTACCAAAAATTGAAGATCTCTATAAAAAAGACTCAATATTACAAATATTCAAAGATAAGGCATTAAAAAAAATTAAAGTAAACTCATCATTAAGACGTAAATATAATATCCAAATTCCATTATTTTCAACTCCTACACCAATATTTTTTTTATTTGTGTTATTCTATTGTTAAACAATGATTAAAATTGTAAAATTGTTGTGTGTAAAAGGTGAAATAAATAAATTTAAAAAAAAAACTGTTTGTAAATTTACTTGTGATTGCATTATATTGCTGTCTCCCTTCCACTTATTGATTATCCATTGTATTTCTTTCAAATAATTGGTTTCTGTCTAATTATGTCCTTTTATCATATTCTTTCTCCCTCTGTCTCTCAACCTGTATATAACCAACAACTCTGTCTTGTTATTTAGTTATTATTATATCCTGATGAAGCTTGGTCGAAACGAAACCGGTCGATGTATAAAATAAGAACAAAATATTCGTGGTTAAATACTAACTGTTTATTTTATATGATCTATTTTGTATTTTTGTTTAAAAAATAATGTAATATGAGCGCTTTATAAATTTATCACAACAAATTTTGATAAGTAATGTTCTTCGCGCAAGCCTTTATCTTTCTTGTTTATTAAAATGTATAAAAAACGTGAAGTTATTACTTTCGTAACACTTACGGGGGAGGAGACTAGTTACATAAAGCGTTCAAATCTCTAGGGTGGCTTACTTCATCACTTATCTTAAAAAACACGTTTTCTGTACGCAGCCAGCCCACCATATTTTACAACCCCATGTTTATTTCAAATATTTGTAGTGATTATCGCGAGGCATAAATTCGCGTATCAAACATTCATGGTCCTTCCGAACGAATCGCAAAGAGAATTTCCCCGGAATTATATTGCCGAATAAGAAATTCCCACACCTGTGCTGCCTGGCATGAAAAATACATACACCAATCGTGGTCTCTTCATGTTTATTGGCTGTAAATCCTCGGATTGGGGATGTTTGTGGGAATTTTTGGGATGTTTGGATTTTTTTGGGGATAATTTTATTTTTATACACTTGTTAAGTACCGTCGTAAAAATATCCACAGTTAGAAGAAAGTGAAAAGCGCCTGATCGAGTTGTTTTTTTCGGCATAAGTTTAAGGGAAAGGAATTTATTGCGGTTTGAAGGTTGAGGTAAGAAAAGCGAAGGAAAACATTCATCTCTTCAAAAGGTTGCTTAAGTTTAAGTAAGGTTAAGAACCAGAAAATGTAAAAAACATATTTTATACGAGCAGCATTTTCAAATGAGACAAATGTTATATTTCGTGTCTGTTGCACAGAACAGATGTTTGTTACCACTCAGAGCTTGTCATGTATGAAAATAATAAGGGTGTTTTAATGATTATATCACTAACTTAAACTAACTAAAAACGTCTAATTTTATAACCAAAACCAATTATTGTTTTATTTTCAAATATGACATTTACTTAGCGCGCACTTAATAAAATAAAATATTTGCTTAATAAATTATGAAACATAATGAACATCGCTATATATTGTACTTTTTACCTAGACCAGTCCTCTGAATGTTTATTTAAAGGTATCTGATAAAATTCAGCAATTTAAAAAAAATATATAATTCTGTATAGCACAGTGTTGTAGGACCGGTTAATGATCTTATACTACTTGCATTTTGTATTTTATATAAGCACTTACATCCTACTTCCTAACACCGTACGCAGATACACAGGGAGTTTAGATTCGTTCAAACTTAAATATAGCATCGTTCATTCAAAAAATCCTTGCGAGAGCCTTGAAGGAGTAACCATCTGTAAATTACACCAGGGCGGGTAGGTGGTGGATAACCTCCAGCGTAGAACCGGCAGCGGCAACTGGAACCGTAGTGACAATCCAAGTAAGATATCAACCATCCCCGAGCCTTACAAATACAAACAAAATATATATAAAAATAATATAAGGTATATTTGCGGCACGTTCCAGAGTGAAAGATACTCTCAGTACATGTAAAGTATAAGACCAACATTCAAACTTGAAACGTTTGTTTACTATATCTAAATAGCCAGGTACTTCCCCACCATCCTTTACCACCCACCTTCTTCCCATTTCTTCTATCTTTAGCCTCACAACATACCCCCATTGTGGATGAAATTAGTTTAATTGGCTAGCCAGATGGTTGAGGTCAATTTGAACACTTGTGCAACATTCACGGCTTTAATGGTGTTATTTTTTAAATATTCTGCAATAGTTTTTCCATCAGCTCTCTTCTCCTAAATTAATACTTTGGCACACATACATTTACATATTGGGAGGCGTGTGAGAACCGCCGACTCAGGGACCATTTATTGGATAACCAGCACCTCTGCCATAGGTGTCACTTAACAGAGGTGGCAGGGTTCATGGGATGAGGTTTGTCCGAGTCTTGGAATTGGACGCATCTGCCCACCATCTTCGTGGCAGACCGGATCGAACGACACTGGTTGAGAGGGTCCTTTTGACCTCTCCAACCGGACAATTTAGGAACATTTACTTAAAGCGCAATTTGAGCGATGGATTCATACATCCGATGGCGCTACAGCCCATATTGAGCTTTGGCCTCCCGCAACATTTGCTTCCAATTCCTCCTGTCCTCGGTGGCTGCCTTCCAGTTTGTTACCTGGATTAGCTGTGCTGCATCCCCTGGAGACACTAATTCCCAAATTTCTACCTACCCTTCATACATTTATCCTTTAAAAAAATCTCAAAGGACTCCACACAGCATCCCCAGAGATGACAATAGCCCTGAGGTTCCTCAGGGCCTCATAAGTGGAGCTAATGCAAAAAAATGTGTGACAAATTTTGTACTAAATTTTATAAAATCTCATGAATAAGTAACTCTTCCCCATCAAATATTTCCAAGAAATGATCGTAAAAATTCGAAAAACCTTTCACTCAAGTCAGCGCAACGTGTGGTAATTACCTCCACAGAAATTCTCCGCATTCTCTTCTAAAGAAAATGTTTAATTCAGTATCCCAGATTTGATTGACATTTGTATTATTTATTCCATTTCTGTAAAGAAACTTATTTGCAAAAAAAAAATTGTCTCAAGCCGAAAGACGTTTCACTCTAAATTTCCCCCGTATTCGCATTTAAAAGTACTTGGTGACATTATTACTGGAGTTCTCATTGACACTGAAACTTTATATGGCTGTATTGTTCGCCAAAGGGGAGATGGCGTTGAAAAAAAATAGAACCAAAAGATTAACGGAGGGCTTATTTGAACACAACAACTCAACTATAACCGCTCGAATTTCATATGTATTAGTAGGTATATAGGTACTATTTACACGTAAATATGATTAATTGAGGTGTGTAGAATCAAATGCAGCAATCTCCAAAATGAGTTATTTTGAGAAAACCAAAAGAAACCTTACAATACGGTAATTCTTGCGCATTTACAACTTAATAATTTTATTCACAAAGGGAAACATGGGCAAACAGAGATGGTTTTAATGCCAAATAACTGCTTTTGTATGTAAAATAGTGAATCATTAACAAATTTGTATTATTAGTTCACTTTGGAAAAAAGTGGAGATTGCTGTATTTGATACTATAGACCTCAATTGTTCTGATTTATTTTGCTCGGGGTGAAAATGATTGTCGGTCAAAAAACTAAATATACATTTTGGGGATGATGTGTGAAGGGTCTTTTGTGAGAAGGAAGAAAGGGAATATCTGGGAAAGAAAAAAATGCGAGGGACGAATACATCCCTCCCACTGTGGTGCAAGGGAATGGTTTGGAGACTCCGGCTGGAGATTTCTAGTTAGGACTCTTTCAACCAGTCTCTCCCGATCTGGATCGCCACGTAGAATGTGGGCAAACGCATTCGCCACTGAGATCTAGATGAACCCCGGCATCACTCCTAAGTAACCAACCATGAAGAATCACTTGGGGTGACCTATGGCAACGGTGTTGGTTATCCAATGAATGATTCTGTAGTTATAGAAATTAGTATAGTGGTATAATAATTACTTTTTTCTACAAATAATATATACATAATGTATACGGCCGGCGTAGTCCAGCGGTAGGGAGTTAGACTTCCGAAGGCCGCGGGTTCGAACCCGGCGTGCGCAAATGATTTTTATTTAATTGATTTGTGTTATTTCAAATATAATTATTTAAAATAATGTATAGTATATGTGCGGCACGTTCCAGAGTGGAAGATACTCTTAGTATCGACCTGGTGTAAGACCAGCTTTCAGAATTGAAACGTTGCTTGAAATCGGTTTAGCCGTGTTTATTGACTAGATCTGAATAGCCAGGTACTTCCCCGCCTTCCTCTTCCTCCTCTCCTTCCCTTCCCCACTTACCTTCAGACTCATAATATACCCCAAATGGGGATGCCATAGTCTCACTGGCTCCAGACGGGAGCACTTAAGACTCTTGTGAGGTATTCACTATAAAAAAATATATACACAATATTTTAAATTAACATACTCATATATGGTTAGAAGGCACTTGAATACATAAGTACCTCAAATAATTGGTTTAAAAAATACTCGGATTATTAATAATTGACTGAAAGACAAAAGTTTTTAAATTTGGGAGGCGGGTATGGGTACTGCCGCTCCAGGAACCATTTACTGGGTATCCGTCACCTCTGCCGTAGTTCACCCTAAGTGATACTTTGCGTTTACGTCCAGCTTCATCGGGTGATGTGTATTTAGGTGTTGGCGGCGAATGCACATATTCACGGGTCGGGAATGGACCGGATCGGGAGAGGCCATTTTAGGGAGCTCCAACTGGTAGGTCTCGGCCCATTGTCTTGAAACGCATCGAGAGAAATGTATTCATACATCCGTCAATTCTAAACACACCAACCCTTAGGTTCCTATAGACCCCTCATACATGTTTATTTTCCAGAACTTCATCTTGTTCTTTCACGAGCCCACTGGGTTGTGATAATATAAAAAAAAAATCGAGAGAGGAGCTAAATATATGAATTATTGATCGAATCGCTAGTATTAAATACTTTGGTTAGAATATGACACAATAAGGTATTTCCACGATTTTTATTGCTTAAAAGAAATAAGCAAAAAATAACGATTATTATGGCATTCTTATTTTATTTTTATGTTAACGAATACATTTCTACAGCGAATCAAAGTTGTCCATTTTTGTAATTCCGCCAAAATGGCATTTTCGTGACGTCATAAGAGCCGCTCGTTCTTGATAAATTTCCGACCTTTCTACTTTGTTTGTTTGATAACGTGCGTACGAAGCGTCGCGTCGTTGGCAATCACAGGCCGTTTTGGTTTCGTAAATTTTTGAGCGTTTTTAAAATGATTAAATTTATATGATGTTAAAAATTTAAATGATGTTAAAAACAAACATTTTTAATACGATAATTAAAATGAGAAAAATAATCTTTAAATATTCTATTCATTTTTAACAGAATTCCTCGTCTGTGAAAATACCTTATTAAATGATTGTGGTATAAGCATTTTCCCAATACTTATTACATTGATTTCTCTTGATTCCAAATATGTTTTAAAGCAGAAGCCATCTTGTCTTTGGATTCAAGTTCTCCATTCTCCAAGAAATCATCCTGAAAAGTATCAAAGGTCCTTTAATATTCTCCTACCTGGCAGGTTGCTAAAGCATCAAAGAAAAAATGTTAAAAAATAATGTCGAAAGTCGTAGTGATATGGAAAACTTTTTAATGGTCTCTATGAAAATAATAAAGTTTTATATCGACGCCGTTACGCGGAGCCATGAGCAAATGATATTTAAGGGCTGGAATTATGATACCCTTTTTAGGGGCGAAAAGCGGAAAGTCCAACATTACGAAGTTGTCTTCAGAAGTGGGGCGTTATAGCGAGGTTGGCATACAAATCACTTGTGATCAGACAAACTATTAAAGAAATGCGACTTGAATTTTGAAGATTGTTATAGAAAAAGCGCGTAACATAAACTAAATGTCTAAAATAAGACTTGGTCCAAGATGTGTTTTTAAAAATAGAGAATGAAAGGTGGGATGAGAGAAATATTATTTTTGGAAAACCTACCTACTGGTATTTAATTAAGGGCTATTGACTAGCGGCTGAGGTTTCGATGAGAAAGATCGATTATTCCCCGTATCAAATATTTTAAATTAAATATATATATATATACATATATAAATATAGATGTATTTCATTCAAAACTTGCTTTAATATATACCTACATTCAAGTAAGCAATAAAAATACTAAAAACGCACGACGATAAATTTGTCAATAATGACTACACAAAATTTGTGTGTAAAAAAAATCTGAAATATTTTAGTTTGTAAGACCTTAAATAAATTGAAAAAAATTTGGTATTTTCGTCACAAAACACATTCGCGGATTTATTTTTTAATGATTTTAATTTAACTAAAATTAAAATTCTGAAAAATGTATGAAATTAGATTTTGTGTAGATTTATTTTGTTGTATGTTTATATGATTTGATAATTGTGTTGTAAAATACAATATCTCGTTTGAAAATTGAATAAATCTATCAACGACCAACGATATAACCTTAGTATATTAAAATTAAATTTTTTTTCAAAATTTTAAAAATGCATTTACCAGATAAAATAACAATCTTTCAAAATCAATTTAAGTTTATTTGTAAAAATGAGTGAATACGTCTAGAATTTAATTTTAAAAAAAAAACAAATTTCCGGTATTCCCTGGTAATACCCTCTTAACTGCTAACCTCAAATAATCTTTTACATTATTATCACTTCGTTCTTAGTTTAGTAAGTACCCATTATTTGTAAAAAAACATTAATGTGACTCGGTTCTTTCAAATTATATTGTGTTATATTCATTAATTTAACTCTTAAAACAGGTTAGTCCCGGTGAGGTTAATAATTGAAATGTAAATAATAATACCACATAAAGAAATAATAATCAATTATAATTTAATAATAATAATCAATATTCAAAAATAATTTAATTCCTGTAGTTACATTAGATCAGATAAAAAATGAAGTAGCAGATAGATTGCAACAGGGGAATAATTTAGAACAAATTAATGCAAGTAATAATGTTATATTAGATGAATTGAATGTAGATAGTTTAGATAATAATCTAGTACACATGACCAGTGATATTACAGTAGATTCAAATAATGAAGATGTTATTTATAATCTTAGGGAATCAATATTGCAAATTTAAACTTAGTAGATGATAATGTAGTAGAATTAGCTAACTTACTTCATAATAATATAATTAGATATATAGATGTAGAGCCCACATATAGACCAAAATTACCAAAATTACATACGTCAAAAAAATTATCTAAATTAATTTTTGATTTAAATAATATAATTTTACCAAAAATTATATTTGAGGACATTAGTTTTTTAGATCTTCATACAATAGTATATGCCAGCGCTATCACTATATGTAATAAGTTAGGAATTGAATTAAAGTCCTCTGATGATAGATCATATAGTTATAGTAAACCAGAATGGCAGATTAGATTAGAAAATGATGTAGTATTTTTAAGAAGTAGCATAGCTAGAATAATAGAATATAAAAATGGAAATAGAAGTAGGAATATTTTGAGACATGTAGACGAAATTGGGAGAAAATTTGGTTATAGCATTGATAGTAATAATAATGAAAATATAATCAATGATTTATTGGATTTATTAAAACAAAAATTAGGTGTAAAAGCTAGTAGATTAAAAAGATATAATTATACTTATAATAAATTATTATTCCAAAAAAATGAGAAAATATTTTATTCCAAACTTGACGATAAAAAAAATATTATTTCTAGTAATAATATTCCGTTGCCATCTAAAACAGATATGCACGATTTTTGGACTAAAATTTGGAGTAAAGATATAAAACACAATGAGTCAGGTCCCTGGATAGAAAATGAAGAACTCAATTGTTCAGACATTGAACAAATGAGTTTTTCTGATATATCGGTTGAATTGTTAGCCAAAATTATTAAAAATACTCATAATTGGAAAGCCACGGGTTGCGATTGGATACATAATTTTTGGTACAAACGTCTGACTACTTTACATCCTCTTTTGGCAAAAAATCTTTAAAAATTTGTTAGACAAACTCAAAATTTTCCAAATTTTCTAACTAAGGGCATTACTTGTATGTTGCCTAAAAGCGAAAATATTAATAATCCCTCTCATTATAGACCCATTACATGTTTACCGACAATATATAAAATTTTAACCTCTTGCTTGACAGATTTAATATATAATCATTTAGATGAAAAAAATATTTTATCTGAACAACAAAAAGGTTGTCGCAGAAAACATATGGGGTGTGATAGAACAATTAGTTATTGATTCTGTAATTCTATAACAGATTCAAAATAAAAAACGTAATTTACATACTTGCTATATAGATTACCAAAAGGCTTTTGATAGTGTCCCGCACTCGTGGCTTATCAAAGTATTAAATATATATAAAATTAATCCAATGATTATTAGCTTTTTAGAAAATATTATGTCTTTTTGGAATACAGATTTATTTATCAATTTAAAAGGTAAGAAAATAGTAATACCGGGCATTTCAATAAAAAGAGGAATTTTTCAAGGAGACTCGTTGAGTCCTCTTTGGTTTTGCTTAGCATTAAATCCTCTATCTAAAATGTTAATAAAAAGCAAGTTTGGAATAAAAATTAAGGGAAATATAGGAGAGAGTAGTACAATTTCGCATCTATTATATATGGATGATATAAAATTATTTTCAAATTCTGAATCTAATTTAGAGAAAATGATTAAGGTAGTTAAAATTTTTTCAGATGATATTAAAATGACTTTTGGTTTAGATAAATGTAGAACGATCCATATAGAGAAAGGCAAAATTATAGATGGAGATGAGGGTATATTTAGAAATTTCAAAATTAAAAGTATGAAAGGGGATGAGGTTTATAAATACTTAGGATACCCGCAATCGAATAGATTAGATCATACTAGTATTAAAAATGATATTAGGATTAAATTTCAAACTAGGATAAGAAAAATTTTAAAATGCAATCTATCTGCTAAAAATTTAGTAAAGACAATAAATAGTTGGGCAATACCTCTATTAACGTACTCATTTGGTATAATTAAATGGTCTAATACAGATTTAGATAGCTTAGAACGATTAATTAGAACTACGTTAACAAAGTTTAATTGTCATCATCCAAATTCAGCTATAGAACGAATTAATTTACCTAGAAATTTAGGAGGTAGAGGTATAGTCAAAATAACTTCTTTAAAACAAAATCAGGTAGAAATGTTAAGAAATTTTTTCCAAAGAAAAGCTAATAGCTCAGAGCTTCATAAAATAATTTGCAAGGCAGACAGAAATATTTCACCTTTAAATTTATACGACGAGAATGCCAACATTTTTATAAATACCAACCAGGAATTATTAGATTCCTGGTCAAATAAAATTATTCACGCAAAACACTTCAATTATCTCAACCAAACGTATGTTGATAAACTTTCGTCAAACAAATGGTTGAGTATTGGAGAGTTGAGCGCAGAAATAGAAGGATTTATGCTTGCTATTCAAGATAGAGTCATTAATACCAAAAATTATAGGAAGCATATTATCAAAGATCCAAATCAAATTTGATTTATGTAGAAAATGTATGGCTTTTCCGGAAACTATAGAACACATTATATCAGGATGTTCTATATTAGCGCCGTCTGAGTATACATTTAGGCACAATCAGGTTTTAAAAATAATTCACCAAAGTTTGGTAATTAAACATAACTTGATTGAATGTCATAATATAGTACCATATTATGAATACGAACCAAATTCATTTTTAGAAAATAATTTCTTTAAAATTTACTATGATAAAACTATACTAACAGACAGACCAATTGGTCATAATAGACCTGATATAGTTTTACATGACAAAATTAAAAAAATAACTTATATTATTGATGTAGCTATTCCAAATTCCTGTAATATTCAAAAATCTGTTTCTGAAAAAATAAGAAAATATACAGATTTAGGAAATGAAATTAAAAGAATTTGGCATTCTCAGACTATAAAAATATTAAATTAAAACAAAAAAATAAATAAAAATATTACCTTTTGTTATTTCGGCTACTGGCATTATACCTAGCTCTCTTATTAAAAATTTAGGCATATTAGATTTGTCAAAGAATTTGTATATAAAAATGCAAAAATCAGTCATTTTAAATGCATGTAGAATTACGAAAGATTTTTTAAATATTTATATTGAGGGATCAGTAGGATTTATCGGTCAAATTAGGAATTCCACAGAGCCGAACCCTCTGATATGAAAATATCTGGAGACGGTGAATTATATTCCCATTTAATAGTTTGGTAGATTAACGTGTTGTTCTTGTATTGTTTTGTATTAATTATACTTATATAATACACTTGCATAACGTGGATTTACTAGATGATCATTTATATGGAAAAGTGTATGAAAGGGTTCAGTTTTTCCTATGGGAAAAACTAAACCCGTTCCTGTAAATCTGGTGAATAAAATAATAATAATAATACTACCAAAGTATTTGTGATATAAATTTTTTTTTTAAGAAATGAGGGAATCCAATAACACTTCATTAAATTAAAAGATGAATTAAAGAACGTAAAAGGAAATATTACAAACATAACATAAAACATTTAATTTTATACATAACACACAATACCATAATATTACATACTTTATTATATAAAACTGTACCTACCTTATAATATGTGCCTATTTTTTCATTGCAGCCATGACCAATGTATTTTAATTTATAAACGTTCTCACTTTTTTTTAATTTGATTTTAATTTATTATTTCATTAAATTATTTATGATTTTGTCAAATTGTTTTATGGGGGCCTAGTTACATTAATAAAATTATATTTTAATATTATTGAATCAATAAAAAAAAACTTTTAATACCTAAAAAAAATATTATGATTTATTACAAATATAATCTACCCTATTTAAAGCGTTTTTTCGGTATTATCATGTTTTTATAACCCACATCCTAGCGTACGTCACAAACATGCACGCGGTTTGCATATTTTCTATCGCATGCAATATAGGCATAAAGTGTTGTCAATTTAAAATATGGTTAGAAAATTTCACATGCGGTTTGAGGGTTTCCTGCACTTTAATAATACGTGTGTTATAGTTTGCACAAAAACAATTTAATTTTAGTTTTAATTTGAATTCCAAAACTTTGACAGGTACTGTTGTAATGATTAAACATTTTATTTATGTAGCAGATAATTATTGCGGTTTTTCTCTCTTGATGTCAGTTTTATTTTACGGGACTGTTATTGACAATATTTCCTTAAGAGCGATTGACCAGCAGCTGAGAATAAAAGTTTAAAATATGCTTGCAACTATACAGGGAGATTCCAATGAGAAAAATCGATTATTCCCCGTATCAAATTTTTAAAATTAAATATTCAATATCATTTAAAATTTTATTTCATTAAAAACTTGCTTTAATATATACCTACATTCAAGTACGCAATAAAAATGCTCAAAACGCACAATGATAAATTATTAAATATCGTGTACTTCTTGTAAGTATTTTTTGATTATAAGTATTTATAATTTTTCAATAATGTCTAAACAAAATATGTGTGAATTTTTTTTTTAAATATTTTAGTTTGTAAGGCCTTAAATAACTAAAAAAAACTGAGGTATTTTTGTCAAAAACACGTTTTCGGATTTAATTTTTAATGATTTTAATTTAACTACAATTAAAATTCTGAAACTTTGTTGACTAGATTATGTATTGTTTTATTTTGTTTTATGATTATTAATTTGAAATTTGTGTTGTTTAATAGAATCTATCGTTTGAAAATTGAACAAATCTGCCAACGACCAACGGTTATAACCTTAGTATATTAAAAATACACTTTAAAACATTTTAAAACTGCGTGTACCAGATAAAATAACAATGTTTCAAAATCAATTTATGCTTTTTTGTAAAAAAGAGTCAATAATTTGATTTTAAAAAGGACTATATTCCGGTATTCTCTGGTAATACCCTCTTAACTATATAATTTTCTCCCCAAGCAAATATTTTTTTAACTAGAATACCGAAGAGTCCTGCTCTTTTCCGCCAGAAACCAGAGGTACTATGGCATCTTCATATTAATTGGTGTATTTTGCAAGATTGAGGGAAAGAGGATGGCAAGTGTAGAGGAGGAAAAAGGTATAAGAGTACCTGGCTTTCAGAGGCCGCAGATACTTGAAGTGCACAACTGCTAACGTTATATAAATAGCAAATGCGCCCCCACTACATGGAAGAGTCTCTGAAGAACAAGCGTCATTGATTCCTTCGACACTGGTGCATAGTCGGCAAACACGTCAAACGCTCACTTAATATTTGTATTCAGTTGACATTTGACACATGAGAACTCGTGCTTGAGTTAAACAGCTCGGCTGTGGAACGATTTACCAGCCTCTGCTTTCCTCCCTCACTTTCCAGTCTCCTCAATACCCAGGTTCACTTCTTCCTTTCCACAAAAATACCCTCAATGCAGCATCCCCAAAGATGATATAGAATATATTGATTTATTAACACAAATCACATGTGTGGATATAATGTAAATTTTTTTTTATCTATAATAAAGCAAAGTAAACCCATTCCGATTTCGAAATGTTATCATTCGCCAAGGTGATGCACGGAGAAAAATGTTATTCTATAATACGATCATTTTATTCGTAAAAACGGTTAAAAACGAGACTGAAGTTCTTACGAACAAATTAACATTGTTTCAATGTTTATTGGCGGCAAAATATAAGAATAATTTATTGGTATAAGTACAAAATTACGTATACCAACAAATTATTATTATTAGTACATAGGTATTAATTAAAAAAAAAAAAAAAAAATTAAATTGCATTTGGCACTTTACACACTTTGGTTCCTTAGAACAGGCAATCTGCCTAGCTAGGAACTAATATCGACCTAAAACAACGTAATAACACTTGTATTCATTTTAAATATATTGTCTTATTATGTAATATTATTTCTGTTATTTTGGCTTTAAATGTATCAAATGTAAATAAATGAATAAATAAATTCCCGCTAATAAACATTGAAACCCTGTTAATTTGCACGTAAGAACTTCAGTCCCGGTTTTAACCGTTTTTACGAATAAAATGATCGAATGATCGTATGATCGTAATGATCGAATAACATTTTTCTCCGTGTGGGAGTGTCTTCCATTTACGAACGTTCCACAATAGACTGTAACGTATTATTCTGATGGAATTGGTGAAATTGCATAACTTAATTCATTTATTTTTTTTTCACACATCCGGTTTTCAATGTGTCATCTCTGGATTCATAGCCAAGGAACCTAACCCTCGACTGCGTAGGATGTCTGTGACTACTACTTCTAAATTAAATTCAATTAAATAAATTGTTAAATGTCACCTATACTTTAAAAAAAAATCAACACAATATTATTTTTTTAAATGAGAAGGGAAGCTTTTTAAAACCAACAATCGTTGGTTTAATAAAAAAATATTTTTTTAAGGGCTGATGCCTGAATCTTTTTTGTTTGTATTCAAATCGTGCATGTTACATATTACTAATGCAGTTATCCGATGTTCGTACACATAAATAATTGATTAGATATGGCAATGTGTATTTACTCCCCATCCGTAATATTGACAGACCAACAAATCAAGTGAAAAATAAAATGAAGCAGCGCAGCGGTGGCGTAGCCCAACGATTCTTCGTTAGCCCGATCCTCTATCCGTTAGCCCGCTATACGTTATTCCGTTATGCGCGTAGCCGTTCCGAGTGCTACGGTGCCTTAGTTCGCCTACGACTGCCGGCAGTAACAGTCGTTACTCGTGAACCGTTGAGATTTACATCATTCGCTGTGATATATCTGCGGAATTAATTCGGTGCGAGCTTTTAAAAGCCGATATTAAAACATCTCATCAAACACTCAGTTTGAATACTGAATAAAAACAGTGATTGTGAAATAAAAATAATTTTTAATTATTTAAATGAATAGTGATAAACAACTTTAAGAAAGATTTGATTTTAAATTAATAATATTCGCAGTGTTAATAATTGATATTGTTTTTGATAGTTTTAATTAAAAATAATAATGTGTGTTGATTGTCGTTCAATAAACATTGATGAAACTTTTCGAAGAGCCTTTTCAGTGTATTTCAAAAATCTAAATTGAAAAAAAAACATTTTAGAGGAAATACGATCGAGCTTGAAGGTAAGATTGAATTGAACACTTCTATTTTAAGTTTGAAATATTTTGCCGATTTCTGCTATAAACCAATATTATATATATTACAAAAGAATATCTCTCCACGAGATCGAAACCTGGGCAATTATTAAAATCTTTTGCTACGGATATTGTTCACATTTATTTTTTTCAGAAGAGGGTTGGACCGAAACAAATTCATTCTTCTATTATGTTTATAAATATATTTCATTGAGTTTTATGATAGTGTTTTTATTAAAATATATTATATGTCGTGCAATAAAGGACTTTTGCGTTACTACGTCGAATGAAAATGAGTGACGTAAATTATTTTAATTAATTAACCAACATCGATTATTTACGCATTTTAATAAAATTGTCAATGGTTATAATTTTGCGATTGCTTTAAATCTTTTTTAACAATGGATAAGTTTTGAAAAAATCAATTACCTATCCAGTTTTTTATAATCTATTTCTGTTTCACTTTTAAATATATGTCTCTTATGGACCGTAATTAATTAAGACACTAATTTTGACGATTTATACAAATAATTAAACGAAGATAGGTACGTTGTGACAAAATAATTTTCTCAAACCAGGATAATTAATTTATTGCTCCTGGGCAATAAATGAATTATTTTAACAATACAAATAAATACATTTGTTTTAGACCACTTTAATTTTAATTAAAATTCTACCGGTTTCGGAAGAACCCTTATAATAAAACTACATATAAATGTCTTATAATATTAAAACTACTATAAGTCATTTACAACATTTAAGTTCGGATTTTTTAATGTTTTATCTCATAAAACCAAAAACCTGCATAAAATAGAAAGTAGTTTTTTTTTTGGGCCAATATGTTGAAATATTAGTATGTATCTATATAATACTACGCCCCTTTAAATAATTTACTAACTCTTGAGGGATTCTATAAATATCTCCCACAAATTAATTTCAATTTTGGAGGTGGGTGTATGTGGATCTCCCGCCCCGGAAACCATTTGTTGGATTACAAACACATCTGCCATTGGCCATACCAAGTGGTTCGCTACGTTTGAGACTTAGCAGGATTACCCGGGTTCATGGGGCGAGGTTTGACAGAATTTTGGTGTCGGATACGTCTGCTGTAACTGGGTAGCAGGGCGGATCGGGAGAGACAGGTTAAGGGACATTTTGACCTCTCCGGCAGGTCTCTCTTGGAACATCGCCTTGTACCGCAGTAGGAGGGATAGATCATTAGGTCATTCACTCCTTGACACACTGACTCCAGATTCCGATGGACCCATTATTATCTTTTTTCTCCCCAGAACCTTTTATCCTTATTTTTCTAAGAATACCCTCCACACAGCATCCGCAAAGATGACATAGGTACTGAGGGGAATTTTCCTCAAAGCCTGCTGTTGAGCTAATATTATAACTCATACATTTTTTCTTTACTACAAAGAAAAAAAATGGTTATAATATTTGAAAGTTCAAAATAAATTAAAAATAAAAGTTATCAAATATTTGTTGTCATGTGCGACTTCCGCAGTATTGGATTTATGGCAACGATATATTTAAATTCTCCATGTAACTTTTGTATAAAATTTTAAAGCCACTCCATCGAAGGTCAGAAAAGCTTCGAAAAGCTCTCAGGTAACGGAACCCGTAGGTCGAGTGCTGGAAGGCCACATCCCGAGTCCCAGGTAACGGCAACGAGCGACTTAATCTTGTATTCAATAGGTCTCAAATATGGTAATCGTATAGAAAGGCTGATATAAAATGAGCATCAGGCCGAAAACGTAAACTGGGTCTTATAAAATATTAAACTCGTGCCAAATACGTAATAGTATTTCGATCCCGAATCAATACATAATATATGTATAAACACAAGAAAAATGTGGCAATCGAATTGGATTTATCGGCCTTTCCAACCAGCATCTTCCCACTGGACTGAACATATATTAAATTATCCAAGAAAGCAAACACTTTGTGGCTTGACATAGTTAACTTAACTAAGTTATTTGTTTCATTTGGAACATATATTACATCAGCTTTGTAATAATAATTCGATTACATAATATGTATTAATTTATTATTAAAAATACATGCTCAACATTTATACACGGAGAAAAATGTTATTCTAAAATACGATAATTTTTTTCGTAAAAACGGTACTGAAGTACTTACGAACAAATTAACAGTGTTTCAATGTTAATTGGCGGGAAAATGTATGAATAATTTGTTGGTTTACGTACGAAATTACGTATATCAACAAATTATTCTTACATGTTCCCGCCAATAAACATTGAAACCCTGTTAATTTGTTCGTAAGAACTTCAGTCCCGTTTTTACGAATTAAATGATTATTTTAGAATAAAATTTTTCTCCGTGTACAGAGTGTCAAAGAAAGTTAGTACTTGATTTACTTAAACCAGTGATTTTTGACATTATTTTGAGTAAAAATTGCAATGAAATTTTGCTCACCGTCGACTCTTTTAAATATTTTTTTTCAATCTTAAAAAAAAAACTTCTACATGTTGTCGTCAATGGTCACTCTGTCGAGTAATGGCTCAACCCCCCAACCTGACCCTAACTTTCCAATACCTAATAGTTTTTTATGTTTTTAGTTAAAAAATCCTTAAAGATTTCACCGGATATGAAAATTTCATTCGCTGTCAAGGAATAATGTCAGAAATCACTGATTAAAGTTATCAAGTACGTCCCTTAACACCATGCACCGTGGTCACTCAGCCGAGTAACCACCCAACTCACCACGGCTCTAACTGAGTACTGATTTTTTAAAATGTTTTTAGTGAAAAATATTTTAAAAACATTAAGTTTGTCGCCGGAGACCAAAATTTCATTTACATTTTTTTTACTGCAAATAAAGTCAGGAATCACTGGTTAGTATGTTAAGGACGTTCCTTAACATCCTCTTTATCGGTAAAAAATACAATTACAGCAGATAACAGAATGTCACGATAGTTATGCGAACTGTGGAACAATGATGGCCTCCATGGTTTAGTGGATAGCTATAAGTTGTGAGTGGCTTGTTTAATTCCGGCCTGCACAATTACATTTTATATTGATATAATTAAAATAATAAATATTTATTTTGGATATTTGCGGCACGTTCCAGAGTTGTTAATACATACCTACTTTCTCAAGAAGACCATCAATCAGAATCGAAACTTTGCTTTAAATGGCTTTAGACGTGTTTGATGACCATATAGGTATTTCTCCTCCACCCCCTTTCAAATTTCCCCCCCTTTATTCAGCCTTACAACAAACCCGATTGGGGGATGCCAAAGTGTCACTGGTTCCAGGCGGTTGGAAGAATTTAAGACTCTTAGGCGGTTCCTCCTTACGTTGTTAAAAATGTCTATTTATTTCCAGAAAAGCAATCAAACATTTGTGTCATTTAATACGGTAAAGGAATGCTTATATTACATACTGCCAAAGAAATTATACAAATCACGTAGGTATGAATCGGTTTAAGAGCGATTGACCAGCGGCTGAGAATGAAAGTTTAAAAATTGCTTAAATACTTGCAACTGTACAGGGAGATTTCGATGAGAAAGATCGATTATACCCCCTTTTCAAATTTTTAAAAATTAAATATTCAATATCATTTAAAATTTTATTTCATTAAAAACTTGCTTTAATATATACCTACATTCCAGTAAGCAATAAAAAAGCTCAAAACGCATGATGATAAATTATTAACTATCGTGTACTTCTTGTAAGTATTTTTTGTACATAAGTATTTATGATTTTTTAATAATGTCGGACCAATATAAGTATGTAAACATTTTTTGAAATGTTTTAGTTTTTCGGACCTTGAATAAATAGAAAAATTGAGGTATTCTTGTCACAAAACACGTTCTCTGATTTAATTTTTAATGATTTTAATTTAACTAAAATTAAAATTATGAAAACTGTGTTGACTAGATTATGTACTGATTTTTTTTGTATGATTATATGATTTGAAATTTGTGTTGTTTAATAGAATCTATCGTTTGAAAATTGAACAAATCTGCCAACGACCAACGGTATAACCTTAGTATATTAAAGATACACTTAGTTTTTCAAAATTTTAAAACTGCGTGTACTAGGTAAAATAACAATCTTTCAAAATCAATTTATGTTTATTTGTAAAAAAGAGCCAATACGTCTGGAATTTGATTTAAAAATGACTAATTTCCGGTGTTCTCTGGTTATACCCTCTTAAGGAATGTTGCAATAGGATATAAATATATTTGAGTACACAATTTTGTGATCGATCTTAAAATTAGTATAGATACAAATACTTGTGACCATTACCATAATTTAATAAAAGAATTTCAAAGTTAGTTTATGTTTGGTACATGAACCCTTATAATTTATATAGTGCCGATTAAATACAAAATTATCTTGCTGTAATATTTTAAAGTTCATCTGAGAAGCAGAGATGAGTTTAAAGTTTCACTCTAAATAATTTTTCGCTCAAAATTTTACGAGATAATTATTTCAAGGGATGAGTTTTAAGTTTCGTCTCGAATTCCGTCGAGCTTTTAATGCGTCCTGAAGGTTCTAGGGCCTGCCACTAGAAAGTGCGATCTCCAAACTTAGTATCTAGACTGCGTTTTGGTTCCACAATCTGCTAAAAGCTGGGAACTTTGTTGATCTTAACGTTGAATTTCGTAAATTGGTATCTTTGGCATTCAAGAATCTAAAGTTTTGCAAGGAATCATAAGATGAATCTGATAGGAACCAAGGTAATTTTATAACGCTGTGAATATTATTTGGTACTTTTATAATGCTGTGAATATATTGAAAAAAGGTATGCAAATTTGTTAAATTAAAATTATTTTGTTAGTTAAATTAATTAAATTATGTTAATTTGTCTGTCCTGGAACGGGAAACTTTCCTAGTTGGAGCGGCAAAGCTTTCTTATATGTAAATTGTACTTATTTTTGTATCCTTCTATGATAAATAAATAAAAATAAATAAATATGTAGAAATCCCTTACAAAGATGACACTTTATAAAGGAATTTAATACTGATTGGTATTAATTAATTTGCATTAAATATTCACACACATTTTACCGACAAATTGTTCTTCAATGAATTTCATCAGATATATCTCACATAATGATTTATTTGATTTAAGTCTGATGATAAGATATTTAAGTCTGTCTGGAATGAATAAAGGATATTTTTTAATTAATATGTTGTGCAGTGCCTTTGAATCCAATTCTTAGAAAAGTTCTTTACCAATGATATAATATTAAATGCTGGTTTATAATATATGAGTCTGGGACGTGTAAATAGTCCCAGATCTGTCTGAGCGTAATACTCAAAAATATATGATTGTGAATTTATTTGCGCGAACAATATATCACATGGCTGTTGTAAAATTCCTATTGAGAAAACAGAAACACTAACCTTTGATTGTCTGGTCCTCTGCTGGTGTAGGAGGACTCCCGTTTTATTCCAAAATTGAGGTACAGAATATCAGCACAATTCTTGATATTATTGATCCGCAAATGTTCCGAAGTCAACCATTACACTTCGGAAATAAAATTCACAATCCAAAAAGTATGTGTGCTCAAAATCCAGCAAAAATGAAGAGATTTTTTTCATAATAATAATTTCCATTACTACAATACACTACATTAGTGTTTCTATTATCAACAGAAACTGTCAAACAACCATTTATGTAACATAAAAATATTTTAATTATTTTTTCGAACAAACAAAACAAAACATATTATAATGCCTAACCAAATTCTGTAAAGTTGCTTCAAATTTATAAACATGAGAAGGTAGATATTATTGAGATTTAAAATTCACGCCATTTAACAAAGTAGTAGGTATATTGATGAATCGGTTCTAACCGATGGGAACGGGGTAAAAAAAGCGTAATCTGTCAAAAATTGTTTAATAAAAAGTAAATAAGTTTTTTAAAGTAGTTATATAATTTTGTGCAATATGTACATATTTTCACTCTGAAATCTAGCTTTCATTGATGAAAGAAAAACATTCCCGGTAAAGAATAAATACTTTTAAATCAATTTTTTTTATTTTTTATTGCTATAAAATTTAATTTGTAGAATCCAATTTTATTAACAAAAAAAATAAAACTTTAGATTCGGATAAATTAAAATTTAAAATAGAGATATAAAATTAAAGTACACAAAAATAATAAACAATAATTATAATTTTTTTTATTTTTTTTATTTAATAACACTACAAATTAAAATTAAAATTAAAATACAATATTAATTGATTTACTTGTTCAAACCATCTAAGCGCCACTTTCTTAATCTTATTTATTGTGTTTGTATCGGCCTAGGAGTCCTTCCAGAATAATTTTCTAATACTGTCATCAATGACAGTATTAGGAATGCTCAAAATATCTAACAGTTAAGAGCCATTGACCAGCGGCTGAGAATAAAAGTTCAAAAATGCGTGCAACTGTACAGAGAGGTTCCGATTAGAAAGATCAATTACCTGTACTTCTTGTAAGTATTTTTTAATCATAAGTATTTACGATTTTTCAATAATGTCTGAACAAAATAAATGTGTAAAAATGTGTTGATTTATTTTGTTGTATGATTATACGTATAATTTGAAATTTGTATTGTATAATACAATATGTCATTTCAAAATTTTAAAAAATCTGCCAACGACCAACGGTATAACTTTAGTATATTAAAAATAAAATTAATTTCTCAAAATTTAAAAAATGTGTTTAGTTGATAAAATAACAATCTTGCAAAATCAATTTATGTTTTTTTGTAAAAAAGTGCCAATACGTGTAGAATTTAATTAAAAAAATACTAATATCCGGTATTCCACTAATGAATGTAAGCGAATTAAACCTAGCATTTTCAGTAGATTAATGATTTACGTTAAGTATTTATTATATGTGGCCAAATATTTTCGGAGGTCACCGGCGTTAAGGGGTTATGGTCCTAGCATTAATTTACTATTTTAATAAAGCTCAGTATATATTTTAATCTCCCATTTCTGAGCACGTTTTCAGGTTTAATAATCCACTTAACTACAGCCTTAAAATTCAAAGTTCCTCAGCGAGGACAAAAATGTTAGTTATGTAACATTTTACCAACAAAGCGAGTAATGCTCTGAACGTGCCACATTGTTTTTACCAAAAAATATAAATTATAGCCTTTTCACATGGGAATTTCCCGGGTGTTTTCGCACGGATTCTTTTTCACTATATCCGCGTAAGCTTATGCCTGCAATATTTTCACGGGAAATTTTAACGAAAGCTTCCAGAGTCAATATAAAAGGTTTTTAAATATATGTGTTTTCAGTTTTATCAATGTTCCTTGTTGTGGGTGAATTTTAAATGACCTGAATTATGGATAACGTTCGTGAAATGAGGGGCGTTTTCAGAATAGAATTCTTTATACAGAATGTTAAGGTACGTACTTGAGTTACTTTAACCAGTAATTCCTGACATTATTTGGAGTAAAAAATATTAACAAAATTTTGGTCTCCGGTGACTTTTTTTATGACAAATTTTTTTTTTTCAAAATTTTTTTCTTCAAAATCAAACAATAAAAAATTCACATGATTTTATTGGTAACTCAGCCGAGTTACCGCCCCACCACTTGCCCCGCCCCCAACTACCCAACATCTACTATTTTTTATGTTTTTGTAGAAAAAAAAAAAAAACATCAAAAATGTCACCAGAGACCAAAATTTTATTTACATTTTTTACTCCAAATAAGGTCAGGAATCACTGGTTAAAGTAACTCAAGTACGTCCCTTAACACCCTGTATATATAAAAATCTCGCGTCACAATGTTTGTCCAAGGTAAACTCAGAAACTATTTAACCGATTTTGGTGAAATTTGGCTTATTTTACATAATTTGGTCGAACTAAAGAGGTAGGATAATTTTTTTATATCGATTATTAACCTCAATGTTTATTATTGTCAATTAAATTTTTTTATGGGATTATTATTTGTAAGTTCCAAAAGTTTCTAACAGATGGCGGTATGAGTTCATTTATTGACATAACACTTGTTTATCTAGTTTAGGTTACCATCCAGTAGATGGCGTTGTATTTCGGCAGCCACAGCAACGCGTTGCCGGGTCAGCTAGTATTGTTTATAGTTTATTGTTTCTTCTTCACATTTTAGTTTTCAGTTTACAATACAATTTTTAACCTCACTAGGACAAGCCTGTGTTGAGGTTAACAATTATTAACAAAGTAACAAAATAACACAAAAGGAAGTATATATATAAACCTTTTTAGTGGGACAGATTGAAGGGAATAATCACTCGGGGTAAATATTTTACGACAATCTCCAAATGCACATTTAAGACTGTTAGACATATTGAGTATTAAAAAAATGAATCCATTTATGAGAAGCCATCTTTATTTATAAATAAGTCGAAAAAATACGATGTTTTGTGTAACTGTATTGAAAAAAAAAAGTTTTCACAGACCAAAATATCTATTTTATTTGAATAAAGTTATTGTATTTTTAAAATAAAAATACATGTGTGCATTATCTTTCTAAAAACTTACCTTCACCTAACTCTGAAAATTCGAAATATAAAACCTACCGTTTGTAGGAATATACAAAATATACACAAGAAATACCTACCTAGGCAGAAATTTGAGTAAAGATTCATAAATATATTTATTTTTATATAACTGGGGTTTAATCAGATAATAATTGCTCTTTTATATTTCATACCTAGATATTTTACTTTTAAATGTTGGTGTGTGGATATTTCACTTCATGAAAATTAATAAATTTCTATTTCACATAAATCAGCTAAATATTAATTATTAATTAATGTCTGAATTAGCATTCTCGTAAAAAAAACGTTTGGATTAGATGTCCACTACTACAAAACTTTTTAACACAATATATTTTCCATTTTTTCAAACAACTCGGTCTTGGCATACACTTTTCGCCTCATTCACATTCATACATCTTATCATACATGCTCTTTTATTATTCTGACTCTTGACATGGCCCGACTCAAGTATCTAATTCACTTGATCGTGCCATGTCTTCCTCGGGCGTCCTCGACTTCTTCTACCATTCACAATTGCGTCATATATTCTCTTGACACTCTTTTCTTCATTCATTCACTCTGCATGTCCAAACCATCTAAACGTCCCTTTCTTTGTCTTACTTATTACGCTCCCATCGGCCTTGCTTTCTTTTTGGATCTCCAAAATCCTTACACGATCATATATGGTTTTACCCACATACGGGGATCTCATATCTACAGCATGCAGTCTATTTTCATCCTTTCTCTGCCAGTTCCATGCTTCACTGCCATACATCAGGGTAGGTACCAGCACTCCATTGTGGACTGCTAGCTTCGCTTCTTTGAACAGCTTTTTGTTGGCGCCAACGTTTCAGATGTTATAATTTTTTTAAAGTAGGTATGTGTAAAAATTAAATGATCGAAACGAATGGTTTAGGTAAGTAAACGTTGACGGTGTAATTTTGGATAATTTTCAGAAATTAGTGGGTAAAAACACATTTTTGTTCAGGGAAATACACCGTCTGCAATAATACTCCAGAATTAAATTAACAGTTTCCGGGTTAAACGTTTTAAAAATATGCAAAACTCAGTTATATGGGCAACTTAAAAATACCACGAAATACCATAATTCATTAACATATTGAATATAACATTTTCGTTTAAATATTTTTATCATATGAAGCGCTGTAACCCTACAAAACAATTAATTGGGGGTGCGGTTTTGGCGGCCGCCTCAAATACCTTTTATTGGATAACCAACACCCCTGGCATTGGTCAACCCAAGAAGATCGCTACGTTTGGTGACTTAATAGAGGTGCCCGGGTTCATTGGGTAAGGTTTGTCTGGGTCTTAGTGGCGAATGCGGCCGGATCAGGAGAAACTGTTTTAGGGAGACTTTTTGGTATCTCCGTCAAGACTCTCCTAAAATTGCCTTGCACCGCAGTGCGAGGAGTGGATTCATACGTCTGTTACTCCTGGACACACTGACCCCCAGATACCTTTTTCCTTCCAGAACTTCCTCTCCTTGGAGGCCTTTTCTAAAAATATTTTCCTGATAGCTTTTCCAAAGATTACACAGGCCCTGAGGGACTTATTTTCCTCGGGCCCTCCCGTGTGGAGCTTTATGAAGAGAGAGGTTAGAAAGTAGGTACTTACCTAACTTTTCTGATCTGACTTATTGAAAATTTTTCAACGATCTTTATTTTAATATTGGTGTTAAAATTCATTTTTTCCCGATAAGCGTGAAGATATTTTTATGAGTTTCGGGCGTGTAGTTTGAACTACTCCCAGAAAAATGTTATAAGAATATTGTACAATATACCTACATTCGATAGAGTGTTAGCTTTATTGGATTGGCGACACCCCAGAGTGTAACGTAACAACCTCTGTGACTTTTGTATTTTCTACTCTAGCCTTCTGTAGAACTCCTACTCTAGCAAATAGTAGTCTTCTCAACATAAATTCTATTTCGCTGTTCATTTACTGCATTTCTACAGCTTTCAATTTATTTTCATCGCCTTCTAGAAAGTTCTAGCTTCAAAATTTTCTCACAAATATCAGATAAGAAGCGTCAGTTTTCATAAAATATATTTTTTTGTATGTGGAGGCTGCACAAGTGTCTCAACTACCCAGGAGTCAGTGGGATTTTGGCATCCTTAAATGGAGTGCTTAGTGAGGCTGTCTGAGAAAAGAGATTTGAAAGAGGGAGATTAAAAAGTACCCATAGATTCAGATGTGTTCACTAATCATAGAAAACTTAATTTCAAGCAATGTTTCGATATTTAATATCGCTCTGACAACCGGTAACTCTGAAAAAGTTATTATGTACTTATACATTCTGTTATATTTAAAAAAAAAATAGGATGTACTTACATAACACAACTTACAACTAAATACCTTAAAATTTTCTGAAAGAGCCTTGTTCACTCCTTCCTTTACTCATTAGACCTTCCACACAACTTTCCCATAGATGACGTGTTATTATCTGTGGGGTCCACTACTGGATCCGTAACCAAGGATCTTAACAGCTACTTCACAGAAGTCGTAATTTCTGTTCGTTTATTATAAAAACTTATTTTGTAGATCTATTAAAAGTCAATCTAACGATTTAAGGGAGTTCGGAGTTCAAACTAAGTTAAAAAATATTATTATTATGTTTAAAAGATCACTTGTGTATTTCACGGGAAATTCTGTTTCATTATATTATCTCCGAAAAAAGATATTTTCAATGTTGATACGAGTCCAAAATCTAACTCTCTTATTTCTCGATAAAAATAATATTCATTTGCTGTAAAGATAAAACGATCTCTATTTTGACATGTTCATTTTGAAAAACAGTAAAAAATTGAAGTCTCCATTCAAAATTCATTTAATCAAAAATCATATGAAAAAAGAAACTATATGGCTCAGAGAGCATACTTACAATAAAAGGTCTCCTTTGGTTCATTACTATAATGGATAACGCGGGGGAAAGCTCATATAAACACTTAATGGTACACAAACATACCACAAGATTTAAAGAAGGAAAGGGCTTAAAAACTCCTCGAATATTAAATAAATATGGAAGCCGTACTCTTGAATACCAAATACCAGTGATTTTCAATAAAATAAATAAAAACTTAAAATTTGAAAAAAATTACCGATTATGCCCTAAAATGATAAAAATGTAGTTAATTAACGAAAACTCCATGTATCTTTAAATATGTTGAATGATTATCTTAATGTAGCTGCTTACATAACTTATTATTAGGCATGTACATTGAAATATCTTATATATGTAATTCAAATAAACTTATATTATTATGTGATCTATCCTAATGTTTCCTTAAAACTATATAATATGTATTAACAAATATTTCCTTATGTATAATATTAAGAGTGATAAATTGTAGAACCTACAGACAAGCTGCCATATGACAGCTTTGTGGGACTACCCTTATTTTGTACAAATGTATTTTTGATAAATAAATTAATAAAAAAATAAAATAAAGTTTACAAAGTCTGCTAGGTAATTTTTTGCTACAGTAGCGCTTTTTGTCTTAAGTTTAAATTTATGTTTTATGGAACACAAAGTGTCTGTTTTAACACTTTTGACTTTTTTGCATTTGTATAAACTTATGTTAAATAATAACCTTGTCGGTTGTTTAATTGTAGAGTGTTTATTAAACCGCCGAGAGGGTTGTTATGAAGTTTGAGACTTTTGCAGAAAGTCAGGTATGTTCAACTGTCTGTGAAGTTCCATTATTGAGATGTTTCTTTCAGATATCAGTGTGCAATGAGAAATGATTTTATTTTACTATTTTAAAAATCAAATTATCATAATGCCTAACCAGAATCATTAGAAAATTTCAACTAGAAGTTTAATTGTTAAACGACACAAGAATCCCCATGGAAGAGATGAAACAGATCCCGATTTCTCGCTATAACATATTAAAAGCTATTTATAGAGAGTGTGTTTTCCTCTTCTGTAAATCATTCTTAAATAACGGTTGCCAACCTCGT
Source organism: Limnephilus auricula (assembly GCA_951813805.1). Classification (NCBI taxonomy): domain Eukaryota; kingdom Metazoa; phylum Arthropoda; class Insecta; order Trichoptera; family Limnephilidae; genus Limnephilus; species Limnephilus auricula. Next base: position 19,827,571 of record OX638406.1, read on the forward strand.
GCACCATATTAGATGGGTTTATATGTATATATAAATATATTATATATATTTTTTTTAATATACCAATGTATTTCTTAATAAATATCTAAATTGTTTTCACATGTAATACAAAAAAACAATACTAGCTTTTCTGACCAGAAAGAGACAAGGCTGTTTTATTTGGTGTGGGAATTCAAGCTCAAATAACAAGAAAATTAATAAGGACAACACAAGATTTATCGACAACAGGAAAATATTATATATATATATCTAATTGTCTAAGACTTTCTTCCCTTGTTCTGCGCCCACGCTTTTCTATTCAGAATGAAAACATGTATATAATTAACAACAAAATAGAAATATTCTCAGGACATCACATACACAAATCTGCAAAAGTACAAAAATCACTTATAAATAGTTTTGTTTATTTTTCCTTCTACCAGGCGTGCATAAAGTTCCCAGTTAAACACTTCTGCAATATGTAGTTCCTGTTATCTTAACATCGTCACGTCTTCGCAAGCTTTTGGGATATTACATGCGCTGATTTTCCAACATCTCCTGGCACACATGTTCTCCTGGCCGGTACTTCATTAAATATGTAGGTAAGTAGTTGGTTCGGGGATTAAACCGTACCGGTTATCTACTGTCGTGGACACCAGGACCATTAAACACGTGTGCTGTGGGGAACGTACCAGGTATAACATATTATTAAATTTAATGTTTATCTTAATAATGCAGGATTAACAACGTGTTTTTGTGAAAGATAACCTAAAATTCTTCACAAAAGTTAAACAAAACAGTTATTTATTTGTCTTAAAAAAATCGTACCTTTACCAGAGAAATTGTATTGGACGTTAGAATCGTTTGTAATTTTAATTTTAAAATAAAATAACATAACTTACAAAACGACAAATGAGAAATACACGATGTGCTCAATAATTTCAAGAATGATTGAAAAAGCTTCAGATTTAAATAAAATAATGAGAATTCCGCTCATGAGCCCCAATAATTGAATGGCATCTCCAATTTGGGTATTTTGTAGGGCTGAAGGTAGTAAGGCGACGAAGGAGATAGGAAGAATGATGGTTAGGAAGTACCTACCTGGCCATTCAGATCTGGTCACCAAACATCATACAGGCTAATACCATTTCCAGAAATGTTTTGTTTCTGTTAAGTAATTATTCAGCAGGAGATACTAGCTTCACAAAATTTGAACAATTTATCAAAATTCAAAGCTGATTGTCAAGTTCCGTGAAAGATCTATTCAACTTCGGTTTTATTTCCGCTCCGTGAAACGAAACGTTAACGTAACTGACCCTTGATGATATAACTTTAATGATATTACCCAGAACTCGAATAGAAATTTCGAAGAATAAAATTGTTCAAACTTTGTGAATTAGCTGACCCTAAGGTCACCTATTCTTTGGCACAATTTCATGCTTATCTCTGATAGATTTCAGGCATTCTAAACATTAATTATCATTGCAAGTCGCAATCTTAAACTACCCCTTTCTAATAAACATGTTCTAAGTTTAACGTAACTGGTGAACAACGATTGACCCAACATTATTGATGGTAAATAAGGCCCTGTATGTGTATGTATTTTGAAAAGTTATCAAATACTCTAGTACCGGATGACCTCTTAAATAACATCGTTTTTTAAGAGGTCATCCGGTACTAGAGTATTTGACAACAAATTTTATAGTTTTTGCAATATTTTTCAATTTATCATTTTAACAAACCGGTTAATTGTTTTAAATGGACCGTTTAGTATTACGTCTGTCTGTACATTTGTTTGTATATACCGTTTCCGGTTCAAGATGGTGGCCATTTTGATGAATCAGCAAAGATAATTTTTCAAAATCTGAAACCTTGTGTTGGTTTGGAGTTTTATAAGAATATTATGAAATCTACCCACTTGCTTAAAGAATGGTTATAAATATATATATATTTTTTTTAATAAGAAAATCTCTCTTTTAAACTTTTATAGGTTATTCCCATCAATGTAATATATATTGTTGAAGAAGATTATAACAATAATAATCTAAATTAAAATATGAAAATGAACAAGACACAAAAAATAATAAAACATAATGCGGTTTTATAATCGGACCCAATGGCTGAATTGGTAGAGCGCCGTCCCGGAAAGACATGAGAACTGGGTTCGAGTCTCAGTTGCGACCATTATGTATTATTATTTTTCTGTGTTTTGTTCATTTCCATATTTTTATTGTTATCTTCTTCTTCAACGGTAAAAATAATTTTCATTGAGTTAGTGACATATCTTTGAAACATTTACGGTTTACGTTTCAATCATTATATAGTTTATAATTTAGTACGAAGTTATTAAAAAATCTACTTACAAATCTTACGATTTCAGAGGAAATTTCGGTTTTGATTTATAAAATAAATAAAATTTGAAAGCTTCATTTTTGGATGCAAGGTGTTCTACTACTATTTACCGATATACTATTATATTTTTGATGGTGAATAATTAAATTAAACATGTAATATAATACTATAGCATCAAAAGTAAACAGTTCGTACCACAATCAACATAATATTACGCTAATGAACGGCATGAACATTATCGAAGTTCATTTGACTTGGCAGAATTAGCATAGAGTACTCGAACCTACACCTCCAAGCCTAACTCTGGCTAATGTGGAACTTTAGATTATATCCCATCGTCATGAACTGAATACGAAGGATCGGAGCGAACACATCCATTTATATTACTCGCATGATCCAGGTAGAATCAGTCTCTTAGATTATCTCAGGTATATGAAGTGTATCTAAGATGAACCCGTAATAATCAATTAAATAATTCAAGACGAAGATAATATTAATGAATCAAAAGGAAAATATGAAAAAAAAAACAAAGTAGATAGCAGCCAATAAAATATGCTTTAAGAATATGAAGTTAATGTTGGTAGTTCTCAGTCGATGTATGATACAGTAAAATGTGAGCGAATCGGATAGGGACACATTAGCTCAGTAATTAGAGTATCAGCCCGGAAAGCCAAAGGTCCTGGGTTCGAGTCCCAGATGTGACTCCATCTTTTTCTGATTTTTCTGTTTCAGATTTAGATTGAGTTTTGCTAATGTTTTCTTCATTAATTAAAAGGTTTTATTCGTGTTTGATGACTACATCTAAATACTAATCGCACTCTTAAATGTAGTTTGAAATGGCTGATGAATCTGATTAACAAGGGACTTTCTTTCCTCAATGTTCCTTTACCCCATCTTCTTCCCTTCCCAACCCCATCCAGTCTCAAAAATACCTCGATTAGCGATGTCATATTCCCTCTGAATCTAGAGATTTGTGACCCTTAAGGGTTATTCAAATTTATACAAAAAAAGACTTAAAACATAAATATTGACGGCAATTGAAGGTCTCCGTGGTTGAATGGCTATGAGTCTTAGCTACGAATCCGGAGGTCCAGGTTAAAATCAGGACGTGCCCAGCCCAAGTCAATTTTATTTTGATAATTCCCCATTCCATCAATTCGGGTACAGGACCCTTAGTTTTTTTATTTTTATATTATTGTTACAATTTTAAGTTATTTGAAAATCTGTTATTAGATTTTAATTTTATTATTAAGTTTATTGTAATAGATGTAAATAATCTGTTGATTTTCCTAAATAAATAAATAAAGTGTTCTTTAGACCACACGACTGAAGTAAATACTTATTTGGCTCCATCTATATGTATGTCCGTATATATGTTTTATATTATATTATTATTATATTATATTAATTTTCTACAAATATTTCTTTAAATTTATTATCATTCGCCTCGCCCGATCAAGCCGTGCGCATCGACGTCCGCTCCCCCCCGCGTTTGGCGCGTAACTGGTATTTCAAAATACTGACAGAAATGTTTCATGCACTGGCTATGAGAGTAAGAGAGAAAGTTTTAACATTTCGATTTCACCAAAGCAATCCTGAAAGAATCTACCACTCTGGAACGTGCCGCAAATAAACAATGTTATTTTTAATGAATATTAAATAATTTCAACATAAAATATTTAATTGTATTTATTTTGTTTATAACTTAATTTGTTAAAAAAAAACAAATTCCTATATTATGAATAATAATATTTGAACAAACTTTGGGTTCGTGAGCTTTCATTGGGAAAATCAACGATGCAACGGTAAACCAACTTCGAATAGAATAAACGCTATTAGATCGATTAATAGAAATATTGTTTGAATATCATTTGCATGCGTGACCACATAGATTTTACTCCTAGCAAATAATTATTTCAGGAATATTATCCAGTTTTATTAATATATCCGCACCATTTTCCCACAATAGTTTTTTGGCATTATAGTAATTAATCTATTTTAAAACGGTTACAGTAGTATAAATATTTCCATATTGCAGCACGACCCTTGTATTTGATATTCATCAGTTAATATTAGATTATTAAAGGTATGAAATATTAAATCTATGTGGTAAAAAATAATATAATTATAATTATTATTTAATTCCGGGCTACAGGCAGGAGTATTGCAATGTAATTTAATAAATATTGGCAGAGCATATAATATAATAGTAACACTTCACTTAGCTTTGCGTATTTGTGATTACGTATTGTTTACAAGCATCTGCCCTCGACTTCATCTGCGTAGGATTAGTACTTCGAGTAATCTATTTTATTTTCCTAGGTCCCATCTACAATTATACCAAAATTCTTAACCTATTTATTTAAAATATCTATAATTCTTGATTCGATTCAAAGTATTAGGCAAGTACTTCAAATAAATTCACTAATTTAAATATTTTCCAAAATAGTATTTTGGTTTAACAATCATTGGTTTTCTCAAATTTAGACGTTGTCTATTAAAAAATAATTATTCTTTTCAATATATTGAAACTAAATAGCTAGCTTTATAAATCATAGCCTATATGTTATTCTGATGCATGAGCTATATTATTGTAAAGTTTCATTAAAATCCATTAATTAAATTTTGATTTAAAGAGTAACAGTAACAAACATACATACATCCATACAAACTTTCACGTTTATAATATTAGTAAGATAAGATATTTGGCTTTTGTAGTAGATGACGTTAAGATAAGCAGGATGATAAAGGCAAATACAATCATCCACACAAGGAGCCAAATAGTAAATTTGCTATTCAGAGAGCAATTTGATCGCAACACTGTGATTGAAATAATGATAATAATTTTGAATCAGCCGCTCAAAACAATAAGCTTATCCTTACATAGTGTTAAAAATACGGAATTCCGTGATTAAACCGTAGTTATTTAAAATGTTTTACCTTCAATCAATTTTTTTAATGTGAATACCGCAAAAAAGTCAGTACTGCTAAGTAAACTGCTCCCAACCACCTGGAGCCAGTGAGACTATGTCATATTTAATTGAGGAATGTTGTGAGGCTGAAGTTAGTGGGCAGGGGAAGGAGATTAGTACTCAAAGTCACCAAACATGACGTAAATCATTTGAAGCAACGCGCAACGTTTCAATTCCGAATAATGGTCTTACATCAGAGCGATACTAAGGACCAGTTGTTTCGGAAAATTTCACGTTTGAATTTCCTTCAAATCGGTTGTTTCAACCTCCGTCAGAAGAAATTTCATCGAAAATTGCATAGGACCAGTTGTTTCGGAATTCCCTTCAAATTTGAATTTCCTTCAAATTTGAATTTCCTTCAAATCGTCATTCACCGAAGAATTGGGTTGTTTCAACTTCCGTCAGCAGTAAATAGCAACAAATAACGTTCGATAAATTTGAAAATTTTATTCAAGTGTTCCCCGCCGAATCACAATTTTGACGTCTGCGCATGCGCCTCCCATTATTTCGCTAACCGTCCGGACTCGGCTGATCACATTCACATTACATTTCTATAGTATTTTCACTGCTGACGGAAGTTGAAACAACCCAATTTTTCGGTGAATGACGATTTGAAGGAAATTCAAATTTGAAGGAAATTCAAATTTGAAGGGAATTCCGAAACAACTGGTCCTATGGAATTTTCGATGAAATTTCTTCTGATGGAGGTTGAAACAACCCAATTTTTCGGTGAATGTCGATTTGAGGGAAATTCAAACGTGAAATTTTCCGAAACAACTGGTCCTAAGAGTATTTTCCACTCTGGTACTTGTTGAAAATAAATGTTATATTATTTTTAGCCGATTAAATGGTGAAGTGGCACAAATAAAAAAAATAAGCCGGATTACAAGTCGAGAGCCTTACAAATATCAAATATTAACAGAATAAATTCAAGTTTTCAATGTTCTATGCACTATATACTTCATCACACTATGAAATGAAGAACTACTCTCTTCAACGAACTACTCTCTTCCATTGACAAACTACTTAAAAGTAGTTTATTGGGACTTTTTCTCTGTTTTTGTATTATGTTTTATTTGATATGTATGTATTATTCTTTGTTTTAAATATTTCTTTAAATAAAAAAAAAAAATAAAAAACAATAGATTTTATATGATTTTATGTTATTTTATTTATTTGTATTTATTTATTTACATTTAAAGCCAAAATAACAGAAATAATATTACATAATAAGAAAATATATTTAAAATGAGTACAAGTGTAATTACGTTGTGTTAGGTCGATATTAGTTCCTAGCTAGGCAGATTGCCTGTTATAGGTAGGAAGGTTCGAATTCATGATGAAAATCTATAAATATAAATGAATCCCTCTTTCCCTTGGTCACGCCATAACTTCAGAACGACTTTACCTATTTTTTTGTAGGAGGTTAAATTTTGTAGAAGGAAAAATTAAGAAAATTGCGCAGAAAATTAGATAATTTCAGAAAACTTAATGACTATTTTAACTTCGTACGTTTGACAGTTCGCGCGTTTGATATATTTAAAGATATTTCCTATATTATTCATCCAATTGCGATAATAATTTGGTGAGTTGTTGTGGATATGCCCGTGAAGGTTTCTATATAGCAATATTTCTATATTGGTTAGTTCTACAGTTACGAAATTTGCAAGGAAGGGGATAGTGGATAAGGTGTAAGGGGAATTCGTGACAAGGGAGGTTGGCGAGAAGGGGGACAGCGGGAGAGGAGAAGGGGAAGGCAGGGAAAGGTGAAAATGGAACGCGGGAGGGGAAGGGGTCAAGGTGGGGAAGAGATGGCGGACGGGGAACGGGGACGAATGGGAAAGGACACGCAGGGAGAATTATTAATATATTTTTTTAATTAATGGCATTTCAACGCATGCCGGGTATCAGCTAGTATTATTATAAAAATAACTATGATTTTGATTAAAAACAGTATTAAAATGAATTTCTAAATAATTTAGGTACTCAATAACCTTGTCGGAATAACGGATAATACATCCTACTTATTTTATAATAGTTGCTCCACCTTCATAACGAGTAACGAGACACAGCCTTAATCTTTGTCAATAGTTGGGTCATTAGCAGCGCACACGTAGTATCGTCCTTACGTGCGCCTCTCCAACGACGCGCCCTAGCCGTTAGCCGTTAGAGCACCCCTAACGGAATAACGAATAACGGCAGGTCCTGTGTATAAAGTAGGCGGTAGTGTCCTCAGATGATTTATCATCGACGTCCTTAAATCGTGCCTCAATATTTGGGTATAAAATATTATGTAATTATTATTTTCTGACTTTGTAAGATATATAAATGTGCCTATTTTTTCTCGACGAAATAATTTTGATGTTTCTGGATTTGCGATTAAGTTCTTGTTAAAGATTTTTTTTTTTCAATTTTGAGAGATTGGTATGGGCACCTCTTCTTCGGGTACAATTTATTGGATAACCAACACCCCTGTCATAAGTCACCTCAAGTGGTTTGCTACGATTGTCCGGTAATTTTTTTTTGTAATTTAAAGAATATGCATTACATTTATTTTATTTTATTATATTTATTTGCGTTATAAACAGTCTATACATTTATATATGACAGTCAATAAGTATGTTTATGTCATTGACCAATAAAATAACGACATTTAGAAACAGGACCATAATTAAAAAAAAATATGCAACAATATACCTAATACAAACAATTCTGATTAAGTGCATCTTCAATTTACAAAGTGTATTATGATATATAAATTTCTAAAGCTTACACGTAAATTTTAAAGGATATCAATAATATCTTTGAGGAAAAGATTTCATTAAAATACAAACTACTAAAAGTAAAAGAGAAAATGTGAGGAATTAATAAAAAAAAAGAAATCAATGAAATTTAGTTTTTGGTTAAACATATGGCATTCGATGGAATGTCATTTTTTTATGAATGTTGTGAATTTAGCAAGGTTCGTGTTAAACACATCGATGTTTGGGCATAATCTATTTAATATTCTACAGCTTCTTCTTATAAATACATTTTAACGAAATGTATTTTTATATTAAACAAAATTTTATGTTTAAGGTCATTTGGCCATATATACCTTATTAGAAAAGAGGTGCTATTGTGTCTGACAAGGGAGCAACGAATCTTACTAAGATTGTATGTTGTAATATGTTTTGTTTAAAATACCTCTGTGTGTTTTAGTGTAAGTTTTATTATGTAACAATTCTACACGATTAAAGGTATAATATTGCTAGAATATTAAAAAAATGGCTAACACAACAGTATCAGTGGGAAAATGATATTCCCAGCTGAGAATTATAATTACTAGGAAAATATTTTTCTTCAGGGCCTATGACATCTTTGAAGAAGCTCAGTGAAGGATATTTTTGAGGAGAGGAAGGAGTGAACACGGGTCTTGAAGAGACCCGTGTTGTAGGAAGAAGGAAACACAGAGGCCGGCAAATCGTTTCAAAGCCGAACATTGAACTCAAAAACGGTCGTAGAAGCGACCCATTCTCATGTGACAAATCGTCACCCTAGTGCTTAATTGTCGAAACGAACATTTTAGTTTTTATTCAATCTTCATTTTAAAATTAAAAATAATATATAAAAAACGACAATGAATCACTTTACAAAGAATTGTTTTAAGTAATGTGATATTTATCTCCACGGAAAGAGCTTCATAATGCTTCATTGAAATAATGAAAGAAAACCTCCTATTTTTGTAAAATTTGCTAATGGTCACTAGGACAATTAAGAACTGAACTGTAGAACTGAATGTCAACCGTGTAAATAATGTTGGGCGCGCGTTTGGCGAATTTACCGATAAGACGTGAAAAATGTAGTAATTAATACGTAAAAAGGTCAAATCTCCAAAGAAGGAAATAAATACTAGGAAGATTTTGTTTCAATCCATCAGTATGTACCATTCTTATCGCTTCGTATATTATGTTACTAAAGAGCGCTCTTCACGCACGAGTAGGTAATATAAGGTTTACGATAAAGAATTAAAAATAAACAGCAGGAGTTTAGTAAAAGATCAAACACTGGATTAACATTTTGTTTGCCACTTCCATTCAATTCCCACCCTTATTATTTTTCCGAACTTTACCTGGAAGCAATAAAACTCCCCTAATAGTGTTTACACCGAACGGACACCCCTCTACACTTTGCTTGAATTCTTAATCCGCTTCGCCTCCGACCTCACCTTTCTTCACCCTTGTGTTTATTTGATACCTTCTCACCCTCCTCTTCCCCTAACCTTATCGCACTTTTCCCACGAGAACACCCTGAAAATACCTTTGGAAAACTTACTTGAACAGTGGGAAAGAAATAAAGACGTATTATCTTTCTTTGTGCAGTCTTCCCTTGAAAATAGATAAAATATTCCGTAATATTGCCTAAACTATATCGTTTCTGGTGTTGCAATACCTGCAGGTGTACAAGGATAAAACCATAATATTTTCTACCTAAGTTGAAGGTCCAGTTCCAAAACTACATATCGACCGTTTGAAATAACAAGGTTCCATCTTTTGCGAAAACGTCACGCGGTTATGGTATCTATGGTAAGCTCCCTTAGAGTTCATTATCGCACGGCTTTAAAGAAACAGATGGAACCTTGTTAATCCAAAGGGTCGATATATCAAAAGGATCGATAGTAAGTATGAAACAAATTAGGCGCCAGCTTCTGTGATTTCTCCCTCTATATCTTTCAAGTCTTATGTTTACTCTTTCCTCTCCTTAACCTTTTCGTACCGGAAAGAAAAAAAATCACACGTGATCCGAAGGGGGGTCACTCGGGGCCCCAGTTTGTTTTGCTTTTTAAAAGGTGTTACTGACATAATTTTACGTAATTTTTTAAAAATAAAACTAGTGAAAAGTATAGTCATTATTTTCCAGTGATCATTATAAAAACCGTTTTGAAAATAAAGTCATAATTAATGTTCTTACGAATGTAGTACAAAACGCATATTTTTTCATAGAAAACTGAGAAGGCGGGCCGATAGCGAGCATCACTCCTTGTTTCCGAATCTCGACTGGTGATTGGCGATTACAGCATCCGCAAAGTGGCTAGTTTGTTGCGCAAACTGCTAAAGCAAAATGGTAAAAGCGATAATAAGCAAGCTAGCGTGACTCACTTATTATGACACAGCCCTTTCTATTAAAATGCAACATTTACCGATCGGCTACAAGCGTGGGTTAGTTACTTGAAGTCCGGTATATGGTGGAGATACGAACGGGGAAATTTCAGGCGATCTCACAATGAGAGGCGGGACGGGGGAATTAAATATTTCGATAGAATTCGATAAAATGATTTGATATATAAAAACGTAGTAATGTTATACACATTTTTTTTAAATGCAAATCCATAACTGAATAGTTTTTCTAGTTATTGAGTGTATGTGGTGTAAAAACCAATCAGATATAGGGTAAAACTCTAGTTAGTATAGACGTGTAACCCCGGTCCGGTGTGGAAGTGTTAAAAATACCCTTCACATAGGATCTCCATGATTATATTGGCTCTGACGGAATTTTTTTTTTCGGGGTTTCCTGGGAGGCGTAACAAAAGAAAAAGAAATAATCAAGTATGCGGCATCCTTAATAGATAGGGGGAGAGCCAATGTTTAATATTATGGTGCGTATTATAGTAATACAATCTGATTGATCCCTCAAAGATAAGTGAACTCATAACTTCTCTTGGAAACTTTTAATAATATTGAGAGAAGAAGGATCAGTAGACAAAATACAATATATTATATAAAAGCCGTGACAAATTCTAAACAATACCATAAAATAATTTATGTCACGTACGAACGTTCGAGATCTCAAATTTAAGTCGTGAATAAAATGTAATTTTTATTTTACTATAAATCATTCACAGCGTTCAGATAACCCTATTTGAAAAAAAAAATATTGGTATATTATATTTTATAATTAAATGCACTACTACTAAAAAAAGAGACACTTAAATTTCAATAGATAAATAGATTTACCTCCTTCATAATCTTTCTCATTATCTAATCCCAAGTCTGCTTAAAGAAAATTCAAAAGAAGAAATGTAGACTTACATCCTTTTCACTATTGTTAGTATCTGAAAAAATTTTTTTTTAAGATTGCCTCAAGTACGGTTTTATCATTTAGTAAACAGTAAAAATGTGATTTCTAAAGTGTGCCAATACAAAGTTGTGTAGTGGGTTCAACCTCTCCACAATATTCCAAAAATGTTTTTTTCGATTACACCTTTTATACTAGGCATTTAATATCGCTACATTATACACCAAACACAAATAAATCACTCGCCCTTTTTTTATAATGACTTTATAGCTTTCCGAATATGTAAATATTTTACGCTATACGAAAGAATATTTTACCAAAAGAAGGAGGAATTTTGGTTTGTGGCAGACAAAACAATGATTAATTTGTCGTTTTAATTGCTAATACCACAGAATTAACAATAATTATCATATAAATCTCACTCAATCAAACTTTGCCAAAAATGACAATTATTTCATTACTTTTTATTATTTAATCTATATAGTATAATTACATGTGGTCTCACTAGGATATACCTGTGTAGAGACAGTCATAGAGTTACAAAAATTGTATACAAACATGGTTACGTGAATATAAAGGTTAATTACATGTTAATTTCAATGTAATAAAAGGAAGGTAATTAGATGTGTGAATTAGTTCCATAAATTATGTTCCAAATCACAACATATTAAATAGTTGGTGATCAGATCTGACTAGTAAAGCACTTTCCAACTTTTTTCTTTGGTTTTTTAATTCTTTCCCTATTTCCTTCAGCCTCACAACTAATCTCATTTGGGGATGCCATAGTCCAACTTGCTCCGGACCCTTTGCTTTTTTCCGTTAGCTCCACACAGGAGGCCCTGAAGAAAATAATTTACCTCACAGCCTATTTCATCTTAGGGCAAGCGGTGTGAAGGTTATATTGAAGTAAAAGAAGGACAGGAAGTTCTGAGAAGTAAAGAGTATGAGAGATGGGAAGAAATCTTGGGTCAGTATGTTCAACAGTGACGGATGTATGAATCCGTCCATTCCACTGCCGTGCAAGGCGATGGTTCGTGATAGTCTGGCTAAAGAGTTTAAAATGTCTCCCTCAGCCAGTTTCTTCCAAATCTGACTTGCCTCGAAGAAGGTGGGCAAACGAATTCACTGCCAAGACCTACACAAACCTCATCCCATGAATCGTGTAACTCCAAACATCAAACTTGGGGTGAACTATGACAGAGGTATTGCTTATCTAGAAAATAGTTCCCGAGGCGGCGGAATCCATACTGCCACCCATATTAAAATAGGAAGATTTTATCATATAAAAAAAGACTAATATTAATGATTTGGAATGTCTTAGTCCTTCCAAAACATCGCCTCTTATTTTGAATTTAATGTCTCTTAATGGTTAATGGTTATTATTATTAGAAAAACTTGGGTTACCATTAATTTCGATTACGATCGGTCCCACGCTTTCTCGATAAGCTGAGTAAGCATTTTTGGTAGGAGCTTCCCCCAGCTCTGTCGTTCGCTGTTTCAATTAAATATCACTTAAGTGGGCCGCTTGAAACGCAAACATGAATCTCTAAGAGAAAATTATTATTATTATTAAGAAAATTGTCTGTTTTCTGAATCTAAGAGACACCTATTGTAAACGATACACTAAGTGGAATCGATACACTAACGGCCGCTGTTCCTAACTTTTAAATCGATTCATCTGAGGCCGCGATCAGCAAAGCATTTTGTAGGGTAGCGCTCGATTTATGTTGTTCCCAAACATCTTATATTATCTGGCCTCGCCCGCTTTCATAGACAATAAAATGACATCAAAGTAAGAACTTTCGAAGTTAAATTAATATCGTAGAGTTAATTGTTGTAATTATTATTAATACACGTAATTTATTTAAAATATTTTTATCCACAAACTGACATTTTATATTTTTTAAACAAACGTATATAAAATAAAGTGTCAGCTTGACCGTAGGTACTGGACTTGACATTTGGCTTGGCGAATATTCGAAAACGACATAGTTTTTCGTATAAATTAACCGTTTTTCGTCTCTGCTGATAATTGATAAACGCAATACAACAGAAGTGAAATGAGCGCGAAACTGTGTCTTCTGTCAAAGTGATATTTCATCGACCATTGTTTTCGCGGTATTTTTTCTACTCTGTTGACATTTTTAGGAACTAGTCCAAAACTGAGGCGGCCGAAACGAGTTTAATCCACAAGTGCGGCTTCCGTAGGTTAAGATAAATAAGCGATACTGGAAGTATAATAATAAATAAGTGTTGGAAAAAGCGTAGTTGTGCACTAATCAAATACTAAGCCAAATTCTTGGCTTAGTAATTGATTAGTGGGATTGGGATCAGCGGCCGTAAGTGTGAGAAGAAATTGATCAATTTTCGAGAGAAGGAACGATGATCAACACCACTGCCACAGGTCATCCTAAGTGGTTCGCTACATTTGTTTACTATTTTGGTTGATGCATCTGCCCACTAACTGCGTGGCGGGAAGGATCTGAAGGCACTGGATGAGGGAGACATTTTCACCTTTCTAGCAGGACTCTCTCAAAACATCGCCTTGCACTGCAGTGGGATGGATTGGGTGGATAGATACGTCTGTCACTCTTGGAGGGTTCCATGACATTTCTATGGCCCCCGGCATACTCATATATAATGTAGAGCAAGTTTAAAGAAAATACGGTGGACCTATTTACACAAAATAGAAGTAATTGTCTCCCTAAGAGGTGTACAGAGAGGATGTACTGCCAAGTAACAAAAGAATAAAGCATACTTTCATTCAAATGCATCAAGGAAAAACTACATCTCTTTAACTAAATAACCATCACGCCATTTCACTGCAGGGGTAGGCAGAGATGACCGATCACCAAACAACTCGGTCTTGGCACACACTCCTTGCTTCATTCACATTCACACATCTTCTCACACATGCTCTTCTATTATTCCGACTCCTGACATGGCCCGACTCAAATATCTGGTTTACTTGATTGTGCTATGTTTTCCTCGGGCGTCCACAACTTCTTCATCCATTCTCTTACTTCTTCGATGGCGCTACAGCCCATATCGAGCTTTGGCCTCCCGCAACATTCGCCTCCAACTCCTCCTGTCCTCAGCGGCTGACTTCCAGTTTGTTATCTGGAGAAGCTGTGCTGCATCCCCTCTTACTTCGTCTTCCCACCTCAGTCTGGGTCTTCCCACTTTTCTCTTTCCACCTGGGTGTCCAGCCATAATTCTTTTTGGGACGCGTGTGTCCCCGGCATTCTTTGTACATGTCCAGCCCATCTCAACCTGAGGAGTCTCATATGGGCTGAGATATCGGGGGCCTGATATATATCATACAGTTCTTTGTTGTGCCGGATACGCCACTGTTCCCCCTCTTTCACGGGTCCACATATTCTTCTTAACACTTTTCTTTCAAAAGTATCCAGCATTTCAGCCATCTTTGCCGTCAGTGTCAGCGCCTCACATCCATATGCCAATACAGTTCTGACAATTCTCTTACTCCATCCATTATCTTACTACATGCCCAAACCATCTGAGGATCCCTTTCTTAATCTTACTCATTACGCTTACATCAGCCTTCCATTCTTTGCGGATATCCAAATTTCTTACATGATCATACATGGTTTAAATCTGTATATAATAGTATAAAGAACAAAAATCGTTACCGTAAATAAAATCGTTTGACGTCCGTACTAACTTAGGGTTAAATGTATTTTTGAAGTCAATTTTAGGTTTAAAATTGGTAAATAATGCACAGATACTTTAATATAACATTACTGATAACCTTGTACAAATTGCAAGTCCGCCACACAGTTAAATTTTTCAGCCACATCTAGTCTGTAGCCAAAAAAAATGAAAAAAACCCTCGACCCTGCGCGAAAACGAGATAAATTTGATAGATTATCCTATCTTAACAAACGGATTGCAATCTTTAAAGCACAGGCGTCGGGTGAGAATGCTGTTTTTGTTATACCGGTATTTTAATGAAAGATGCTCCAAGGAAGCTTTATCGATTCCCTTGGCACCGGTACATTTTCGGGAAACACGCGGGCCCAACATATTTACACGGTTGATATTTGTCACATGAGAAAAAGTCGCTTTTTCAATTCAACAGCTCAGTTCTGTTTCCTCCCTTCTTAAGAAGTCTCTTTAGACGTCAAACCGTCTCTTCAAGAACCACGTTCACTCCATCTCCTCCTCAAAAAGACCCACCATACAGCGTCTTTAAAGATCACATAGACCGCGAGTGTAATTATTTTCCTCAGTGCCTCCTTTATAGAGTTAATGTAACAAAAAGTGTACATGGAGAAAAATGTTATTCGAAAAAACGATCATTTTAATAGTAAAAACGGTTAAAAACGGGACTGAAGTTCTTACGAACAAATTAACAGAGGATACGTTTTTAGATTTTCACGGCCAAAAGCATTCCATCGACGATGGACACTGCAACGCTGTCCGAAACGTCGGCTAAAGAAGGAGGTAGCACAACACGCCATAACACCCCAAAAACAAACAACGAAAAAAAAATTAACAGAGTTTCAATGTTTATTGGCGGGAACATGTAAGAATAATTTATTCGTATATATAATTTCGTACGTATACCAACAAATTATTCTTACATTTTCCCGCCAATAAACATTGAAACACTGTTAATTTGTTCGTAAGAACTTCAGTCCTGTTTTTAACTGTTTTATCGTCCTGTTTGGATCGTTTTTTTCGAATAACATTTTTCTCCGTGAAAAGCATATTATTACACATTATCCCATACTCATAATTGCGGTATCCGCCGACTCATCCTTGGTTTTGTAAATTTGGCCTTAAACCTGGTTTAGAACCATTTTAACCATGCACAATAAGTCAAGTTTTTCACTGTCACGTCGTAATACTACACTTATTAGTAATACTACGATTATGAGTAAGAGGGGTTATGTTTTGCTATTAGTACTTCCTGCGTTTAAAATTAATATTTTCAATATACATTAAATTATCAGAATCCAAAAAATGCAGATATAGATTTTGGTACGAATACTAACCTAATGATAAAAATCTGATTAAAAAGTTTGTTTTAATCTTCCATAGTTTCTGATGGCATAAATCAGTTATGCAAGTCTCGCCACTGCTGTGGATGGTTGGCGACACCCGCTGTATAATTCCTCCCTTAGCGTTCCGCCCCAATCCGCTATAATTTATCACCTCCTGAGATGCGCTAACGAACCAAAAATATACCCTTTTAACCCCCTCCCCGCTAAACTAAAAGTGTTCCAAATTAAATCTATCTCAACGATGTTATCAGCCTTATACAATTCGGATCATTTTCTACTCGAAGAAAATATAAGGGTGGTTTGAAATGTCTTCATCATTTTTTTTGCCTAAAATTTTTCTTAAAGGAAATTTTTTTTTTTTTTTTACTCGGGCAAGTTTA
The DNA here is from genome assembly GCA_951813805.1 of Limnephilus auricula. Lineage (NCBI taxonomy): Eukaryota > Metazoa > Arthropoda > Insecta > Trichoptera > Limnephilidae > Limnephilus > Limnephilus auricula. Next base: position 19,844,338 of record OX638406.1, read on the forward strand.
AGCTCAAAGTATGTTGAATAACACAATCATATTAATATAGGAATAATAAATAAGTTTTTATATATTTAAAAAAAATACAGCATATTGGTACCCAAAAATTCAAGAGAAAAAAAATATGAATGCCATTTTCAGTCTACGCTGACATTTTTTTCAATTAAAAACGTTAAGAAAACACAAAAAAAGGTAGGGAGGGTCTGGTTAATTTTAAGTTACTCAGCTGAGTAAAAGATGACCCCATTTGAAAAAATAAAATTTTTCTTTTCAAGAAAAAATACAACAAAAAAAATATTTTTCAATTTTTACTCCAAACAATGTCAGGAATCACTGGTTAAAGTATCTAGTATGTCCTTCAACATCCTGTTTACACATTTCCCTTCAACAAAGAGTTAGTATTGTTGAGTATTATCGTTTTTTCAGAACTTTTATTGTATTGTTTCACAGAAAAAATGTTTCATTCGTGGAGAAGTTTCCTGTTTGTACGGTAACTTTTGCGATCCACAAGGACTAGACGAAAAGGTTCTATTTTATGCGCTGAAGATTATCTCATACTAAAATATAAAATAATACTTCCTGAATACGTTATCATAAGGTGCTTTATGGTTCCCCGTTTCGTAAAAAGGTTTTTACGCCGTGAAAAAGTTGGTCAAATATTGATTCGCTTCAGAAAAATATTCAGACGACTCGAATAAGAGTGTTATAAAACTTTTCACATTTGATTTCACTCTTTGGAGGGAACAATAATTATTAACACTTCAATGCTTTGTGACTACATATGTTATGTATCTTTCAAATTACTCAAAGTATGTAATTTAGTTCCTAAAAAGTACTTAAGTCAAAATATATTTCTTAATTTTAATTCCGCCTAAGAATTCCTAAACGTCTGGAGAAAGTTTCCATAAGAAGCAATCCCACAGATCTAGAAAATAACATATAGTAACGAAAAATTATTTATTCCCACTTCTCAATATTTTAGTTTTTAAGACCTTAAATAAATAGAAAAACTGAGGTATATTTGTCACAAAACACGTTCTCGGATTTATTTTTTTATGATTTTAATTTAACTAAAATTAATAAATATTAAAACTGTGTTGACTAGATCACGTACTTATTGATTTATTTTATTGTATGGTTATATGATTTGAAATTTGTGTTTTTTAATAGAATCTATCGTTTGAAAATTGAACAAATCTGCCAACGACCAACGGTGTAACCTTAGTATCTTAAATATACACTTAGTTTTTCGAAATTTTAAAACGGCGTGTCCCAGATAAAAATAACAATCTTTCAAAATCAATTTATGTTTTTTTGTAAAAAAGAGTCAATTCGTCTAGAATTTGATTTAAAAAAGACTAATTTCACAGGTAAGAAAAAAAAATCCTAATAAAAAAAAATATATATTTAAGTCAATCGAAAATCCGAAACAGAAAAATCAGAAAAAGATACGGATACATCTGGGACATCGAGTCCCAGATGTATCCGTATCTTTTTCTGATTTTTCTGTTTCGGATTTTCGTTTGACTTTCGCTAATATTATCTTCATTAATAAAAATTTTTTAATCTTCTTTTTTAAACCATTAAAAAAGTAAAATCTTGGGATTAATACTTTTCCGTCTGTATCAAGTTATCTGGATCAATAAAAGTAGTTGACTTTACGAATCTAGTTTTTTCTAATTCATGCCCTGTACTAACCAGGGCGATATGAGATCAGAATATCTACCGCTTTGTAAATTATCTGTGAAAACAGAAAAAAAATAGTCATAGCATAGAAGTGGCACTCATAAATATCAACCATTTCTGACGACCCATTTAAGCAACAATTGATGTGATTAACTTACATATTTTAGTGCAATTTCCACAATGTAATTAACAGCATAGCAAAGTTATAATACTCAGGTAACCTATTTTCATTATCCGCGCAAATATTTCCATAAAATTAATGTTTACTCAACTAAAATATTTATCAGGCATTTACTTAACTGGGGAAAATACTCCAAGGCTAAAACTTTTTCAATTACATCTTTCATTAAAACGTTACTTTTGCAATAGTTTGACCGCCGACTCAGAGAAACCCTTTCTGATACTTTCGAATTCATATTTCTAAGGGCGCTATTTAATTTAGGCGTGTCTCAAATTTAAAGAAGTCTTTTGTTCGGGAGTTTATCCCACCGTCTTTCTCAAGGACTCATTAAAACCCAGATCGGCGAATCGAGTCTAAGATTTTAATCTCGATTATAGGCTAAAGCATTTTGACTGGGATAATAAAACTTCTTATGTATCGTTTTAATCAAAATTATTTTTTTCTTATTTTGATGAATCTGGGAGCTTTTGATGCAACACATTAAAATAATTGAAGGATAATTTGTAGCTAAAAAATAACATTGTTCGTTTTTTTATTATTTATTTTTGGGGTGTTCTGCAGTGTTAGGCTATCTCCTTCTTAGGCAACGTTTCGGAAAACGTTACAGTATCCACCATCAGAGTACAGATGTGATGATGGACACTGGAACGTTGTCAGAAAAGAAGGAGGTAACGACCGTCCGTGGTCCAGTGGTAACACACTTGACTCCCATTCGGACCCCGGCGTGCGCAAATAAATTTTATCCGATAAATTTGTGTTATTTCACAATTAATTAATAAAAATAATATATGTTATATTTGCGGCACGTTCCAGAGTGGAAGATTCTCTCAGTATCGCCCTGGTGTAAGACCACCATTCAGAATTGAAACGTTGCTTAATAATGGCTTCAGCCGTGTTTAGTGACTAGATCTGAATAGCCACTGAATAGTCTCACTGGCTCCAGAGGGGAGCAGTTGGGACTGTTGTGAAGTTTCTCTAAAAAAAAAAATAATAATAAAAAAAAAATAAAAAATAAAAAATAAAAAATAAAATTAAAAAAAAACACACGGCATAATAACAATAAATAACAAAAATACTTTTGGCCGTGAAAATCTAAAATCATAACATTGTTCGTATTGATATTTTGAATTATTCTGTTGAAATAAAATTTCCGGTTTAAAGCTCATGAGCTCGTAAACTGAAGAACTAGTTAGAACTTGTTATAACTTACTTGCTCTATCACCAGAGCGATCTATGCAAAGTGGCAGAAGCGAGTATATCAAAAATATAATTTTGGTTTGTAGTTTTAAAATATGAATTATGTTTATTACTATAGACAATGACTTACATTACACATAAATATTTCGCGTTTTTTTTTATTTTTATTTCACATAAGTAACTTGAAATTCAAGTTAACTGTATTCAGATTAATAGTAAAATAGGAAAAGTTTTCAAAATAACGTTATGTATCCGAAATTTACCAAAATTTGTACTATTTGCGGGAAAATATCAAAATTCACATTTTTTGAGTAAATTTTTTTTTTATATAGTGAATACCTCACAAGAGTCCCAACTGCTCCCGTTTGGAGCCAGTGAGACTATGGCATCCCCAATTGGGGTATGTTATGAGGCTGAAGGTAAGTAAGAAAAGGGAAGGAGACGAGGAAGATGAAGGTGGGGAAGTACCTGGCTATTCAGATCTAGTCACTAAACACGGCTAAAGCCATTTCAAGCAATGTTTCAATTCTGAATGGTGGTCTTACACTAGGGCGATACTAAGAGTATCTTCCACTCTGGAACGTGCCGCAAATATACTATATATAATTTTTTTTTAAATAATTAATTGTGAAATAACACAAATCAATAAAATAAAATTTATTTGCGCACGCCGGGTTCGAACCCGCGACCTTCGGAATGGCAGTCAAACGCTCTACCGCTGGACTACGCTGGCCTAAAATTATGAAATTCTTATCGCAAAAGTTACATTTTCAGATCTTCATACTTAAATAATTTATTATTATTATACTGGTATTATTGTTTAGTGAACAATGTTGTTTTTACAACAGGACTCTTTAACAAACTCGTATGAAAAACAACTATACTGATAACATCAAACTTCTTACTATGCAATGTTCATTCCCTTGCATTTTACCCGTCAAATAAAACAGATCTTTATTTCAAGATTTAGTAAAGTGGGAGCAGGAATGAGCAATGAGTTTGGAGAAACAACGAGAAGCTAGGAATTAAGTTAAAGGTACAATGCTCTTTATTTGAAACAAAGGAAAGTCTCAGGGTAGCAGGATGCTGTGGCTAAGATATATTTTTACGATCTTAAGGATATGTCTTATTCTTGAGAATAAACAGCAAGAACAAGAAAGCAATATTATGAAACTTTCGTAACATACTCTCCAACAATCAAAAGATAATTATTTTTACTACTGCAACAAAAACAATTTTTTTCTTCGAAAAGCTAAACGTCGAGTCGTGTGATTTTTTTATGAATTGTGAAAACATGCTCAGCAAACCAGAAAATCATCAAATAAAAACATGATTATCTGATGTTGTTTTAACTGACACCACGTTATTTACTTTTGCGAGTTGCTATCTATATTTTCACGTAGTTGATCTCTTGAAAATACGTTTTATAATCATTTCCTCTAGAATATTAAATACACTTCTCTTGATCAGTAAAAAATAGGTATTTAGAACAGAAACTCTGATGTGTATAACCAGGGATAATACCAAAATTATCTTAGATAAAAATATCTCACAAATTTCTTGTGTACTTTCTATACCATTAGAAAGTAAGTAAAATCTACTAGTCCCCATATTATTGAGCCGCTTTTCTTTACGTTTATGCGAATGATAAATTATATAATTTTAATGACTTATTAAGTCATCTTCTTTGAATTCTAAAATAATTGCGAAAAACGTAAAGAAAAGCGGCTTATTAATATGGGGACTAGTAGATTTTACTTACTTTCTAATTGTAGAGAAAGTACACAAGACATTTGTGAGATATTTTTATCTAAGATAATTTTGGTATTTTCCTGGTTATACACATCGGAGTTTCTGTTCGTTATGTTGGTATTGACAGCCTCGCCGATGGAAGAAAAACCGCTTTGCTGCTAAAAGCACATAATCATCAGCACCTAATAGGAACATAATTATAAATTATGTTTTTATTATCCTAACGAAGAAACCATCGGTTTCAAAACATGTCGATATTTGTAATTATATAGTGGTGTACACACGGTTATTTGTTTCATTTAATAAATTTTATTTGTTTATAATAATTAATTCAAATTCAATTCGCTTCCCTTGAGAGTTTTGTAAACGAAAAAGCAGATCGGCCACACATTCAGCGCGAGTATTTTTACTAAAGAATTTCTTTTGTTTAGTATTTATGAATCTACGTGATTCAGAAAAAGAACATACGGAAAAAATACCGTAAACGTATTCAAGTCGGCGGCTTATTCAAATTTTATTTCCAAAGAAAAAAAGGCTATACTATTACGTTATGGTTTGAAAATTGTTATAACTTGGGACGCAAAACAGAACTCAAATAATACTCTGTCGCTTCAAACTCCTTTGGCCTCAAGGGGAATTAAGGTTTTTTCGTTTTTTCTTACACGGGTGTTAACAAAAATATAGCAAAGTTTTTATTGCGATGTCATTTTGGGCTTTCGTGTAATACGAATTAGGAATTAATTGTACTTAGGAAGTACTTAGAAATATATAACCTTGGAAATTGTCACATAAATATTTCAACCACGAGAGAATAATTGAACAGTCATTAATTTACCAGTTGATCGGGCATCTTTTTTTAAAGTTTTTATTTTATATAATTATGAGCATTCAAAATTTTTAATAATATTTAGTTATATGTTATATTACATTGGTATAACATTTTTAATAACGTTTGAAGTTTATACTCATTAATGTTTTATTATTGATTGAGTAGGAAGATAGTGCTGATAAATCTGGACGAAACAAGGCCCAGAAAATAAAAAGATAGGTAGCGGTCGCAACTGGAAATCGAACACAGGATCTTTGTCTTACATGCGATGACTCTATCCATTCTACAATGTAAAATAAAATTCTAACATCGGATACGTTTATTCGAGACAATGTTACAAATACATTCACTAGAACGTTGTTATCATTAAAAATGATAGCAGCCAAAAATTATTTAACCATAATATTTTTAATTTTAATGGGGCCAATAGACCTAGCTACAAAAGCTCAAGCGTTATTTGCCTTGGTCTACTTCAGCGTATCGCTCGTCAAACATTCCCATTTGGAATGTACGGCCACCGATATGCCGAAATACGCCAAATCAAATAACGCTTGAGCTTTTATATCTAGGTATGTTGGCCCCATAAATGTAAAATACGAGTACGATAAAAATGACTTAAAAATATTAGAACACAATGACAAAATGGATAGAGGCGTTGTTGCCTTCTTTATTTTCTGTGTCTTCTTCCGTTTCATTTTTTTAGTAGATTTTTTAATATGACATTCTTCATAATAATTTTTATTGTATAATTAATTTATTTCTGTACCAAAAAAATGCTAGAAATGCTAACTATGCAATTTTTTTTTCAATCGTTCAGGAATGAAGTTTATTTGTCAATTTTTAGCGTAAAAAAAATATCTCAATTTTGACTTCTACATTAAAAGATAGGCCACAATTTCAACAATCTAGAACACCTAGCATAGGTATATATAGTATTCAAATAAGGAACGTTTTGGTCATAATTAGTCCATTTTTACTTTTAAGGTCACCAATATAGTCCATGTTCACTAACTCTTAGCAATACTGCAAGACTTAGGTATCTACTTTTGACGTATCTCTCAAAAATCATCTTTGAGATCTATTTACCAATTTGTCTGGGAAAGAAACACTATTATTCTAACCAAGTAAATATTCTAGCAATTGAGTTTATTAAATAATTTATATTTAAGATAATTTATCTATTTATTTATTGATTATAAGAATTTTTTACATTGTATAGATTTTGTGTTATTTCAACCGCCATGCTAGGGATATCCCTGTCTTATGGCGGGTGATGTTTACAAATAATATAATAATTGATAATTATAAGTTTACAATGAATTTATAATAATGAAGTTTACAGTTAATATCATAATTTATTTATATGTTTACATGTACATGCTTGATAAATTAAATAAGAATTTATTGAATTATACAAATTAAATTAAATTACAAATAATATATATATCGTAAATTAAGTAATTCATTTTAAGTAAAAAAATTGTATATCATAGTTTCTAAATGTAAGGGTACATTAATTAATTATTATTATGTACCTGAATAAACCGAAGATAATACGGAAAAAAAATAGTTAACCATAGCTTAACCCATTTTAAGCAACGATTTTGTGAAGTAAATGTAGATTCTAACGAAAATCTATGTATTATGAGACAATTTTTAATGTGTATATTAAATCTATCTTTTAATAAAAAAATATTTTTTATGAATGATCCGCCAGTTCCTTTGTCTCTATTTGACTGTAAACAAAAAAAAAATCTAAAATAATGTTAATCTGCGTATAAAATATCCGATGAAGATTTAAATATCATTTGCATGATTATTAATATCTACGATTTTGACGTTTTACTAAAAAAAACATTTAGCAGATTGTGCAAATTCAACGATTTAATTCACAGCGGAGTACTTAAGCTTAGACAGGAATAATTCATTCCAAGAAAATAAATATGTATAGCGTAACCCCATTTTTTATTGGCATTTAATAAAAGCATTAAAAAAATAAACTTTCCACTTCTAAAATTAAATTAAATCTCACAAGTGATGATTAACGTAAACGTATTCGTTGGATCGTACATACATCAAAGGTCTGTAATAAATTGTATATTCCGGGATCTCTGTTAACTTGATTTGCAAAAACGCTCTCATCCTCGAAATAATCATACCATTTCGGAGAAATTGCGTAAAAGAATATTACTTTTTTTTTTAAATAACGTTCCACTAATCCCTTTGTCTTTTCTTTGGATTGTAAAGCTGTAAAACATCACATCTAATGATGGGAAAATATAAAAAAAATTACATAATGGAAAACTTACACCCTTCTTCCTTTTTTTATATGTTATTGTGTAAAAAGTTTTTATATACATCTTTGTTTACAACGTTGGTTTAAAATTTTAATTTTAAAAGGCAACAAAATAACGTAACTTCCGACGTAATGTAACATTTTGGAAATATTCAACAAAGCACTAGTGAATATATCAGTGAAGTTTTTAGGTCACTTTTGCTGCTTAATAATTCTGCCATTAACGCCATTTTTTACTTAATTTATTTGAGGTTGGATGTTATTTTCCATGCTTCTGCCTTCTGCCTCAATCTTCTTCTGGTAACGATCACGGTAATAAAAAAAACAGGATTCCTCAGGGACCCCATTTAGAGCTTTTTTTAGAAGACTAACTCTTCCAAAAGCCTGAGATCTGTCTACATAAAATTCTGACGTCTTTTTTTTAAGAAAATGATTCGGTACAGGTAAAACAATTATGATCAGTTAGAAGAAGAGGGAGAGACTCTTCGAGTTAGCAAAACTTATATGTTTAATTAATCCTTATTGTTGCTTTTGATCAGAATATATGGCGCGTTTGATATAAATCCTTTTCCCTGTAACTGTGTCTGATTTTATAAATAGCGCGACAAAAATGATTTACTTTCTACAACCACCCGTCCATTCAATCCTTCGCGATTTATTGTTTGTGGTAAAAAAGACGACTGAATAATGTCTGAATTTTATATAGATCTTTCATCTTCGTATTTCTTGTTTGTACAACAAAGTTAGGAGCGGAAGTCGGAAGAAAGGGTCGCTGAAAAAATACGAAAACGCCTGAAATGAAAAAGCTGTCAAAACAAAAATGTACGTCAGTATGAATTCTGAGAGATTCAATTTACATAACCTTATATGGAAATACTTATTATGTTAGAATTTCTGTTTCCGTAGAGCCAGTTAGAAATTTCTTCTCCCAAATGTTTATTTAAAGCACTTTTTTAAAATTTAATTGCCCAAACAAAATTTTCAGGACAGGGCTTCGTCATACTTATACTATTTTGTAAATTTAGTATTGTGTTAGTTTTTTGAAAATCCGAGACCAACTCTTCATAATAACTACACAATTCAGAATAAAGAGCTTTTGCCTGAACGGTCATGTTATATCCTAGGACTACTGCGGGATAAGAGGGGATTGTGGAAGGGTGTTCCAAAATAGTTCGAACCCACAGACATATTATTCATAGACTAAAGAATCAGGGAGAGGGGTAATAACCAACTGTAGCGGGGCGGAGAGGGATGAGTTGACGGTAACGATATGTGATTCGTTAATACTTCAATATGACAGTATATAGGCATCACGCATTATAATATCACCATTTAGCTCTTAAAAGTAAAATCTGCTTTTGAATGAATAGACCTTTTTACATAGGAGCGCGAATTGTTCGCCCGGTTTGAACATACTTGTGTAATCCATATAAAATGAAGAAAGGTTCGCTTGTTTTGAGAGTCGAATATTTTGTTACCGTGTTTAGTTAAGACACTTTTACAAATGTTTCATAATTTACTTATCCCAGTAAACTGCAACGTGCAAACGAGGGGACCGGGAATTTCGGTTGCTTACGCTTCATGTCTAAAACTGATCATATTATATGATGTGAATAAGCTTAAAATAATGACAAATAATGCCTGCATATGGAAGGTAATACGACATTTGGGTGTATACTCTTTTTCACTTATATTTTTACATGTTTTAATAGCACAAGTTACCATTTTTGCCGTGTTATTTCGTAAAATGTGCCGATAAGAGCTCGACGCTAGTCCGCACAAGAATGATGACGTCACATTTTCTAGATTCACGTGAACCTATACGCCAGCCCGGCCGGTTCCATGGAACCCATAATTAAGGAGGGGGAAATAATACGCTTTTATCACTTAGGGCAGGTCTATACATATTCATATGTCTATGTTCGAACCTAATTAACGCGTTAATAATAAACAACACCTCTGCCATAGGTGACCCCGAATGGTTCGCTACCCGTGTTGTAGGCCGGTTTGGAGAGACCCTTTCATCTCACCAGTTGGACTCTCTCGACCTATCATCTTGCATCACAGGAGAGATGGATTCAAATGTCCGTCACTCCTGAACACATTGACCCTAAGTTCCTACCCAACTCTCGTATATTTTTCCTTCCCATAACTTTCTCTCCTTCCCTTTCTTATACTCACCTCCCAAAATCCTGGAATAAAGATCATTATAATAATATTATTTATTATTATCCACTCAAACAAACCACTACCAAATTAAAAATGCGATCATTTTCAGTCAAATAAAAAACAAAGATCTGAGTGTTCAATTTCATAGCAAAATTTAATAATTCTGTTTAGAAATTCCCTATGAAGTTACCTACCTATTTTATTGCAGTTATATATTTAAGTTTGCGCATATAAACCAACCAGTAATGCAACTTCTTTTCTAGCATATACAGGATGTCCCAATAGTCAACGTTATCCCTTCGAGGGCTGATAGGCCAACTCATGACGGACCAGAATACTATATTATTACTATAAAAAAGAAATATATTTTTTATTAAATTAAAACGTTATGCCATTTCAAAAACTACTAAATAGGCAATTTAAAAATAAATGCTCAGATTATTAGGGTAGAATAAACTCAACAATCTGTTAAAAATGTTGTAATTTTTTCACTTTTAACTACAGTGTTATTTTGGACATTTTTATGTATTTATTTCGGTAAAACAATTTAGATTTTACAATTTGTTTTGTTAATGATGGCTTCGCTATGTGGCTTCCCCATATTATAAAAGGGCTCCATTAGTAATAAAATAAAGTATAGCAATTTATTTTAATAAAATATATTAAGTTGATGTTTTAAATAATATTATTGTAATTAAAAGGTTATTACTAGAGAATACTGGAAATTAGTCCTTTTTAAATAGACGCAATGACTCTTTTTCACAAATAAACAAAATTGATTTTGAAAGATTGTTATTTTATCTGGTAAACGATTTTTTTTTAATTTTCAAAAGCAAAATTTATTTTTAATATACTAAGATTATACCATTTGTCATTGGCAGATTTGATCAATTTTTAAACCAAATATTTTATTCTCTTTCTGGTTTCAATCCTGGGATTGGTTTGCAGCAATTTCCTTTATTTTTTTCTTCCATTCTTCCTTGTCTTGTGCGGCTCTTTTGAGGTCTGCATATGATGAGCAGCGCATGGCCACCAGCAGGTCCTCCAGGTACTCTCGGCGTGGGCGTCCCTAGAGTTTATCCCCTCAGTCATACCCTCCATTATGGCATGCAAGAGGCCTTCTTGTCGTATTATATGACCGATCCATCTTGCACGCCTTTTGGACAACGTTCTGAGCAGGTGCCTTCCTCCTTCGATTCTTTGGAGAACCTCCTCATTTGTAATGTGGTCTCTCCAGGAAATTCCTAATATTCTTATATAGGAACACATCTCAAAAGCCTCTAGTCTCCGTTTATCTCTTTCAGATAGGCACCATGTTTCGCAGCCGTCCATCAAGATACTCGATACATAGGTCTTGATAAGGAGTATTCTCAGTTTTAGGTCTATATTATTTGATTCTTCTATTTTCGACCTTTTTATATTTTATTATACAACACAAATTTCAAGTCATATAATATTACAGCAAAACTTCATAAAGATGCTAATATTTTAAAGAAAGTCATATTATGATATTTGGTCCGTCATGAGTTGGCCTACCAGCTCTCCAATTGATAACGTTTGTCTTTTGGGACGCCCTGTATATATTATGTGAACGGGTATGTATGTGAAATAAGTACATCTGTGTATTTGTGTGGGTGGAAGCACTATGTGGGGGAGTAGGTGTTGGTGCTGCCAGCATTCAATTTTGAATAAATTGATTCCAGACGAGATGAAAAGTGTTGCCAGATTTCGCCGGCGCCACACTATCCATTCAGAAGGAGATTGTATGCAGTGTGGTTGTACGAAAGATTCGGGCTTTTGGATAAGGAAAGGCTTAGTTTTTCGAAAAAGGTTTACCTAAATATATAAATTTTAGGAAAAAATCGGGTATAAAATATGTTACCTTATTTTCGTTGTTTGTTTTTGGGGTGTTATGCCGTCTTGCGCTACCTCCTTCTTTAGACGACGTTTCGGACAGCGTTGCAGTGTCCATCATCGTCGGATCTGGCGGATCTGCCCTGATGATGGACACTGCCACTGCAACGCTGTCCGAATCGTCGGCTAAAGAAGGAGGTAGCGCAACACGGCATAACACCCCAAAAACAAACAACGAAAATGCTTTTGGCCGTGAAAATCTAAAAACGTACATGTTACCTTATACTTTTGGGCGATTAAATAAATTCTCAGAGTAGGTTTTAAAATACTTCAGTAAGAAGGAAAATTTAAAAAATACTTAAGTAAGTTACGGTATTCATAACATAATTGTTATATCTCCTAATTTCCTGTTATAAAACAACTTTAGATGTGTTGGGTATCCTTTACATAAGCTATAGGTTCGAGTGATTTCTAGTTAGTTCAATTAATTATCGTAAATATTTACAATGTATAATATTAAACTGGCTAGACTTTAACCACTGGAGCGACAGAGCAATTTAAAACTTTTTTCGCGAAAATTTTTAGGCCCACATTAAAAAATCATACCACCAAATTTTGAATATGGAGACATACAAACAAAAAACAAACTGATTATAGTTCTATATAGCCAATGAATTCACCTATCTTTTGTTTATTACAACATATTCAAGGGATTTATAAAAAAAATATTATTATTAAAACATTTTAAAGAATCTAGAAAATATTTATTTTGTTATATTTTGAATGTACAAAATATTATATAGTAGCTTAAATAAAATAAAATAATAAACAAAATTGCTGTATTTTGGCAATCCGTATTGTGGCAAAAAGCTTTCGAGTGATTAAGTAGTTCTGTTGCTGCGGCAGGCAGACCGTTGGTTTTGGCCGTCATCATAACCGTTCGTACATGATCAGACACGAACGGCGATAGAAGGTAATATTCTGATATCAATAGTTTCCTTTAAAAAAAAAAATTCACCGATCCGGTCCGCAGTGCAAGACCAATACATAGTAGAATAATAATGAATAATTGTATAACTTTGCATAATGTAATCATTTGTAATGCAAAATTTTTTTATGGTAAATAAAAAAAATAAAATAATAATAATAATGCTAAGTCACCAAACATTGCAAACATTTCTCAACAGAAATGGTTATGTCATACTTGCGGTGAATATGGGTAGGTAATTGGACGTAACTCATCAAAATTTTATTCTAAAATGTCATAAGGGTTTCAGACTGATTCAATAGAAAATAAATTCAATAAGCACAATAAAACAGGTACTGAGATTGTTTAATAAAAACATTCACAATCAACTTATCAATTTAAAATCACCCGCAAAGTGCTAACGTCAAAGGGATGTAACTAATACTAGAAAAAACATTAAAGCAAAAGCCTACCTCTGTGTTCATATATTTACGAAGTTATGTTCCAGGTCCCTTTTTCTTACACGTTGTTAGAATTTAAAAACGGGACACGTAGTTTGAACTTTATTCCTTTGGCCTGCAAGTTTTACGCCTGTGACAAAACGCCATCTTTAGGTTTATTGTAAACGTTTGGGTGAATTTATTTTTTCTTCAGACCCGCAAATAGAATTGAATTTGCGGTTGGTTGTTCCATCAGTGGAGGAGTACGTGTCGCAGTGTAGAAACTCCTGTTTTTTCCTATCCGATAATTCAATTATTCCTCGTCCTTTATTTATCGTTCGTCTCAATGGTAAGAAAATCGATACCGGCATTATTCTGGGTGACGAATTTAAGAACTGAAATAACAGATGATGCCCCTGTCCAAAATATTAAGATTAAAAAGTTATTTATTGGAAGAGTGACAAAAATCTGACGGTCGCAACTGGAATCAAACCTATAACCTTTGTATTACCTGGAAAACATTTTACCATTTGGTCTTTGATACCTAAAAAATATATATATATTTATTTAATTCACCACTATAGTATGTAATTGTTACTACTTTCGAGGATAAGTTAGCAATGTTCAGACCTACCTTGTAACTCAATGGTATACAAATGTGTATTGTCTTCCATAATAAGCTTGCAATATTTAGATATCGTTACCTTAAAGCAACAGTAAGATATCTTGAAAAATGCTGTTCTGAGATAATAGGACTTTTAGATTTGTATGAGTTCTAGCAGAATCAAATTAACTAATGTTGCAGATTAATGATATGGTATTAGACAGGTAAATTATTTAACATCAACACAAAATTGTGATAATAAATAAATTTAAAAAAATCCTACTAATTTTGACAAAGTATACGTAAATCTAGCAATATGTCAATACTGAGATTTTACTTGTAATTCGGGCATTTTTTTTTTCAAAATATCCCGGTAATGTATCTTGTAGAGCTCACAATTTTTCATCGAACTGCATACTTATCTCAAAAGTGGATTTTTCAAAGATATCTCAGTACTGCTTTTAGGTGACGATATTGTGGTAGATTCCCTCCTATCTTTTCTTATATAAACCCTCCTCACAGCATCCCCAAATATGTCATAATTACCGAGGAAAATCAATCACCTCATGACCTAGTATATATTTATATGCATTACAAAAATGGCGTTGTTGACCGAATCTTACATATCGAAAGGGATGTTACACACAATAAAGTATTTGAAAAAAATACAAAGTTAATAAAAATCTTCTTTGAGGAGTAGGCGGTCTTGATGACGTTGTTGTAGGAGGTCTCTTTAATCATCTGTCATCCTGTGAGTGATGTTTCCTCTGAAGGCGTTGGACCCTTCACCCCATCCCCTAAACTCCCTTTCCGACATAGCTAACAACATGTGTATTACGCCACTACGCGAGACCAGGCGAATACATTATATGCTTTCGGAGAAGTTCTTTATACACAATTAATCTAAAGGAATCAAACTTTAGTTTATTCTACAATACCTTCTAAGTAGACATAATCAAGCCCATTTCATACATAAATTAATTGTGAATTTGAAGCCAAAATACTTAACCCACTGAAAAATTAGTATGTTCTAATTAATGAAGATAATATTAGCGAAATTCCATCGAAAAACTGAAACAGAAAAATCAGAAATAAATACAGTCACATCTGGGACTCGAAGAGTCTGAGACTGAAACCGTGTCTTTTCTGATTTTTCTGTTTCAGATTTCGATTGAGTTTCGCTAATTTTGTCTTAATTAATTCAAATATAACAATTTTTCATTAATATTAACATTACTATTATTGTCCCCTTAACTTTACTTCATTCTGTCCCCTTAACATTTCTTGATTATGTATACTTAGAAGGTATTGTAGACTAGTTTAAAGTTTAATTTCTTTTTTTCCAACAAGAAAAACTAAACCCTTCCACAAATGATCATCTAGTCAATCCATGCTATTCAACTGTACTATTTAAGTATAATTAATACAAAACAGAACAAGAACAAAGAACACGTCAAAACACTAGAGGCCAAATGGGAAAATAATTCGCCGACTCCAGATATTTTCATATCAAAAGATTCGTATTTGCGTAAAATTCGTTGATAAATCAAATAAGCCTAAATTTTGAATGAGAGAACTAGGTATAATTCCAGTGGCCGATTATATAATATTAAAAGATTATAATTTCAGGTTTTACTCAGTAAGTTAAAAAATAAATAAAAAAATTATTTTCTCCAAAAGGTCTAGCAAATATCTAGTATGGATGAGAGCTTATTTATTCATTTTTGTTTTAAATTATAAAATGTAGGTAAATAAATCAATCAGTTTGTGAGTTAATGAAAATTATTTAAAAAAATATATTTTTTATTTACTATAAAACATTGATAAATGATAAAGATAAAATTGATAAAAAAAAGCTTTCTGATGGGCCATGGGCTGATATATATACATATATATATATACAGGTTGACGCTTCTACGATTCGTTCATTTCGATGATTTTCCGGCCTCTGTGTTTCCTCCTTCCTATCTGATCTCTTCAAGACCCATGTTCACTCCTTCCTCTTCTTAAAAAGACCCTCTCCTCAAAGATTATATAGGCCATGAGGGAAATTATTTTCCACAAGGCCTCCTGTGTGGAGTTAATGTAAAAAAAAGTATCTAAATTAAAAGTTCAACACAAACAAAAAAAAATTATTTGATGTTTAATTTTTTTCTTCTTATTTTTCATAATGTTAACACAGTAAATAGAGTAACATCATGTTTTTAATAATTATGATTAACTCACAAAAAAATACTAAAGTTGCCTATGAAACTATCACTTACGCAAAACCAACATAAGATCCAAACACAAAATCTATTTGCGATAATGCTCACCCTTTTAAAAAAGTGTCTTGAACGAAAATCCTTCGCTAACATTGTTATACCTAAGCTTACAATATGGTAGATTCATAGATCTAACGGTGGGCAATTTATAACAAGAATCTTGGCCAAATATAGGTACCCCAATTTCAAAGTATCGAAAGCTCGAGAAAGCTCACCCGCCATCCTTGATCCCATCAGCCCTGGTTGACCTGAGCTTAAAGCTGACGTTAATATTACTCGTAGTAAACAACCCGTTAAATAGTGCCTTTTGTTTCTAGATTTCCTAGACTTATTTGTTTATCGCTAATCAAACTATAGCTTTTACCTATTTATTTATGACCAGGGTGATTAAAAGTTTTATTCATCAATAAAAACCTTATTATTAGATTTAAATCTTTGTTTAAAAGTAACACCATCCAAAAGCAATTTCCTTATCAATTCGATTAACAGGGTTGTCTGTAGTCGACGACAAATATTGATATCCTTATGAAACTCTTCCCAGGATGAATTGGCGGAAGAATCGGATTATGAGTCTTTGTCCTCAAACTGAAGTTTCCCTTTGAGATGCAAGTTTCTATATCACACAAAAGGACTGAGCGGGAATTGAGTTAGTGAAATTGTTTACAATACAAACCCCTTAGCACATCGGCTCAGCGATATCTTTGTTACAGAAAATCAAATAAACATTGAAATTATTATACCCCGATCAATTTTAGGGTATCAGTCTCAGATTTGCTAGCTCTTGCGGCGATCAAGTCAAAGCTTTCAATAGTATTGTAGGACTACTCGCATTTTAATTTTAAATATTGTCAATCTTCATTTCATTTCACTCAAACGCATACGCATTTGACCGCACTTCTGAACCAGAGAGATTTTTAGAAATAAACCGCCATTCTTTCTCGAGTGTCAGTCGTAAAAACATCGTACCTCTTATATACTACTTATTTCCAAACTTTTCTTATAACATGACTTTGTAAATTTGAGTGCCTAAGAAAAAATATTTTTATAATAAATAAGACATTATTGAAAAATCATAAATACTTATGATCAAAAAATACACTTATTTATTACTTTATTTATTAATTTATTTAAACTTGCTTTAATATATACCTACATTCAAGTAAGAAATAAAAATGCGCAAAACGCACGATGACAAATTATTTATTACTAATAATTTGTCATCGTGCGTTTTGCGCATTTTTATTTCTTACTTGAATGAAGGTATATATTAAAGCAAGTTTTGAATGAAATAAATCGATATATTTTTAATTAAAAAAAATTGATACGGGATTTAATCGATCTTTCTCATTGGAAACCTTCTGAACATTTGCAAGTATTTTTAAACTTTTATTCTCAGCCGCAGGTCAAGCGCTCTTAACAGGCTGAAACTGGTTATGGTTACAAATAAATTTGATTTTTTTTTTTTTAATGCATTTCATACATTATTTCAAAAATATATAAATTACCAATGCGGCAATTGAAGATCTTTGGGAACCATTGCATGTTGCAAAAACGTTTGCATTTCCTACCCATCAAACGCCAGGTGAATTGATGGATGGCACGAGACATAAAACATAAAGAGCTTCACATCGCGGACCCGTTGATTCGCATATTTTATTCACATTCAGTTCAGAACGACGGAACGATGGGAAGGAAAATGGATATAGCTTGATCCTCGGAACGTTTGGCAGCATCCCTTAACGGTAAAAGGAAATGGGAAAATCGATTGATGATGCTGAGAGCGTATTAGTATGCAGAGATTCATCCCGAGCAAATGGTCCAGGACTCTCAGACGATCCGGGAATTATTCTCCCAAGACTGCAGCAGTTGTTTAAAACGTAATGAGATTTTTGATTGTCTCCGGGCGTGATCAGAAGTATTTTATATCCAATAAGTGTGAATTGAATTGGATTCAGTGGAAATTAGACACTTAGATAAACGTCTAGAAAGAATTAAAGATATAAAAGGGATTTTAAATGAAATAAAATACAATAGATATTTAAAAGAAAATTTCTCTTTTTATAACTTTTTAAGGTTATTCCCATCAATGAATAATGCCACCTCTATATTTTTTTCTGTGTCTTGTTTATTTGAATTAATTTATTTAATTTATTAGTGTTATCGAGATAAGGGGAGATGCAGCACAGCTTCTCCAGATAACAAACTGAAAGTCAGTCGTTGAGGACAGGAGGAGTTGGAGGTAAAAATTGCAGGAGGCCAAAGCTCGATATGGGCTGTAGCGCCATCGGAGAGAGAGAGAGAGTGTTATCTTCTTCTTCAATGATATATTACATTGATGGGAATGACCTTCAAAAGTTAAAAGTTATAAAAAGAGGGTTTTTTTGTAAACATTGAATATTAATTTAGAGTTTTATAAAAGTCAATAGGTGTTCTACATAAATAAAAATCGAATGTTTTTGTCCGAGACATTTATTCTCTGAACACTTGTTTCCAATGAAAAAGGTAGCTTTTTTATTTTGCTGTGTCTTGTTAATTTTCATAGTTTAATTAAAATTATTAGTGTTATCTTCTTCTTTAATGAAATTTTGAGTTCTGTTCAGCATGGATTCGTATGCAATAGATCCACTACCACAAATTTAATCGAATACGTTGATTTTTTAAATACCAATTTTGACAAAAGAACACAAATAGATGCAGTCTATACTAATTTCCGAAAGGCATTCAATAAAGTCAGTCATCCTCTTCTGATCCAAAAACTAAAAAAGAACAGATTTCCACGGCAATCTTCTGAGATGGACTATATCTTATATTTCGCAGAGGAGTCAATATGTACAAGTTAATAGTTATGAGTCCTCTCCCAAACTAGTCACATCTGGTGTTCCTCAAGGATCCCATTTAGGGCCACTTCTCTTTATTATATACTTAAATGATCTAACATCACAACTATTTTGTAAATGTTTATTATGTGCAGACGATTTATAAATTTTTCATCCCCTGAAATCACAAGAAGACTGCGAAACTTTGCAAAAAGAGCTACTCACGTTATCTCAATGGTGTAAAGATAATGCCATGGAATTAAATATTAGCAAATGTAATATCATCTCGTTCAAGAGAAATGTCCATAAAATTGATTTCCCTTACACGATCTGTATTAATGGGTAATTAAGTGTTATTAAACTTACAATAGTACCAACAACTGCTTCCAAACGTCTGGAACCAATGTTACTAATGCATCGTCTTTTTTTATAAACTTTTAAAGTATTGTGTATATAAAGGTCTTAAGGTTATATACATAAGGTTATTTTTTTAAACTTTACACTTACTTATAATAATGTATTGTTCGGACACAAAATTAGTGCGGTAGGGTTATACGGGTTAAGGTATGTTGTGAGGGTGAAGGTAGTTGGGACGGGAATAAGTTGTGGAAGAGGAAGGTAAGGTACTTCCTGATTATTATAATTTAATCAAAGTTTCATTTCTGAATGGAGGACTTACTCCAGGGCGATACTGATAGTGTGCTCTGCAACGTCCCGAAAATATACTATTTATTTTTTTAAATGAACAAATTGCGAAATAACACAATTTCATCGATTAAAATTTATTTGCCTAGGTCGAGATTTTTAACTCACGACTATTGCAAGATAAGAACATTACGTCCGGACTACGGAGGTCATTTTCTAGTGTAATTATAAATGTATCAACGCTTTCAAACCAGATTTATTATTTTATAAGTAATATAAAGCTTATCGTCAATGACGAAAACTTTTCAATTTGCAATCCCGAAAAACCAGTTTCAGTTTGAATAGAAAAAAAAACAATAAATCATTAAATTTACAAAATTCTCCAAACCATGACATACATCCTTTGAAGCTCAAATAAATGAAGTCGGAAAAAGCTGAACATTATGAGGATTACATTTTTAAAACCCAAACACAAATTACATTTCCAAAGTTGTTACTGTCAAACCCACTTCCAAATAATTTTCGGAACAGATGGCGTGTTATCATTCATGTATATTTTTGTAGTGTTATTTTGTAAGGGTGTCCCATAACCGAATGCTACAAATCCAGTTACAAAATTTCGGTAGCGGGCCGTAAAGTTTTTCACGGAATTTCATGATTTTTCAAAAGGAATATTTTGTAGGTGAAACACTGTAACATTGTATACATTTTTTTCAGCCAACCTTCTATTTCTATCTACCATGCCTTCGTTAGTGTAGTAACTAGAATACTACGTACATAGTATATATGCATATTTTGTTTACTAGATGCGTATACAGGTAGGTAATTGAAATGCTATTCGGATAGGTGCAAGTGAGACAGAAGTAGACATTTTTTTAGCTAACCTTCTATTTCTATGTACCATGCCTTCGTTAGTATAGTAACTATATTATTACGTACATAATATATATGCATATTTTATTTACTAGATGCGTATACAGGTAGGTAATTGAAATGCGATTGGGATAGGTGCAAGAGAGACAGAAGTAGACCTTTTTTCAGCCAATTTTCTATTTCTATCTACCATGCCTTCGTTAGTGAAGTAATTAGGATACTACGTACATAATATATATGTATATTTTGTTTACTATATGCATATACACGTAGGTAATTGAAATGCGATTGGGATAGGTGCAAGAGAGACAAAAGTAGACATTTTTTTCAACCAACCTTCTATTTCTATCTACCATGCCTTCGTTAGTGAAGTAATTAGGATACTACGTACACAATATATATGTATATTTTGTTTACTAGATGCGTATACACGTAGGTAATTGGAATGCGATTGGGGTAGGTGCAAGAGAGAGACAGAAGTTGAAGTTTTTTTTTTAGATTAGCTCCTCACAGGAAGCCCTGAGGAAAAAAAAAATCCCTCAGGACCTATGTCATCTTTGGAGATGCTGTGTGGAGGGTCTTTTTAGGGAAAGGAAGGAGAGAAAGTTATTGGAAGGTAACAGTTATGCGAAGTCGTCAACTGCGTCCGGAATGACGGACGTATAAATCCATCTCTCCAACTGCGGTGCAAGGCGATAGGTCGAGAGAGTCTGGCTGGAGAGTTCTAAAGGTCTCCCTCATCCAGTCTCTCCGGCTGCGTAGCAGGAGGGCAAACGTATTCGCCACCAAGATCTAGACAAACATCACCCTTTGAACTCGGCTGCACCTGCTAAGTAAAAGCAAACGTAGCGGACCACTTGGGGAGACCTATTGCAGGGATTTTGGTTATCCTATAAATGGTTCTAGGGGTAGCGGTACCAACACACGCATCCCATAATGGAGACAGGCTATCCATCAGAATCCCTTAAATAAACAGAGAGCGTTAACGTCTCTTACGGTGTATAACGTGTTTATATGAAGATTTATTGATTATTCGTAAAATTTATTGTACGTAATAAAACTTATACGTCTTTTAAGCCATAATATTTTTCACTCAAGTTCCTTAATGATAATCTTTTGCAATCGTAATAACTTTCATACTTTGTTGAACTTTTGAAATCTACCTTTATTCTGAACTTCTTCCTTTTATCTTCTGTATTTTAGCATAAAAAGATATTAATAAGTTTTTTTGGTAAAATGGGATACATAAGTACTTACTTGTGTTTCTCTGATAACGTTTTCCGCGTCTATTTAAGAAATTTTAGAGAAATCATTTTGTAAGTCTTTGTTTGTTTTTCAAATTTTCCAGAGAACGGTTATAAAAATGTTTTGATTTCGGATAAAAATAATTCATTAATTTTGGAACATATGAAAAAAGCTTGGAGAAAGAGAGTAGGAAGAAGGAAACACAGAGGCTGGCAAATCGTTCCACTGCCAAGACGTTGAACTCAAGAGCGAGTCGTAGAAACAAGCCATTCTCATGCGTCAAATTTCAACCATGAACAATCATTATAAGCAATAATTATTAGCCTGAAACACTCATCAATATTGAAACCTCTCCCGAGAAAAGATATATGTCGCCGACGGGACTCGAACCCGCACCCCTCTGTTTGCCGGACAGGAGCTCTACCATTAAGCTACGGCGGGATACCTCCTACCCGCCAAATGACTCAATATATACCTAGTGTTTCATTCAACAATTATCGCTTATTATATTTTTTCACCTGCAATGAAACACTAGGTATATATTGAGTCATTTGGCGGGTAGGAGGTATCCCGCCGTAGCTTAATGGTAGAGCTCCTGTCCGGCAAACAGAGGGGTGCGGGTTCGAGTCCCGTCGGCGACATATATCTTTTCTCCGGAGAGGTTTCAATATTGATGAGTGTTTCAGGCTAATAATTATTGCTTATAATAATTGTTACCCTTTGTGCTATGCATAAAAAATCTTGTCTTAAACATTAGTTTATCAATTTAATAAAATAATCATGAACAATCGTTCATTTTCCGACTCCAAAAAAGTTACAAAAAGATCTATGACTCTAGTTTCTCGAAGCATCTTCCGTTGAAATTCCGGTAGAACAAGAACAGCATTTTTTTAAATAGAGGAATTTATCAAACGGACAGTCGATTTTGCATAGAATCAAGGTATTTTTTGTAGCTCGTTTGGCTCCACACCGGAGGTGGCTGCCGACTTCAACATTTGGTCACCCTTGCGATTTGTTCAGAGTCAGCAGTTATTTACTTTTTGTTGTTCTTTTCTCTCATTTGTGCAATGAACAATGAGCAACTATACATTTTATTAGACAATTTTAATAAAGTCTAGAATTCATGCAATAGTTTACTAGAATACTTTTTAAATCCACAATAATACTTAATTTTAATTTTAAAAATTAAAAAGAAAGACAAACATTCCCGGGTTACGAATAACCCAACAACATTTAAAAATCTCCTACTACCACCACACTAAGCGGAAGATGTTGCTTGTGTTGTGGTGGAGGACTTAGCCAGCCGAGGAATCGAACACGGAACGCCTGGGTGGGACCCAAACGCGATGCCCATTGAACCACTGACCGGGACCATTGCTTGCAACGTTAATTTAAAATAAGCTTCAAAAACTTTAATTTTATCCGATTTTAAGACACCCCCCCCCCCCCCACCCGACGGATGTAAAAATATTGCTACACCTCACCTCATATGAGGCGGTACACCTCAACACCTCATTTCAGTATTTGAGTACCTCATACAAACTCAACCTGATATCGTGTCCTACCCAACACTACCGTACAGTATTGGGACTTAGTATATTATAAATATGTATTACATCGCAATGCTTCGTGCGAGACGTGTGCGAGTACTTTCAAGTATATTTATTATTTATTTATAAAACGATAACGAAACGATAACACAAGGAACGTTCGCTCAAGCATTCTCGTCACAGTTACTGACGGGAGCGGATTTTAAATTCGCAGGTACGATGGAACTGTCAAATTCCGCATTATGCGAGTATCTATCACACGTGCTCTGAGGAGGAGGAGGCAGGCATTGGGGAAACGTCGCATTCTAAAGGCATTATAGGTACGACAGGTGTTTGAATTTGTATTTACATCTAAACCTGCTATTGCCCCATAAAATTATGTTAAAATGTTGCTAGTGAGAAACACTCATCTGTTTCCAGTAAATTCTTAAATATATGTATCACAAAGATAGACATTCAAATAACAGGTGAACATCAATGAAATAAACTATAGGACCAGGCGGCGTTTTCAAATCATATTAATAATAATAATAATAAAGACGTTAATTTGACAATAATTTTTACGTGTTTGCACATAGTTATTATAGCTTTAATGATTGTATTGCCAAAAGGGCCACTGCTCAGCTGTACATTCCGGATTTCTCCGGGAATGTATATATAGGAAGAATATGTAAACTTGTATGGCGAATACTACATCAAGGCCAAGTATATTACAAGCCTGGGCGCTTTATAGATTTTCAGGTGTCAAGTGATCAAATCAGTGCCGTGCCACACTAACGCAAATACAGTTTGCAAATGGCGGCGATTGTTGTTGATACTAGTTTTTACCGTTGATTTTTTTGTTACCGTCGGCATTTAAATAAACAGAGTAATTGGACTATTTTAAACAGTTTACGTAGATACAACACTGACGCCCAGTCATCCTTGCATTTTCTGTATGACGTCCTCGGGGGGGGGGGAAATAAAAGTATTATATACAATAATCGATAATACTGTAATTTGATGTGCTTGTTTACTTAATGTCCATGGTACAAATATAACATAAATAACAGTTATATGTCACAGTTTAACCCCTGTCCTGGCCCTCCAGCACACTCGATCGATAAGGATTGTATCGATAACTTTCTGTAACTTCTCATCATTCTCTAGGACAACTGCAGATCGCTAATTTATATTTAACACATGATATCGTAAATTATGGAAACTTAGTCATTGTGAACTGTCACTCATTCGTTGGCGATCTGCAGTCATGCTAGGGAACGATAAGAAGTTAAAAAAGTCATCATATCGATCGATAACTTTTGGTAACTTCTCATCGTTCCCTAGCATGATTAAAGATCGTCAACGAATAAGAGACAGTTCACAATGACTAAGTGTCTAAAGTTCTTCATACATAGATCGATAACGATCGAAAGGATAACTATCGAAAGGATAACTATCGGTAACTTCTCATCATAACTACAGATCGCTAACGTACAAACAACACTTGATGTCGAATATGTTAAGGATACTTAGCCATTGTGTATGTCGTATGTCACTTGTTCGTTGGCGATCTGTAGTCACGTTAGGGAACGATGAGAAGTTACCGATAGTTTTCCTATCGATCGTTATCGATCGAGTGTGCTAGGGCCTCTGGTGATGTTATAAATGATATGTTCTTGTTTAGATTTTACTAGTAATTGCCGAGTAATGAAAACACTTTTTCTTCACCCACGAGAGCATTTGGCACTTTTTAATGCAATTTACTCAAATGTGACACATTAACTTAACGCGACCCGTGGCAGTTTAGTATTAAATCTACGAAATTCAAAGCCCTACAGTTGACGATATTTTGCTTGCCACTTTCAGATTTCTACAGCGCGTCTTTATAATCAATTGTTACCTGTATCTATATAAAACCGTTTCCTCAGCAGTTTTTTTTTATTTATTTCTATATAACAAACCAGTATTCACATAAAGTTATTAATATTTATACATAATATTTTAATTTATGAACTTTTTATTATGTTATGTGTAAGGTAGGTTTGTGAAGGTGAAACTGTGGTTGGGTAATATAGTATGTTTCGTGAACACCTCACTAGGAGAACCTGTGATGAGGTGTTTACGTGGTTATGTTTGAGTGTGACAAGTATTTATGTGTTGTAGCAGAAAGTTTCTTCTTAATTAATTTTTTCAGTTAGTGGTAATTTTAAACTGATAATTAATAAAAAATATAGAATAAATATATAATGGATACAAATATTAGGTAAAAACTGTAATCACATTCCTTCCCACCCCTCTTACCCTTTTCTATCTTAGAAGTTATTCTCTTTTCTTTCCTTAAGCGTCCCAAAACGTGACATACATCAGGAAGGAAATAAGTTTCCTTTGGTATATAGGTCCCCTACATATTGTCGCCCGAGTGCTTAATTATACCAACGACCATTAGCAAATTTTCAGGAGGAGTAGGTTTTCTTCCATTTATTTCAATTAAACATTAAGATGGGTTTTTAAGATGAAATTATTTCCCTAAAGGTAAAGGTCTCACTAGTTTAATTCTTAGTAAATTGATTTATTATCGTTTTTGATACTTGATTTTTAATAAAAAAATAGATATTGAACAAAAACTTAAATAGTCGTTTGGAGAATTATATGGATATGTACACGTATATATTGTTTAGATTTTGTTAGTACAATTTTCTAACTTCTGGCAAACGATGAGAGTCAGACTTCATGTTCGTCATGATTATGTATTTTTTAAATAGATATGTATTTTCCGTTTTTCCTTTTTTAGGCTATACTTACTATACAATAGATGCGATATAGACATTATTGAAGTATCAAAATAATTTATTTTTTTGAGACAGGAAAAATCTGCGAAAATTTTATAACCGTGTAGCAATCGATTTTAAGACAACAGAGGCCCTAGCACGCTTGCTCTATAACGATCGATAGGATAACCATCGGCAACTTCTCATCGTTCCCTACGACAACTGCAGATCGCAAACGAATAGGTGACAGTTCACAATGACTAATTGTCCTTAATATATTCGATATCAACTGTCGTTTGTACGTATGAGATCTGCAGTTGTCCTAGAGAACGATATGAAGTTACCGACAATCGGTCGGTAACTTATCATCGTTCCCTAAGACAACTGCAAATCGCAAACGAATAGGTGACATTTCACGATAAATAACGTATCCATCGACCATGCTAGCATCTCAGAATTCCTAGCACACTCGATCGATAAGGATTGTATCGATAACTTTCGGTAACTTACAAACAACAGTTGATATCGATTATATTAAGGTCACTTAGTAATTGTGAATTGTCACTTATTCGTTGGCGATCTGCAGTCATGCTAGGAAACGATGAGAAGTTACCGAAAGTTATCCTGTCAATCCTTGTCGATCGAGTGTGCTAGGGGCCCTAGTGTTAAAAAAAGTAGAAAACTTTGCCTCGCCCTTTTTGTGATAGCTAAACCGATATTGTGAAGAGTCTTCCATGTTCCTCATAAGTGTTAATAGTAAATTTTTTTTTAAAAACGCCATCACTTGAATATTTTTATATTAATACTAATATTAATAATAATTTATTTTTAAACAACCTGATTATCTTCTGTTAACTTTGTTAAATTCTTTTAATACCTACGTAATGTAATGTTTAAAATAATTTTAATATTTCATTTTAATTCATTGTTTTTTGATATTTTTAAGTAATTAATCACCTCTTTCTGTAATATTTTTGTCTATTGTTCTTTTTGTCTATACTTTTTTGTTTCTTTTGTTATTTTTATTCATGTTATTATCCTGACGGAAAAAAAGCGGTTTTGAAACATGTAGATATTATAACATTGATTATGTTGGTTTACACAAGAGTAATTTGTTTAATTTAAATAAAATGATGCCACAAAGTGAATTTGCAAAGATTGAAGAAAGAACATTATTAAATTGGTTATAGTATCATTTTTTTACAATTAGACGGTATAATTTGCAATAAATTTTCTTTCATAAATTTTTTGTCATCAAATAGGTATCTTAATCGACAACACCGTTTTATTAGACAAATTAATTGCCCCCAAAATAAAACGCAATTTGTACGAGCAAAGTTAGTTCCCATTTACCTTTTCGTGTTTGCTTTGTTTTCTCCAATCCTTAAAAATACTTGTGTTTAATTTAATTGAACCATTAGGATGGTTTGCTTTGGCCAAGAAACTCCAACAATTAAAAAATCAGACCAATTTAAGAAAGTCGTATCAAATGCTAATTGATCGTTAGAACTGGGAAGATTTTTTAAAAGAATATTATGATCGTTATTAAAAAAAATAATGGGCACTTGAAGAAAACCCGGCATTTAAAAATAAACACATTATTTTATATATTAATATTCATGACAACTCCGGGGAAATGAAAAAAGTAAAATTGTTTCATGATTAATATTAATATCCGATGGTAGGTAGGTAGGTACTTATAACGTGTTCTCAATCATGGATTGTTTTATTTTTTATTAAAAACATCATAATACATTTTGTACGTAAAACGTAATATTATGAGAGGGCTTATTGCCTTGCGGAAATTTAAATCTTATAAGAAAATTTATGTTGGGGTGAAGAGTGTTCCCCTCATTATTCACGTTCTTAATGTAGGAATGTCTACTATTATATATCTACCTATTAAATATAAGTATTCTGTAGTGTTAATAGTAGTTAGTTTTTCAAAAGGGTGATGCCTTAGAAATAGTCACCAACACTTAAACTGGGCGAACTAAATAATAGCTGTAAAAAAACAAATGATAATCGATATTTCATTGAAAGGTCCCTCATCTGATCTGATCATTTTTCTCTCATCATCACAATTGGCTCTACAACCCGTGGTGGGTCTTGGCCTCCACAAGAGTCTTCCTCCACTCATCTCTGTTTTGTACCGGTTCTCTATAGTTCTATCATTTTTCTCTACAAGTTTTTAAAGGCCTTCCCACTTTTTCAACTTGTATAACTAAAATACTTTTTAAAATATCAAAAACAATTCTGTTGATTCTTGTATCTTTAAAACCAGTTAACTACAACAGGGTGGCCTATTAAAGGCATGGATCCATTCTGCCCAACTTCCCCTCCTCTCCCTGCTGTAATTCCCTTGCCTGGGATGGCTTTGTTTTAAGTAATTGGATTCTACGAGGGGAGGTGGGTCGACATAGGACAAACTCATATACCGCCTTTACGAGGAGGCTTTGTTTTAGATTTCAACATGTAATATTTATTGCCTTCGTAAATATTGTTAACATTTTTAAAAACAATATTAGTAAATAATTTTTTTTTTTAAATTTTATGTGTGCAGATTGCAAAATTTTTATATTGGAAAGGATTCTTTTTATGGTGGTTATAAGCGAAAAGTCATAAATTTCACAAGAGCAATCATAATTATTTATTGATCTAAATTGATTTACTGAATTACCAAGAAGAGAAAAAAACATGTTCTTAATATATCTTGTAATATTACGTCCTTACATATGAAATTGGCGTTTTGTACGGGAGGAACATAAAGTCGATTTTTTTAAATATAATATATTTATTTAATCAAAGTATTACCATTCCTATTTATGCACTTTTGCCATCTCATAGGTAGTTCATCGATCCCTTTACTAAAAAAACCATTCGGACGGGAATCAATAAAATCTTTGAAGGCGGTTTGTGTGATGAGATAGGTTTTTCCACAAAGAAATTAATTAATTATTTTATATGACAATAATTAAAAATGAGTTTGGAGATTTTCACTTAACTGAGAAAACCATCACGAGGGCGACATCTCTCGAATAAGCTGCAAATTAGAGCGGAAACTGTTTTACGGATAGAAGGAGAGAGAGAGGTGACATGCATTGGAGTGAGACAATACGCCAAATCATTTAAGAGTGGGATCTCAACCAACGACAGATCTTGTTTTGTGTCATAAAACGATAAAAAATCGAATAAGCCAATGGAAATGGTGATGTGGGCGTGTTGGAAGTCAGACAAAGGAATTGAACTTTACGCCTATCAATTATACGTTTGATTTATGGTTGAGAAAAGCACACGTGTCCGAGGGGGTCATTGATTGTTTAATAGTTTGGTTCTCACGAAAGAATTTAGCGATCAAGAACCAACGATTTGGTGGAGGAAAATTTTCACATTTTATTATAAAAAATTACAAA
Source organism: Limnephilus auricula (assembly GCA_951813805.1). NCBI lineage: Eukaryota > Metazoa > Arthropoda > Insecta > Trichoptera > Limnephilidae > Limnephilus > Limnephilus auricula. The sequence continues at coordinate 19,873,860 of OX638406.1, forward strand.
AAAAGGAGTTAAAAGTGCCTGGGAAGACCGGTAGACCTTTCATCTAACAACGTGCACTTCAAAAAAGGTTCATAAGATTAACAAATATCATCAAATAGCAGAAAATTATTACAAAGTGACGTACATCAAAGAAGAAACTTTAGATGAGTTTGGGAAGAGAGTTGTTGAATTGAGAATTGCATAGTAAATGTATATCTGTCAAAAAAAAATGGAATGAAACACAAAAAAAACAGTAATTTTGGTCTGTGAAATGGTCCAGAATAACGGGTAGAATAGCGAATTGTTGTTGACCGCTGACATTGAATACAACGAGGGTGTTGTTCTTCTCAAAGAATATTCGTTACATGACTTCAACATTATAACAGACCAATTTAGCTGGAATATTGTCGTAAAATTTACATGGGCCTTATGGAAGTGTTTATATTATACAAAAAATATTAAATTTAATGGGGAAGCGATTAGTTCAGAGTTCTCACCAAGTACGTACAAAATTTAACATCAACACAAAAACTTAATCGCTTTACATGAGCAAGGAGGACAGAAAACTGATCAAACGAAGGGCGCGTCTTCGGTTTGATAGGAATTCGAGGGTTGAATTGGTGAAATTAGTAGAAAATTTGAATAAAAGACATAAACATTTATCTGACAATACAAAATATAGAGGTATAGTTACTTGAAAACATGTGTTTAAATAGACATGGAAAATGATATTCTATAAATGCATAAGATAATTGATAAAACGAGAGAGAAAATAAGATACGAGAAGGGTTATTTGTGAAAGTCCCAAATTAAAGTGATTGAATAAATACAGTCTTGGATGATAATTATTTATATGATAATATAACATATCAATGGGTTGGAGACAGGATTTCATAGAAAATTACGACATTATAAATAAAGTTCAAATTTACAACGTAAATAGAGTGAATACGGTTTCAAATGGAATTATTCATAGAAATGGCATTAAAATTCGGAAAAATCAATGTCTAATATACATGAAAATTTTATAGAAAAAATTTCGGTATGAGATTAATCGTGTTTTACAAGCGTAGATGTTTTAGGGGGCATAAACGGTTTAAGCAAAGTATGGACCTATCTCGAATTATTAAAAAGGAAAACAAGAAAATTATGTAATTTTACATAAATTTCTAAGTGCAGATGAACAAAGGAATCTGGGCAATTTGATGGAGAATTGTAAGTTCGGTACTGATAGAACGAGAGAGAGAGACACATAGCTTCACGAGTCATGAAGGGCTGTACTAAGATCTTGGAAGCAAGAATGAAAAAAAATATATATCAATTTACGAGTTGATAAAATACATTATCTGATATCAAAGAAAATTCGTTTAGGCTCTTCTAGATCTCAGTGTGGTATTTATACGGGTACATAGGGAAAATTCAGTCAGTCGTCGTTTGTCGGTCGGGAGATCTCAATAATATACCTTACGTCACGTCGTCGTTAAAGTGGTAAAATAAGTGTTTGGAATTTAAAAATAATTCTGATATTCGAGGACTTAGAAAATTTAGATCCAAAGTGCCAAGTGACTTAGAGTATTTCACGTTACAAAGTAAAATAAAATCAATAATAGTTATATAATAGTGAGAAATTGTTATATCGAGTTTAGTGAAAATTAAAATGAATGAAATAAAATAAAAAAAGTTTAAAACCAAATAATAAATATAGTGATAACATTTAATATCAAAGTGTATAAATCAAATAAAAGTTATTATAAAATTAAATAAAGAAATAAACTTTTAAAATCTTTAATTAAAGTGATCATTTATCGTCTTTATTCGAAATTAAGAGTTCATTAAAATTGATAAAATCTTTAACGGTTATAATTTATTTAAAACACTTAGCAAATCTTCATTGCAAAATAAAAATAGATAAAAAAAATTAGTAGGAATTATATTATGTTTTAGAAAATGAAAATAATAGTAATAATCATCATCTTTAAAATAAATTAAAAATTAAAATTGTGTGTTTGTTTAAATAATTAACATCAATTTTTGGAGAGTTAATAATAAAAATTTTGCAAATTCCAAATTTAATTAAAATAAGGAAAAAGGGTCTCACTTGAAATATTTGATATGTATACATTTTAGGTAGAGGAAAAATTAATTAAGATTGTCGTGTACACCCGACGGAAGAGTCTTAATTCGGTAAGTCAATTATTTTCATAATTAATCATTTCCAGTTTACAGATGGGAGGTAGCTGAAAACTCGGGTGACTATATGATATTTATGTACTTTATGGTTTTGTATAAAAAGAATTATATATTGAAAATATATATATAAATATATATGTAATATATATATAAGCATAATTATAAACAATTCAAAAGAAAAAAAAATTAAATCAAATCATCCCTAAATTGATTGAGTTGGATTCGAATTCCAATTATTATTATAATCAAATGAAAAGAACATTAAAAAAAAATGAAAGCTATTTTATATGTACGTATGTTAAATGATATTTTGAATAAAAATATATATATTTATTATTTATTATAACTTACATATTATATTTGGAAAAATTGTATGTATCATATGTTCATTTTTCAGAACCAAAGGATGACACGCAAAATCGTGAAGCGTTCCACATTTTTATTAGATATTTAATCCAGATGGTTGATATAGATCTAAACACGCGTTTGACATTGAATGAGTTCCGAGGAAAGTACCCATTCATTGTGATATATTAGTAGGTCAAGAGATCGGAATGCATAAACATTCTGAGTTTGTTTACGTTTATTATTAACATACCCTAGGGCAATTCAAGCGACCTTCTGCGTGTAACAACGACCTTCCTTTAAATAAATATTGACATTCATGGACTACGATATTTTAATTTAAGCTTCAAAGCCAAGGTTAAGGAACGTTATCAAATTTAAAAAAAAAAATAATCATCAAATAATATGAAATATTATTATAATTACCACTCAATCAGATAAGAGTTATAAATTTTATTAAATTTCACACAAGTAGAGCAATGGGTTTTAATTTCATAACTTTGTTTTGGTGGATTATACCATGACATACAAGGTCGAGAACATTATGAATCTAATGTACAGTAATAGACTCATCTTTAAATTATTTGACGTTGAGTAGGTCAGGGGATAAAGTATTTAAGGATCATCTAGGTTACCATTAAAATTATGTAGGTACTTATCAATCTAGATGGGGAATGTCATTTTATAGGGGATCAATATCGAACAAGCAATCGGAGACAAAATTATTTCAAATAGTGGAGGTGAAAAAGGAAAAATTATTTTACAAGCAACATCTACATTTAACATTGGGAAAATCACGGGATAGTAGGAAAATACTACTGAGGTTGCACTCAGAGGAGGGAAGAATTATATCAAACAAGCAATCGGAGACAAAACTATTGCAAATAATGGAGATTGTTAGCCATGGGTACGAAATGAAAATTCATTTAAATAAAAATAAACAAAAGAAATTAAAGTGGGAAATTAAATATTTACTATGTTAGTAAAGAGACAAATTCAAGGGAATGAGAGAAAACAACAAAATAAAGTGTTATGATTACATTGAGGTTAAAATTGGTTTGAGGACCATGTTATAGAATGTCATAAATATGTTCTATACAACTATTAGAGAGAGAAGAGGGGGTGTGTAATTGTATGAAATTGCAAAATATAGAGTGGATAAACTCTATCAAAAAAAAATTATCAACCAAAACCAAACAGACGAGTGGAGTATATGTTTTATGTTTACAGTGTTATTTATTTTTATATTATTAATTATATATCGAGATACTTGGATCCGGGTGGTGTGAGCCCCTGATACTGAGAATTCTCGGCCTCGTAATGCCATTTGAAAAGGTGGACATTGCAGGTTATAAAAAAAATTTATGTATAAATATATATTTTTAAATGTACTATTCATTGGAGAATGTAATCCCGTCGCCACTAGACGTTTTTACATTTTCTCTTGGATGTGGCTGAAGGACGTAGGAAACCCGGCTGTCACAAACCTCGTGAGTATATGATTGTTTGGAAAACGAAACCGGTTCGCTTTCAGTAGTCGTAATTTATGGAGGAGTAAGGGCTTGGGTACGTTTGACCTCGGAGGAAGGCTTTTCTAATCCGTTGGAGAGCATGGAAGGGTTGATTTGGAACTCGGAAAAATCATTGAAGAGATTTAGCACCAGCCAATTAATTCGCGCTCAGTGATATCGGAAAGGTTTAGTTCGAATTCGATCAGTCGAATGTTACGCAGGAGGTAGGTGCCAAGCCATTGCAAACAAGTATATCCGCCTTCGTTTTCTATTCGATCTATAAAATGTACTAACCAAATAAAACAAAATTATATATATGTATGTAAACCCACAATCTAGGACAGGCGAACGGGAGCAGACCAAATGACTTCATAATTGCACATTTTGCACACTAACTAACTAACAAAAAAAAAGATAGCAATCAACATGTTTAAATTAAAAATAAAAAACCAGATTAGGATGAGGTTGAGTCACAGTATAGGAGGGAATTTAAAAGCACATTAAATAAATTTATATAACTAAAAGTAACTACACATTCTGTTTGAGATGCAATTATCAACGGCAACGCCATCCAAAAGAATCAGGGATACCACAAACAAAATGTAATTAGACTTTAATATCATGAAAAAAAATAGACACAACGGTTGATACGAAGTCTCTTTACGTAATAACTAGTCACGTAGATTTGCGTTCAAAGTCGTAAATAACGTAGACAAATTAGATGCATATATATTTGATAAAAATAATGCATCAAAAATACTCTAATGTAGTATTTAAATTGGGGAAACAAAGGGTTTTCAGAGAGTTCTGTGATTTGAGTGGGAGAATTTTCTTCATCCCTTAGTTATACAGAACAAAGCCTTGAAGGAAATGGTGATGTAAATCACGACAAAAACGAGGACGGAAGTTTAGGGGTCAAAGATATAACATTTTCCAATTAGTTCGCTTGAACATGAGTAACATCTTGAATCACGGGGAGGGAAAATTCACGTATGTTCGACTTTGTAGAGGTAAAACTCTAAGGGTCTAAGAGAGGGTGGAAAGTCTGAAAACAACGTGTATGTGAAAGAAAATTGGGAAATAAAAGTATTTGATAAAAGAAGAATCATTTCATTTGGACTGCCCCATCGGAGTTGAGTTTTTCCCTTGCAAGAAGTTATACAAATTTCGAAAAAAATGGTAATCTGTTGGGGCAAGGTCCGGAGAGTACGGTGGATGTCTTAGACATTCCAATTGAAGCTCCTCTAATTTGGTAGCCGTCTGTTGTGCAGTGTGTGATCTAGCGTTATCATGAAGTAGCAGTGGCCTAGAGCAATTAACCAACCTAGGTTGTTTAGCAGCTAGCTTTTCCATCATGGTTTGCAGTTGCTTACGGCAGATATCTGCCGTAATCGTCTGGCCAGTTTTAAGAAAGCTTTAGTGAACGACACCAGCACTCGTCCACCAAACGCTCACAAGTAATTTTTTGGAGTCAATTTTCGCTTGGGGCATGGTTTGGCTGGTTCGGCAGGGTTCAGCCATTGCGATGAGCGCTTCCGATTATCGTACAGGATCCACTTTTCATCACAGGTAATGATTCGATTTAAAATCACTTCATTATTGTGCCGCTTGAGTAATGCAACGCAGCAGTCAACGCGCCTTTGTTGATTTACTTCTCTCAATTCATGAGGTACCCACCTTTCAAGCTTTTTCACCTTCCCAATTTGCTTCAAGTGGATTAAAACAGTTTTATCACTAACACCGCAGCCTGCAGCCAACTTAGACGTGATTTACAATGGATCCGCTTTCACAATAGCCTTCAATTCTTCATTATCAACTTTGGTCTTCGGCCGTCCACGGGGCTTGTTCTGCAGGTCAAAATTTCCAGAACGAAAACGTTGGAACCAAAAATGCACTGTGTTTTCTTTTGCGGCACCGTCGCCATACACATCATTAATACTTCGAGCCGTTTCTGCAGCACTGGTGCCACGGTGGAACTCGTACTCGTAAATAGCGCGATATTTCAAGTTTTCCATTTTGTAATCTAAGTGACGCAAATAAAAAAAAACAATTAAGAAAAAAACAAATGAATTATAATTTTCGAAACATACATGAGTAAATAGCTGTTTAAATTAGAATTTGGAATTCCTAACCAAAGAGAAGATATTTGAGTTCAAAGTTGCGTGTACGGAAAAACGCCAATTCCATAAGTAAGGACCTAATATAAACGCCGCCGCTGCGCCAACGGTTAGAATAGACTCTGATCTATGTACAGTCGGCACTCGAACCATCCTCCGCGCCGCGCATCTACTGACCGAGAGTGGTTCGCATCTCCGGCCTCGGTCTTCCCTTAATACTCACATTCTTTATGACCTCACCATACATCTCGACTAACTACGGTATTGAGTACTGGGAATTTGAGTAATAATATTGAGGAATTCTTCACCGATCACATCTTTCTCCTACAGTATTGAGCATTGGCCTGATGGAGGAATTCGTCATCCATTCACCTCCACCATCCACAGTATCCAGCATCTATCAACAAAGTGCTGCATCCCGACGTGATGTGATCTAGGTACCATTATGAGAATGTGCTATTGAACATTTATTATGATATTTTATTTACGTTTCATGAAAACAAGCCCAACCCCAGAAAAAAATTGCTAACAAGCAACTCAGCACGTTTGATAACTTAACATGAATAGTGGTAATTACATTATGCGGATAGTGTTTCAAATGTGAAAAAATACGAGTGTGCTTTAGACCACACGATTGAGGTAAAACTTCTGTATGTACGTATATAAATATATGTTTATATGTATATAATATATACATTTATTAATTTTCTACAAATATTTATTTAAATGTATTATCGTTCGCCTCGCCCAATCAAGCCGTGCGCATCGACGCCCGCTCTCCCCCGCGTTTAACGCATCGCTGCGTGAAGGTTCTGGAACGCACAATTTGTATTTCAAAATACTGACTGAGATATTTCATGCACTGGCTATGAGAGGAAGAGAGAAAGAAAATGTGCGCGCGCACTGCTCTCTCTTGCTCCTACGGCCGCCCGATATAACGCCTTTTCGTAACGCTCTCGTCAAGCATTCTTAAGTTTACCCCCAAGTCAAGCGTGCATAACCACTGGAGCGACAGAGCAATTAAAATATTTTTTCTCGGATTGCTATAGGAAATTTTTCCGCCCACATTAAAAAAATCATACCTCCGAATTTGAATATGGAGACATACAAACTGGTTGTTCTATGTAGCCAATGAATTCCCCTATATTTTATTTCTAACCACATATTTTTAGGATTTATAAAAAAAAATTATTAAATCTTTAACCTTAAAACATTTTAAAGAATCTAGAGAATATTTATTTTGTTATATATTTAATGTACAACATATTATATAGTCGGTTTAATATATATATATATATTTTAATTTGCCACATTTTGGCAACAAAGCAATCCGAGGTTTTGGAAATATTGCCATAATGTGGCAAGAAGCGCTCGAGTGGGTAAAGAAATTTTACTTCAATAAACATGAAAAAGTACATATAGTATATAAACAAATACTTGTTTTTCATGTAGGACGTATTGTTTTTATATTATTAAATTGAATAAGGTTGTACAATAAATCCAATATTATAGACTTTGAATAGAGGAATCATTCAATAATCACTCGCACATAACTAGTGTGCTGTCTAATTCAGAAATTCTTGTGTTATCAGTTTCCATCATAGCACAAACAGAGAACATTGGGTTAACTCCATTTCAACTAAAACTCATCACAAATAAAGATAATTATTTACATAATATTAAACGCCCTTATATAATTACAAGGTTCTTTTGAATTATTGTTGTTATACCTTATTTTGAATAATGGTTTCTACCTTCTTTGCCCAAAGAATTTTTTTTTATGTGAATACTGCATAAGATCTATATCTGCTCCCGACTGCACCACACGGAGAAAAATGTTATTCTAAAATACGATTTAAAAAAAAAAAAAAAAAAAAATTAATACGATTATATTGTTTGTAAAAATGGTTAAAAGCGGTACTGAAGTTCTTACGAACAAATTAACAGGGTTTCAATGTATTTTGGCGTGAACATGTAAGAATAAACATTAAAACACTGTTAATTTATTCGTAAGTACTTCAGTCCCGTTTTTAACCGTTTTTACGAATAAAATGAACGTTTATTAGAATAACATTTTTCTTCGTCAGTGAGACTATGGCATTCCCAATTGGAGTATGTTACGAGGTTGATGGTAATGGGGAGGGGAAGTACCTGATTATTCAGATAAGCAAAAGCCATTTCAACCAACGATTCAATTCTTATTCGTGGTTTTACACCAGGGCGGTACTTAGTGTATCTTCCATTCCTTAGTGAAGGGAGTACCCAAATGTATATATAAAAACTCCCAAAGGATTATCTTTTACACTGTGACAATTCAAAAAGTTAGGCAAGTGATGTGATATGTTTTAGTAGAAAAGGATTTGTATTGTCATTCTAAAAATCCCCAGTAATCAAGTAACTAATTTAATTTTTTTGATATTAAAAAAAAAAACAAAGAGAAACGTGGGTAAACAACGAAAGTAATAAATAAAGCACTGTTTTTTTTATTTGTCAGCTATCATTCTGGCTCAAAAAATCACTTTTGACAATATAATTTAGAATTTAAAAAATCCAAGCACATAACCACTTTGTTCAGAAGTCAAAACCATTACATTACACTGATAAAAATCTTAAAGTCTGATTTCATAATATCTGACACGAAACAACGAGATGAATAATACATTTAAACTTTTTATATAACGCTACATCTAGCGACAAGTTGGCAAAGTAATAGTAGCGGTGTCACCACCAGCGATGTTATCCCGACAAGTCCCCCAGGAATAAGGAGCCGTGTTAAAGTAGACAAGTTCCCAACCCGAACCTTGTTCCCCGTGTGATGTAGGGGAGGAATAGCAAGGTTCTAAACTATCAAGAATCTAGATTGTAGATCGATTCTGGTACGAGCATATTATATCCCTGGGGTTGGCAATCACATACACTAGATAAGTTATGGTAGGTTAGGAAGGAATAACGAATACTCACTGTGAGTGGTTTAGGGAAAATTTGTTATGTTTTCTCTCAGGAGGTCACTCGGTGAAAACATTGCATTGTGAACCTAAACACATAAACAGTGAGGGAAGGAATACATGTCCAATTTTTGCTTTCCGATTGTATGATCAGACTATTTGATTGGACTAATCACATACACTTCCGATTTTCGTGTATGATTTTTTGTGGTCTCAGTCGTTTCCGATCTGTCTAGCAAAATACTACAATCAGCTCAATACACGTACACTAAAAACAGTCAATTTACATATAATATTTTTATTTTTTTTTTAATTCTTAATTTCGAAATGTGGAAGATGCTCTCAGTATTGCCCTGGTGTAAGATTACCATTCAGAATTGAAACGTTGTTTGAAATTGCTTTAGCCGAGTTTGATGACCAGATTTGAATAGCCAGGAACTTCACCACCTGCCTCTTCCCATCTCCTTCCCCTCTACCCTACATACAGCCTAATAAAATACACCAATAGGAGGATGCCGTAGTCTCACTGGCTCCAGACGGGAGCAGATGGGACTATTGGGCGGTATTAAATATATTTAAGAAAAAATTCACATAACTGAAATAATAACAGAACTTGATAACTAACATAGAAATTTGATGAATTCTTCATATTTTGTGGAATTCATGTATCTTTTCTCGGGAGGTTTTTTTAATATGGATGAGTGTTTCAAGCTAATAATAATTGCTTATAATAATACAAATAATAATTGCCGCTTTTGTACAAAAAAAAACACCTCAAGAGCGCTGTAAATAATATATTATACGTATTCTAACACCAGAGTACAAGGTAAAGCTATATTTCTATGAAATCCACTCTTGATCCACTTTCTAAAATTAATTACGAAGTAATTGTTCAATTATCGTACACAAACAGAGTCAACTAACAAAGGCTAGACTTACCGTCTTCAAATCCCCCGGTAAGTGGATTCCGCTCACAACATAGACACTATCGACAGCCAACATTAATAATTAATCATTGTAATTTATCTCGGCTTTCTTCGTCAATAAGTAACACAATATGTCAATGTGTCAAATTTCACTAATAATAAGAGATACAAAGACATTATAATAACGTTAATTCAATAGTTAATTGAAGATGTATTATCAATAACAACCGAATCGAAGCTTAATAATGTAAAAATGTGTTTTTTTGTCCTGTTAATTTAGAAAATATTATAAACTAGCTCCTGTCTGCGACTGCGTCTGCGTAGGATTAGTACTTCGAGTAATCTATTTTCTTTCCTAGGTATTTAAAAATTTATACCAAAATTCACCTATTTATTTAAAATATGCATAATTCTTGATTCGATTTAAAGATTTAGGCAAGTACTTCATGTTTGATTTAACAATTATTGTTTTACAATATGTCATTCTCAAATTTTGACATTTTCTGACATTCGAAAATAATTAGTTTGCTTTATAAATTATACCCTATATGTTATTCTGATGTATGAGCTATATTATTGTAAAGTTTCATTAAAATCCATTCAGTAAATTTTGCGTGAAAGAGTAACAAACATACATACATCCATACAAAGTTTCGCGTTTATAATATTAGAAAGATAACTATATTCCTATTAGTTTAGCATAACGTATTTTAAAATTCGATCATTAATGCTAAACTACTATTTCGATCAATATTTACATTAAATCAACATTATAACCACATAACTACAAATAAAAATGTTTTGCTTAAATTGAAGCATATTTTACCGTTTCCGTTTATTATAACATATATAAGAAAAACTACTAACAAATATGTTTTATAACAAATAAATAATAACTAACTAACTAACCATCACGCCGTTTCCCCGCAGGAGTAGGCAGAGAGGACGGACCGCCAAACACCTCGGTCTTGGCACACACTCTTTGCCTCATCCACATTCATACATCGTCTCATACATACTCTTCTATTTTAACAAAGAAAGGAGCGTAAGGAGAATATATGATGCAAGTGTGAATGGTATAAGAAGTAGGGGACGTCCGAGAAAGACATGGCACGATCAAGTGAATCAGATACTTGAGTCGGGCCATGTCAAGAGTCAAGAGTCAAATAAATAATAAATATTATATTTTGGTAAAATTCATAGCGATATAAAGCATACCAACAATAAATAATTTTTTTAGGTAGAGAGGATAGCAAAATCTATGTGGGGTAATTTTATCAAACAATATAACATGCGTACTTGGTTTTATAAGGCTAGGCTTGCATTCAATAAAAGATTGAAAATAATAAAATCGAACAATATAGACCTAAAACAGAGAATTCTCCTCATCAAGACCTATATATGGAGTATCTACATGTACGGCTGCGAAATATGGTGCCTATCCGAAAGAGATAAACGGAGAATAGAGGCTTTTGAGATGTTGTCATATAGAATACTATTAGGAATTTCCTGGAGAGACCACATCACAAATGAAGAGGTTCTCTAAAGAATCGAAGGAAGAAGGCACCTGCTCAGGACCTTGTCCGAAAGGCGTGCAAGATGGATCGGTCATATAATACGACTAGAAGGCCTCTTGCATGCCATAATGGAGGGTATGACCGAGGGGACAAACTCTAGGGGACGCCCACGCCGAAAGTACCTGGAGGACCTGCTGCTGGACATGCGCTGCTCATCATATGCAGACTTCAAAAGAGCCGCACAAGACAGGGATGAATGGAAGAGAAGAATAAAGGAAATTGCTGCAAACCAATCCCAGGATTGAAACCATAGAGAGAGACTTGGTTTACAACACTATTTCATAAAAAAATATTTATTTGATTTTGTATTTGAAACTAAATATAAAAAAAACTTTTTAAAAACAAACATCAAAATGATATAAAATTTGACGTTTATACATTAAAAAAACAATTAATATTTTATAATTTTCAAGCCTCACCGAAAAAATCCCCCCATTTTGTAATTATACACTCTGAGAATTATTTTTTTTATCCATGGAATTAAGTAAAAATACTTAAGATAAACTGAGAAAATGAAAATTTCTCGGTTAAACTACAAAAATATCACATACCTCCGCATTATAGAAAACAAAACTTTTATAACGTATGGACGCCCCGATGAGATTTGTCCTTCAGAGGCTCTAATGGAATATCGTCGTTGCATATCGCCGTTGCATATCGTCGTTGAATATCGTCGGTGCATATCGTCGTTGCATATGGAGTCTGAGTACATTCTGAGAAAATCAATAAAAACTGTTTAAAAAAATGACGAAACGGAAAATAACATTTCTGTTTATGGACAAAGTAGGAAAAATATATTTGTTCATTGTAAGAATATATTATGGCAAACATTAATTATTTTATGCCAGAAAATTGAATTTTAACGCGTTTTTCTCACAAGCTTCATATTCTATACAAATTTTTCGTCATAATTTTAGATGTCATGTTATGTCAATATATTTAATTCCAATTTATTCACATTTTACAGCTAGGGATCACAAAATGATGATTTAATATTATATACATACCAAGACAATTGAATTGTGTAAGTAGTATGCAGAAGATATGACTTTTAAAATTATTTTTTTATTATGTACTATTTTGATTGTCCTCCCATGGTTTATTTTCTATCGCCTTAAATATTTGATATTATTACATGGCTCATACTGTAGAAGTAGGAGAAAAAAAAACACTGTATATTTGACTCATTTTCGTCAAAATTGTCACATTGTTCATATTAAATATGCAACGACGATATGTTGTTTGTGGCTAGTAATATCCTTCCGAGACTTGAGGGGATAAGATAGTTAAAACGACTACGACTTTGTGACTCCACGGTTCACATATTATGAGCTCGCGTATTTTTATGGGGAAGTTTGGCGTATCGATAACCACCATATTCCTAGTTTGATAACTCCGGGCAATCTTGCCTTATCCAATTTGGGACCCCGGATAAAGTATGCTGTGACCCGCATAACTCCGGCCACCTTATTCCCCGGTCTCGGCATTCTTCTGCTTTCTGCTCCCCGCGGAACAAATAAAAGAAATGTACATGTATTTTTCACATCTATATCTGGGCAATAAATTCTCCTCTACGATTCTGCTGCGTTGTGTATAGGAACACCCTTATAAATGTATCATACAAATGGTCCTTGATGATTCGGACGCGAAGGCATTCGAAATGAATGAGAACTTTCCAAGCATAACATGGATTTATAAAGGATGTGCTTTCTTGTGGTTTAAATAAAAAACCATCCAATTTTTCCATCTAAACAGATTTTTTTCTGATTTTTCTAGGATCAATCAATACGCTAGTATAGCTGAAATTTTTTATTATTATTCATGTATTAGACGCCCAGAGGGCTATTACATGTTAGTACAGTAAGTAAAGTTAAAATTTGTTGGAAGTAAAAAAAATAATTGAATACATTTTGTTGCTAGTAAAAGTTACGCTTAAGTCATAAAAATACAAGAACTTAAAAAAACTTAAAAATACAGTGAATAGATAGATTAACAAAAATACAGGAATAGTGTTGACACAGTTTAGGGTGTGAACACAGTTCAGGAATAGTGTTGGAATAAATATTTTACATGATCCACAAAACTCGCCAATTTGATAGTAAATATATCAACATCACCCAAGTATTGATTTCCCATGGTGTTAAATATTTGTATCGGAGTGTGGGAAATGTAGTTAGGTTTATGGATGCTCCAGTAGAATAGTATATTTTATCGTGTTGTTACTGTGGATATTCGTAAGTCTACGTATTGCAAAATATGTAAACATTGACACGACAAGTGTTTTATCAATATTTTCTGTGATTTTATAAACTATTATCTGACCCGGCAAACTTCGTACCGCCTCAGAATCAATAAATGTTGTGTTTAATTTATTAGCTGTTCGAATTGATTCAAATGATGTCAACCAACGCACATTATTTGACAAGCCGTTCCATACAAAATATATGAAAAATATTATTTTCTTAATAATTTTTCCCATGATTTTTTTCGACGTTTTAATAGTTATTCTGTTAATCGGGACGGAGACAAAGCCAACAAATCAAAGATCATAAAAATCGGTTCAGTCGTTATTGAGTTATAAATGGTGTAACTAACCCGACTTTCTTTTATATATTAAGATTGTATCACTCCCGCAATCGGCAAATAATGTTTGATACTAGATGTAGAATAAAATCGGCTTAAGTATTATCGAGACCTTTCTCACCTCGGTTAAAGTTGTCTTCTGAAAAGATTCGTTGTAATGTACTTCAATCCTAGTGATTTAGATTACTTACTTACTAAATACTTATGTATAAGATCGAGGTTGGTCGAGATTACAAGTTGCTTTGCGTAGGTTATCATAAGGTTGTCTATTAATATTTAACAGGACCAGACATCCGAACTATACGAAGCTCTAAGTTTTTCTGAAGCTGGGGAACCAAACGCTGTTGGAGCCCAGCTGGCTATCATGTATCATCGGCCATTTCCCTAACCGTTCGCGCATTAGGCACGAACGACGATAGACGTCAGTCTTCTAAAGCAATACTTAACTGACATCTGTTGAGACACTCAAAAACTTAATATACTACCCTCTAAAGATACTACCCCCTGTTATATCTCTCTGATTTTCTCGTCAGAATGCTGGGAATAGATCGTCTAGACGTTAGGAGAAAGATTGCAATGGTGTTAGTGGCGCACAAGCTGCTAAATGGGCATATTTGCAATCCCGATATTCTAAAACAAATTTCACTTTATGTCCACGATATTTTCACCAGAGCTAGACAGCACAGACTATATATTTTTCCAAGAGGCAGGACCAACCTACCAATTACTACTTTGCTAACCACATTTCTTCTCTGATTGACATATTCAAATTAAACGAATTTAAGATCGCAATAAATATAAAATATATAGACAACACAAGGCTTGATCTCATCTGATGATATTATTATTGATGTACTTACATATGTAATTAAGTGTATGTAGTTTTGTTAAACTGTAATTTGTGAAATACTGAAATGTAATTGAATTTTTTTTTTCACAATAAATAAATAAATATATTTGTCTATACAACGACATTTTAATAAAAAGAAAATCAAACATTCCCGGGTTACGAATAACCTGAATTTGAAAATATCCTACTATCACCATACCAAGCAGAAGATGTTGCTTGTGTAGTGATGGAGGACTTAGCCAGCCTTAGATCTAATCGAACACGGGACGCCTGGGTGGTACCCAAACGCAATGCCTACTCAACCACTGACCGGTCGTTGAGGGATTTTGAAATTTTAAATACTACATTCGGATTAAACATTTTATAAAACGTTCGAATAGATTATGAATAAATTTCTTTGATGGTTGCAATTTGATGGTTATAACATGTGTACATGCATAAATAAATCAAATAGGAATAATACAAGAGTTTGCTGAAGTTATGAACGATATGATAGTGTAAGTTTAGAAAGGAAGAAAGGGATAAGTACTTTGTTTTGAACGACAGCATTTATTTTCATCGTCCACCGGTTTCTGAAGAACATTTCCTTCGTCAGGAAGAAAGTTATTGTACAAATTCAGAGAGATATTATTGTGTCTGGTCTTCAAAGTTTAATAGAGTTTCACAGTTCATAGTGGTAAAGTTTTACTTCATGATTTATAGTTCGCAGAGTTTAATTTGCGGTAATAATAATATTGTTATTGTTATGATATTAAAACAATGCTAATTAAATGAAACAATATAACTGTGTTAAAACCACAGATTTATTTATTTAATGCTGACCGGTTTCGGAACTTCCTTCTTTTCCTTCCTCAGGGCAAACATATAATAATTTGACAATCAGAAAAGAGTGGGAGGGTACAATTTATTACTAAGTCTGTGGTAGGGATGGGGGCGTGGCTAGGAATTAATGGAAAGTTGTGGGAGGGAACAGAACCGACATCTAAAGTGAACAGATTTAAGATTGGGCTATAAGTTAATATTTTTTATTTTTTGAAAATTTATTATTTTTAAGTGGTTGTTTTATATATTTCTAAGGTTTCTAAGTTATTTAAGCGTTTTCTTTTTTTATTAATATGAAGACTATTCATCCTTGTATTTTTTTTTTCAAAACTATGCTTATTTTTAATGATATGGTTATCGGAAACAAAATCGGAAAAATTATTATTATTAAGACAACTTGAGTGTTGATTTTAGATTTTCACAACCAAAAGTATTTTTTTTATTATTTATTTTTGGGGTTTTATGCCATGCTACACTCTCTCACGAAAGAGATAGCGTAACACGGCATAACAACCCAAAAATAAATAACAATAAAAACCTTGAGGGTTCTTTGATTCTAACTTCGAAATTACGGCTTGTTTCCCCGATATAAAATGAGGAACAGTTATTACATTTGCGTTTATATATTCCGAAATTAGTTAATTTATGGTCTTTATCTTTAGCGTTCCTCAAAAAATAACCTATATTATTTAAAAAGCTGGTTTAATATAAGAAGGGAGATTTTTGCAACATTGAACTGAAAAATTATTGATATATAAGATCTTTCGTCATTCTTTGTCGTTAATATAATTAGAATTGTATAGATATTTTTCAAAAGTATAAAACAATTCTGTTTGAGGTTTTTAGTTTTGTTCATTTTAGTCTATACTTGTTTGTTTATTTTTTTATTAATGTCATTACTACCCTGACGAAGAAACCATCGGTTTTGAAACATGTAGGTAATTGTGATTATATTAGTGGTTTAAACAAAGTTATTTGTTTTAATTGAATTAAAAATGACGCTACAAAGTGATTTTGCGAAGTTTGAAAAAATGTTTTATTTCGGTTTCGTTATTGGTAAGGTTACAATTTTATTTATAAAATGATTATAAATTACATCAATTTTGTTAGTAAGCCTGTTGGTGTTTAATAATTATTTTCTACAAAAAAAAAAATTGGAAAACATCCTTCCACAGTTCAGCAATAAGGTTTAGAAGCTAAAAATAATAAACGAAAATTCGGTAAAATTTCTTACAAGAAAATATTTTCGCAAACGTTCAGTTTTTTTACGAACATTTTCTATTATTTCGGCGAGTTTTCTTCTTGTAAACATCTTACAAATATGTTCCAATAACCCAGACAATACGCCAGCAATAAAAAAGCCAACAGATACAGTAGGTATTATCAAATTGCTCGTTCGTATAGCTATTTGTGATTTTGTTTCAAAAACATCTATTTTATATCTTATGGCAATACAGCCACGGAAGCGTGAAGGAACAGAACATTATTTATTAATTTTCTTTGACTCTTATTAAATATTATTTATTTCTATTCGTCGAAAATAACGAGCAACTTCACAAAAGCTAGACATTGGCAGTGCTCAGTTCTGATAGCTTTTGTTGCACTATACATGTTTGTGGTTTGCGAAAATCGATTCGGCAACCTTTTGACTAAAAGTAAAATATTCAAACCACTACAATGTAGAATAGCGTGAGTCGCTCTCCATAGAGAAAAAAAAATTGCCTTATTTTTAAATGCCCGTGGTCTGAAAAGTTGCGTATGAATCTTGTAATCTATTCGAAAACGTAAAAATAAATGAAATTGGTTTTCACTATTAGCTCGATAAAATTGCTGAAAGTTTTGAAAAAAATTAGGTTTCGTGATTCGGGAAAAAAATATTGGTCTTTACATATGAAATTGGCGTTTTGTCGTACTGACAACTTTGATCTTAAATGTCTTCTCTTTGGTTAGGAATTTCAAATTCAAATTTATACAGCTATTTACTCATGTATTTGTGTTAATTACCATAATTTGAAAATGCGTGTTTTAGGTTTTTTCCTGATTTTCAATGCATTTTAGCGAGCTAATAACCATTTAAAAAATAATAATTTATAAGCAGTTCTTATTTTCTTTATATGACGCAATTTTTGAGACCCCAGGCGTTTCTGAATTCAAAAGTAGAAATAATTGACACACCCTACTGTAGAAGCCGTAAGCATTTAGCGTATCTTCTAAAACATATTTTGAAAAAGCTTGGCCTTTCTGAAAGGACACTTTGGTATCTGAATTCAAAATTGAAGCCAAGAAGTTAGGCCTAACATTGTTGGAGGGATTTTCTAACTCCAACTGCGAATGAGTTGGTATTTATTACATAATTATACGTAAATTGAATCTTTAATACCACTGTGCGTGTGAAACAAAGTATACTCTAGTTAATTACGTGGAAGAAAAAGTCTTTCCTCTGAATAAAAGACGTATAAAACCACATAATCATAGCAACTTACTGCAACAGCAACCGCAAGTTAAGTGATCCTGCAAGCGATGTCGATGCAAAGCCAACGGTCTGAATGCATTAAGTATTATGAAATATTTTGCAACGTTCATGTTTTCCTACAGTTAATTTAGAACATAATTAATTTTGTTAATAAGGGTTTTAAACTCTTCAATAGCTCTTACGAGTATTTTTGTACCTTTCAGGTTAGTGTACTATGCAATGCGAAATAACGCTTCGTATATATTTTTCTTATTTTTGAAGGCGTCGTACAAACAAATACCGTTTTTAGAAATTTTCACTATATGTTATGATTAAGGTTTTTCAGGGGTGTAAGATGTAGAATAATTTTCTCGGTTTACCCGCGTAACGTAGTCCTTAGAAGGACTTTTTTGTGACACCGCTTGTGTATGTCTGTTCAGTCCAGAAGTAAAGATGATCAAAATTTCCCCAAAACGTCATTTCCAAAATCCTCAGAAGTACCTCTCATTAGTTAAAAGCCACCCAATCAGGTCTCTACACCCAAATCGCCTACCCCCTCCATTGTCAAATCACCTTCTACCCGTGTTATTCGTTCACGGTATAAGATTTGAAATGCACTCACTTAAGTCTTGACTTCTGGACTGAACAGACATCCGCAAGCGGTCAGTTTGATACAAAACTCAAGACATAAGGCCTCTGAAGATGGACAGTGAGATCTGTCCGAAATGTCAGGAGTTAAAAAGACCATCTTAGGACTACGTTACCCGAGAAAATTATTCTATATATATATATATATATATATATATATATATATAGAATACACTAAAAAATATCATAATAATTACCAAAGTTGGTACCAATAACAAAAAAAAACATTTTTTATTCATCATTGGCGCAATACTTAAGTTGATTTCTAGTTTTTAAATTTACCTACACATTCGTAAGACATTTATGTTATTAAAAAAAAACACCACTATCATAATATTCATATTAAATTCAAGCGGTGACAGTTAATTAATAAAAATGCGAAATAACCCCACATTTCGGTCTTTCGAAGCAGAGATCAACACATTTTGTATTATTCTCAAATCGAATTTTAAGTTAAATTTAAATTTAAGTCTTCAATCAATGTGTAAATAAAACACGGTTTAACTGTTGGGAAGTGTTTTGTTTATAGCTTAACTAAAAGGGTTTAGTTTGATAACATGTCAAACCACCAATTGATTGATTACGAAAATATAAAATAATATTACAGATTTGAAGTTCCGATTCCATTTGAAAAAAAATGTTGGGTGTGTACTAAAATGTGCTTCATTGATAACATTATGCAATAAAATTTCACAGAATATAAAGAAAAAATTCTACATGCTAGATAACTCACTAGCACGTATGTCTTTAGGCTTTTAGATTGGGCATATTTCCTTGGAAATTTTCCAGGGAAATTTTGTAAAAAAAATTGAGTGCCGCACGACATACGACTATAAAAGTGTCTAATGTCACAAAAACACGCTTCTTGCAGTACATAATTTATATTTGGAAGAACACAACAATAAAAATACTCTTGGTACGTTTATTCCAATACAGATAAACAACGAATAAAAACTTTTATAATTTCTACAATAATTGTAATATTTTACAAGGTTTTAAGTGATGATTTTATGATACGGCGAGCAGACCTTGGCTGAGATGGAAGGATTATGTCAGGAAGGATGCTAGAGGCCTACTCCATGTTACAGATTGGAAGACGACGGCCAAGGACAGAGGGCGTAGAGGCACATGTTGAAGGAGGCAAAGGCTGTAGCGCCATTTAAGAAGAAGAAGAACTAACTAACTCACTAAGAACAATAGAGATTATAATTATAGAATATTAATATTATAATTTAAAAATAGATGAGTCAAAAAATGACAACATTATGTGAGTCAGAAGCCTCCATAATAAACATGATATAAAAAAAGACGTACTTTAATGGGAAGGGCTACAATGATAATAAAATATGTATCGTCGGTAGTTGGTTAAGGTCCTAACTAACTTTTTTTTTTTTCAAAATTCGATGCAGAACCATTTCTCTTGCTGATTTCTATATCAATAATTTTCAGAGTCATCTCTAATGTATCTTCTAAAACAAAGGAAGGAGTGACGCTTATTTGGTCGACTATATAACAGCCACTGTAGTAGCAAGATTCCGGACACATTTAACGATAGCCCTCTGAACATTACTAAATTCATCGAAGCTCTTGTTTTCACATGACGTAAACTTTATTATTTCTTGTTTATTTTGGTGGTTGTTGTTTTACGAGTGTTGTTTAATTTATGAATGTTTTTTTATTTCATATTTTTGACCACCGTTATTGGACGGAATCGCTGGACAGGAGTATCGCTTCTACGACTCGATATTGAGTTTATCAGCTCGGTTATAGAACGATTTGAGAGCCTCTGTGTTTCCTTCCTCTTTAAAACTCATGCTCACTCTTTCCTCTCCTTAAAATGACCCTCCATACCGCATCTTCTAATAAGAATTTTTTTGTTTAAATTATTCGTATTCAGCTTCATTACTTCGAGAGGCTACTATTTATGACGAAAAATTATACAATAATAATAATTTAGGTGTTTAGTTTGGGTTGCTTAAAAAATGTATTGGTATTTCGTAATTTCAAACTTGTCCTACGAAAAACGTCGTATTTAATTTTTTCCGTGTGTATAATGGTAATTAGGTTGAATCAAAGAGTTATTTAAAAAAACTATTCGTATTAAACTTGTCCAGCGAACCTGAAATTTTATAGAATCATATTTCACTTGACCAGCCCAGAGTAGTAAAGGCGGATAGTTTTCCTCTTCACAGCACTTCCAGTACTTGAATGACAAAGCAAAGAGTTTTTCCGCCAGCAGAAGTCCTTTGTGGTGGGGTCCATTCACACGCTGGGAGCAGATGTGGGGAACGATGAGAATCTTATTGAAGTGAGAAGTCGCGGGCGGCCGGAAAGTACAGCGATAAAAGTAAATAGAAACGTTATTCGCTTAGTGTATTTTTTTGGCGCAGCATGAAAAGTTGAATGATAGAAAGCGGAAGGTTAACAACTTGACAATTTTATTAATGATTTAAATCATTATATAATATAATTTTATAAAAAAACTCTCTTTTTAACATTTGAAAGTTATTCCTATCAATGTAATATATTATCATTGAAGAAGAAGATAACAATAATAATCTAATTTTTAAAATATGAAAATAAACAAGACACAGAAAAATAATAAAAGATAACGGTCGCAACTGGGACTCGAACCCAGAACCTTACGTCTTACCGGGACATTCACCTCTGGATCTGATGAGACTGTGGTAATTGTCAACTTCATATTTCAAATTTCAGAATTAACAATATTATCTTCGACTAATGTTTTTTTCCATATTATTGACAGCTACCTTTATTAAATTTTTTTTTGATTATTATTGTTATCTTCTTCTTCAATGATACATTATATAATAAACTTAGCTTTGCAAAATCCTACTTAATCTAGTCCGTTTTGTATGTCTGGTTACACGTAATAGCTAATTTATAAGTCTTTCACTATTGTTAAAATTATTTTTATGAGCGTACTGTACAAGAGTCTCAACTACTTCCAACCGTCTGGAGATAGTGAGATTATTGCATCCCAATACGAATATTGCATCCCGATAATATGGTGAATGATATGAGGTTGAAGGTAGTATATGGCTAAAGCTATTTCAAGCAACACTTCATTTCTGAATGCTCATCTTTTAGCAGAGCGTTTTTGAGGTTATCATTTAATCTAAAACATGCCGCAAATATACATCCTATGCATTGTGAAATGCTTAAAAAAAAATTAATTAATTTGCGCACGTTGGGGTTTCAACCCGCGACCTCTGGATTCGTAGCCTAGGATCGTAACCACCTAACCATGAAGACCGTGAAACGTGTGAAATTTTATTCAATGCATATCAACTGAAATTTCTGGAGAAAATTAATGAAAGAGGGAGAAGGTTAAGCAATGCTCCTTGTGGCATCGAAACGTATAATAAGTCTTGTACGAGAGTCTTGCACGAAAGTGTTAAACGAGAATCTTGTATCAGAGTTTTGTACAAGAGAGTCCCACGTGAGTCTTGTACGAGCGTCTTGTAAGAGCGTCTTGTACGATAGTCCTGTATAAGAGTCTTGTACGAAAGTATTATACGATAATCTTGTATCAGTTTTGAACAAGAGACTTGCAGGTGAGTCTTGTTCGAGCGTCTTGTAAGAGCGTCTTGTACGATAGTCTTGTACGAGAGTCTTGTATGAAAGTATTATACGAGAATCTTGTATCAGAGTTTGTACAAGAGACTCTCACGTTGGTCTCGTAAGAGCGTCATGTATGAGAGTCTTGTAAGAAAGACCTGTACCAAAATCTTAAACGAGAGACTTGTATGAACATTATCTACGAGGACAGGTCTTTTTTTTACATTAGGTCCACACAGGAGGCCCTGAGGAATATAATTTATCTCAAGGCCTATGTCATCTTTGGGGATGCTGTGTGGAGGTTATTTTTAAGAAAAGGAAGGAGAGGAAGTTCTGAGAAGGAAAAAGGTATGAGGGTTGGGTAGGAATCTGGGGTTCAGTGTGTCTAGATCATCCGCCGCCAAGACCTAGACAATGAACCCCATGAACCCGGTCACCCCTGCTAAGTCACCAAACGTAGCGAACCACGGCAGAGGTGTTGGTAATCCAATAAATGGTTCCCGGGGCGGCGGTACCCATTCCCCCCCTCCCAAATTTGAAAGGTCTGCTGATTTTATTCGGACAGCTGTCTGTAGAGTCCCCTCCGACAGGAAAAAGGAAAAAAAAATATATAACTAGCAAATATAATCAGCGGTGTATATAATATAATATGTAAAATGAGTTTGCTTAGACAGAAGTAGTATTGGATGCACTAGCAAGAAAAGTCACCGTCAAATCCGTAACATAAAATAATCGAGTTTAGCGAGAGCCGCTAACAATAATATATCACAAAGCACTCTGTTTAGGGTGAAATGAATATATATAAGAAAAACAATACTATGTAATGTTTATAATAAAAAATAAAAAAATAAACGTGTTTATATGTGATCGTGGATAGAAAAAAGAATCGTGGCCCAGAAATAATCTGCGATTACCATTATATTGTAATATAGTCGTTGAACTCCACGAATTTTCAAGGTTAGTAATTTCTTAAATAAAATTCAGTTTCATCTTGTAATTTATCCTGCTGCGTAACTTGTATCATTAACAATTCAGAATGAGAAGTCAGTAATAAATAATGATTGAACCCATGTTTCCTATTAGATTTGTCAACTCCGCCAAAATAATCAAGCAATCTATTTCGGAATGGGCGCCCGCCGAGCCAGGTTGTCAGATTCGCCGCTAGATGGCAGTAGATGTATCAAATAATTAATTTGGGTAAACAAAACTAATTTATTAAACATGTCCCAAACTATTCCAAGCCATTATGTATGTTAATGTACTGAATTCCTTGGCCTAGATAAGGGGCCCTAGACAGAACGTTGCATGTAGGAACGAAAATGAGGTTTTGTTATGTTTTGACAATTTGGTGGTAAGCGGATATCTTCCTTTTAGGCGAAACTAAATATTAGGTATTATTGAAAAGTAATAATTAATCAATAACTTATTGAAGCGAGTTTAATAAATCACTGAATAAGAAGATAGATCTAAACAAATTATGAAACAGAAAAATAAAATAAGGTTACTGTCGCAACTAAGAATCGAAAAACGAATATCTCGTTTATCGTCGAAAATATTAATATCCATTTTTTTTGGTTCGATGGTCTATCGAAGGTTATTTTTCTTTATCTTGGTCTGTTAAAAGTTTCATTCAGATTTATTAGTAGGCACTAACTTCTTCTTAAAGAATAATTATTTAAGTCACTTCTAATACAAAAATATGCCATCAGAGTTCTTAAATGCGTTAATCGCACGTCCCATATTTTTTTTATTTTTTTTTTATTATTTAATCTATACATATATTATAATTACATGTTATTTTTATTCAATGCCTGTCTCACTAGGGTAAACCTGTGTCGAGACAGACGTAGAGTTACATAAATTGTATACAAACATGGTTATTTGAATATGAAGGTTAAATACATTTTAGGTTCAATACAATAAAAGGCAGTTGATTGGAAGTGTGAATTAATTCTCTAAAGAGTTTGATCTTACAAATCACAGGAAAGGTTATTAAACATATATTACATACATATATTAAAATGATATTACAGTAAAATGAATTGGAAATGGAATAAATTGATAGAAATATACATGATATTACATACATATATTAAAATGATATTACTGTAAAATGAATTGGAAATGGAATAAATGGATAGAAATATATATTAAAATGATAATTATGTTAGTTTATTTGACGGGATTCTATTGTTTATTAATTAATTTATTTTTTATTATGTCGTACGTAATTGGGTATTTTTGGTTTTACATATGTTTGCTATAGTGAGACGTCCTTTACTTGCAAGCCATTTTTTTATTTCGCTTTTGAATTTGGTCATTGTTTCTGTTTGTCTAATCGTAGCTGGTAGTGTATTGTTTAGTTTGCAAGCTATGTATTTAAAATGTCTTTGTCCAAAGGTGGGTTTAGTAAAAGGAGTTTGGAGAATTTCTTTGTTTTTGATTCGGGTATTGTGTACCGCTTGTGTAGTTTGGTATATCGTTTTGTCGTTTTTGTGTAAATTAATCAAGATGGATTTTGCAAAGAGCTGTTTTATGTCCATAACGTTGAAAGTATTGAAGATCGTATCAGTGCTGGTAGCGAGAGGGAGTTTAAGAATTATTTTAATAATTAATTTTTGTGCTTTAATAATGGGGTCTAGGGCACTAGAAACAGCATTTCCCCAAGCTAAAATTCCGTATTCTATGTGTGATTGACATAGTGCGTAGTAAACAGATTTTAAAAGATTTAAGTTTAGGAAATTGCGTGTTTGTTTGAAGAAGTATATAGATCTACGAATTTTATTTGTAATGTTATGGATATGTTGTTTCCAATTTAGGTGTGTGTCAAAGGTTAATCCTAAATATTTGATATTGTTAACTTGTTCAAGGCATGGGCAGTCGCAATTCCAGTTCGGAGATGAATTTTTACATTCATGTATTTTTAGTGTTAGTTTTAGGTTTGACTTTAGAATATTAGTGAGACTAAACAGTAAATATTTGGTTTTCGATATATTTAGAGTTAATGAGTTAGAGTCAAGCCAGTGTTTCACCTTTTGAATTTCTATCTCCGCTTTGGCGTATACGGTAGGCCAGTCTTTCGCTTGGAATAGTAGGACTGTGTCATCGGCGAAACTGACAATAGTGGCGTCGATATCTAGCTTACACAATTCATTAATATATATTAGGAAGAGCGTTGGGCCTAACACACTGCCTTGCGGAACCCCATAACTAATTGGTAAATTATGACTCTTTGTTGATCTGAGTTTAACACATTGGGATCTGCCAGATAAGAAGCTGGAGAGATGTCTCAACTTGAATGTCTTAATATTATATGTCTCAACTTGAAATCTCGGTTGCAAAAAAAGGTAATTTTTCTATGTCTCTTTGACTGTGTCAATTCCACAGAATATTTCTAATATCTTAGAATAAAGAAGTAAACTTGAAGTACCTTCCATATAAATTTGAATTGAAACAAATGTCTCACGTATCCCATTAACCCAGTGCTCTCTCCCACTTACACTCGCCTGACATCGTAGATCTCCATAGCATTTGAATTTCATGCTCACATTGTATTGGAAGTTTAACCTCCAATAGGTAAATTTAAGGCACTGCTAAAAAACCAGCAGCATTCCAGGAAAAATCCTGAATTGCAGCTGAGCAGCGACCTTTTCGTCAACAGAACCAATGAGTAATCAAATTTTTTTACCTATATTGTTAAAAAAATTTGTTGATGAATTAACGATTTATTATTATTATTATATTTGAATCACGAAAAACGTTCACAAGGCATTAATTGTGCTCTTCTTTATCTGAAGTTCAAATAATTTATATTACTATGAAATAAAACAATTACATGGTTGGATACAATTTTAGATTTTCATGAAGGAGGTAACGAAAATTACATGGTTTATAACCGCGGGTTTTTTTTTTTTTTTAAATAACGACTGCTTCTGTTTAACGCAAGCATTGGAAACCCGTCCGTAATAAAAAATCGTGGTTATAAACAAAGTAAAAGTTTAATTTCATTAAATATGTCAAATCACAAAGTGACTGCTTTCTACCAAAAAATAATTATTAATATCACCATAAGTTTCGTTTAATTTCTATTGATTGACTCATTTTTTATTTAAAATTTTAAAGTATTACAACATTTTTTAAAGCTGTTTTCTGGCAAATCTGTTCTTAAATTTTTTTCTATCTCGGTTAACAAATACGCTTCTAAAAAATCTTTAAATTGCGGCTTACTCTGGATATTATTAAAATTTCGTTCTAACGAAGAAAATGTTTTATTAAGACGAATAGAAAAAAGTATATAAAAAAAAAAAACGAAGAATTTTTTTATGATTACAAAAGTAAAGATGTGTGTGAGGTTTTGCAGTTCCAGTGAAAGCCCGTGGTTTTGTGGTGCCATTATGGGCGGAAAATTCAGTCGTCGGTATCAATTCATCCCCAAGACGTTTTATTGGAGTTACTTTGGGAGATTCATATCCTGCAGAGTGCGCGGAAAGCTAAGTTATTCCATTTGAAAAACTCGATTCACTTGATTTTTGTAAATAAAATCAAAGTACCTAAGTAACAATCACAACAATCACAATAAATTACATCATGTAAATAATTAGCAATTTGTAAAGTTAAATGTACAAATTCATAAAAAAAAAATTAATAAATAAAATAAAATTTCAGTAGGTATAATTTTTTTCTTCTTTTTGTTCACAATCTATAATATTTTTTTCGATAAACTTATAAGAGTTACAATAAACCTAGGATCACAAGTCTTCGAGACATTTAAAGTGAAGAAACGTCAGTGTTAAGAAAGTTAACACGGAAATTGGTAAAACTTGTTTTCCAGAAGTGGTTACTAAACATAAGTTGACACTTTTAAAGTAAGTTCACCGGCACTCGGCACCGGTGTATAGTTGGGAAACACGCCAAACGCGCGCCCAACATATGTACACAGTTGACATTTGTCACATGAGAACGGAACGCTTCTACGACTCGTTCTTGTGTTCATCAGCTCGGCTGTGGAACGATTTGCCGGCCTCTGTGTTTCCTCCTTCCTATAACATGGATCTCTTCAAGACCCACGTTCACTCCTTCCTCTCCTCAAAAAGACCCTCCTCACAGCATCATAGTATTATGAGCGGAAAACTAGTGAATGTACTTCACATTAGGAGTCGATTTTGTGGTATAAATTTATTGAATTTGGGCTTACTTCTTCGAGTAAATCGTATTTTTTTATTTCTTCAAACTTCGCAAAATTTAAAATTATTTTAAAAATTAAATTATTTTTAATTAAAAATTAAAGTATTAATTAATAATAATTTTTTTTAATTAAAAATTAAATTATTTTTTTAAGCTAAATTTTATAGTTTGAATTTTAGACTTGTCTCCTAAAGTTTTTAAAAATCATTTTATTACCGAAAAAAAAATTAACAACGAAAAAAAAAAAAAGGCTCAACAAAATAAGTATTTTTAGGTTATTTGTAGGTATGACGTAGATTCACTAGTAACACGCTAGTGCTGACAACGTGTGTATTGTGTATATAACAATATAAGATGTAAAGTAACAACGTAGTCAACATTTAAAAAGTATGTATAAAAAGAGAAAAGAACATTGCTTTTATTAAAACAACCCTTGCCTCCGTTATTTTCCTTTTAAGAATTGGAATTAAATTAAAATAAACAAATTCAATATTTCTATAACAGGAACGTTAAGACTTTTTCTATGGTCTACGTCCAAGGAGACCCATTCACACGGAACAAATGTCTGTTTGTTATAACAGTTGGTTGCCCTTCACATATCGAGGGTCCTCAGTGTTCATATTTCCTGTATTTTGACGGCAAACAAAGGCCGGCGAAGGGGAATGGAAAGGGGAAACGCGTCCTTTTCCTTATAAATCAGGCGCACAAAGGCTGAGAAAGAGTGTTCCAGAAAGTGATTTAAGGACCTTTTTTAACTATCCTTCCTCGTTACCAGTGGCGGAACTCTTAATTTTAGGCCTTATAATGGATATTTTTACAATATCTCGAAGCTAAAGACCAATAAAAAAACTTTGGATATGATTTTGATTTTCATGGCCAAAAGTATTTTCTTGTTTGACGAGGCATATTCAGAAAGTATGTAAAGTAGACTTTTATATTTTTTTAGAAAAACTGTATTTGAAAAAAAAATTACAGGATATTTTGATACGCTTGTTGACTATTTTTCTACATTAATTGCCACCCCGTTCATTGTCTGTTCTGAGCCATGGCACAACCTTCTTTATGCCCTACTCGAAGAACTCTCTCGCCAGCTCATTTCCTCACATTAGAACCTCTTCCTGCACCTACTCGTCAAAATGCTCCTTTCTAATTTTGACATTGATGGTCTCCCCCAATTCGACCAAAATAATACCTTTTTGGTCCCAAAACACTGAAGTCAAGATTGAATTTATTGGCAGTTGGGGTATTGGGGTGACGACTGTCTTTTTGTATCAGACATGTAATGAGCCACCCACGTGTCATCTCCAGTCACGATAGAGCTCATAAAATCCCCACCTTCTAATTTAAGTTGTTATCTTATCATACCATTCCCTTCCCTACACCTGTAAGACCCATAAGAAATCTATCAGGGATGCCATAGTCCCACTAACGTCGGGAAGTTGTGACTCTTGTGTAGTACAAACTTTTTTTAAATGGAGTCCTTGCTTTACGTAGGTCCACCACTGTTTGTCACATTATCAGGCTCTGCTGTTGCGTCGTAAAAACGAGATAAACTGTTTTCAATTTAATGGAAAGTAATGTGAGAGCCTTGAAGCCCTCCGGGGGAACATTTAAGAGGTTTTTAAGGTATTTTATCATCGACTCATCGAACATAAATCTCCACAAATTATAACAAAGGGCCTAATTTTGAAGCAGTTGGGGGTAATTGTATTTGAGTTAGGAACACAGGAAATAATTAATTGTCATCTTTAAAAATACGTAACAAGAACTTGATTTTTGTACATGAATTTTAAGTCGCGTATTTTATGAGCACTGAAATTTTGGTTTATTGTTCTTGTTCTAAAAAGCTTTTATGAAGTCTGGAAATATCTTTTACAAAATGATTGTGGTCGAATTTAAAGTTAATTCGTCCTTAGGATTTAGATAACCTATTTGGCATTGTATAACGTTTCTTCAGGAGGCGCAGTAAAGAAAGTCATCGCAGTTCACACTTATAGGACTGTTACAGATTTAGTTCCCGGACAAATAAAATAATATAGCCAACTTCCTACAAGAGTGAACCCGAAGAATATAACCAGATAATAATTTGTAGACCTTGAGATAATTTTGTGAAAAATCAAGGGCAGTGTATTTATTACGAGTTCCAAGGTCTATCTAATTTTAATGTATAGAAATAGATATAGAAAACATATCTACCTGCCAGGTCACTTCTGATAAACACATTTTTTATTACAATTTTCATGCTGGAGAGAAGATACGACTTTGTACGTAGATGAAAATAAATTTAAAAAAATACTGGCCATTGCGTGATTTTACTTATGTTTCCCTTCGTTTCTCTTGATGTCATATTTATCAAAAACTTAGTGGCAAAGGTAAAGATGGAATTTATTTTTAAAGCCCGGAGAATTTAGAAATCTTTCGGACTGGAGATTTTTTATGAAATGACCTTAAAAAGCTTACAAATTATTAGTTACTTATATTTTGTACACATTTAGTTATTTACAATTTCGCGGGCTTTGAAGGTGTAGTGTTTCTGACTTTGTGGATACGAGCGACTGCCTGAAAATGTGAGTTTTAAGTTTATCTCTAAATTCTGTTGAAATAGAATGGTCTTTAACTGGCTTTTATTCTCGAGGGTTCACAAAATTAATTAGAACTGAGATTCATGGAAATTCATTTACTCCACAAAATAATATTTCATTGGCATCAAAGGAGCGTTCTTTATCAATTTTGGAAAAAAATATTGTTTTAAACTAAAGTATTAACTGTTTTTTGTGAAGTTTGTTTATTCAATAATTCCAATAAATTAAAATACAAAACGTAATTAATAATTTATTTCTTCATTTTTTTGATGATTATTTCTCCGTAAATATTGAGTGCTATCTTTAATAATTTAGCAACTGGTTAAAATAATAAATTTTCATGAATTTTTTTTTCCTCAAAGACAAAAAAATTATTTTTTGACAACATTTTACTTGAAAATGAATAAATTCAAAGTGTCTCTTTTAACTATATTTGTTTTTAAAATAATCAAAATGTATTGTTAAAAATACTCATTAAGAACCT
This sequence comes from Limnephilus auricula, assembly GCA_951813805.1. Lineage (NCBI taxonomy): Eukaryota > Metazoa > Arthropoda > Insecta > Trichoptera > Limnephilidae > Limnephilus > Limnephilus auricula. Next base: position 19,904,637 of record OX638406.1, read on the forward strand.
TGAAAAAGTAAGCATTTTTTACGAAACATGCTAGTTTTGCGAACGAAACGAAAAGATAAAAAACCATTGTATTGATAAATATTTTTTTTTTACTTATAAAATGTTGTAAAAAATTCTTTAAAATACTCATTAAGAATCTATTAGTAGTTTATACCGATTTTCTCGCGAGAATAATATTTTTATCATTTCTCAATGACTGTAGAACAAGTTAACAAAATTATCCAGTGATCAGCCTAGTCAAATAGTGTTTTTTGTTCATCTAAATTAAATATTATAATTTTCATTATCCTTACTACACATTTTAAAAATATATGTTGAATTGTTTTTCGCTGCTCCACCTTTTTTTCACGAGCATTGCTCAAAAAAAAGGTGAATCACGATATTTAAAAAATGTATTAAAAATATATATATACAATGTAGGTATAATAACTGTATTTGTAAAAAAAAAAAAAATAAAAAAAAAAAATTAAAAACAATATAATAAATAAATCAATACATGATCTAGTAAACACAGTTAAAAAAAAAAAAAAAAAAAACTATAATTACAATGAAAACAAGATAAAAAATAGCATTTTCATTGGTTTTTGCTTTACACTCTACACTGGCCTGAATATAGAAACTGAGTATTGCGAATTCTGTGGATTAGAATAACCTTAACGACTATTGGTCAAAAAATCATCAATATATATTTTTTTGTAAATTACTAACCAGTTAATACAAAGATATTTATATTTCCCCGTCGTATGAGGTCAACCACACGAAAGATGGATATTTTCGGGTTCGCCTTTCGATTCAGCTATTCGGTAAACTTAATACAAAAATTAATTCTAATAATTATCCGGAAAATTATGAACTGCTTACTGCAGTTTAGAGCACATAAATCCACCACAGATTTCACTATTCATCCCATATTACGTGCACATATTTTGTGGCATTAAGAGATGACAAGTTCTCGATTTCTTTACAACGACGTCATGTTTCTATGATAAAATTTTTTTGGCGTTTTCATAAATTAGTAATTAAATAACGACGTCCATATTTTTTTCATAAAAACATTATCATATATGTTTACTGTAAATATAATATCACACTAGCAATCCTCATCGCGCATCCTCAAATGTAAAACGGTGCATACAAGTTGAATTTTTGGCCTTTTCAGAAATTAAAAAAATATATGTAGGTACTTTCTTAAGTCCGCGCGTAGATAAGGATGATCGTCTCATTTAAAATAATTACTCCTGTTGAACACACGCGGGAAATTTAATGTACAATTCTTGCCGTATATATGGGATGATAATAAGCAGATAAGAAAATGGTACACGAAGTTACTCCTTATCCGAAAGTACTCGTCAACGACCGTCCGTGGTCGAGTGGTAAGACACTTGACTCCCATTCGGAAGGTCGCGGGTTCGAACCCGGCGTGCGCAAATAAATTTTATTTGATAATATTTAATTATTTCACAAATAATTAATTAAAATAATATATGTTATATTTGCGGCACGTTCCAGAGTGGAAGATACTCTCAGTATCGCCCTGGTGTAAGACCACCATTCAGAATTGAAACGTTGCTTAATAATGGCATTAGCCGTGTTTAGTGACTAGACCTGAATAGCCAGGTACTTTCCCATCTTCCTCTTCCCCATCTCCTTCCCTTCCCCACTTACCTTCAGCCTCACAACATACTCCAATTGGGGATGCCATAGTCTCACTGGCTCCAGAAGGGAGCAGTTGGGACTCTTGTAAGGTTTCTCTATAAACACTCGGGGAAAAGTAATACGTCGTTTAATTTATTTGATCAATTGTTACAGATCCTGCGAAGCTCTTGCTGTCTTTTTAAGCTAGACTCTACCTGAACAACTCAGGGATAAAGGTATCCATATCCGGCGCCCAATTGAATTTATAGTATTTGTGTGGACTCCAGTTTAAAAAAAACACTTTTCTTAATTTTGATAACTATTGCTACAGTTTTTAATATCAACTCTATGATTGTTTGTCCTAATTGCGCAAGCCTAATCATAATTCTACCTTAATTTTTCTCAATCTTCCACGCATTTTCCCAAGTGCCGAGTAATTGCGAATAAATTGAGGTTGAAATTTTTAAGCCCACCAGGGGACCAGAGAGCCGAGGGTTGATGCGAGGATATGCCTCGGTTATATATCGGCGACCCTTGTTTCGCCGGCAATTAGAGGAAATATACCGGACCGTGATGGTATGCTCGTTACTCGATAACCATTTAATTACCAAGAGCCGGTTTCTATATTAGTATTTCCATGAATATTTATCTCTGCTGAATATCGTTTTGACTTTGTGCGGATACCGCAATTATTATAAGCTCCAATGTGGCAGATGAATTTATCAACTTGGACGGTTTATCTGATTGGATTATAATTATATAAATATATGAATAGCTTTTAACCGCGGCTCCTCTCAAGTCATATCAGGGAGAAATTACTGTACACTGTACAAATTATTTTGACTACACTTGAATAAAATGTAATTCAAGCCTAAGCCTGTGTGAATTTCTAGTCCTTCAACCACTGGAGCGACAGAGCAATTAAATTTTTTTTTCTCGGATTGCTTAAGAAAATTTTTCCGTCCGCATTAAAAAAATCATACCTCCGAATTTGAATATGGAGACATACAAACTGATGATAGTTCAATGTATCCAATGAATTCTACTGTCTTTTGTTTATTATCACATATTTGTAACATTTATAAAAAAAATATAATTAAATCTTTAACCTTAAAATTTTTTAAAGAATCTAGAGAGTATTTATTTTGTTATGTTTTGAATGTACAATATACAGTCGTTTTGTTAAAAAAAAAATTTTTGAAAATTTGTTACATTTTGGCAACAAAGCAATCCGAGGTTTTGGAAATAGTGCCATAATGTGGCAAAAAGCGCTCGAGTGGTTAACTAATACTGCAAAAAAATTACCTCTATTGGTTGCTCCATTGCGTCGCTAAAAGGCAAACAAACGAATGCAACTTCACATTTACAATATTAAAAATAAACTATTCATGAAAATTGAAAACAACATTATTTATTTATTTATACTGGGTTTTACAGATGTTTTAACTTACGTGAGGACAGTCCAGTCATAAAAACACAGTCAGTTAATAGGTGCAAACCATTACATAAAACTGATCAGACAAATTAGACCCTCACACCCGCAGACCCTCACACAGCGTCCCCTAAGATGACAGAGGTCACGATGGAAATTATTTTCCTCAGTATGGAGTTATATATTCTGTATGGAGCTCATTAAAAAAATATCTATTACGTAATCTTATATTATTTTTGATCACTTGTCATGAAGAAGAAAACAATATAATTTATATAAAAAAACGTATGAATAAAATCACTCTAGTCAGGTGAGAGACATATTTGTTTTTGAAAGCTTTTCAAGCAGTTCATTTTCCTTTGATGGTAAACCTTTTCCTAATGACATAACATATATTTATGATTGAGCAAACCTTCTAGGAAAACGCTCAGAACAGCACAAAGATTGAAAGGGTAAAATACCGACATGGTATTGTGTCGCGATATAGAAACAAATAGGTTTGCCCCGTGCCAAATCCCGAAATAAAATGTATCCTTTCACCATTGACATGGAATACCAATAACAAACTCTCGAATGAATATGCCTATCTCTTTCATTCGCACGTAATATTATATTGTCGAGGTTTCGTCAAATGGTATTTCGATCGCCAACAATGTAGGCAGGGTACCTTTGCAAATGGTGACACATAGCTTTTAGAGAGAAGATTTAGGAAATAAAGGTGAGGCCATTCGAACGATATTTGGTAGCCGAAAAGGTAAAGGACATAAAAAAGGAGATATATTTAAGCGGATCGTCTTGGAATTGGGTAATAAATGTCCATTTCTTAGACTTGAACAATTATTGTATTGATATTTAACAAACTTATGTATATTTTTATAACTTTCATAATTCCGTTCTGAGACTTACCTTAAATTTGGTGGAAACGAAACTTTGAAACACTAATTTCAATAAAAGTTTCCCTAAGAGGCTTAGAGTCTAGTAAAATCTCTTAATACTTTCACTTTGTGAAATATTTCTCAAGGTTTGGTAAAGTAAGAACCTGTTTTGGAATATATATTCAGTTTCAATCTTAAGAGATTTGAAGTCGACTCGTTATAATAAAGAGTGAATTGGATTATCTCAAAACTTTGGCTTTTGAAACTAATACGTGAAAACAATTTACAAGGAAAATTTTTTCAATTTAAACATTGGATTTTTTATAAACCTTTTCATTGTATTAAATTCGTTTAACAAAAATACTGTATTATAATAATTATAACAATAGTGTTTGGATCATTTCTATAGCGCCGTTTTCATAAGAAAATCTCAAGGGCGCTTTACAACTTAATTAATACATTTAACCAATACCCTATCACTTAGGGGGTTTCTCACCATCCTCCTAATAGCTTATCCTTACTATAAAGTTTATATTCGATTCAAGATTTACAGTTTATTTATTTATTAAGTCGGAATTTATTATTTGGTAGTCACTTATGAATAGTTGCAATATATATATATGTATAGATTGGATAAGTTTGCTGAGTATTTTATTTTGTTTTTTAATAATATTCGTTATAATATGAATAAGCTATTAGGAGGATGGTGAGAACCCTTCTTAAAATTGTAACTTCGATTTATGACTAATGGCTTACAACTAACATTGATAGCTAGTGACTTACAGCCAATGTTTATGACTAGGGACTTATTGTTAAGATTAATAGAGGTAAGACTTAATTAGTGACTTAAAACTATGTGCACATTAATTCGATATTTATATAAATATATTTATTCTATAATATCACTTACATTCATGACTTAAACTACAGATTTACGATTAACAAACTTACCTACGAGATACGTTTTTAGATTTTCCCGGCCAAAAGTATTTTCGTTGTTTGTTTTTGGGGTGTTATGCCGTGTTGCGCTACCTCCTTCTTTAGCCGACGTTTCGGACAGCGTTGCAGGGTCCATTATCAGGGCAGATCCGCACGTCGACGGATCTGCCCTAATGATGGACACTGCAACGCTGTCCGAAACGTCGGCTAAAGGAGGAGGTAGCGCAATACGGCATAACACCCCAAAAACAAACAACGAAAAAACTTACCTACATTTACAAATACTTATTGTGACGATTAAGGCCTGTGCTGTCATTGGTATGTTTGAAAAAGTAATTGTTAAACCTTAGGGTAGTAAAGGAGGAAGGGAAATCGATCTAATAAATACCTAGAACTGAGTAATAACAAAAACTACTAAAGAAATAAGCTTATACATTACATTTTATACTCAACTGGTTGTAAAACACAGAATAAAACTATGATACTATTTAAACACACTAAATCAAATCAAGATCAAGGAATACTGAAATAATTCTGTATTTCCACTATAAACAGTAAGTACTAAAAAAGATTGAATGTTTCACCAGTTTATTGAATTTGTGGGTAGTATTACAGAAAATTATATTATACAGAAAAAAAAGATTAAAGTCTGATGTATTTCACTTTGACATGTGCTTTGCGAATAAATATTCCCTGAGAGGCAAATATAAATAAAATTGTCCAAATTCAAGGCATCGCCTACGCATTTATTTAATTTGAAATAAGAGTTGTTTTGTATGTATTAAAACCACTTACTTATCACAATCAGGTTACCACTTCACGAAGGCATTAAGAGAAGATAAACAAACGGAAGATCTGAAGAGAGATACAAGAACAGAACAAGAGGAATTGGAGATGAAGCTAACGAAAGAAGAATAGAAGAAAATAAAGAAGAGTAGAAAGACAGAATGACTGAAGGGAGGCATAATTCCCCGAAGTATTAAATTCCCCTCTTTAAAAAGTTTTAACCCTTTATGACTCTATCCAATTTGGTTAAACGTTCAAAGGAATGAATACATTTATACGTAGAATATACAAAATCTTCAGTTTTAAATGCCCAAATGAAATTGTTGTATTCTTATAGTATTATTCGTCCCATATTGTACAAAAGATTGGACTTGTTTTCGATAAATACCTATTGAATTGTTTAAGGAAAGACCATTACACAGTTTTGTTGTTTCCTACTGGTTTTATAAGCAATTAATAATTATCAACACTTAGTATACATTGTTGCCGTTACTTAATTTTTCTAGGACGAACCGCCCCAATTTTCATGTATTGTTTTATATTTAATAACTCATTGGAATAACGTCGGTGCTACTTTTTTCAACTTTTTTTTTATTCACCAGATTTACAGGAACGGGTTTAGTTTTTCCCATAGGAAAAACTAAACCCTTTCATACACTTTTCCATATAAATGATCATCTAGTAAATCCACGTTATGCAAGTGTATTATATAAGTATAATTAATACAAAACAATACAAGAACAACACGTTAATCTACCAAACTATTAAATGGGAACATAATTCACCGTCTCCAGATATTTTCATATCAGAGGGTTCGGCTCTGTGGAATTCCTAATTTGACCGATAAATCCTACTGATCCCTCAATATATATATTAAAAAAATCTTTCGTAATTCTACATGTATTTAAAATGACTGATTTTTGCATTTTTATATACAAATTCTTTGACAAATCTAATATGCCTAAATTTTTAATAAGAGAGCTAGGTATAATGTCAGTAGCCGAAATAACAAAAGGTAATATTTTTATAGTCTGAGAATGCCAAATTCTTTTAATTTCATTTCCTAAATCTGTATATTTTCTTATTTTTTCAGAAACAGATTTTTGAATATTACAGGAATTTGGAATAGCTACATCAATAATATAAGTTATTTTTTTTATTTTTGTCATGTAAAACTATATCAGGTCTATTATGACCAATTTGTCTGTCTGTTAGTATAGTTTTATCATAGTAAATTTTAAAGAAATTATTTTTATTATTATAAATAAATATTATTCAACTTTTTAATATTGTTTAGCGAGCAGATCTAAATAGACAGGTACTCCCCTCTGCATTTGCTGCACCTCCCCAATTACCTTCAGCCTCACAAAATACTTCAATAGGGGATGGCATAGTCTCACAGACTCCATGCACACGGTTGGGAGTAGTTGAGACTTTACATCTTACAGTTGGGACATACATTTAAAAAAAAAAGAATAAAATTTCTAAATAAATTATGCCAGATAGAGTAAGAAGTGAGAGAGGCATCGAGAGCTTTCCACATGGCATAAGCATATAACTGAATAAAACATATTATTACCTAGTCCTAGTGGTATGATTATTATTTTTTTTTTTTTTAACTTGAAGAATTCCATTTTTTTAATTAATTTAAATTATATTTAATAGTGTTATTATTATGTTCTGCAAATATTAAAGTTTTTTTTATTATTGTGATAGCTGTTTCGGCTTACAGACCATTTTCAAACTGTGGTTGTTCCACATTTAGACATCTTATTTATACAATTAGAAGTATTTACCAATTCACTCAACTTTAAAATTGACATTTAAAATCGTAAAAATACTAACTAACTAACTAACTAACCATCACGCCGTTTCCCCACAGGGGTAAGCAGAGAGGACGGACCGCCAAACAACTCGGTCTTGGCACACACTCCTTGCCTCATTCACATTCATACATCTTCTCATAAATACTCTTCTATTATTCTGACTCTTGACATGGCCCGACTCAAGTACCTGATTTACTTGATCGTGCCACGTCTTCCTTGGGCGTCCTCGGCTTCTTCTACCGTTCACATACGCGTCATAAATTCTCTTTAAACTCCTTTCTTCATTCATTCGCTCAACATGCCCAAACCATCTAAGCGTCCCTTTCTTAATCTTACTTACTACGCTTACATCAGCCTTGCATTCTTTTCGGATCTCCACATTCCTCACACGATCATACATGGTTTTACCACACATCGCTTCAGGGATCTCATTTCTACAGCATTCAGTCTACTTTCATCCTTTCTCTGCCATTTCCACGCTTCACTACCATACATCAGGGTAGGTACCAGTACTCCATTGTGGACTGCTAGCTTCGCTTCTGTGGACAACTTTTTGTTGGCTCCAACGGCGTTCAATTCTCCATTAATGGAGTTACCTGCATTCACCCTTCTTTCGATATCCCTATACTAATATGGTGCAACCACAGTTTAAAAATGGCGTTGTGAGCCGCAACAGCTATCACAATAATAAAACACTAAAATACTCCAAAAATTAAATAAAAAAAAATATAATTTTGATACATTAATGAAATATCTATTTCGAGCATCAATTACAAAATAGCCCCATCCATTCAGCTCATATGTCGATATTGCAGCCTAACACGATAATTATGACGTGTCAATAAATGCATTCGGCTGTATGTGACAGGTGAACGGAATTAATTCGATTGTAAGAATATCGAATTAACTCTTCGACTGCTCCAATCAACCCGTTACGTTAATTACCAATTATTCCACAGTGGCGCTGGTAACGCTGAGGGAATATCAAACAGTCGATACCTCCTACTTCGTTTTGCATTTTTGAATGCTAGGAATTGATTATAGCCGAGTTTCCAATACTGAAACGGTCACTAGAGAGGAGGTAATTGTATAGTTTTATATCGGAATTTGCAAGGATAACGAAGCGTGTTACAAATGATTAAATTTAAAAAATGCACATAACGAAGCTGTATTATATTTATAGTACTAGCTACTGCCCGCGACTTCGTCTGCGCAGAATTAGTACTTCGAGTAGCCTATTTTCTTTTCCTAGGTCCCATCTATGTTTATACCAAAATTCTTAACTTATTTATTTAAAATACCTAAAATTCTTGATTCGATTCAAAGTATTCGTCTAAGTATTAGGCGAGCACTTCAAATAAATTCACTAATTTAAATATTTTCTAAAATAGAATTTTGCTATAACATCATTGTTTTGCAAATCGTTATTCTCAAATTTCGATATTTTCTATTAAATAATAATAATTATTCATAGCATATATTAAAAATATCTACTCTTATAAATTATAGCCTTTATGTTATTCTGATGTATGAGCTATATTAATGTAAAGTTTCATTAAAATCTATTCAGTAGTTTTTGCGTGAAAGAGTAACAAACATATGTACATCCATACAAAATTTCGCGTTTATAATATTTTAGTAAGATTGTAAAAAGCAATCATTTTGTGGATTGTCATATTTTATAAAAAATATAACACGAGTTTTAATTAATTTATCTATCGACAGGTTTCGCTTTGCTTAAGCACCATCAGGGTTCAATCTAATACTTTGTATAATTGAGTATTAATTTGTACACTGATGAAGCTTGGGAAAAGCGAAACCGGTCGGTAAATAATTTTATAAAAACTCTTGGTTTTACACAAAATAAGTTGGGATTTATTTTTATTTTGTATTGATTAAAGATATCTTCTTCTTATTAATAAATCTTATCGAAAATGGAAACAGAATAATACGTAGGAAATAAAAAGGTAAAGGTCGCAACTGGAAATCGAACCTAGGACTCTGTCTTTTATATATATATATATTTTCATAGTTCCACAGCTGAGCTGTTGGACTCAAAAACGAGTCGTAGAAGCGACCCGTTCCACTGTGACAAATGTCAATCATGTTCATATGTTGGGTGAGCTTGATTATACCAATAAATAGTGTAGTTATATATACAGCATGTAGATTTATTATTATTTTAGATTATTATTTATGTCAATAAAGATGTCTGTATATTTAGTGAAATAATATTATGTAAACCTATATTTTTAATTTATTTGAATATCTTGTTAACAAACTCCCTAATTAAAGTTTAACGGGTGGAACTTGTTTTTCATTAACCCCTCTTTGGAGGCCCTTAGCAAAATAATTTCCCCCAGTGTCCGTATCACATTTGGGCATGCTGTGGGGAGGGTCTTTTTAAGGATAGGTAACAGAAAAAAATCTGGAAAGCTAAGGGTTTGAGGGGTAGGTAGGAACCCAGGGGTCTGTGTGTCCAGAAGCGATGGACATGGGAGAGAATTATTTTAGTATGATATTTTTCATGTGTAGTTAAATACGATAATGCATTGATTGCCACAATGTTACTTTGTAAATTTGTCAAATTATTAATGTGTTACTTATTGTGTGTGCGTTTTTCCTTACTATTTATATTCATCAGGTCATAATAATTATCATTTGCAAATTTAGATTACCTGACGTAATATCATCCTGGTAGTCCTTGTACTAAAAAAGTGAAATTTTTGGGTAATTAACGATTAATAAATTATAATTAATTCAAAATTTATTCTAGGATCTTTCATCTATTGTGCGATTTAATACTAAAGTGTTTTTAATACTTTGAACTAATACGGAATATATACTACTTAAGCTTCTTATAAATAGTAAGTAACAAGCAGTATGTGTGGAAAAATTACAATAGTCTCACGATCACCCACTAACCCAAGAAGTCAAAGGTTAAATAATTAATTAATTAATCTGGAGAGGTTAAATGGTTACTCCAAATTGTGGACAGGCGCATTCACCGCCAAGACCTGATATAGCTGGCCACCGCTGCTTATTTACCAACCTAGTCACTTTTTCCAGAGGTGTTGATAATCCAGTAAATGGTTACCTGGGCGGCAGTACTCATAACCACATCCCAAATTGCAAATACTGCTACCTTCGAAAATATAAAATCTAATACAAAATGATAAGGTTAATCAAAAAATCGTTATTAATTTTAACAAAAGTTATTGGTAACACAATAATTGAAATTAGTTATTGAAAAGGAAAATATAAATAGAACAAAATAAATTAGGCGATGAACGTTATTTTTTTTTCCTTTTAACTTTAATTTGAAAAAAGAAGAATTCAATTTTTTCTGTGAATAATATTCAATTCACTGTCGGCAAAAGAACGTGAGACTTCAAAAATTTCCACTCTTCTTTGTGCCACTTCTTTCCAAATTATTTAATTTAGCTTTGCTATCAATTGTGCTCCAAGTGATATTTAATTACGAACGAAAAAAAACAACTTAAAAGCAGCTTAACAGTAAGGAAAAAAACACGGAACGTTCCCTAGGTACGTAACATAAAAAAAAACCCTCTTTTAACTTAGTAAACATTTCATTCGTTTTTATTGCGTAAATTTTGTCTTTGGATGATAAAACTTCAATTAAACCTTTCAACTCACCCTGCTATTTTATTTCAATGGACGGGGTGACCCAAGAGTACTGCAAAATAAAATAAAACCATATTCTTTTTAATATATTTTCTCTTATAAATTGGTCAAAGTAAAAATGTTTATATATGGACAAATGGGAATTCAATGATTTAAACAACATATTTATTTTAGTTTTTTGCAGAATTATTTAGAAAATGAAGGTTGATTTTACGACGATAAATACTTCTTAATTTAAAAAAAAAGATCATAAATAATGAACACTAAAATTCCATCAATATTGAGTGAGCGTTTGGCATCACACGAATTACAAAGCTTTTTCTGAGCTTGAATTATTTTGTAATTATATTTTTTGTTCATAAAAATAGACGGCCTCTCGACCCGCAATCCAAAAGTCGCGAGTTTGAATCCCGGAGTGCATAAATATTATTTTGTTTATTAATTTGTATTATTTCACAATTAATTAATTAAAAAAAATATATAGTATATTTGCACGCATGTTCCAGAGTGGAAGATACTCTCGGAAACGCTGTAGGGTAAAATCACCAATCAGAATTGAAAGGTTGCTTGAAATGGCTTTAACCGTGTTTGGTGACCAGATCTGAATAGCTAGGTACTTTCCCACTTTCCTCTTTCCCTTCTCCATCCCTTTATCATTACCTTCAGCCTTACAGTATACCAAAATTGAGGATGCACTAGTACTTACCTCTGCTTCCAGACGGGAGCAGTTGGGACTGTTTTGTGGTATTCTATTAAAAAAGTTGAATGTTATACTGATTATTAATACAATTTTTATGTTATTATGAACTTAAAAAATTTAAAAAAAAAATCCTTAAAACGCTGAACGATGGCGCTCATTTTCTATTTTCATTTTAATTAAAAAACTTGTCTAATGAACTGATACCTTTCTGAATTATTATTATCTTTTTTAACTTAATGAGTTGAACCTCAAATTATAATATTTTAATGAAGATAATATTTGCGAAAGTCAATCGAAAATCCGAAACAGAAAAATCAGAAAAAGTTACGGATACATCTGGGACATCGACACAGGACCTCTGGAAATCCGGACCAAGTTGGCAGTCGAGTCCCAGATGTATCCGTATCTTTTTCTGATTTTTCTGTTTCGGATTTTTGATACCTTTTTGTTCAGATTTGTTGTATGTCAAATTAAGAAAGGAGTATGTAAAGAATATATTACTGGAAAGTAAATGAAAGAAGAAGACGAGGACACCCGACAGTAGACATAGTCAAGTGAATCAAATTCTTGGGTTAGGTCATGGCGAGAGTCAGAATAGTAGAGGAGTGAGTATGAAGCGAGGTGTGTGTGCTAAAACAAGAAAATGTAGCAGTCCACTATCTTGGCATACCCCTGCGGGGAAAGCACATATTTTTAGAAATTGATTTCATCACAGCTTTTAAATTAATTTAAAACACATAAATAATTATTGGCACAACATATTGTGCTTACCTCGCACACCCTGTATCCTCTGCCCTTTTCCGCTTTGCAAAAAAACCCTGTTAATTAACGGAACCGTTGAACGTTCTCGTCTGTGTCGGAGCCGGGATTTGTCTTTAATTAAAAATGGATCGCGGTGACAGGGTGAATAATGGAGGGAAACCCAATCGGAAAATCTCAACTCGGCGGTACAGCCTGGGCGGGCACTGCAGCCTTCTGCCTGCTGCCTACCCGGCGTGGCGCCGAGAAACCATCGCTCCCCACGGCACTCTTTACCACAGTCTTGCAAACCCTCAAAATGACGTGATCAATTATTTTTTATTTGGGAAATGGCAGAGAGATGCAATGACAGATGTGATGATACTCGTAGGTATATTGTGTCTTTATTATTCTGACAGTTGTGCGTATATACTCATATCTCGATGGGATGCATTAAACGTAAATCGCATCATGGTGGGATGTGAATGCGAAGGCTGAGACTTTTGATGATGTTTTAATCAACTGGTGGAGAAATCATGGTTCTTTCTGGAATTTCTGTAAGATGCTCGATACCATGGTTGGTGTGTTGTGGAAAATTCCTCCAGGCCAGTACTTAGTACCTCGATGGTGGTGATAAACGGTGGTGAATGTTGCCGATGCTCCACACCGTGAATATTCAGTATAGTGGAGTGTGGTCATAATGATGGGTTTGCTAGAAATATAAATCGGTCGAGGAAAGCAGACGCAATGAAAAGCCGGCGAAGTCATTCTTGGGCGGCAAGAGCGAGGCGAGTTGTGAAATTGTACCGTATATTGTTAATTTGTTATCCTTTATCAAATGTACAATGCTCTGCCATCCACATGCACATAGTTTTAATGGAAGAGCAATTTTTGTATCACGAGATACAAATATTGTAAATGCCTCATTTTTTGTAATAATGATATTGGAATGTAATGTAAATAAAATGAAAGCAAACACAAAATCAATCGGTGCATTAAAACAGCAAAATACCTTCGCAAGAGAAATGACAAATAATAAGTATAAAAACATTGACATTATAAGAGTACACTTTAATTAAAAGTTCCTCTAATGGAAGTTTTGACGATTTGATTTTTTTTGTAGTGGTACAACCAAATTGCGCCTTTTATTGGAGCATTTATTTAATTTACCATTGGTTTAAATGCTCCAATGCGGCGTACCAGGCACACTTCTCTTTTTCATATAGAAGCCCACAACACCAATGCAGCAAATAACTCACCAATCACTCGTGCAATCACAATTTATACCCATTACGAAAAATTAGTAGAATTAGACATTTTTCGCAATTCATTGCAAACATTCAAAACCAAATTATTAAATTTCTTGTCGTTTTATTAAACTTTAGTGAGCATATAATTTTTGATTTTAAAACGTTACTTATTCTCCACCCATACTCTTTCATTTTTTTTGTTATTAGTCAACCAATGATTGATTTTTTTTTCATTAGTTTCAGCATAATTATGTTTTAAAACCCAGGCGAAATTACTTAATGACATTTTACAGATACAGTACAAAATCATGTAGTTTTTTTAACATACTTTAATATTTATATTTAATGTACTGTGTATATCTTCCAAATAAACAAATAAATAAATTTCGGGAGTTAAATATATTGCATCGTAAGGTGGCCGCTTTATGCTTCATTGCATTATTAAAATAATTTATTATATCTGACGTAAGCATTTTGCTAGCACTGCAAGACCTCGCTAAAAATTGTATGTAAGGGTTATTGTTATGAACTCTTATGGCATTCTATTGTGCTTAATATCCACAGGAAATCCACAGGAAATCCAAAGGTAGTTAGTAGTGTAGGAGTTAGTCCAGATTGCATTAAATAGCATTTTCTTCACAGCTCCGGTGCAATTAGCTAATAGCCTGCCTTTGACGGTCAAGGTAAGGTCCATCCTTAAGATCCTCGGTGGTGATTGGTAATTTTATTACCTGTGGTACGTAAATGGTATTCAATTAAATATTCCCATACAAACATGACAAATGCTTATTGTTCACAAATGATTACGGTAAGACAAGAGTTTCTGGGTTCGAGTCCCAGTTGCAACCGCTATCTTTTATTTTTCTATGTCTTGTTCATTTTCATATTTTAATTAAGTAATTAGATAATATAATACATTGATGGGATAACCTTCAAAAGTTATAAAAACAGTGTTTTCCTTATAAAAAATAATAAAAATGTGACCAGAAATCATAGGCTAACGCAGTTTGTAAATTATTATTTTACTTCACAATTGACAAATTAACGAGTAGTAAATTTTTTAACAGGCAACTTTAAAATCTTAAGTTCTGCCATTATTACGTTTTTTAATAATAAAAAATGGCGTTCTACGAATTAAACATAACAACAAAAAAATCTGTTTTTACGAATATTGTTGCCATTTATAATTATGGTGTACCGATAAATTTAGCAAAAATTATATGTTATTTATCTTCCTATATTGAATTATGAACGCATATTATAAATTGTATTGTCTCAACACGGGAATTTCCTAGTTGGACAGTCAAAAACTTATTTTGTAAATTTATTACAATAAAATAAATTAAAATAATATCGGTAGTTACCTAGCGCTTGTTGATTACTCATTCGCAAGCTAATGAGCAATTAAAGGATAACTTTAAAACTCTCATGATGAAAATATTAACGTTAATTTTTAAAGTTCAGACATCTAAAACTTTGCATGTTTTATGAGGCCAGAGTTCCCCATTCAAGTGCTGCTTCAGCGCACATGTATTCTGCTTTACGTTGAAAAAATTAATTGAACCTATTAAATTAAGCATCATTTCTTGCTTCTAAGGAGCTCATAACTTGGCTAGCTTGATATTGAAAATTGATTTTTTTTATATACCAACGATAAAAATAATAATTTGAATGGTAACTTATGCAAAGCAGGTATTTAAAGCTCGCTGAAGGAATTTAATTGAATTTGAAGCCTTGACTGGCTACTGCAAATACGCGAGAAGATGTTTAAGTCGATATTATTACCAGCTCCTGCCCAGTTGTGCCAACCCCTGCCAATTTGTACCTACCCTTGCTAGCTCCCTTTAAGTTAATGTTGAGATTTGCAAGCTCTCGACTCGCGCGCTATTCAATTTTCAATTTGCAGTTGAATTTTGCTCAAGGTTTTATTTTATAGTCATAATAATCGCATTGATAAATTAAATTTTACTCAGTGACCCTTTGTGAGTTTTTCTTCAATTTTTTTATTCTCATTTGTGCAGAAAACATCTTACAAAAAAATCTTATATTTGTATGTATAACCGAACGCCATTGTGATAGGCATTCAGATAATATTTTGTTTCAGTTTTTCACCAAACAGAGCTCTTTTGGCTTACAATATTACGACTTAAAAGTCATTTTTAAACACTATGACTTAAAAATTATTCTTAAAAATAATGTACCTATCATCAGATCTATTAACAAAAACAGATAGTTGTAATAAATAATTATAAAATGTGTGTAATAATTTCAAAATAAAGTAATATTATACTAAAAAAGTATTATATACTAAAATACTAACCCATCCCCTAAGCAATAGAAAAAAAATTTATATAAACTTCCTCAGGACAAGAACCCTCGAAAGTCTTTGGAAAATTATTGAGAAATACCATATTATTAAAATTATATATATATACACAGTAAAGTAACAGCACGTACATAAACCAAATAATTTTAACCAAAGATTCCTGACCATATTTTGAGCAAAAAAATTAGATGTCCTTTTGCAGTCTGATAATATTTTTTTCCGTTGAAAATAATAAAAATATGTTTTTTATCACACGTCAAACGTATCCGTCGCCTATGTAAACCTCAACCCAAGAACCTGTAAAAACCTGCGAAGTACTAAAAAGTAGCAAGTCACTTATGATTACCTATGGCAAAAGTGTTGATTATCAAATGGTTCCTGGGGCAGCAGTACCAATTACCTCCCAAATGTAATCAATAACACTTATAAAAGATCCAATCGTTAAATCTTTTTGGCGATATTTTATCAGTGTTATACCACGCTAGAAATGCTAGTTTCATAAAATTATACCAAAATGTTCTGTAAATAATAATGAGGTCACCAGGAGCGTTTATAACGAGTCAATATTATTTTACGTCTTGAGTTTCACAACAAACACTTTTTTGTGCGAAGCGTTATTATACAAGATTACTAAAATTATACTAAATAAGCCTTTAAGATGCCGGTACTCGCCTTATCCAATCCTTAATGTGTTTTTTATTATACTCATAAGTTTGGACTACAATCTAATGAAATACAATTGTTTTGCTTTCAGGAGCTGATATTCAGGATTGAAGAAAACCAAGTGTAAAAAAAAAACCTTTATTTGGATCATAAATATAACTTGTATAACCTCTTATTCAACTCAAAAAAATTGCTTTTAGTACAATTTTGTGAGGTTAACTTGCTAAAGAATATAAATTTGATGCGAATAATAGATATCAAGTGAAAATATGTTATTTTAGTGCAAAAATTACAAAAAAAAAAGTGTTGCACGTTATATTAAATTTAAAAAAAAATGTTTAAAGTTAATCTTGTTATCCGTTGACCTTTTTCCTTGAGGTTGGCTTGCTGTTTTGACTGTATTGACTGATATTCGTTTCGTGTCGTGTTTTAGTGTAAAACAACGTGTAAACATGCAATGCTCCCTCGCTCCGAGTGTGGAGCTCTAGGGGTGCGGTGAACTGACCACACGGCGTACAGAACTACCCCCGAGGTGCAGCCTTACCTTGAAGGCTTTCCCGCTGGACCGTGGTAGCTGAATAATGAAACAATGAGGCTTTCAAGGAAGGTGCTTCCAGGCTCCGTGCTCCTATTCCTGCAACTGTGCGGTATGTATTATTATTACTTCACACGGTGTTCATTAGTTTCGGTTGGCTCTGTTATTCCATGTGAGTTATAACACGTTTTGTTCTCGCTTTATAGGGCTTACCCCCTGTTTCAAAGGGAGGTGATTGTGACTCAACTTTAGTGCTTAAGCTTGGTAAATGAAAAACTAGTTACTTTGGGAACAAAGTAGTGAAAACATTCCTGGTTTAGGCTAATTACTTTAGATTATAAAGTTCAGGGTTTAGAATGGGAGGATTTATGAGTACCTATGTTCATATAATATGTCGTTTTTTACCGTTATAAATATTATGTGTAACTTTTAAAGTTGTATTTTTATTAAATACCTGCTGAGGTCCCCGAAATTGTCAGGTCTCTACAAATAATAATATTTTTTATTTTATTTTATTTAGAAAACCATTAGTTATAATTTTTTATAATGTATGATAAAATACTTGTAAATTATTTAACCAATAATAGGTTTCATTAATGGATCTTAATTATTTACTGGATTCGAAATATATCATAAAGATTGACCTTCCTCTTATTTTGATTATCAAATGTGCAAAATTTCATCAGTGTCGGAATGAAATTGCAGATTTTCTTACAAATCAAATCAACGACACTCTTCTTTAAGTAAATAAAAATGACAATTTTTGTTTATTTTGCGTAACACCATTGAACGTGATTTTCAAGATTATTATTAAGAATTTTATCAATGTTTTAAGGTTCTATATTTTTTTAAAAAGAATAACACCTTTGATAAATAATACAACTTCTTGCCAAAACAAAAACAGGCATAATTTTGTTCCGTAACTGGGTACACGGTGAAATTTTACATTGGCTAAAATAGGAGTGCATATCACATTACACCCGTCAATGAGGGCGTTTTTTTACATTAACACCTCATAGGAGGCTCTGAGGAAAATAATTTACTTATAGCCTATGTCTTTTTTGGAGATTCTGTGTGGATGGTATTATTGAGGAAAAGAAGGAGTGAATCCGATCTTAAAAATACCCATGTTGTAGAAGAAGGGAAATTCAGTGGCCAGTAAATCGTTCCACAGCCGAGCCGTTGCATACAAGAAAGAACGAGTCGTAAAAACCACCCGTTCACATTATTCGTTCGTGTACGCACTTACTGATGAGGTATATATGACATTTATATATATGCACCCAACATGGTTTGCCTAGAGTTTGGTGATAATTTCTGAAAGAGGTTGTCTGACATTTTTTTATACGAAAAACTCAATTTTTAACTTTTTAAGGTTAATCCCATCAATGAAATATACCATTGAAGAAGAAGACAACAATAATATTCTATTTTTTTAAATGAAAATGAATAAGACACAGAAAAAAATAATAAAAGATAATGGTCGCAACTGGGACTCGAACCCAGAACCTCACGTCTAACCGGGACATACGCCTCTTCCAATTCGGGCACTGCGATCTATTATGAGACTGTTGTATTTGTCAACTTCATATTTCAAATTTCAGAATTAACAATATTATCTTCGATTAATGTTTTTTCCATTTTATTGGAATCTTTTATTATTTTTCTGTGACTTGTTTATTTTCATATTTAAAAAAAATTGATTATTATTATTATCTTCTTCTTCAATGATATATTTGGTTGTCTGTCGACTGTGGCGTGTAAAATTAATCAATTTCCGTTCAGAACTTTGTGACTGATAAAATATGTTTTTATAGATTGCTTTACAAACGGTCAATTTAGTATTTGTTTGTAAAAAAAAACGGTTGACTTATTGCGTGGTAAATACAAAAAAATTACAGATAATAAATATGAGAGTAATCATAAAAACTTTTCCTTACTACATAAGTTCTGGCAGGATATTGTAAAATGTTAGTTTTCCTACCTAATAATTAAATAATTAAGCCATGATAAATTAATTGGTTGAACAAACTTCCACGATTAGAACTTTAACTGGTAGAAATGTACTTATTTTTAATTAGAAACACGAGTTCACAATTCATTTAAACTTTCTATTTGCTTTCCAAAAGCGATTTCAGTCCTTACGTTGAATAATTATTGCACAACACAGAAAGCTCAACAATATGAGAAAATTTCGCTAGGATATTTACAATGTCACGTTTACGTAAGCACATATTAAATTCTCTACTGACATTAATTGAAATATTGTAGGAATTTGATAAATAAACTAATGCGCTATAATTAGAAAGACTTTTTTGTTGCCTTAGCAGGGGTGCCCGGGATTTGGTTTGACCTATGGTAGAGTTGGTAATCCAATAAATGGTTCCTGGGGCGGCGGTACCCATATCAGCCTCCCAAATTTTGTAACGTATTTAATTGGTTTAGCCAATAATTTCTAATTGTCATTCCCGCATCTCTTCCTCTCACTACTGCATTCGGCCTTAAGAGGCTAGACTTTGAACGACACGCGGAACACCCGCGTCTGTCATTCTGTCCCGCTAACAATAAGCTCACGCACACTTACAATACATGCGAATGCGAAATGTGCGAATGAGACAACGCTCAAATTTACCTACAGAAATCGCTCGAAAAAGGGTTTATGGAGAATACACTTTTCTACACCAAAACTTTCACGAAATTGAAATTTAAAAAAAAATATATTTTTTAGAAAAAAGAAGCTACGTTGGTAGCTTTTTATAATTTTATAATTCTTTATGAGAGTTGAGTTAGCAGCACTTTTTCCATAAATAATATTTTTTGATAAATCGTACATGTTTGACAGTGAATGTTTACGTTAATACGAAACGCATCGAAAATTCGAAGACATACCTACATAGTTTTCACCCTCTAGAAGGCAGTATAAAAAAAATATATATTCATTTTGTGCAATTTTCGACGTAGAAAAGTGTTTTTTCCCGGGCCGAAAAGCGAAGTATATCGTCTTAAGAGGGTATTATTAGAGAATACAGGAAATTAGTCATTTTTAATATACTAAGGTTATAACCGTTGGTCGTTGGCAGATTTGTTCAATTTTCAAACCATAGCTTCTATTAAGCGACACAAATTTCAAATCATAAAATCACACAACAAAATAAATCAATACATAATCTAGTCCGACTCGGAACAGATATTGTCTAGTGAGTCGGGTAGCGCACATGAACTGTAAATATACTTTAATGTTAATAAACGCCCGGGTTACCGGCATTGAAAAAAAAGAGTCAAAACAGTTTTAAAAATATAAATTATAGTTAAATTCAAATCATTAAAAAATAAATCCGAGAACGTATTTTGTGACAAAAATACCGCAATTTTTCTATTTATTTAAGGTCTTACAAACTAAAAAATTTAAATTTTTTTTCACATTTATTTTGTTTAGATATTATTAAAAAATCAGAAATGCTTATGTTTAAAAAAATACTTACAAGAAGTAGAGGATATTTATTAATTTATCATCGTACGTTTTGAGCATTTTTATTGCTTACTTGAATATATGTATATATTAAATCAAGTTTTGAATGAAGTAAATTGATATTAAATTTTTTTTTTAAATTTTGATACGGGGAATAATCGATTTTTCTCATCGGAACCTCTCTGTTTAGTTGCAAGCATTTTAAACTTTAATTCTCAGCCGCTGGTCAATCGCTCTTAAGACATTCCTAGCAAAAATATATTAAATTATTAAAAATTTCACAATGAACCCTTTTATTTAATGATTTAAACACATTTTATGCAGACTTTAACGAGCTGAAACAGAAAATCTATGCAGTCATAGCGTAGAGGCAAAATGATTTCACCCAGAACAAATTGTATAAAAAGAGTAGTTAACTTTATGTAACGTTTAAAGTTATACAAAAGAGTTATCTTGCAGAGTCCGCAGTGCACAGTGTTCTATGCAGTGAATTCAAAATAAGTGGAGAAAATCAACCGAGGAGAGGTCACTTCACGCTATTAACAAAGGCTTTTGAATTTTTACTCCCTACTTGACGACCTTAATTATTCATTCAAATAGTTGGATTCATTTCTGTTCATAAAAGAGAATATTAAGAGGCTAGACTTTGAACCACACGCGGAACACCCGCGTCTGTCATTCTGTCCCGCTCATAATAAGCTCACGCACACTTACAATACATTAGAATGCGAAATGTGCGAATGAGACATGCTAAAATTTACCTACAGAAATCGCTCGAAAAGGGGTTTATGGAGAATACACTTTTCTACACCAAAACTTTCACGAAATTGAAATTTTAAAAAAATACATATTTTTTAGAAAGAAGAAGCTACGTCGGTAGCTTTTTATAATTTTATAATTCTTTATGAAAGTTGAGTTAGGAGCACTTTTTCCTTAAATAATATTTTTTGATAAATCGTACATGTTTGACAGTGAATGTTTACGTTAATACAAAACGCATCGAAAATTCGAAAACATACCGACTTAGTTTTCACCCTTTAAAAGGCAGTATAAAAAAAATATTCATTTTGTGCAATTTTCGATGTAGAAAAGTTTTTTTTCCCGGGCGTCCTTTTTGTATGGGCCGAAAAGCGAAGTCTATCATCTTAAGGTATTTTATTAGTTTGATTAACTAATTTGATGTGAAGGGAGTCATCATTATTTTTTTAAAGATTTTTTTTTTGTATTTAAGGTATATTAACTATGTAACAACTTCTAGACATTTTGTTTTGAGGGGTATTATTTTCCAAGTACATTTGTAGGAGCCCCAAAATACTTGAACCTACTTGATTCTGCGCAAACGATGGCGGTCCGTCAGATTTAAAATACATTGTTATTAGACCAATTGCCATCTTTAACACCCGTTTGTTTTACATTAGCTCCACACAAGAGCTTTGAAGATGTTGTGTGTAGGGTTTTTTAAGAGAAAGGTAGGAGAGTAAGTCCTGGAAAGGAAAAAGGTTAGAGGGGTAGGTAGGAACCTGGGGATAAATACGTCCAGGAGTGATGGACGTGTGAAGCCAACCCTCCCACTGCGGTGCAAGTCGATGGATCGAGAGGGTACGGCTGGAGAGATCAAAATGTCTTCCTCGACCAGTCTCTCTCCGATCTGGCCTGCCACGCAGATGGTCGGTATACGCATACGTCCCCAAGTCCCAGACAAATCTAACTCCATGAACCCGGGCACCCCTGTTGCTAAACCTAGCGAACCACTTAGAGTTACTTGTGGCAGAGGTGTTGGTGGTCCAATAAATGGTTCCCGGGGCTGGGGTACCCATACCCGCCTCCCAAATTGATGGGATACTGATGCAATGTAGGCATGGTGTGTCTTTTATACAGTTATTTTAATGGAGCATGTTTTAAGGAGCTGGCAGCATTGATCATGGCAGCGATGTTTTTGGAGGGAGGGGAAGTCTGTTTGGAGCTAATGTAAAAAATACTTTCCTACAAAATGATGAATGAACTAACTTTTTTGAAAAAATATCAACCACACTCACATATTAATTTAAATAAATCATAAAATTACTTCATTTGGTAGGCAAGTTTCCTATATTATACTTGAAATTATTCATTTAAGAAGCAACGCCGTTTATTGATTTTCTTTAGCGTCGTATTCATTTGTGTTGTTCTGCCGACTGAAAGATGTTACGTATTTAATAACTCTAAAAAAAAGGCTAATAGTAAGTTTATTCCATTAAATAATTTCACATTTTTTAAATGTAGATAAAATGTAGGAGAACATTTCAAAATGTCTAATATTTCAAAAACAGTCGTAGTTGATTTTTAAAAAGAAGGCTTTTTTTCGTGAAATCTCTGTTTGGGGTATCTTATTTTACAGACAGAGGCAACCGAATTTTATGAGTATTCTTCGATTTCATTTGGAATGTTAAATACGTAAGAAATTTTTTGAAAAAAATAATCTTGTTGCACTCAATAATAAAGAAATTATTATTTTGCATTTTATTATTTGGTATTTCAACTCAATTTTAGCTTACAAACAAGCTGTAGGAATCATCTTTATATACATCTTACTAATATTATAAACGCGAAAGTTTGTATGGATGTATGTATGTTTGTTACTCTTTAAATCGAAATTTAATGAATGGATTTTAATGAAAATTTACAATAATATAGCTCATACATCAGAATAACATATAGGCTAAAATTTAGAAAGCTAACTATTTATTTTCAATAAATTCAAAATAATAATTATTGTTTAATAGAAAATGTCAAAATTTGAGAATGAAATTTTGCAAAACAATGATTGTTAAATCAAATTTCTATTTTGGAAAATATTTTAATTAGTGGATTTATTTGAAGTACTCGCCTAATACTTTGAATTGAATCAAGAATTATACATATTTTAAATAAATAGGTTAAGAATTTTGATGTAAACAAAGATGGGACCCAGGAAAAGAAAATAGATTTCTCGAAGTACTAATCCTACTCAAACGAAGTCGCGGGCAGAAGCTAGTGTTACATAAAATCACTTTAGGTAGGATAATTTCACAAGAGGATATAAAGAATATAAAACATGTTATGTTATGTTTTGAATTTTATATTCATTTAATTACTAAAGCGTTTTTTTAATGTGTCCAATAACAATAACATATACAATAATGTGTCAACTTCCATCGTACAGAGTTTTAACAACTTATAAAAACCTTCATTAAGTATTATTTTACTTAATATTTGATATCGGATTAAGAGTTTGCGGACTTACTGTACGGTAGCAAGTAAATACATTGTTCGGTCAGTGACATTGCGTTTAGGTCCCACCCAGGAATCATGGCACCCTCAATTCCTTGGCTGTTCAAGTCCTCCGTCACGACACTAGCAACATTTTTCGCATACTCTGTTAGTAGTAGGAAATTTTAAAAAATTGACAGTTTATTTTGGCCTGACGTTTTTTTTTTTCAATTATATCTGGCTTTCGCCCGTCAAGGGTGTTCTAGGCCATCATTTAAAATTATGGAGAAATGGAAGGTGAATTTAAATATAAATTTTATTTAAATGGACATTTTTCAAAATTATAATGGATTTTGGAGTCGAGTTCAGACTTCAGAGTTCAGAAAAGATGAGATATTGAATGGAAGGGAGGCAAGAAAAGGCTTGATAGAAAAAAGGATATTTGTTTAGAGAGGGATATCCACAATCCATGATCCAAAGTTCCTACTTCTAGACCACTAATCTGGGGAGTCAAGGACATGATTTTTTTTTAAATGAGAAGGATCAGAGCAATGTCCGACTCTCATTCAAATGAGTGAGAAAATTTATTTTTTGGAAAAATTGGGAAATTGTTGAAACCATGGTTTTGATGGGATAGTCCTTTGTATTGAGGCATAGATGTCTGACGTTAAAACAATAAAAAATTATACATGAACGCCCTGAAGTGCTAGTACCTTTAAATTTTACTTTACATCTGCGGCGAGGAAAAATGTAAAATATACAAATGCCGTTAGTCACGAGCAAATTATAAAATTATCTCAATGTTGACAATGTATTTAAGCGTGTACCGGTGACAAATGTCGCCTTTTAGCGGCACGCGAAAAGTTTGTTTTGCTGCTGTAAAAACGCCGAAAATACAATATTTTATCAACAAAACCATTTTTCTTTTCGCATTAATGTTTTGCCGGCTTCTAAAACATCCCAACATCCGCTGGGCCTTCAAATGTGAAGGTTCTACAACATAATATATCTCTCAGGGATCAAATCTGTAAAGTGTGACAAGGGAGCACCTGCCAACTGGGGGTGGGAATATATGGGAAACACGAGAGGAAATAAATAGGACTCTTTATTTCTAAGGCCGTAAAATGATAACAAAATAACACATTTCGGGCTCACACACAACTGGCCAATCCCCTAAAAGCCATTTCGAAATGAAAAAAAAAATCACGAAATTTTCGTTCGTCATATCTCGTGAGTATAAGTGGTGGGATGCGGGTTTACTTAGAATCGTTCCGAAATATCGTTATGATGTTTGTTTCTATGGATTTCTTTAACGATAAAGTGTCATATGATCCGGAAAAACAAGATATTTGCATATTTTACAAAAGATTCTCATCTTTTCAAGTGGAGGAAATGTAGTAAGATGTGCTGTAAATGTCACACTTTAATAAATAAATTATGTCAAGTAATTTGCGTGGATTGGTATTATTTGCATTTTTACTACGTTTCAGCGAGATTGAAACCACTTTTAAGCAAACGTCATTTGATTAAATATAAGAAAATTATTGGTATGAATTAGTCAAATTTTCTTATTAGATTAAAACTTATCTAAAGGCTCAATTAACACACAAAGAATCCAATAAAATAAATAAGAAGTTTTTGAGCAATTTTTTCGATTAACTTACATGACTATTATATTATGTGGATTCCGCACGAGAGTCCCATATGCCCGTGTGATTTTGACATTTTGGCATCTCTTATCTAATATTATAAGGATGAATAAAGTAAAAAGGGGATTGTGATTAGGAAAGGTTGATTGGGAAATACTTGACTATTCAGGTCTGGCCACAAAACGCTGAGGTATCTTTGGTTAAAATTCGGTACTTCGGTACATGATGATAAACCCTATATTGATGATTTAAAGATATTGTTGGGATGGAATAGAATGGTTCTTCCATACTCTTATCCTACCACTACCTTATCTACCTTATGCTCTTTCAAACGCTATGCGAATATTTTAATTATAATTGCGTTCAGTCGGAAGCTCCAAAAAGCCGCCAACTTTGGCAAGAAATTTGTTGTATATTTCTCTGCGTGCAAACTGTTTCTCTGCCTCTAATTACTGCCGTAAAGCTTTCATTTATAGTTAAACGCAACACGTCTTCCGCATTACCGACGTAAATATATAATGATAATAATATGTGAATGTGCGACACGTACTACGTATTACGGGACTGTTAGCATGATAATTACAAGGAGGAAGAACGATTAAATACTTCTGAAAAGATATGTTAAGAGTTTTGAAATGACTTCACATTCCAGTAACAGTCATAAGAATACCGAACACAATTATGTTACTTGACATTTGCTTTTTAGCGGCAATATAAAATAATTATAAAATCATTACAATCTTTAAAATAAAATCATTACAAGTTTCAGGAGGCAACTAATTTCAATTCTTTCTGATAATAATTAACATTTATTAGATTTATTATTTAAAACATCTTTCATTTTAAACATTACGTGTAAATTATATTCTTATTTTAGTTGTATTTTAAATAATGTACACAAATAATTTTATGCTTTTACCTACTAACTAGCTTTTATACATTACACCTTGTTGAATTTTAGGTCTTATTTTATTTTATTTAACTCTCTATATATTTTACTAAATTGTGTTAGTTTTTTTTACAGGTTATATACTCTTATTATTTTATTTTTAATTCTCTGCTATAATATTTCTTACCTCACAAGTAAAGTAAATAATTACTAGTTATACTTAATTACTGTTATACTTTATATAATGTATAAACTGTTATCCTTAATTTCTGAAATCATTACTTAAAATCTTCATGTAAAAGGCCATTAAGGCATAATTAAATAAATAATTTTGAAGTTACATGAAAAAAAATTATAAATGTCAAACAGTAGCGTCATTGATTCATTCTGTAGCGTGGAGCCTGGCCAGGAAACCATCACGATTGACATTCACAATAAGATGAAAACATGCTGTTTTCAGGATTCGTTCTCTGCTGGAATGCTCTCTAGGTTTTCTTTTTCCCATACATAACATTCTTTAAGACCGAGGTTAACTCAACTATTTTAAAAAGCACCCATAGATAACACAGCAACACCCAAATATGAAATTAACGATGATATTGAAGATACTGTTATATACAAAACGCTTTTCTTGGAGGTGAATTTAATTCCTTACTAAAATATGTTTTGTGTATGTGGGAAAACATAAATAAAAATATGTGTATCACAGAGTAAGGCAGAACTGGCCGCATAAAAACTGAATTTTTTTATTGCACTATTTAGTTAGACACTTTTTTAGTTTAGAAGGGAAAGGAGATGAGATAGCAGAAGGTGGGTAAGTACCTAGCTATTCAGATCTGGTCACCAAACGCGGCTAAAGTTATTTAAAGTTGCGTTTCAATTCTGAATGGTGGTCTTATTCCAGGGCGATACTGAGAATATCTTAAAATATAATATAAAATATTTAAAATAAATTAACAGTGAAATAACACAAATTAATAAAAAAAAATTTTTTGCGCACGCAGGGTTCGAGCCCGCGACCTTAGGATTGTCCAGAGCTTTACTTTTGGACCACGCCGGCTGTCAATACGCTTATTATTTATTGCGCAGATTCTGGTTACTGTTGTGTGTTCTCTTAGGCGTTCAACGTGTGTACGACTGATATCGTAGATTATTCAAAGCATTCTTGAACCCTCGTGGTTCCAAAAATATGGCCACGTGGTTTGTCTCCAGCGCTCCAAATTGATACACGTTTTTCATGTAAGCGGTTTCTCTTCTGACATCAGTGGGGGCACGGTACATACCATTTAATTTGACAAAAGTTGTGCTATTTTTTACAACGGTAAGCCGTAATGTAGGCTTCCAATTTATGTCATAAAGAGTTAAGGTTCTAAATTTTCTTCATTGACTAAATACGAATTAGGTATAGATTACGGTACCTTAGGCTTAACACTTAGGAAAACATTAATCATACAAGGTGCCCACTGTCAGTTGTAAGCTTTTTTGTTTAAAATTCCACACTCTCGCTGAACCCTGCTTTGTAACTTTGTTTCGGAATATTAACAGTGATAAGTTCCGATTATTAGAGCACCTTAAATGGAAAAGCATGTAAGAACAGGAGTATTTTTTGTCAAATTTGAATAAATGCAAAACAGAAGATACAAGAATCATAAATCTCAAAATTTTCAAAAGACCTCATTATGTGCGCTCTTAATAAACCATGCTTTTGAATGCTTTTTCGTAAGAAGACGTAACAATTTTGCATATTTCATAAATAACGTTCGATTAAATGCAGTTACCACCATAAGAGATTTAGGAATCATTCATGATTGCAAATTTAAGTTTGACGTACACATCAGTGATATCATGAGAAAATCCTTAAAAATGATGGGATTCATACATCGAATATCCAAACCATTCAAAAATCCCCAATCCAGTATTATCCTATACAACTCATTGGTCAGAAGCAAATTGGAATATGGGAGTGTTATCTGGAATCCACACAATTTAAAATACGCTAAAAATATTGAATCTGTGCAAAAAAAGTTTCTTAGAATGTTATCATTTAAACTTGGCCTAAATTCCTTACTTCAATCTTACGAAGAACAACTCCAACACTTTAATTTTACAACTCTGGCTAAAAGAAGACAATTTGCAGACTTATTATGTTTACACAAAATAATTCATAATAAACTTGAAACTACTCATTGCCTGAGCAATATTAACATTAAAGTTCCTAATAGATGCAATTTAAGGAATCATAATATATTCCATCTTGAATTATTTAATAACAATATTGCATACTACACTGTCACGGATGTGTCGTCTTTATAATTGTATTGAATGTGACTATACAGATATTTATGCTGACAGTCTTGCATATTTTAAAAAACATATTTACAAACGTTTAGAGAATAGTCATATTTTAACTTGAATGCTGTTACTAACTCTATCTATTATTATATTGGTACATCATATGTTTCCTTAAACATTATGTTTTATTTTACTTATACTTTTAAACCCTATACTTATTTTTATATTCTGTTATTTCTCAATTTTCTTATTTATAATCATTGTTACTCCGTAGTGAAAGACAATTTTTAGACTGTGCATGCTGTGAACATTTTTAAGTGGAATATTAACGCCTACGCTCTCAACAGTGCTTATTCTATAATTTTTCTTGTTAATATTCTGTAAATGTTCGTGTTAATAACAATGAATAAATAAATTTTCAACACTTTGGAGAAACCTGACGCCCGATAGCTCAGTGTTAAAAAGTCCTAAGTTTATTTCGTATTCGCGGCCATATTAAATTTCGTGCTCTATTGTAAAACTAATTTTAGATTAATTAATCATTTCAACGTAAACGTTATAATATTGAATTCCTCGAATGAAATGCATTTATCAAGCTGATTTGCTTCGTTTGAAATTTGTGTCAACATCTGAATAGCCAATTCGCATTTACAAAGCTTTTGATATAATATTCCACGACTTCCATATTATATGTTGTATTTCCGCCGACACATGGAAATTTGGATATTTCATCCTCGGAGCTAAGTAATTTGGAAGCACTTCCATATCCTAAGCCATGCGAGCAGTGCGCTCGAATTATGTCAACACGCAAATTCCGCATTCTTCCCCTCCTCTTCCTACTCTCCACAAGCTGATCCTATCCTCCCAACCCTTCTCTCATCCTTCCTCTACTTCATCTTCTTCCATTACGCTTCAAAAGGTGGTTTCTTGCTTTTAGCAACTGAAATTCATACCAACGTACAAGAATTATTGATAGATGTGGTAATAATAATAATATCTCTCTTTTACCATGGGATTAGCGGGATAGTTGTGAGGATAAATAATTCAAATAGAAGTAAAAGAGGATGATTAGTTCATCACATTACGGTATAATAATAAAAATATTTCAATGATTTCTAGAGTGCCGTTTGTGGATGCGTTGTACAAAATTATAATATATTTCGACAATGCTCTACTTACTTCTCACTTTAGACAAATGTCTATTACAGAAAATTAGATACGGTCTGCACGCAGTGGACGCAGTAATAATATTAATTAACCACTCGAGCACTTTTTGCCACATTATGGCACTATTTTTAAAACCTCGGATTGCTTTGTTGCCAAAATGTAACTAATTTTCATTTTTTTTTATTTTATTAAAACGATTATATAATACAGTGTACATTCAAAATATAACATAAACTATTCTGTAGATTCTTTAAAATATTTTAAGGTTAAAGATTTAATTATATTTTTTTTTAATAAATCCTACAAATATTTGATAATATACAAAATATAGGGGAATTCATTGGCTACATAGAACTATAATCAGTTTGTATGTCTCCATATTCAAATTCGCAGGTTCTGAAAAAAATCTTTCTGTTTAATAAGTCATGATCAAATACATTTAAACATACTCTATTACCTACCGATACATTAGTTTATAATTACGTTTTCTATGATAATGTATAATGCATAGAAGATAGCTCTTTACTTTGGTATAATTTTTAAAATAAATTAAAATTTATTTACACTAAAGCGATATAAAATTATTATGGCCTCCTAAAAATATAAAGCTCAAATAAAAAAATTAAATTCTTCCTTAAATGAGTTGTGAAAATTTCAACAAGATTTTATTTCTTTATCGAAAAATAAATATCAGTTGATCCACAATATTATTACACCGAAAGCGGCTTCATTGTGCACTCTACGTAATTCAGTAACACTTTTAGTGTAAGTTAAATGTTTCATCTCCCGAACGTAACCAAATTTTAACGACTATGGAGCGCGCTGCAAAACTTCGTCGAAACAAATAATAAGCCCTTTGTATTCTAGGCTCCCGAAATGGCTTCTAATTGACTCAAAACAAAATGTATTGTATCGAACCTCCGATATTCTGTCGGAAATTGTGATGTTTTGCCAAGATCCGACACCGCTTGTAACAATATAAACTCACTTAACGTAATACGCCCCATTGTAAAAATCAATGGCCTGTTTAGACGAGGCGCCGTGCCAAATATAAAAATATACTAGTGTATCTTATCTCGGTAGAAACAAAGAAGAACGGTGCTTTTGCCTCTAATATAGCTTCTAGTTGCCGGCTTCCGTCGTTAGATTATACAACTTTGCCAGATAACTTCCTAAATTATGTCCTAGGGATTGTGAATCTGAGGATGTATGCGACGTCGGGTTTTCAAAAAAATGGACGCCAACGCCAAAATCACTAAAAGGATAACTCCGAATGAACATTTTTCTAGCCACAAAGTTTCCAAAAACCAATAATAATTGACGCAACCTATCAATAAACCGTGGTGCACGCTCATACCGCGATAATAGGGGTTTAATATTCGGGAAATTTTTTGCAAAAACTGCAGATGTTGTTTTTTGTTCTTAAAAAAGTTATGATATTTTTTAAATTTTTATGAGGTTTACCAAGCGTTCGTATAAAAACACCTTTATAATTAGATATGAAATTAAACAAATGTTTTTCACTTTGTTCCACTTGTTTATTTACACCAGGACCGGTTTCGTCCTACTACGGACATTTTCAGACTGGTAGTTGAAATTCTTATGCTACGGAATTTATAAAAACTTAGACAGGGGCGCACAACATTGTCTCTATATGATGAATATTTCTATTTTGTTAATTTAAGGTATTATCAGTTATTTTGTTAAGTTAAGATACATATAGATAATTATAAAGTTTATTATTAAAATTATGAATGATGATACATAGTAAAAGGTTATTTTTAATTGACATGAATCTATATGAATTTATATCATATCCATTATAATTCACTTAGAATAATTTTACTTCAGAGAGCAGTGGTGTAATTTAATTATGTAATTAAAAAAAATGTAATAACCCAAATGTCTGGAGAACCCTAATAACAATAATTACCATAGTGCTATCAATATTTGTTAATTAAGCCCTAAGCAACAAGGAGGGAATATCCCAACATTACCAAAATAAAATATCAGTGATCACAAACCTTTTCAATTATATAAATTCACATAGATTCATGTCAATTAAAAATAACCTTTTACTATGTATCATCATTCATAATTTTAATAATAAACTTTATAATTATCTATATGTATCTTAACTTAACACAATAACTGATAATACCTTAAATTAACAAAATAGAAACATTCATCATATAGAGACAATGTTGTGCGCCCCTGCCTAAGTTTGTATAAATTCCGTAGCATAAGAATTTCAACTACCAGTCTGAAAATGTCCGTAGTAGGACGAAACCGGTCCTGGTGTAAATAAACAAGTGGAACAAAGTGAAAAAAATTGTTTAATTTCATATCTAATACAATGGAATTCCACCATGAATTAACAGTTAAAAAACTAGACTCACCTTTATAATTATTATTTCTTCCCTCTCGGTCAGCAGTGAGAGAGAAGAAATAATAAACTGTGAGAGTGGCCGTTTTGTAATCTGAACGCTTGCATTACTCGCAAAAGTAGAGCTATGAATAACACTAGATAATTATTTACATTACATTTTGTAACATAATGTTTTTAGGTTATAATATTATTAACATGTGCGCGTAAAATTTGGGAGAGGATTAAATTTTACTGAAATGAAAGAATTCATTAACCATCCTTTAAATAATATATTTATTTTAAAAAATCATAACCAATGGAATAATAATGCACAATTATTTTAAAACATGAAACTCATTAAAATTTATATCTAGGGTCATGTAAAAATGACGACAGAAGTCGCCATTTTTATGGTTTGCAAATGAAAACTGAATCTAAGTAGGGAAGACATCAGTAAGAACTAATATATTGTATAAGGGCGCCAGCTCAGTTAGATTCTAACTAAAACATATTCATAAATTAAAACAGTAATTCCCTAAGAATCTAAATATCAATCTCATAACGGAAGCGTTTCTTACGTGAACAGACTGAAGTCCGCCTACTCGAGTCTCGAACTTTGGCACGACCAACTCTCACCGGCTTCAAAACCCAACTGCTGGAAGCGTTTAAATTCAGAACTAAACAGCGCGGTGTGGCAAGCTAAAATCTCTCCACAACAAAACTAGCTTATTGGCAGGTACTTCTGAGAAATTTAACCGTTACACAAATTTTACTGCCTTGTTTAAAAAACATTTCAGAATTTTTTTCTCAGACTTGCGGCCAGCGAGCATATTTCTAGATGATAGTGGCCCGCGAACCCTTTAGTACTGCTCACTTGATTAAATAAAATATCTTAAAACATTTGTAGTATAGAATATCCAAATGATTTCTGTTCTGTTGTACAAAAGGTTTAGAGGAAAACTTTTTTAGCCTTACATCAAAGTCTTGAACCAGCCCAGCCTCTAAAAATAACAAGATTATTGTAACATATTATTAAAAATATAAAAATTCGTGGTTCCTCCAAGGTTAAAAAATTTTACCTTCACAGCGCAGCATTTTTTTGTTGGTCTTGGGATCTACGTTTGATGCATTAAAGGTTTCCTTTTTAAAAAATACCAAAAGTTTTCTTGACCAAGTTTTATACTCCGAACGGTAAAATCAAAAGATATCCAAAATCGCAAGAAGGTATTTTTTGTCTATGAAAATCGACAGAATTTATAGTTAGACTTTAGAGGTATAAAATTTTGCGGCGCTCTTTTTCGATATATAATTGTTTTATTAAAGAAATATCATTAGAGTAATTATAAAAAGATTTGCGGCACCACTCACTGCAAATTTAATGAACCCTATGAATCCTATCGCCTGCAGCCCGTGAACAAAAATAAAATGGATACATTTGGTTTGGTTAAAAAGGTTGATCACCACTGATCTCGAAGGTTGGCAAAAGCTTTTTTTAGAAAGCCCCAAGAACATATATAATTTTTATTGACGGAGGTTTTTTTTGTGTCATCATTTTCCGAAATTAAAAATTTACCTCACTGACAAAAAATTTCGATTGAAAAAAAATTGCTTTCTTAACAAGCTAACAACACACGCTTTGAAAAATTTCTTTCATCCTTCGCCCCAGTGCCCTATTTTCGAACCTACCTTAAAAAAGATGTTCAAGTAAAAGTATTTAGAAATGAATATTCATGAGACCGGAAATAAGCTTTAAGGCTTTTTGATGATGTTCCTGAATTGATCGCTTGGGGAGAGTAGAGGGGGAAGGTTGGGTGGTTTATGAAAATGTTAATTAAATGTAGTCCCCGAGAACTAATTAATTTTTATATTTATCACAATCTACCTTGCGAAGTTACTAAGCTGATTATTTATTGGTAGGCAGATATAGAAAATGTTACCCGTGAGATAAATCTGTAATGTTTTTGTGAGGGTGTTTACTTCATGATATTTCTTTGATGACAACTTCAAATAAAAGAAAAAATGTGGAAGGTTTTTAACAACAATCGTAACCCTTCCTGACAGGAGCTTTTAACTGATTTCATTTGTCTTTATTTAATTGAATATATCTAGGCAACACTGAGTTTCGAAAGTGGCCTACTCAATTTTACGAATTCTGTAATTATCTCAGCTTGTTTAACCGAAGAACAATCAGCTGACTTCGTGGTCATCTGTCGTTGTCAAATTGAAAAAACGAGAAACAACTAGAAAACTGACAACAAAAGTGGCGTAACTGTGACACTGAGCAAATCGGCAACGGCCGACATAGCAACCAGCAGGGCTAGTGGCGAGTAAGGCGATCCGCTCACTAAGGCAACTGAAAACTGTCAACTGGCAACTGTCTTTGTATAACAATGTGATGGCCCGCACACTACACAATCACTCAAAAACCCGTTGTCAATGGTAACGTAAGCAGTGACCATAAATAAATCGCGACTTGCGCTGCTGATTGACGCGGCCGGCCGTTGCTAGTTGCCAGCTGTCAGCTGATTGTTCTTCGTCTATGGTTAAACAAGCTTTTTGATCAATCAAGACATATAAACCAGCCTGTTTTAGTTTGGTTTCAGTTGCCTCATCAGCGGAGCGCTTAAGGCGATCAATGCGGCAATGTGGTGGCCTGCACACTTCACAATGACTTAAAAACCTGTTGTCAATGGTAACGCAAGCAGTTACTTGCGACTCGCACTGCTAATTGCCGGGCCCGGCCGTTGCTAGTTGCCAGCTGCCAGCTGATTGTTCTTCGTCAATGGTTAAGCAAAATTTTTGACCAATCAAGACATAGAAACCAGCCGGTTTTTGTTTTCCTTGTCAGCTGAGCGCCTAAGGCGATCCGCTCACTGAGGCAACTGAAAAGTGTCAACTGGCAACTGTCTTTGTATGACAATGTGATGGCCCGCACACTTCATAATTACTCAAAAACCCGTTGTCGATGGTAACGCAAGCAGTGACTCGCACTGCTAATTGACGTGGCCGGCCGTTGCTAGTTGCCAGCTGCCAGCTGATTGTTCTTCGTCTATGGTTAAACAAGCTTTTTGACCAATCAAGACATAGAAACCAGCCGGTTTTAGTTTGGTTTCAGTGCCTTGTCAGTGGAGAGCCTTGCGCCAGCGATAGTGAGTTTAGTTGATAACTGGTTTTTTCAGTTGCCTCGTCACCTTAGGCGCTCCGCCCACTGAGGCAACTGAAAACCAACTAAAACCGTCTGTTTCTCTGTCTTGATTGGTCAAAAAGCTTGGTTAACCATAGAAGAAGAACAATCAGCTGACAGTTGGCAACTATCAATGGCCGCCCAGGGCAACCAGTAGAGCAAGTCGCAAGTCACCGCTTGCGTTACCATTGACAACGGGGTTTTGTGTGATAGTGTATGTGCGGGCCATCACATTGTCATACAAAGACAGTTGGCAGTTGAGAGTTTTCAGTTGCCTGAGTGGGCAGAGGCGCTTAGACCCCCGCTCATGGAGAAACTGAAACTAAACTAAAACTGGCGGGTTTCCATGGTTTCCAACCAAACTTCAATTTTACGATTTCAGTAAATATCTCATATTTTTTAACCAAAGACGAAGAACACTTAAGCTGTCATCCCAGCCATATTTGTCATATTGGCATTGGCGAATAAAAAGTAAAAAGTCCCGAAAATTGACAAAAAACTGTCGCAACTATGGCACCAAGCAAACCGGCAACGGCCAGCCGCGGCAACTAGCACGGTGATTTGCGAGTCACTGCTTGCATTGACATTGAAACGAGTTTTTAGAAGTTTGTAGTTGCGGACCATGACATTGACAAACACAGGATAGCGAGTTGAGTTGCAAACTGTTTTTTTCCAGTTGACATAATCCCAATTCAATTATATGTATAATTCCTAATTTGAAATTAAAAAAAATTATACAGACTGTATATTATAGTATATAATAATTAAGTTTGTAAGTATTTAAGTATCTACTTACAATTTTTATGATCACAGATATAGAAAAAAAAATTGTGTGCTTTAGACCACATGACTGAAGTAAATACTTCTTTTGCCCCATTTATATGTATGTCCATATGTATGTTTATATCTATAAAATATTTACATTTATTAATTTTTGCAAATATTTATTTAAATTTATTATCATTCCCCTCGCCCCATCAAGCCGTGCGCATCGACGTCCGCTCCCCCCCCGCGTTTGGAGCGTCACTGGTATTTCAAAATACTGACTGAAATATTTATTGCACTGGCTATGAGAGGAAGAGAGAAAGAAAATGAGTGTGCGCGCCCCTTTGCTTCTACAGTGAGCCCGTTCGCCACGCAACGCGTTTCACTTTTCGTTACACATTCGCTAGTTTACCCCTCAAGTCAAGCGTGGGTAAAGAAGTATTTACTTTAAAAAATGTTTTGATTTATTAAATAAGAGAAATATAAAACATACTTAATTGGACACGGGGTCTTTTGTTTACAGAACTACCTACTAGTAGAATTTTAATGCTTCTGTAATGTGTACTATTTAGAGAAGATTAGATAGATTGTCACCAACACTTAAACTGCGCGAAGCAGAAAGCCGCCCGCAGGGCCTAGCAGCAAGAACCCGCGGAGCGGGTTTTTCATTCTAGTTATAAATAACTATGTTAAGAAAATACTTAAAAGAAGTACATGATATTTAATTATTTTTCATCGTGCGTTTTGAGATTTTTTATTGCTTACTTGAATGTCGGTACATATTAAATCAAGTTTTGAATGAAATAAAAAGATATAAAATGTTAGGAAATAATCGATCTTTCTCATTGGAACCTCCCTGTATAGTTGTAAGCAGTTTTTAACTTTTATTATCAGCTGCTGATCAATAGCTCTTAAGACATTCCTAGCAAAAATATATTTCATATTTCTTACATTTTTTGTAAGATTTAAACACATTTATTGCAGAATTTAACGAGCTGAAACAGAAAATCTATGCAGTCATAGCGTACAGGCAAAATCATCTCATCCAGAACAAATTGTAGAAAAAGAGTAATTAACTTTATGTAACGTTTAAAGTTATACAAAAGAGTTATCTTGCAGAGTCCGCAGTGCACAGTGTTCTATGCAGTGAATTCAAAATAAGTGGAGAAAATCAACCGAGGAGAGGTCACTTCACGCTATTAACAAAGGCTTTTTAATTTTTACTCCCTACTTGATGACCTTAATTATTCATTCAGATAGTTGGATTCATTTCTGTTCATAAAAGAGAATATTAAGAGGCTAGACTTTGAACTACACGCGGAACACCCGCGTCTGTCATTCTGTCCCGCTCACAATAAGCTCACGCACACTTACAATACATTCGAATGCGAAATGTGCGAATGAGATAACGCTCAAATTTACCTACAGAAATCGCTCGAAAAGGGGTTTATGGAGAATACACTTTTCTACACCGAAACTTTCACGAAATTGAAATTTTAAAAAATATATATTTTTTAGAAAGAAGAAACTACGTCGGTAGCTTTTTATAATTTTATAATTCTTTATGAGAGTTGAGTTAGGAGCACTTTTTCCTTAAATAATATTTTTTGATAAATCGTACATGTTTGACAGTGAATGTTTACGTTAAGCGTATATTATACCCTTGGAACAATTCATTTCCTGTCAAAATATCTTCATTTTTACATCGCTAGGTGGCGGTGATAGTCCCTTCTCGGACTTAAAATGTTCAACATTTAACATGCGTATATTGCCAACGTCCGTTGGACGGACAGGGCACGAGAAGAAGAATGGTTTGGAATTTCGTGGTTCACATTTAAAGTCAATTTAATGGTGTTTTTTTATTTAACTTCTAAATATTCAGCCTTTTAAACTATATTTTATAGAACTCATCATTATGATTACTACAGTAGAACCCCGTTAATTCGAAATCCATGGGACACCAAAAATCTAATTTCGAATTAACAAATTCCCACGTAAATCGAAATTTTATGAAAAAATAAATTATAAACAGTCGCCGAAAATCGAGTTCTTCGTTCGAAAATTTAAATTCGGGTAGGTTCTTCGGAGTAAATTCGTAATAATACGACTTATTCCTGTGAAAATCGAATTTTCGCAGCCGTTTACCGCCACGGTCGGTCTTATATTCGAAAAAATATATACCAATATATAATTTTTCCGTGCAAATAAAATTTTCGCTGCCAATTTCCAGCCCTTTAAATTCAGATATTCTAAATAAATTCGTAAAAATACGATATATTTCCGCATAAATGGAAATTTCGCGGCCGACATCCTTCGCAGCCCGCCTTTTAAATTGATATATAAAAAGTATATTCGTGTTATATTTCAAAGCCTAAATCGAAATTTGGCAACCGATTTCCGTCTCTCTCTTCTAATTCAAAAATTCTAAGTAAACTCGTAAAAATACCATATAATTATCGCGAAAAAATATTTTGGTGCTCGAATCCCGTAGTATCCGGCCATTAATTCAGATACCTACTCGTAGTAATTCATAAAAATACGATATATTTCCGTGTAAATAAAATTTTCGCTGCCGATTACGGCCGCGGCTGGCCCTTTAAACTCAGAAATTTGAAGTAAGTTCGTGAAAATACGATATGTTTTCGCATAAATTCGAAATTTCGCAGTCGATATCCGTCACAACTAGCTCTTCATATTCAGAATTCAAAGTAAATTCGTAAAATTTCGCATATTTTCCTCGTAAATCAAATTCTTACGACCGATTGCCGTCGCGGCCGGTCCTTGACATTTAGGTAAATTCGTAAATATACCACATTCCACTGGAAACCGATTCCGATTTACAAAATAATAGTACGAATTAGGACGATTTCCAACCGCTTAAATCCACATTTAAGCTCGTTTTACCGCCATGGCTGTCTGTCAGATTCCGATTTACGAAAAATATCTGATGATTATCATAATTTTTTTCGTGTAATTCGAAAATCGATGTTTTTCTCGAATTACACAAACAAAAAGTGTGCGGACAAAAATTAATTTCCAATTAAGAATTAAAGAATTTCGAATAAAAAACATTTTGTATGAAATATTTTTTTGAAAATGTCGAATTATCTACGCATTTTTCGAATTATCGGGGTTCAAATAAACGGGGTACTACTGTATACATAATTGTTAATTTCCTTAAAAAGATTTTGGTCTGTTTCTCAAACACCGTGTACATTCAACTTCATTGACTTCATTAGAAATTTTAAAGATAAAAAATAAGTAAGTATTTATTTCCAAACACTGTGTACACTGCCCAACAAGACATAACATAAAAAACGTTCACTCACACAAGGTCAGAGCTCGTAAAGACAATGAATTCTTACATATACTTGTAACTGAAAACAACACGAAGATAGTAACAAACAATTCGGAATACACTGAACTAAAACACCCTTTCAAACATAATATTTCTTGCATTTGAAAGAAATGTGACAGTTTATGTTAAAAATTACGTAAAAAAAGGGAATTTGTGAGTTCTGACTGTTTTTCTGGCTTCTTAAATTATTGCAATGTTTCAAGTAAGTTCCTTTAGATCTTTTACACCCAGTAATAAAACATTTTGATGGCATATTGTAAATACGTATGCTGTGAAACACGGAACGTACAGTTTCACCTCTGTTCAACGGGGGCTTCTCTCCCGGAATGGCAAGAAAGCTGTTGAAGTGTTGTAAAATATGGTGAAATTGAAGTATTTATTTAATTGTTAATATTCACAGATATCATAACGACAATATGAACCCGTACCTTGACAGATATGTGTATTACATACATAATTTAAATTAAAGACATTGTGTAAAATCATTAATTATACCATAGTCATAAATCGAAGTTTGAAAAGTGGGTTGTATGGTGTATCAATGTTTTTATTTTTTATGGTCGAATGCTTACATCATTTACAAAAAAAAATCCGCTGTTTGAAAAATAATAGTCCATTAAATAACAACAAAAAATATGAAGTCTGACAATGTCATACGAAAGGTAGTAATTCAGCTGTTTTAGAGGGTCGTTTTGCTGCAAATCACCTTTTTGCCCTATAACCTACTCTTAATACGAAACGCATCGAAAATTCGAAAACATACCGACATAGTTTTCACCCTCTAAAAGGCAGTATAAAAAATATATATTCATTTTGTGCAATTTTCGATGTAGTGTTTTTTCCCGGGTGTCCTTTTTGTATGGGCCGAAAAGCGAAGTCTATCATCTTAAGGTATTTTATTAGTTTGATTAACTAATTTGATGTGAAGGGAGACATCATAATTTTTTTAAAGATCTTTTTTTGTATTTCTGGCGTATTAACTACGTAACAACTTCTAGATATTTGTTTTGAGGGGTATTATTTTCCAAGTACATTTGTAGGAGCCCCAAAATACTTGAACCTACTTGATTCTGCGCAAACGATGGCGGTCCGTCAGATAAAAAAACATTGTTATTAGACCAAATGCCATCTCTAAGGCCGTTTTTTTTTTACATTAGCTCCACACAAGAGCTTTGAAGATGTTGTGTGTAGGGTTTTTTAAGGGAAAGGTAGGAGAGTAAGTCCTGGAAAGTAAAAAGGTTAGAGGGGTAGGTAGGAACCTGGGGATAAATACGTCCAGGAGTGATGGACGTGTGAAGCCAACCCTCCCACTGCGGTGCAAGTCAATGGATCGAGAGGGTACGGCTGGAGAGATCAAAATGTCTCCCTCGACCAGTCTCCCTCCGATCTGGCCTGCCACGCAGACGGTCGGCAGACGCATCCTTCCCCAAGTCCCAGACAAACCTAACCCCATGAACCCGGGCACCCCTGCTGAGTCCAATAAATGGTTCCCGGGGCTGAGGTACCCATACCCGCCTCCCAAATTGATGGGATACTGATGCAATGTAGGCATGGTGTGTCTTTTATACAGTTATTTTAATTGAGCCTGTTTTAAGGAGCTGGCAGCATTGATGTCTGAGCGATGTTTTTGGAGGGAGGGGAAGTCTGTTTGGAGCTAATGTAAAAAATACTTTCCTACAAAATGATGAATGAACTAACTTTTTTGAAA
The DNA here is from genome assembly GCA_951813805.1 of Limnephilus auricula. NCBI lineage: Eukaryota > Metazoa > Arthropoda > Insecta > Trichoptera > Limnephilidae > Limnephilus > Limnephilus auricula. The sequence continues at coordinate 19,946,064 of OX638406.1, forward strand.
AAATATCAACCACACTCACATATTAATTTAAATAAATCATAAAATTACTTCATTTGGTAGGCAAGTTTCCTATATTATACTTGAAATTATTCATTTAAGAAGCAACGCCGTTTATTGATTTTCTTTAGCGTCGTATTCATTTGTGTTGTTCTGCCGACTGAAAGATGTTACGTATTTAATAACTCTTAAAAAAAAGGTTAATAGTAAGTTTATTCCATTAAATAATTTCACATTTTTTAAATGTAGATAAAATGTTGGAGAACATTTCAAAATGTCTAAAATTTCAAAAACAGTCGTAGTTGATTTTTAAAAAGAAGGCTTTTTTTCGTGAAATCTCTGTTTGGGGTATCTTATTTTACAGACAGAGGCAACCAAATTTTATGAGTATTCTTCGATTTCACTTGGAATGTTAAATATGTAAGAAATTTTGTGAAAAAATAATCTTGTGGCACTCAATAATAAAGAAATTATTATTTTGCATTTTATTATTTGGTATTTCAACTCAATTTTAGCTTACAAACAAGCTGTAGGAATCATCTTTATATACATCTTACTAATATTATAAACGCGAAAGTTTGTATGGATGTATGTATGTTTGTCCTCTTTAAATCGAAATTTAATGAATTGATTTTAATGAAACTTTACAATAATATAGCTCATACATCAGAATAACATATAGGCTAAAATTTAGAAAACTAGCTATTTATTTTCAATAAATTGAAAATAATAATTATTGTTTAATAGAAAATGTCAAAATTTGAGAATGACATTTTGCAAAACAATGATTGTTAAATCAAAATACTATTTTGGAAAATATTTAAATTAGTGAATTTATTTGAAGTACTCGCTTAATACTTTGAATTGAATCAAGAATTATACATATTTTAAATAAATAGGTTAAGAATTTTGATATAAACAAAGATGGGACCCAGGAAAAGAAAATAGATTTCTCGAAGTACTAATCCTACTCAAACGAAGTCGCGGGCAGAAGCTAGTGTTACATAAAATCACTTTAGGTAGGATAATTTCACAAGAGGATATAAAGAATATAAAACATGTTATGTTATGTTTTGAATTTTATATTCATTTAATTACTAAAGCGTTTTTTTAATGTGTCCAATAACAATAACATATACAATAATGTGTCAACTTCCATCGTACAGAGTTTTAACAACTTATAAAAACCTTCATTAAGTATTATTTTACTTAATATTTGATATCGGATTAAGAGTTTGCGGACTTACTGTACGGTAGCAAGTAAATACATTGTTCGGTCAGTGACATTGCGTTTAGGTCCCACCCAGGAATCATGGCACCCTCAATTCCTTGGCTGTTCAAGTCCTCCGTCACGACACTAGCAACATTTTTCGCATACTCTGTTAGTAGTAGGAAATTTTAAAAAATTGTCAGTTTATTTTGGCCTGACGTTTTTTTTTTTCAATTAAATCTGGCTTTCGCCCGTCAACGGTGTTCTAGGCCATCATTAAAAATAATATAGAAATTTTCTCTCTTTTTAAAAAGAAAGACAAACATTCCCGGGTTACGAATAACCCAACAACATTTGAAAATCTCCTACTACCACCAGACTAAGCGGAAGATGTTGCTTGTGTTGTGATGGAGGACTTAGCCAGCCGAGGAATCGCACACGGAACGCCTGGGTGGTACCCAAATACTATGCCCACTCAACCACTGACCGGTCGAAATGGAAGGTGAATTTAAATATTAATTTTATTTAAATGGATATTTTTGAAAATTATAATGAATATTGGAGTCGAGTTCAGACTTAATACTTCAAGTAAATCAGATACTTGAGTCGGGCCATGTCAAGTCAGAATAATAGAAGAGTATGTGTGAGAAGATGTATGAATGTGAATGAGGCAAGGAGTGTGTGTCAAGACCGAGTTGTTTGGCGGTCCCTCCTCTCTGGGATGGTTAGTTAGTTAGTTAGAGTTCAGACTTCAGAGTTCAGAAGAGATAAGATATTGAATGGAGGGGGGGCGATTTTTGATAAGGCGTGATAGAAAAAAGGATATTTGTTTAGAGAGGGACATCCACAAAATATTTGATCCAAAGTTCCCACTTCTAGACCACTAATCTGGGGAGTCTCGGACATGATTTTTTTAAAAATGAGAAGGATCAGAACAATGTCCGACTCTCATTCGAATAAGTGAGAAAATTTATTTTTTGGAAAAATTGAGAAATTGTTGAAACCATGGTTTTGATGGGATAGTCCTTTGTATTGAGGCATTGATGTCTGACGTTAAAACATTAAAAAATTATACATGGACGCCCTGAAGTCTGCGTAATTATTGTACCTTACAAATTTTACTTTACATCTGCGGCGAGGAAAAATGTAAAATATACAAATGCCGTTAGTCACGAGCAAATTATAAAATTATCTCAATGTTGACAATGTATTTAAGCGTGTGCCGGTGACAAATGCCACCTTTTAGCGGCACGCGAAAAGTTTGTTTTGCTGCTGTAAAAACGCCGAAAAAACAATATTTTATCAACAAAACCATTTTTCTTTTCGCATTAATGTTTTGCCGGCTTCTAAAACATCCCAACATCCGCTGGGCCTTCAAATGTGAAGGTTCTACAACATAATATATCTCTCAGGGATCAAATCTGTAAAGTGTGACAAGGGAGCACCTGCCAACTGGGGGTGGGAATATATGGGAAACACGAGAGGAAATAAATAGGACTCTTTATTTCTAAGGCCGTAAAATGATAACAAAATAACACATTTCAGGCTCACACACAACTGGCCAATCCCCTAAAAGCCATTTCGAAATGAAAAAAAAATCACGAAATTTTCGTTCGTCATATCTCGTGAGTATAAGTGGTGGGATGCGGGTTTACTTAGAATCGTTCCGAATTATCGTTATGATGTTTGTTTCTATGGATTTCTTTAACGATAAAGTGTCATATGATCCGGAAAAATAAGATATTTGCATATTTTACAAAAGATTCTCATCTTTTCAAATGGCGGAAAAGTAGTAAGATGTGCTGTAAATGTCACACTTTAATAAATATATTATCTGAAGTAATTTGCGTGGATTGGTATTATTTGCATTTTTACTACGTTTTAGCGAGATTGAAACTACTTTTAAGCAAACATCGCGTCGTTATAAGAAAATTATTCGTGTGAATTAGTCAAATTTTCTAATTCGATAAAAATCTTATCTAAATGCTCAATAACACATAAAGAATCCAATAAAACAAATAAGAAGTTTTAGATCAATTTTTGTCGAATAACTTACAGGACTATTATTTTATGTTGATTCCACACGAGAGTCCCATATGCTCGGAGCCTGTGTGATTTTGACATTTTGGCATCTCTTATCTAATGTTTTAGGAATAAATAGAGTAAGGATTGATTGGGAAATACTTGACTATTCAGGTCTGGCCACAAAACGCTGAGGTATCTTTGGTTAAAATTCGGTATTTCGGTACATGATGATAAACCCTATATTGATGATTTAAAGATATTGTTGGGATGGAATAGAATGGTTCTTCCATACTCTTATCCTACCACTACCTTATCTGCCTTATGTTTCTTCAAACGCTTTGCGAATATTTTAATTATAATTGCGTACAGTCGGAAGCTCCAAAAAGCCGCCAACTTTGGCAAGAAATTTGTTCTATATTTCTCTGCGTGCAAACTGTTTCTCTGCCTCTAATTACTGCCGTAAAGCTTTCATTTATAGTTAAACGCAACACGTCTTCCGCATTACCGACGTAAATATATAATGATAATAATATGTGAATGTGCGACACGTACTACGTATTACGGGACTGTTAGCATGATAATTACAAGGAGGAAGAACGATTAAATACTTCTGAAAAGATATGTTAAGAGTTTTGAAATGACTTCACATTCCAGTAACAGTCATAAGAATACCGAACACAATTATGTTACTTGACATTTGCTTTTTAGCGGCAATACACTGCCGATAGAATCGGATATGATGTCATTACGAAGTTACACCTATGCATAAAAAAATTATAGAATTATTATAAAAGAAATTATAGCAATTGTGTCATTGATTCATTCTGTACCATGGAGCAAGGTCAGGAAACCACCAAACGTGTGATTAATATTTTTGTAGCGATTGATATTTACCATAAGATGAAAAGAGGATGTTTTCAGGATTCGTTCTCTGCTGGAATGTTCTCTAGGTTTTCTCCTTCCCATAACATGGGTCTCTTTAAGACCGAGGTTAACTGATTTTTTTTAAAACACCGTTTTTCATGGACAACACAGCAACACCCAAATATGAAATTAACGATGATATTGGTAATTTCCAGACCTTCCGTGTAAAGATACTATTATATTTAAAACGCTTTTTTTGTAGGTGAATTTAATTCCTTACTAAAATATCTTCTTCTTCCTTGCACTGTCCCAACTCATTGCCTAGGTAGGCTGTTGAGGTCGGCTCTCCTCGTTCTCAGGTTGTAGCTTCTTCGGTTCTGGGTATCTCCTTACTAAAATATATTTTGTGTAATTTGGGAAAACATAAATAAAAGGGTGTGTACAACAGAGTAAGGCAGAGCTGGCCGCATAAAAACTGAATTTTTTATTGCACTATTTAGTTAGAGACTTTTTAAGTTTAGAAGGGAAAGGAGATGGGATAACAGAAGGTGGGGAAGTACCTAGCTATTCAGATCTGGTCACCAAACGCGGCTAAAGTTATTTAAAGTTGCGTTTCAATTCTGAATGGTGGTCTTATTCCAGGGCGATACTGAGAATATCTTAAAATATAATATAAAATATTTTAAATAAATTAACAGTGAAATAACACAAATTAATAAAAAAAAACTTTTTTGCGCACGTTGGGTTCGAGCACACGACCTTAGGATTGGAAGTCCAGAGCTTTACTTTTGGACCACGCCGGCTGTCAATACGCTTATTATTTATTGCGCAGATTCTGGTTACTGTTGTGTGTTCTCTTTGGCGTTCAACGTATGTACGACTGACGTCGTAGATTATTCAAAGCATTCTCGAACCCTCGTGGTTCCAAAAATATGGTCACGTGGTTTGTCTCCAGCGTTTCGAAATGATACCCGTATTTCATGTAAGCGGTTTCTCTTCTGACATCAGTGGGGGTACGGTACATACCGTTTAATTTGACAAAAGTTTTGCTATTTTTCAAAACGGTAATCCGTAAGGTAGGCTTCCAATTTATGTCATATAGAGTTAAGGTTCTAAATTTTCTTCATTGACTAAATACGAAGTAAGTATAGATTACGGTACCTAGATTAAAACTTAGGAAAACAGTAATCATACAAGGTGCTCACTGTCAGTTGTAAGCTTTTTTGTTTAAAATTCCACACTCTCGCTGAACCCTGCTTTGTAACTTTGTTTCGGAATAATAACAGTGATAAGTTCCGATTATTAGAGCACCTTAAATGGAAAAGCATGTACGTAAGAATAGAAGTATTTTTTGTCAAATTTGAATAAATGCAAAACAGAACACATAAGATTCATAATTCTCAAAATTTTCAAAAGACCTCATTATGAGCGCTCTTAATAAACCATGCTTTTGAATGCTTTTTCGTAAGAAGGCGTAATGATTTTTCATATTTCATAAATAACGTTCGATTAGATGCAGTTACCACGATAAGAGATTTAGGAATCACTCATGATTGCAAATTTAAGTTTGACGTACACATCAGTGATATCACGAGAAAATCCTTTAAAATCATGGGTTTCATACATAGAATATCAAAACCATTCAAAAATCCCCAATCCAGTATTATACTATACAACTCATTTGTCAGAAGCAAATTGGAATATGGGAATGTTATCTGGAATCCACACTATTTGAAATACGCTAAAAATATTGAATCTGTTCAAAAAAAGTTTCTTAGAATGTTATCATTTAAACTTGGCCTAAATTCCTTACTTCAATCTTACGAAGAACAACTCCAACACTTTAATTTTACAACTCTGGCTAAAAGAAGACAATTTGCAGACTTATTATGTTTACACAAAATAATTCATAATAAACTTGAAACTACTCATTGCCTGAGCAATATATATATATTAATGCTCGTAACCACCAGATTTTAAGTCAATCGCAGTCTCGCGAAAAACGACCACTCTGCCCCTCGAGTTTAACCGACCTCAAAGCTGATTTTCGCGAGACATCGACCGTGGATAAAAATACATACGATTTTTTCAGACCTGATTTGTATGGGAAAAATTCAGCCAGAATTTTACCAATTGCAAATTTTCATATAAAAAAACTGATGCAAAAAAAATAAACTGCTAATAAAACTGATGTATGAAAACCTAGCGGCGAAAACTAGAAGCGCTCATTATTCGACGAAGAAATTCAAAGTTGTATTTCCAGCCGCCAGGTTCGCCCATCAAAAAAGGAAAAATTTATCGTCAGACCTTCACGAAAAATTTGTGAAAGAGCCTCAGTACTAAAATCGTAAAGTGTATATTTTTTTAAATATAAGGCGTCTCACCTCAAAACTTTACATTCCGACGAGCCTCGAGGTAAATCAAAATTGCGACTTAAAAAAGATACCTGGCTTAGATGTTTTTGTATTATTTCGACTACGACAGGTTTTGGAACATAAATAATATATTATATTTATGACTTTTCATGGAAATTTTGTCAGGATTTGTTTTCAAACGTCGGTAATTTCTGACGTTTACGAAAAAAATTCCGAGTTAAAAACTGTTAAAATGTTCGTAGCCAGTAAAAAAATGCTTTATTACGTATAAAATAAGTTTCACTTGCCAAATAATTCGAGTTCATTTGTTTTTTCTAGGTTGTGTAATGTCATTTATTGATTTTGTCGACAGCCAGCTCGAAAATACGAAATGGCTTTAAAAATATCAATCTCGGCTTTCAAAATTTAGTAAAACCTTATCGACAAGAGTTTTACGAATATAAATCGACGGTCATATTGACAACATTTCTTGAAAAAACGTCTGTTATTTTGATTTCCAATCTGACATTTGAAAAAAAACCACATCAAAGGCGCATTCGGAAACCGCTATAAAAAAATAATGGTTGACATGATTTACCTGCTCCACTGGCGGCAAGATTTAGTACCACTCTAATTTGCTAAGATTCATTTCAACATCAGTCGAAATTCAAATTATTCCCAAAGAAACTGGAGTGTTGAAAATGTTATTACATTTTAATCATAGCTTCAAATATCGTATGTCGAATGCATTGCGGTGAAAAATTTCCTTTCTGATAAATATGAATAATTTTTTTAATTATTATTAACGATTTTTTTTCTTATTTTTTTTTTTAAAGAAAAAAGAGTCGTTCGGTCGCGACTAACGCTGGTGTGTCATAGAAATATTTCTCCAATTAAGGTTCTTAGATTTTTTTATTTTTCAGTACAATTATCGTTATGAATAATTATTTATCACTAAAATAGTATGTTTGTTGATGAATTCAAAAACTGGACACTCGACTGATGTCATTTCCAGAAAAATATTTTAAGAAAAACAAAAACAAAAAAATTCTTCTGAAAATGCACAATTTTTAAATCAATTTATTTGTATTGAAAATCAGAAAAGGAATTATGCTGGATCATGTACTGTCAGTGCATTCAGTAGAGATGGCATATTTTGTTGTGTTCAGATAGTGATGTCAACTGTATAAGTACTTACCCGCTAACTTGAAATATTTTCGATGTAATTTTTGTGCGATAACGAGTAGGTACCTATCCGGACAATGTATTATTGGTTTGATGTGATTATTTTGGATTTAAAAATTTCAAATAAATAATATTGGGCCATTTCACTGCAGAAACTTAAGTAAAAAAATCATCAAAGATGGTGGCAAATATTTGCCAAAATTCGTATTGTTAGTTTGTTTTTCAATAAATAATTTTTTTTTAACAGGTTTGTTACAGATTTTTTCTGAATTTTTTTTATTGCAATTAAATTTAGATTCATATAATGTTTTTTTGCTAAGTAGTAAAAATTTGTAAAGCGCCGTTTTTGTATTTGGCATGGTTATAGTATCATTCAAGGTGAGTGGTGTGCATTGGTACCGCCGCCCCGGGAATAATTTAATGGATGACTTAATTAATGAAGTACTTTCTTGAGTATTTTTATAAAATGTTCGGGAAAACTACCGGGAGTAGAGAACTTTTTTTTTACAATCGCTTCATACAGGAGACCCCGAATAGTATTAATAATTCCTCTCAGGGCCTATGTCATTTTTGGGAATGCTGTGTGGAGGATTTCTTTTTGTAAAACGCCGTTTCTGTATGTTGCATGTTTATATTATCATTCAATGTGAGTGGTGTGCATTGGTACCGCCGCCCCGGGAATTATTTAATGGATGACATTCTAAACGGGATACTTAACTCGAGTATTTTTGTACAATATTCGGAAAATCTACAGGGAGTAGTTTTTACAATAGCTCGATACTGGAGGCCCGGAATAAAATAATTCCCCTCGGGGCCTACGTCGTATTTGGGAATGCTGTGTGGAGGGTTATTTTTAGGAAAGGAAGGAAAGGATATTCTGAGAAGGAAAAAGGTATGAGGGGTGGGTAGGAATCTGGAGATCAGTGTATGGAGTGACGGACGAATGGTTGTATCCCTCCCACTGCGGTGCAAGGTGATGTTCCGAGAGAGCTCTGCTGGAGAAACCAAAAAGTCTCCCTACTAATATATTTTTATAGCGCCAAAATTTCTCAAGAAATTCCAAATTTAAAAAAATTTCCAATTTAAAAAATTACATTTAAAATTTTTTTTATGGGTATCCCAAATGTTTCGCTACCCGAGGATTATAAAAAATATATAAAGGACCAAAGAGCATTAAATTCTTTGGGAATGCTGCGTGGAGGGTTATTTTTAGGAAAGGAAGGAGATGATGTTCTGGGAAGGAAAGAAGGTATAAGGGGTGGGTAGGAATCTGGGGATCAGTGTGTGGAGTGACGGACGAATGGTTTTATCCCTACCACTGCGGTGAGGGGTGATGTTTCGAGAGAGCTCTGCTGGAGAAGCCAAAAAGTATCCCTAAACCAGTCTCTCCCGATCTGGCCTGCCACGCAATTGGTGGGCAGACGCATCCACCTCCAAGAGCGGTAAAAACCTCACCCTATGAACCCTGGCACCCCTGCTAAATCATCAAACATAGCGAACAACTTCAAATGACCTATTGCAGGTGTGTTGGTTCCCGAGGCGGCGGTACCCATACCCACCTACCAAATTGAGGTTTTTTGCAATTCTTGCTTCATCCACAGTCAAAAATCATATTTGTAATTTTAAGACTTTTCTAAGGTTAGCCATGTGACATCGTTTTTCAAAAAAAGGTGGGGTTTTCATATTAGTCAACATTTTGGTGGCCATTTTGTTTTTTAAGACTTTTCTACGGTTAGTCATGTGACATATCGTTTTTCACAAAAAAATGTGGGGATTTCATATAAGTCAACATTTTGGTCGCCATTTTGTTTTTTAGGACTTTTCTAAGTTAGTCATGTGACATATAGTTTTTCCCAAAATAAGGAGGGGATTTCATATTAGTTAACATTTCTGTCGACATTTTGTTTTTTAAGACTTTTCTAAGGTTAGTCATGTGACATATCGTTTTTCACAAAAAAAGGTGGGGATTTCGTATTAGTCAATATTTTGGGCGCCATTTTGTTTTTTAAGACTTTTCTAAGGTTATTCATGTGACATATCGTTTTTGACTAAACCGAGGATGGGGATTTCATATTAATAAAAATTTTGGTCGCCATGTTGTTTTTTAAGCCTTTTTTTAGGTTAGTCATGTAACTAATCGTTTCTGGTAAACCGAGGATGGGGATTTCAAATGGATTTCATAGGTCGCCAGCAGTTGTACAAAATTGAGCGATTAACTCACAGGACCCTTTGAGTAGTTCTCACAATTCTTGCTTCATCCACATTCAAACATCGTTTTTTTTCTTCAAATATATTTTTTTTTTAAATGCAGGCTTACACTTCTTGCTTCATCCACATTCAAACGTTAAATCGCTTAGTGCTTTAACCAATTAGTTGCGTTGCAACGGGCAAAAGCTAGTTAACATTAAAGTTCCTAATAGATGCAATTTAAGGAATCATAATATATTCCATCTTGAATTATTTAATAACAATATTGCATACTACACTGTCACGGATGTGTCGTCTTTATAATTGTATTGAATGTGACTATACAGATATTTATGCTGACAGTCTTGCATATTTTAAAAAACATATTTACAAACGTTTAGAGAATAGTCATATTTTAACTTGAATGCTGTTACTAACTCTATCTATTATTATATTGGTACATCATATGTTTCCTTAAACATTATGTTTTATTTTACTTATACTTTTAAACCCTATACTTATTTTTATATTCTGTTATTTCTCAATTTTCTTATTTATAATCATTGTTACTCCGTAGTGAAAGACAATTTTTAGACTGTGCATGCTGTGAACATTTTTAAGTGGAATATTAACGCCTACGCTCTCAACAGTGCTTATTCTATAATTTTTCTTGTTAATATTCTGTAAATGTTCGTGTTAATAACAATGAATAAATAAATTTTCAACACTTTGGAGAAACCTGACGCCCGATAGCTCAGTGTTAAAAAGTCCTAAGTTTATTTCGTATTCGCGGCCATATTAAATTTCGTGCTCTATTGTAAAACTAATTTTAGATTAATTAATCATTTCAACGTAAACGTTATAATATTGAATTCCTCGAATGAAATGCATTTATCAAGCTGATTTGCTTCGTTTGAAATTTGTGTCAACATCTGAATAGCCAATTCGCATTTACAAAGCTTTTGATATAATATTCCACGACTTCCATATTATATGTTGTATTTCCGCCGACACATGGAAATTTGGATATTTCATCCTCGGAGCTAAGTAATTTGGAAGCACTTCCATATCCTAAGCCATGCGAGCAGTGCGCTCGAATTATGTCAACACGCAAATTCCGCATTCTTCCCCTCCTCTTCCTACTCTCCACAAGCTGATCCTATCCTCCCAACCCTTCTCTCATCCTTCCTCTACTTCATCTTCTTCCATTACGCTTCAAAAGGTGGTTTCTTGCTTTTAGCAACTGAAATTCATACCAACGTACAAGAATTATTGATAGATGTGGTAATAATAATAATATCTCTCTTTTACCATGGGATTAGCGGGATAGTTGTGAGGATAAATAATTCAAATAGAAGTAAAAGAGGATGATTAGTTCATCACATTACGGTATAATAATAAAAATATTTCAATGATTTCTGGAGTGCCGTTTGTGGATGCGTTGTACAAAATTATAATATATTTCGACAATGCTCTACTTACTTCTCACTTTAGACAAATGTCTATTACAGAAAATTAGATACGGTCTGCACGCAGTGGACGCAGTAATAATATTAATTAACCACTCGAGCACTTTTTGCCACATTATGGCACTATTTTTAAAACCTCGGATTGCTTTGTTGCCAAAATGTAACTAATTTTCATTTTTTTTTATTTTATTAAAACGATTATATAATACAGTGTACATTCAAAATATAACATAAACTATTCTGTAGATTCTTTAAAATATTTTAAGGTTAAAGATTTAATTATATTTTTTTAATAAATCCTACAAATATTTGATAATATACAAAATATAGGGGAATTCATTGGCTACATAGAACTATAATCAGTTTGTATGTCTCCATATTCAAATTCGCAGGTTCTGAAAAAAATCTTTCTGTTTAATAAGTCATGATCAAATACATTTAAACATACTCTATTACCTACCGATACATTAGTTTATAATTACGTTTTCTATGATAATGTATAATGCATAGAAGATAGCTCTTTACTTTGGTATAATTTTTAAAATAAATTAAAATTTATTTACACTAAAGCGATATAAAATTATTATGGCCTCCTAAAAATGTAAAGCTCAAATAAAAAAATTAAATTCTTCCTTAAATGAGTTGTGAAAATTTCAACAAGATTTTATTTCTTTATCGAAAAATAAATATCAGTTGATCCACAATATTATTACACCGAAAGCGGCTTCATTGTGCACTCTACGTAATTCAGTAACACTTTTAGAGTAAGTTAAATGTTTCATCTCCCGAACGTAACCAAATTTTAACGACTTCGGAGCGCGCTCCAAAACTTCGTCGAAACAAATAATAAGCCCTTTGTATTCTAGGCTAGCGAAATGGCTTCTAATTGACTCAAAACAAAATGTATTGTATCGAACCTCCGATATTCTGTCGGAAATTGTGTTGTTTTGCCAAGATCCGACACCGCTTGTAACAATATAAACTCACTTAACGTAATACGCTTCATTGTAAAAATCAATGGCCTGTTTAGACGAGGCGCCGTGCCAAATATAAAAATATACTAGTGTATCTTATCTCGGTAGAAACAAAGAAGAACGGTGCTTTTGCCTCTAATATAGCTTCTAGTTGCCGGCTTCCGTCGTTAGATTATACAACTGTGCCAGATAACTTTCTAAATTATGTCCTAGGGATTGTGAATCTGAGGATGTATGCGACGTCGGGTTTTCAAAAAAATGGACGCCAACGCCGAAATCACTAAAAGCATTACTCCGAATGAACATTTTTCTAGCCACAAAGTTTCCAAAAACCAACAATAATTGACGCAACCTATCAATAAACCGTGTTGCACGCTCATACCGCGATAATTAGGAATTTTTTTGCAAAAACTGCAGATGTTGTTTTTTGTTCTTAAAAAAGTTATGATATTTTTTTAATTTTTATGTGGTTTACCAAGCGCTCGTATAAAAACGCCTTTATAATTATTTTTTTCTTCTTTTTTATTTCGAAGAAAACTTCATCGGTAGGTTTTCACTTTGTGATGTCATTATTTATTTTAATTAAAAGACAAAATAACTTTGTTTACATCACTTTTATTTATACACAATCTTCATGTTTCGTGAACGAGGTTCACATCATCAGGAACAAATGTATACTAAACTTAAAAATTAAATCGTCGGTATACTGATAAAACCCACTAAGTGCATGACTGACGATTTTGAGATAAATCAATTTGAAAGTTTGACTGTGTAAAAGTCATGTTCGCATTCTAAATTTTCAATTCCGTAAAATGCTGTTATATGTATAGTTTAATTAACTTATAATTTTCATAAATCATTTCAACTTAATAAATTGTTTAACCCCAAAAAAAATTTACAAGGATAAAATGGTGGGATTTTAACTGGTTTTATCAGTACACGATATAAGTCAGTACTTTGAATTTAATGCTCAAGAAAACGTTAAATAGTTTCAGAGGATTTAATTTCTAGAGGAATTAAACCATTATTCAGAGAATTTTAATGTGTATTAAAACAAAATATTAAAATAAATACAAAATGGCATTTTTAGTTATGCAAATCATAAAAAGCGTTCAAAGAAAAAATAAAATAATGAAACTATTTCGATATTTAAAGGTAACATTAATTAAGTTAAGAATGAATTATTCTTGAGTACCATTATCTTCAAGCTCACATTCATCATCAGCGGGCTCCGGAACTCGATCCTTCAGATCGATATTAGTGCGGAGTCCATTGTACCATCCATGTAATTCTTCAGGGATAATTCCCTTTTGACACAGTTTCAGTAGGTCATTTTTCTTGGCCTGACTTATCGCCAGTGGTTCAGCATAGAGTCGTTTTAAGTCTCGGAGAATAACTTCGGAAACATTATTTATTTGTGGGCCAGGTGAATTAAGAGAAGATCTTGTAATTAATTTTCTGTTAGGTGCTTTAAAAATTTCTGCAATATTTATGTGATGAAATGTGTCAGACATGTCATAAATGAAGAAGATTTTTTCCGTTTCTCCTTTCACATACCTCAATCTTTTTATTTTTAACCATCTAACTTGGTTGCCTTGGTCATCCTTCGTTCTGTTTATCATAACCTTGTCAGCGAGGTCTTTCAAGTCGATGAATTCATCATGTTTGAACTCTTTAACTTTGTATGGCTTGACGGTAACTATTTTTTGGTCAATTTTGCGCTTTTTTTGTGATCTAGCTTGTTCGAAGATATTAACCCAATCATGCATGGTATACACAGAAGAGTTTTTCTTAACATGTTCTATGCTACTATGCATTGAATCTACTTCCATATGTGTGTGGCCAGATTCTAGAAATTTCTGCTCAATTATGTTGATGTGCTCAATGTGTTGAACGGCCCAAAGTAGTATTACAGCTACATATTGGTTTCGATTCTGCCCTCCGCATGTGTCGGAGAACAAGCTTATTTCATTAATATTGTCCGGTAAGTAATTTTTGAGGTAGTAGTACAGGATAGAGCCTATTTCGCAACTCCCACGCTTTCCATTTATTTCGGACCATGGAAAACAGTACGCATTGTTGGGGGCAGGTGCCTCATATAATGTAAGATTATACACACATAATTTTCTAACATAGTAGAGAAGGCCGACTTTTCCGCTTGGGATTTGTAAAACTGCCTGTAGATCGAATGTTAGTGACATGAAGTTGTTTTCATTGTTAGACCTCTCTTTATCTTTTTCCTTCTCTTTATTACAAATATCTTTTCTTTCCATGTGTTCTTTGTAGTTTTCTTCTAATTTGCTTTTATCACTAGCCTTTGCATAGTTTGAACAAATTAGGCACTGATCCTTCTTTGGTACAAAGAAACTTAGATTGTAATTCTTTGAAAATATTCGTCGGTATGTTATTTCTGTAACAGGTTCGGTAATATCCGTTTCTTTGCAATGCTCCACGTATAAAGCATGCATTTTTCTTATGGACAGAGAGCTGTCCAAATACTTACGATTTGACGATTTTCTCACGTAGTGAGACTCCATGCTTGGAAATGATTCAATATGTGATTTCACATGATTAAAGATGTCCACCTTAGTTTTATGTGGGGGCTCTTTTTGGCCTCTCTTGTCATCTTGAGTGTAAAATCCCTGTGCATTTTTATTCTTGATTGCAAGTTTTATAACGTCTGGTGATATGCAGAGAGTTTTGGTCATGAAATTTTGGCAAACTGCTATCTTGTCATTCCCTTTTGGAAAAAAACATTTTTTTGCATACGATCTTTGTTTTTTGGGTCTGATAGCCAGAATGCGCTTTGGTTCTTGAATGTGCAAATTTGTAAACAAGAAATTTTTTCTTGCCTTTGAAGTCAAGCTGCCAGTATTGTCTACAAAGGATATTACGTTCATCCGAAGTAAAGTTCTTGTTGCATCTGTACTGGCATTTATCACAATTAGCTGGCTTGGGCACCTTAGAAGGTCTTAATTTTTTTTGTGTCACATATGTTAAACCTTCAGCCCTTCTCATTTTGGCTCTATTCACAGCCCATTCACGAGGGTCCGCATCACGCCACCTCTTTAATGGCCCAACATCCGTTAATACTCGATCCAGGAGGTCTTTTAAAACATCACCAATTATTTGGGTAGCATTCAGAGTATCCAGTATATTAACTTCATCCATGAGCGGTTGTTTTTCACGTTCCGGTAGTACTCCAAAGTCCCCCAAAGTAATTAAACTGTCTTTAGAACTATCAGCAATTGTGGAGGATTCATGAGGTTGGAAGGATGGGTCGTCATCTGAAAAATCTTCTTCAAAAAGTGATTCAAGTACTTCAGCAATCAATTGTTGTTCGTCATTAAGTTGTTTGTCTTTAGAACAATCAGCAATTGTGGAGGATTCATGAGGTTGGAAGGATGGGTCGTGATCTGAAAAATCTTCTTCAAAAAGTGATTCAAGTTCTTCAGCAATCAATTGTTGTTCGTCATTAAGTTGTTTGTCTTTAGAACTATCAGCAATTGTGGAGGATTCATGAGGTTGGAAGGATGGGTCGTGATCTGAAAAATCTTCTTCAAAAAGTGATTCAAGTTCTTCAGCAATCAATTGTTGTTCGTCATTAAGTTCTGAAGAGTCGCTGTCGTATGAATAGCTGTGATTTGGAATTGTCTGATCTCCACCTGAAAATTAATATTAAGCTGCATAAATAAATTCCTTGTTTTAATTTTAATTACGAAAAGAAAAAACTGTAAACATGGTAATTTCCGTAATTTAAACGAAGGCAATTTGCACCTGCACGATTGCTTGAAGTTTCTCCATCTCCTTCAGTTGCAGGTGCTTCTTCAGAAGTATTCTGTGCCGATTTTACGCAGTGTAATGGACTGGCGTGGCTTTGCCGTGAGCCATCTGCAGTTGTTGGAATTTGCATCCTGGAAATAAAAATTTGTGCATTTAAAAACTATTGACTGCCCTAACTCACCACTCAAAGTTAATATTTGTGTCCAAAATAAAGTTAATGACTGTGTACAATGAATGTAAACACAGCCGCTGAGAACTCATTTGTCGTTAGAAGATAATATAAACTTAATAACATATCAACATTTCTAGCTACAATAATATTGCATCAATTATTGCTGAATAATTTTAAAAATAACTCAGTTTCACATAAGTTTATTAGAGAGAAACCTATAAGTAAATCAAACATAGTAAGTTCACTGACCTTGTCAAATAAAACTTTTATTGTAACATGTATGTGACAAAAAAATTATTAATAAAAAAAAAAAAAAATAATAATAATAATATGTTGCCCCGCCGCTTAATAAGCTCCTGCCTTCGTTTTAATAATGAATGAATGTGCTCCAGATTATCCATAATTGTAATTAATTGCACTCACTAATCAAGTCGGAGACACAAACAGATGCACACGCAAGCCACAGTGGACTGACACTCACTGAGAGCATGGCCGCGGCCGCATCTTGTGTTTATTTACGTCGGTGCGGTCGGTACGCGTTATGTCTTGTTCACTCATGATAGATATTCCATAAGAGTGAACAAGACGGTACGAAACCTGAGTAAACGTGGCATATTTCGCGCGCAGCGATATTCCGTTAAATCACAAACCCAGATAGTTTCGCGTGAATACTACTAATCAAAGCACTTAATGACCTTTAGCTTATTTCAATAGTCAATGCTTAACTATCTAAATGTCGCTATAACAGTCAGTTGAAATCACTTATTTGCATTTAACGTATTTTAACTGTCAGCACTCTTCATTTTAACATCACCAACATGGTCCGTTCAAAACACCTATAAGACTTTAACTGGTTTCAACTGTTAACAAAAAATCATTTCGTTCATCCGTGTTAACAAATCATACCAGTTATAGTAATTTAGGGTTTTTTAATTGAAATTATTTCCTATGAACGAGCATGTAATGAATAAATAAATAACGCTAAGGTCATTTAAATGGTTTTACTTGATATAATATTATTCGTTCGGCGAAGTGAAACATACCCATAAAAAAAATTAAAGTGTTATAAATTGTTTTCATAGAACATATTTGAAAAAAGTTTCCACTAAAGGAATTTAGTTGTTTTCAACGGAATACATTTTTAGGTAACAAGAGGGTTAGAGGTTTTTAGAAAATTCTAACTTTAAAACGAACCATCGAAGGATGTTGTGGGTTTTAACAGTCGATAGAGCTCAAAAAACTGAACAAAACGGCATTTTTAACTCATTTCGGCAAGTTTTGTCATTTAGCTGGTTTTACCAGTATACCGACGAAATATAGATTACATATGGGAGGAAAGGCTAGCAGGAAGGGGAAGGGGTAAGAGTGGGGAAGTTTATTACAATTAGGAATTTCAAAGTCATTTGCAGGGAAAGACCGGTTAAGTGGGAAAAAGTTCAAAAGAGGGTTTATAAAAATTTGCTGATTATTTATTATGTCTGCTTTATTATTTACATTTTTCTAATTTCTAATTTCTCTAAATTATTTATCTGTGATGCCTTGTAACCCGTATTATTTCTTCCCTCTCGGTCAGTAGTGAGAGGGAAGACATAATAAACTGTGAGAGTGGCCGTTTTGTAATATGAACGCTTGCATTACTCGCAAAAGTGGAGCTATGATAACACTAGATAATTATATACATTACATTTTTCTGGTAATCATAAATTTTACTGCCTTGTTTAAAAAACGTGTCAGAATTTTTTTTCTCAGACTTGCGGCCAGCGAGCATATTTCTAGATGATAGTGGCCCGCGAACCTTCTAGTACTGCTCACTTGATTAAATAAAATATCATAAAACATTTGTAGTATAGAAGATTCAAACGTTTTCTGTTCTGTTAAACAAAGGGTTCAGAGGAAAACTTTTTTTAGCCTTTCTTCAAAGAACCAGCCCAGCCTCTAAAAATAACAAAATTATTGTTACATATTTGTACTGGACGCTCCTGCAAGTAGCATTGAATATAAAAATGCCGGCTTCCTCTTCAGGGTACCTTGGGTAAGGCTTTGCAAAATGAAACACAGACTTCACGAATGTCACAGGACAACTGACAACTTTCGCCAGTTGTATCATGTGTTAATAGGTTCTTATATCTTAAAGGGATGTGAGGGATTCTGGATGAACACTGCATGCATTATAGTTCGCAATTTTAACTGTTGAGGTCCCACGGTTTGTAGTGAGAGTAATTCAACCTTCCAAAGGCAATATGACACGTATTCGGTGATTAGAATCTTATCAACAGTCAGTGTAGAAATGTGTGAGAATAGATAGAACAATTTCTTATTTATAACATTTTAAATAAAAATAAATCTCTGCTGTCCGATACAATATTATTAAAAATACTAAATTTCGTGGTTCCACTAAGGTTGAAAAAAATTAACCTTCGCAGCGCAGCATTTTTTTTTTGTTGTTCTTCGGATCTATGTTTGATGCATTTTAAAGGTTTCTTTTTAAAAAAATACCAACAGTTTTACTGACCAAATTTTACTCTCCGAACGGTAAAATCATAAGTTTTCCAAAATTGCAAGAAGGTATTTTTTGTCTATGAAAATCGACAGAATTTATTAGTTTGGCCTTAGAGGTACAAAATTTTTCGCGGGCGGCGCTCTTTTTAGCTATATAATTGTTCTATTAAAGAAATATCATTAAAGTAATTATAAAAAGATTTGCGGTACCATCCACTGCAAATTAAAAAAAACTCTACGAACAAAAATAAAATGGATAAATTGGGTTTGGTTAAAAAGGTTGATCACCACTGAAATTGAAGGTTGGTAACAGCTTTTTTTAGAAAACCCCAAGAACATATATAATTTTTATTGACGGAGGTTTTTATTGTGTCATCCTTTTCCGAAATTAAAAATTTACCTCACTGACAAAAAATTTCGATTGAAATAAAATTGCTTTCTTAACAACCTAACAACACACGCTTTGAAAAATTTCTTTCATCCTTCGCCCCAGTGCCCTATTTTCGAACCTACCTTAAAAAAGATGTTCAAGTAAAAGTATTTAGAAATGAATATTCATGAGACCGGAAATAAGCTTTAAGGCTTTTTGATGATGTTCCTGAATTGATCGCTTGGGGAGAGTAGAGGGGGAAGGTTGGGTGGTTTATGAAAAAGTTAATTAAATGTAGTCCCCGAGAACTAATTAATTTTTATATTTATCACAATCTACCTTGCGAAGTTACTAAGCTGATTATTTATTGGTAGGCAGATATAGAAAATGTTACCCGTGAGATAAATCTGTAATGTTTTTGTGAGGGTGTTTACTTCATGATATTTCTTTGATGACAACTTCAAATAAAAGAAAAAATGTGGAAGGTTTTTAACAACAATCGTAACCCTTCCTGACAGGAGCTTTTAACTGATTTCATTTGTCTTTATTTAATTGAATATATCTAGGCAACACTGAGTTTCGAAAGTGGCCTACTCAATTTTACGAATTCTGTAATTATCTCAGCTTGTTTAACCGAAGAACAATCAGCTGACATCGTGGTCATCTGTCGTTGTCAAATTGAAAAAACGAGAAACAACTAGAAAAGTGGCGTAACCGTGACACTGAGCAAATCGGCAACGGCCGACATAGCAACCAGCAGGGCTAGTGGCGAGTAAGGCGATCCGCTCACTAAGGCAACTGAAAACTGTCAACTGGCAACTGTCTTTGTATAACAATGTGATGGCCCGCACACTACACAATCACTCAAAAACCCGTTGTCAATGGTAACGTAAGCAGTGACCATAAATAAATCGCGACTTGCGCTGCTGATTGACGCGGCCGGCCGTTGCTAGTTGCCAGCTGTCAGCTGATTGTTCTTCGTCTATGGTTAAACAAGCTTTTTGATCAATCAAGACATATAAACCAGCCTGTTTTAGTTTGGTTTCAGTTGCCTCATCAGCGGAGCGCTTAAGGCGATCAATGCGGCAATGTGGTGGCCTGCACACTTCACAATGACTTAAAAACCTGTTGTCAATGGTAACGCAAGCAGTTACTTGCGACTCGCACTGCTAATTGCTGGGCCCGGCCGTTGCTAGTTGCCAGCTGCCAGCTGATTGTTCTTCGTCAATGGTTAAGCAAAATTTTTGACCAATCAAGACATAGAAACCAGCCGGTTTTTGTTTTCCTTGTCAGCTGAGCGCCTAAGGCGATCCGCTCACTGAGGCAACTGAAAAGTGTCAACTGGCAACTGTCTTTGTATGACAATGTGATGGCCCGCACACTTCATAATTACTCAAAAACCCGTTGTCGATAGTAACGCAAGCAGTGACTCGCACTGCTAATTGACGTGGCCGGCCGTTGCTAGTTGCCAGCTGCCAGCTGATTGTTCTTCGTCTATGGTTAAACAAGCTTTTTGACCAATCAAGACATAGAAACCAGCCGGTTTTAGTTTGGTTTCAGTGCCTTGTCAGTGGAGAGCCTTGCTCCAGCGATAGTGAGTTTAGTTGATAACTGGTTTTTTCAGTTGCCTCGTCACCTTAGGCGCTCCGCCCACTGAGGCAACTGAAAACCAACTAAAACCGTCTGTTTCTCTGTCTTGATTGGTCAAAAAGCTTGGTTAACCATAGAAGAAGAACAATCAGCTGACAGTTGGCAACTATCAATGGCCGCCCAGGGCAACCAGTAGAGCAAGTCGCAAGTCACCGCTTGCGTTACCATTGACAACGGGGTTTTGTGTGATAGTGTATGTGCGGGCCATCACATTGTCATACAAAGACAGTTGGCAGTTGAGAGTTTTCAGTTGCCTGAGTGGGCAGAGGCGCTTAGACCCCCGCTCATGGAGAAACTGAAACTAAACTAAAACTGGTGGGTTTCCATGGTTTCCAACCAAACTTCAATTTTACGATTTCAGTAAATATCTCATATTTTTTAACCATAGACGAAGAACACTTAAGCTGTCATCCCAGCCATATTTGTCATATTGGCATTGGCGAATAAAAAGTAAAAAGTCCCGAAAATTGACAAAAAACTGTCGCAACTATGGCACCAAGCAAACCGGCAACGGC
The DNA here is from genome assembly GCA_951813805.1 of Limnephilus auricula. Classification (NCBI taxonomy): domain Eukaryota; kingdom Metazoa; phylum Arthropoda; class Insecta; order Trichoptera; family Limnephilidae; genus Limnephilus; species Limnephilus auricula. Next base: position 19,967,318 of record OX638406.1, read on the forward strand.
CAGCCGCGGCAACTAGCACGGTGATTTGCGAGTCACTGCTTGCATTGACATTGAAACAAGTTTTTAGAAGTTTGTAGTTGCGGACCATGACATTGACAAACACAGGATAGCGAGTTGAGTTGCAAACTGTTTTTTTCCAGTTGACATAATCCCAATTCAATTATATGTATAATTCCTAATTTGAAATTAAAAAAAATTATACAGACTGTATATTATAGTATATAATAATTAAGTTTGTAAGTATTTAAGTATCTACTTACAATTTTTATGATCACAGATATAGAAAAAAAAATTGTGTGCTTTAGACCACATGACTGAAGTAAATACTTCTTTTGCCCCATTTATATGTATGTACATATGTATGTTTATATCTATAAAATATTTACATTTATTAATTTTTGCAAATATTTATTTAAATTTATTATCATTCCCCTCGCCCCATCAAGCCGTGCGCATCGACGTCCGCTCCCCCCCCCGCGTTTGGAGCGTCACTGGTATTTCAAAATACTGACTGAAATATTTATTGCACTGGCTATGAGAGGAAGAGAGAAAGAAAATGTGTGCGCGCCCCTTTGCTTCTACAGTGAGCCCGTTCGCCACGCAACGCGTTTCACTTTTCGTTACACATTCGCTAGTTTACCCCTCAAGTCAAGCGTGGGTAAAGAAGTATTTACTTTAAAAAATGTTTTGATTTATTAAATAAGAGAAATATAAAACATACTTAATTGGACACGGGGTCTTTTGTTTACAGAACTACCTACTGGTAGAATTTTAATGCTTCTGTAATGTGTACTATTTAGAGAAGATTAGATAGATTGAATATGAATCAAATGTAAATCGATTTACATTACTGAATTCCTCATTTGCAGTATCACGAATAAAACGTTTTGTTTATTTTAGATTTCACAAAGCTGCGCTGGCACCATTCGGCGAATTGCATCGATATAGCTTAAACGAAGCGAGCTTTCCATATGAAATATTCAAGTAGGATTTTTGAAAAATTCAATCAATTTAATTTTCAATAGCTTTATTATTCTTTCAAAAAAAATTTTTCAAGAAGGTTTTCACTTTGTGATGGCTTTATTTATTTTTTACACTTGCTTACATAATTTTATTTTTTTATTATTTGTAATGTTGACTAAGTTATTTGTCTTCTTATTAAAATAGCTTTATTCTTAAAAATACTAATTTAAAAATACTAATAAATTACATAGACTTAATCCAAATATTATGCAAGTTGAATGTGAATATGTGATGAAAATGACGGAATGTAGTTAAGTGGCAATATTTGCTAGGGATAGGTATGAGCGATTTGGTAATAGGATCCTTCTCTGTATCCTAATTATTTCTTTCATATTCTCACTGAGATATGTTCATGTAATCTTCTACAAAGATTCATTAACAGATCGAAATGCTCGAAGGTTAAAATATTTCTAAATAAAAAAAATCCAAATAAATGGAATATATCCGAAAACCAAAATCGTATTTTGAAAGGTGTGAAAAAACACTTTTAATTTTTGTAACATAAAAATTTTGCAATATAAACATGAAAAATTTAAAAAAATTGCTCACCTTTATTTTATTATAACTTAAATACGGATAACGAAAAATAATAGAAACTTGCTTCTTTTTTTTTTTACATTAACTCCTCAGGGCCTATTTCATCTAGTAATATGCAGTGTGGAGAGTCTTTTTGAGGAGAGGAAGGAGTGAATATGGGTCTTGAAGAGACTCTTGTAATAATGAGGAAACACATATACCACAGCAGAGGTGTTGAACACAAGAACGAGTCGTAGAAACGACCGGTTCTCATTTGACAAATGTCAACCTTATACATATGTTGGCGCGCGTTTGGCGTGTTTTCCTACTATGCACCGGTGCCGAGGGGATCAATGATGCTAATTCCTCGGAGCATCTTCCATTGAAATACCGGTAGAACAAGGACAGCATTCCCCCCGACACCTATGCTTTAAAGATTGCAACCCGTTTGTTAAGACGGGAGAATCTATCAAACAGATCGCCCGTTTCTGCGCAGAGCCGAGGTTTTTTTTAAAGTATGGTTGGGCTTCAGACCAAAGATGGCTGCCTTTAATTTTCCTTTCCTAAAAAACATATAATGGTAAATTCACAAAGTTTCATAATTTTTCTTTAAATTGTGGACGAAAACATTGGTTTTATATAGGTGTACATTTCAATTATTTTGTGGTTAACTTCCAATTAGATCATATTTCTTACCATGTTAGTAGAATAGCCACAACGATCTCGATGAGAACTATACGGGTTGTTCCCAAATGCAAAACCATTAATCTGAGAGTTTCGTAAAAAAATATTTGGCCCATTTGCTTATTGTGAGCGGCTGAGCGCGTTGTTATAAGTACAGTATTTTGACTACCTACTCTAGTTTAATTCATATCAATGGTTCGCTAAAATCACTTTGCTGCCATCACCAGCGTTTCATATTTCATTTACCACAATTCTGGTCCAATCATACCGCATGACCCGCCTGCACCTCACAAGCTCACTATAAACAGCTGCAGCTCGGCAGCTTAACAAATAATGATGTGAAATTACGTGCAGCTTATCGGTTGTCAGTTGTTTACTTCAATACAGCGGCAAATCATTCCAATATTTCCTAATATTGGACATTTTCGTCACTATGTTTTGTCGTTATAATGCTTTCATGCCGTTACTTTTACGTTTTGCTTTTATGATTTCACCAATACCAGATTACCAGAAGTTGGGGTTTTTGAAGAAAAACTTTTTTACGCACGCTTGACTTGGTTACGAAAAGTGTGATCGTGCGAGGAGAACGATAATAAATTAAAATAAATATATATTTGTAGAAAATTAATATGTTTATAAACATTTATATATTTGTAGTGTATAGCCATAAGCGTGTACCTTAATAGATCACGTTCATTCGGGAATGATCGGTACAGCCGAAGATTCCCGAATGAGCACATTGGCAGGCAGTCGCGGTCGAAGAGCGTCGCGGCTGGCCAGACCTAAATAGAACATACCTGTGATCAGACGTTACGTAGAATACCATTGTATTTACGATCCTTTGCAATAAACAGTAAACGAACTTACATTGTTATTACTTGGTAGACATCGTGGGCTAGTGAGTCACGACACAAATAAGCAGAACATAACAATATTATACATATAAACACACAACCACATCTATATATACATACATATAGATGGAGCTAAAGAAGTTTTACTTCCGTCGTGTTGTCTAAAGCACACTCGTTTTTTTTTTCATTTAAGAAATTCTGATACTGATTGCCATAGTACTCCTCTTTCTCCAGAATACTAATGGAGAGTAATAATTCTGATTCTGAGTCTTTAGTGGACATCTTTGATTTATCACTTAAAATGCCAAAGATTGTTGCTTGGGCAGTTCTGTTAAGAACAAAAAATTACTGTATATAAGTAAAATAATTTATTTTATAAACTATTCTTATATACATTGTACATGCCCCTAAAATCGGTGTTAAATTTAATATATATATGTAGCTAACAGCCATAAACATTTAACATTCATAAATTTTCTACGCTGGCATCACCAATAACGGTAGCGCGAATCAAACCATGACTAGCGAATATTATTTTAGTTTCGTCGTTCAGGCAGTTGGCTATTCTTCCCTCAGGTAGTTAAACTTTTAATTAATTGTTAACATTCATATTCCTGTAAATATATCTGACTAGTTTTACTAAAGTGTTTTCATTGATAAATAACCATCATACGCAGCCCATTTTACAGGACTGGTATAGTCTGTAAACCATAATCCTATCAAAGATTAATCATTGCAAAGCAAGTGTACACACACACAATCAAGAATAATTTTGGTGACCCCGACGTGATCTGAACACGTACCTTTCTGATATATTATTTATTTTGAACTCCCCATAGGAGGCCCTGAGGAAAATAATTTCCCAACACATCTAAAGTGGTATTAATCAATGAGATTAACGGATACCACAATTATTAAAATGTCACAGATATTATCACAAATATTATTGTTTTACAAGCGCAGACCAGTGAAAAATCACGATATATTCCTGGAAATTGTGGAATTTGTAGAAGTTGAAAGTATTTACAAAATATTTGCCTCACGTTCTTGCCCTTCAAAAACAGATAAGGTCTAATTTCTTGTAATAATAAAAATATATTTTTGTTGACAAATTAGAGAGTCATTCGGCAATTTATCTTCTTGACCACGCCGAATTGAATGAACATCATCAGTAAACTTTAAAAAAAAAACGGAATCTGTCAAACATTTAAGTAAAAGATTTACACATTTAAAATATAGACTAAAATTATTATTTAACCGTACCTAATAATTTTCTGATTGTGTGTAGTTTACTACCATTAGGTATCGACTTTATCGCTTTTCTGAAAAACCACTTCTATAAAAATAACATCTAATTTCAAAGCATATGACTGATATTCTTTCTCTTTTTCACGAGGAATCAAACATTTAACTCGGATCATTTTAAGAATTAGAATTCTTTCCGTTTTTTCTATTACCAACTTTAATTACAATTTAATTAGAAAAACTGTCAAAATTCTTTAGCATTTTCTCAACTACATCACTTTAATCCTTAGGCAAAAAGAATCGCCAAAAGCGATGAAATGCATTCACTTAATAGGTTTTTTTTAAATATATATATTTTTTGTGCATTTATTTCACAGTTCCTTCCTATCATTAATAAGGTCTCTACTTCCAGTCCTTTTGCTGGTAGGGAGCTACTGCAAGTGTCCCGGCCTGGTAACACCGAAAGGAAACAGGGAAACTTTGTGTGATATTACTGAATAAGTTGGAGGTGTTGAACTTTATGCATTACCGGACAACTTCAGTGTGTACTCCTTACAATAGTAGCGGTGCGGGGCGTAGACTATAAACTCTACGTGTAGGTGTACGATGCGCAGGAGTGTCAAACTCAATCATAAAAAGAGTCGAATTTTCTACCAAAGTTCCAAAGGAATTTAATTTGAAAAAAACATAAATTAATTAGCATTTAAAGTACGTACTACAGCCACTGCTGGTTACAAGCATAAACATTTAATAACAACATTCAATGTAATGGCACCCTACTAAGGGAAAACCGTCCCATAAGCGTCCATCTAAAACTGGCATTTGCCACAAGACTTGTTCACTTGTTTCGCCGAAAGTCCATGTTTTTTTTACATTGAGGCTCTGAGAAAAATAATTTCTCTTAAGGCCTATGTAATCTTTGAATGTGGTGTGTCGAGGTTCTTTTGAGGAGAAGAAAGAGTAAACATGGGACTTGAAGAGACCCTTGATGTAGGAGGAAGGAAACACAGAGGCCGGAAAATCATTCCACAGCTGAGCTTTTGAACTCGTAGAAGCGACCGAAATTGAACGGTTCTCGATAAATGCCGATTCTAAGTCTGTTTCAGCTAAAGAAAAGCTTCTGCTGAACTTAAATTGTGATCAGCAGAAAATGACAACTAACACGTTATCGAGTTCATCACAATTTGATAAAAGCTGAACCGCACCTAAAATCGGCGTTTAACGGGGACCTTTCAAATGTCAAAAAAACAAAACGGCTATGAATGTCGTATTTGAATTTCTCCGTAATATCTGGTCCTAAGACATTTTCACCTCAATTACAAAACCCTTTAGGTTTTAAAATTAGCCCATTGTATCACGTTATAATCGTATCCGATTATAGAAAATAAGATATTTTTAGTGGTTGGGCCTTTACACAATACACAGCTAAACTTACCTACATTATACATTATCATGAACCGCTGTATTTGTAGTCAGAATTGTTACATTTCCTAACCTACCCTCCTCCCGTAGACCACTTATTTCTTATTACCCACGTCAGTCACTAATCGATCCTCACCGCATAAACATCTCCGCATCAATATTCAGTAATTCACTCTCTGCCGATGTAAATTCGTCTCCAATAAGGAAAGTACCGCTACTATTGGGTAAACATTTCGCTAAAAAATACATTGTAATATAAACCACATCGACAGAAGAAAGTATTCAGCAGTAAGTCATTTCAATTTTTTTCTTTACATGTATGTCCACATAAGTGTAATGGTTACAATACATACACATATTTCAAAGGTAATCGATTGCAAAATTATATCCAATTTGTTTTATGGGGATCTGATGACGTGTCAGTTAGTGACAGATCTGATATATCACAACGTAACTGAACGGTTTTTGATTTTACGTGACAAATATAGCGCTCCGGATGGTAATTATGTGAGATTTCGAGCCACATCTATGTAGCCACAAATGAACCGCAGCCCTTAACTTTGACTTGCCTGGTGTTAAGTGCAGGGGCTAGAGTGCAGAGTGCAGTATTTAAGCACTAGGGGTGTTACGGTATTCGATACGTAGTTCACGCTACTGGTATTGGTACTGTCGCCTTGGGCGGATTACTGGGACGCTGCTTGTTAATCCAAGTATCGTTAAGATCAAGAGATAAAAATACGAGAGTTAGATCATTTAAGACGGTTGCTGAGTTTTGCAGTTCTTATCTTGTTTGAAACAATCATCTTAGAAATAGCGTTAAGAGTTTGCTACTCATAAAAAAAAGAGATAAATGCTGGACGATGTTTGGTACGCTAATCATGGATTAATGAAATACATAAAAGTCGTAATGGGTTCTATTACTTATTGATTTAAACTGTTGGTTTAATTTCCATCATGGGGTTTTGACGTACATATAAATGTTGCTACATAGTTTGTTCGATAAAAAAATGAGGGTTGACCATCGTACGATTGTGGGTAGTAAATCAAGTAATTTTCATTTTGCAGAAGTATAACATATATCACTCATCTACCAAGCCATCTACAGAAGTATAACATATATCCTGATGATGGACACTATGACGTTGTCTGAAAAGTTACAGTGTCCATCGAATGTAGCACAGTGGCATAATGAATTTTTAAAATTTTGGACAAATACGTCGTTATTTATTAATTATGTAAAGAATAGTGTAGAGATTGATAAAATTTTGCATTATTTTTTTTTTTTATAGAGAAACCTCACAAGAGTCCCAACTGCTCCCTTCTGGAGCCAGTGAGACTATGGCATCCCCAATTGGAGTATGTTGTGAGGCTGAAGGTAAGTGGGGAAGGGAAGGAGATGGGGAAGAGGAAGGTGGGAAAGTACCTGGCTATTCAGATCTAGTCACTAAACACGGCTAGAGCCATTATTAAGCAACGTTTCAATTCTGAATGGTGGTCTTACACCAGGGCGATACTGAGAGTATCTTCCACTCTGGAACGTGCCGCAAATATAATATATATTATTTTTATTAATTAATTGTGAAATAACACAAATTAATCAAATAAAATTTATTTGCGCACGCCGGGTTCGAACCCGCAACCTTCCGATTGGGGGTCAAGTGTCTTACCACTCGACCACGGACGGTCGTCGATACTTGACTTTCAAAACATAAATCTAAGTTTTTAAGTTTTCGAACAAGAAAAACTTTCTACATGACATTTAACCCCCCCCCTTCCCTTTTCCCACCCCTTTTGAGGTTTTTGATGAAATTTTGCACACTTGCAAGTAATAGGAAAGCAACTACTGCCTACATTTGATATCGGAAAACTCTATGTAAGATGTGTAGGTATTTAAAATACTAATGAAAAACAAACAAATAACCTGCCCCATTTAGAGGATTTGCTTAAATGGACTAATAAGTCATCAACATCACAATTGGCTCTACAACCCTTGGTGGATCTTGGCCTCCTCGAGAGTCTTCCTCCACTCATCTCTGTTTTGTACTAGTTCTCTCCAGTTGGAAGCTCCAAGGTACGTAAGTCTTTGAGGACGTTGTCGTTCCATATTAATTTTGGTCTTCCCAGGCTCCTTCGCCCTACAAGTATTGATTTTAGCAGGGACTTTAGTGCTTGATGCCCTGTCATTCTTTCCACATGACCCAGTCACCGAAGTCTTCCCAATTTTATAAATTGGACTCAAAAGTATCGTAAATTAATTCGTGGAGTCAGCCATGAGAGATACCGTCTCAACGAACTGATTGCGTAATGGCAGAATGAAGGTACTGTTCTGTACTGTAGGCGTCACAACAGAACCTAAACAATTGGATCTGGAAAGAATACAACAAGTATTTGTGTTACAAAACGTATTTTTTAAGAACTTTGAAGGATCTTGTACAAAGTGGAATTTCAATAATACGAAAATAAACCACTGAGTGATAATCGTCGCCTTGGATATTTAACATCAGAGATCATCTCGAGGTGGGAATACATTTTGCGAAGTAATTAAACTAACTGCACTGCAGTTCACCAGCTGAGGTAAAACACGCACTGTCAACACTTTGTTTCCATGATGGGAATAATTATTAGTAAGGAAACTTGTCCCGGTGAAGTGAGAACTTGCAGAGGTTTCTCTGCCTCAACGTCTCCTGTAACTTGAGATAAATGTTCTAACGAACTGGATACCTACTGCAGAAAACTTGGAATGATCTTGGTTGCCGAGAGTAATTTAATTGTAGTAAATGTGGTGCATGAAAATAATTTAATGATACAACCTATTAATTTGACATCATGCAAATGGGATTGTAGATGCGATGGTACGAGAGACAATAATTATATTCAAGAACGCACTCGTCTTCGTTATTACAACATTTTTAAAATTCTTAAAATGAACCATTTCAAGAATTCACCTGATCGTCTTAAATTTGTTTAAGGCGTATCCGATTTCTATAAAATACGATTTGGCTTTTAATTCAAATCATTACTCAAAAAAAAAAAAAAAACGCATGAACTTTTAACTGCAGTTTAAAGCCAATGAATCCATCTAAATTTTCCCACCTATCCCTTAATTTTAGGTTCAATAAATTCGACAAATTACGGCAATCGATGGCTCAAGACATTATTCAAAATTGCCAATTTGCCAAAAATCAATTAAATCATTAACTAGTTCGTATTGTGCATCTAAAGGAAAAACATTTTCAGAAATACTAAATTGTCACATAAGGATGTTATTTACCTTTCTTGATTGTTAGAAAACAGAAAAAAATAAACCGTAAATCCTGATATGTGACTGCAGTAAAAAAAAATTTGGTTGCTTCTGGTGAAGTTCTTCAAATATTATTAAATATTTTAATTCTCCCTTGAACAGAAACATTATCAAATTGATCTGTGATCTGCCTAGTAGTTAAAGTTTCTTATGTAAATTGGCAACAATAAAATATTATTTCAAAACTTATTATTTTACAGTTTTAGGGCAACAATAAAGATATTATTTCAAAACTATTTATTTTACAGTTTTAGGGATGTCGATAATTTTATTAAGAGTCTGTGAACATAATCTTTATGTATGAATAATAAGAAATATTTTTAGGCACACATTTTATAAGCTCACTGCTCGTAGCCATGAACGTGTCAATGAAACCCGTTTACATACTGAAAAGCTCAAAGTTTTACTGGAAAATAGAAGTTGGATTGAAGGACGAAATTTCGACGTGAATTAGAGTTGAATGGTGTGGAAACAATTTACGAATTTAGGAAGATGAATTTGAAGAAATTTCCTCATAATTTCGAAATATTTTTTTTTCAGATTTCTCGGCTGTACGTGAGCAAAATTCTTATTTTTCCTTGACTTAAATAGTAGATTTAAAATATTTTAAATATATTTCTTCAATCTTTGCAAAATTACTTGGTGGCATCATTTTAATTAAGTAAAATAAATTACTTTGTGTAAACCACTATTTGAAAATAATTTTTATTTATTTGCTTCATCTAAAGAAATTGTTATTTTATTTCCTTTGTTTATTAGATTATTTTCATTTTAAATTTACCTTTACTTATAATTAGTTTTAAATTTACGTAAAACAGATCTTATTTATCAAATGTCTTGCCTTAGCTTCTCATCCTTATCTTTGTTTTCTAGTATTTAGCATTTAAGTACATCTGATTATTATTAAACAAACAAGAATGTTGATTTGAGTCGGGAACGTATTTCATTTCTTTCACTGTTCATTGGTGCATTTTTTTATATTAGCTCCACGTAGAGCCACCAGGACAAAAAAAAACATTAAGAGCCTATATCGTCTTTAGGGATGCTGTGCGGAGGGTATTTTCAAAAAATAGAGGAGAGGAAGATCTGGGAAGGAAAAGATATGTGTGGATGATAGGAATCTAAGGATCAGTGTACCCAAGAGATATTATTATTAAGTATGAATCCGTCCTTCCCGCCGCAGTGCGGTTTCCGAAAGAGTGGAGAGATCAAAAGGTCTTCCTAACCGGCCTGCCACGCAGTTGGTAGGCAGACCCATCCGCCTCCGAGACCTGGTCGCCTCCTCCCCCCATAAACCCTAGCACCCTTGCCAAGTCACCACACGTAGCGAACCACTGGGTGACCTATGGCAGAGGTGTTGGTTATCGAATAAATGTTTATTATCTAACACATTGATCTGGCTTTGTAAATATTTGATATAGGTAAAAAAATAAAAATTATCTCTTCCTCTCAAAAAATATTAGGTCCTTACATATGAAATTGGTGTTTTGCCGCCCTGGCAACTTTGATCTCAAATATCTTCTCTTTGGTTAGGAATTCCAAATTCAAATTTATAAAGCTATTTACTCATGTATTTGTGTTTCGAAAATTATAATTCATTAGTTTTTTCCTTAATTGTTTTTTTTTCTTTGCGTCACTTAGTTTACAAGTAACTTTTTTGGAGTCAATTTTCGCTTAAGACATGGTTGGGCTGGTTCGGAAGGGTTCAACCATTGCGATGAGCGCTTCCGATTATCGTACAGGATCCACTTTTCATCACAGGTAATGATTCGATCTTAAATGCCTATTTCTAACCACTGTACCACACGGTTACAAGATTGAGGTCACAGCGCCTTTAGTATCGTCGGACCACTGCATGGTGACGATCTCAATCCCCGTCAACTTCAGACCGCCAAACGAAAGGCTGAAGAGAAAAGTCTGGCACTATACGTCAGCAGATTGGTTCAGTCTGCGGGCACACTTTAATGCTTTCCCGTGGTCAGCTGTCTGTTTTCGGACTTTGGATGTGCCTGTGCATACCCTTTGACCTATCCAGTTTGTCTCTCTCGATCCATCTATTTGTACCGCAGCAGAAGAGATGGTTTCAAACATTCGACCCTCCTGAACACACTGACCCTAAGATTCCTACCCACCTCTCGTACCCTTTTTCTTCTCAGAACTTTGTCTCCTTCCTTTCTTTAAAAAAACCTTCGACACAGTATACCTAACAATGACATAGGCCCCAAAGAAAATTATTTTCCTAAGCACCACCCGTGTAAAATAAAAAAAATAAAAATGTTAAAAAATTAATTAAAAGTAGTTTTTCTGTCGCTTGATAAACCAGTCGCTCTGAATCTGGGTAAAGTTAGTAATGAGAGCTTAGTTAAACTTTTGATACGACCGGCAATAGCTATTTATACCTATAATATGGTAGGGTTTCTTCAGCAAGCTACATAACACAATTCTTAATGCACTGGGCCAGATGGCGCTTTTCTCAGCGGCGAAGCCTTCAAACTAACTGAATATCCGTGGGAAGAAACCGCTAATGTAACAAAAAGAGGCAAAATGGGTTTTAACATTGAAGTGTACACATCTTTAACTTTATCTCAGACTGTGCATTAAATTTTGGTACATAGGAGGAGAACATTTAGTTGTCTTTGACATGACGAATTCTTAATAATGATGTAGTTAATCAGTTAATTATTGTAGTTATTCTCAATTTGGGGGCAGGTAAACATCCAAATGAAGCGATAATATAAAAGACAATCTTCATTGCCTTGACCGGAGTCTTAATTTCCACCCCCTAAAACGATCCTCCACACAGTATTCCCAAATATGTCATAAGTCCCGAGGGAATTTTGTTCTTTAGGGCCTCCTGTGTGGAGCTAATGTAAAAAACTAGCATAGAATATTACGTACCAACAGATAATATTTCAATTTCTTGATATGGCTTAAAAATGGAAAAGAGAATTACACCTGCGTAATCGTGTTAAAAAGTGTAAAAAAATTCTGATATTTTAATTAATGAAGACAATTTGTATATTTATTTATTTTTATTTGTTTAGCAGATAAAATATTTGTACATATATACGGTAGTCCCACAAAGCTGTATTATGGCAGCTTGTCTGTAGGTTCTATCAATTAAACATTCTTAATATGATACATAAGGAAATATTTATAAATACACTTATAGTTTAAAGGAAACATTATAATAGATCACATAGTAATATTAGATAATTTAAATTACATATATAAAATCTATAAGATATATCAATTATACCTGCCTAATAACAAGATATGTGGGCAGCTATGTTAAGATATTCAAAGACACTTAAACAATTCATGAAGTTAAAAATAAATAAAGATTCTGATATCTTGTGATCGTCTTTCAAAACTTCATTTAAGTACTCACAATTTATTATTCGTTATTTATTTATAATTTATTTTTTGTAACATTTTTAGAGCATTAACAATTATTACAATAATGAAATTGCCATTGAGATGCGATAGATATTAACACTCAAATTAATAAACCAAAGTTTACTTGTTACTAGGTGGAGATGTTACTAGTGAAATAACAGAAATAATAATTAGCAAATTAAAACAAGTTAAGAATATAGTGCGGGGAAAGAGATGAAAAGAAAAAAAAAGTCACAACAATAAAGGATAGTAGAGCAATTACATATTTTTTGTTTCGACAATCTAACGGAGTTAGATTAGCTTATAGCTAGTAAAATTATCACATGTTCTTTACGCATCTATAGTTAACGTGTATTAAAAAAAATCACAAAAATCATCACTCAAATAGAAATACTTCTGAAAGGAATCCTGCTGGAATATAATATTTATAATTTATTTATTTAATTCGCACGGTATAAATATACCATAATCTAATGATTGCCATCTCCTATGCACAGGCGGTATGTGGGCATGCTGAGATAACTTAATTTATTATTTGTCTAGAAAAAGTTGAAACAAACCGTATTAACGTTAAAACTAGTTGTACAATATTGTTTATTATTTTTTACGGAGTTTAATAATACCTAAATATATACGCAGTGTGACAGCGCGTCGGGACGGCCATTTGCATGGAGTCGTTCCCGCAAAACCTCCAAGATAAATACATCCTTTCAATCATCGATAAAGCCGTCGGTTAAACCTCTCCACGAGAATGGGCTAACGGCAGAGGCGTGCTATCACTTTTTCATACGATTTTCCAAAACCAAGAGCTCTGCATTCTTTCACAGAAAAAGATCTTTTATTTCAATAAATTTTTTTATTTAAGCTAGGTAGTATTTTTCTGATCGTATTGTGTGTTGATTTTTTTTCTGAAATGTTCTGAAAATCTAAAATAAGTGTCGGAACGCCCCTGATAGGGGTGAGTGTCCGGTAAAAAGTCACAATGAATCACCCACCCCCTCTCCCCCCCCAACAAACCCCATCGGAAATCCCCAGACGAGGACAGGCGACGCCATAACTTGCAGGATGAAAAAGTAATAGGGAATGGGTTTGAATTCGAGGTTTGTGCCTATTCCAACAGTGATTTCAATTGATGTTCGAAGCATCAAAATTAAAACTTATGAATTGTTTCCAATACCAAATGTTGACAATTTACAGGGTGTCCAGGGGTAAAGTGTCGTCACTTCGGGAGGTGATTCTGCATGATAATATAAGTAAAAAAGACAAACAACTTTTTCGAAATTCCAGATTTAAGGGGTACTTTTTAGCTAAAACGATAAAATCAGTCAATCGTATGTGGCCAGCACTACGTACTCTTTTACGCTGTTACGATACGAGTGACTCACAACAACCCAACGTCGCGCATCGCGTGCGGGCGCACAGCAAATTTGTTGGTAAGTTTGTACCTTAAACTAAGGAATTTTAATAGGTACGTCTTTTTGTATGGGAAAAAATGTTGAAATTTCGAAAAAAGTCATTTTATCTTTTTTGCTTATGTTATCATCTAGAATCACCTCCTGAAGTTACTACACTCTACCCCCGGACACCCTTTATTTAAGCAAGCTTCCATTATAAAACGATGTAAAGAAAATAAATATCAAAACTTTACAAACTAATGAGAAATTAATATCAATTTATAAGCTTATTTTAAAACAATTCTGTATTGCGCGGTATTATCCATATTTAAATAAAAACAAGTATTTTATTTTTATTTTTTATAAAATACATATTAAAACATACAATCTATGTAAGCAAGAATCAAGACTCCCTTTTGAGGCACAAGAGCTCATCTTTTTTTAATAGGTGAAAAAAAAAATCTCATTAAAAAAGTCACCGGAGACCAAAATTTCATTTACATGTTTTACTCCAAATAATGTCTGTGGTATTAAATGTATCCTTTTTGCCTGCTCAAATGGTTGAATGAACTGATGACTAGTTGGTATAATTGATAATTAGACAGTTAAGATGAATTGCTCAACGATGATACAGGTACTTTAAGTTTTAAACTGACATACGACAATCTTAAAATACACAAGTGGAAAACTTTCCCATATAAGATTGTGTATCTCAAATTAAAACACTACTCAGTAGCTACCTAACTAACTGAATTTCCCGTTCCTACTTTTGCACAAGTTTAAGGGGTGTTGCCATTGAAATTGGTTGTTATTATTTCTAACAAAGTTTGAAACGCAAAACATTACGCCCCGAATTATTAATGGTGTCATTTAGCAGCACGGTGTTTGCAGGATATTTTTCAGCTGTGACATTTCTCCTTCGTCCTTTATTCTGCCCATACATCAGCGACATCTGTTGGCAACCTGCGAAACATTTTTTGTTTAATAACACTGAACAGATTCATCGATAGAAGTGTACTGTGGGCGTGTTGGTTTCCAATTTTTACTTAACATCTGGTGAAATTGATCAAATGTTTTCAAATGTCGATATTCTTCCTTAATGATTTTTTAACCAGTATGGGGCCTAGATGTATAAGATTCCCTGGGAGTCTGTATCATTTTTGGGGTTGCCACAAGGGTTTATCTTGACGGCCTCCGTGTTTAAGTGGTAACGTTATCAACTAACTAACTAATTTAAAGGTGATTGGTTCAAATCTCAGTGGGCGCAAATAACTTTTATTTGATTTAATTGTGTAATTTCACAAATTAACATTTAAAATATAAAAAGGCATATTCCAGAGTGGGATTTGATACAAGCATCGCCCTGACGTAAGACCACCATACAGAATTTAATCGTCGCTTGAAATGGCTTAAGCCGTACTTGGTGACTAGTTCTGAATAGACAGGTTTTTTCTCACTTTCTCTTCCTCCTTAAGCCTCAAATTAACTAATTTCCAATTTTACAAAAAACTCCTAATTAGATTGAAAATATATTAAATTTAAAAAGGAATTGAGTAAGTATATCCACAAATATTGATGATTTGTTAGTGATTGAATACAATTAAATTGAATATATTTAAAGGTATATTACGTCTGCCAAAAAATGCAAATTATATATTTATATGTTTCTGAAATTGTCAGCACACGCGACGATGTGAGCTAACTCAAGATGAATAAATAAATAAATAAATTGGGATGGCATAGTATCGCTGGTTTCAGATGTGAGCAGTTTGAACTCTTGTATTCACATTAAAAAAATATTCACAAGGACGGCATTTAAATATTCTTTCTTAAATAGTGTATCAATTTCCCGTCTGTTTTCTAGGAGCCTCGTATTAATGGGACACATCATTTTTATTATCTTTCTTTCTGTTAGTAATACAGATGTAGATATCACTTCTAGGGATTATGTTCAGTGTTTACTGCGAAATTGTTATTCTGAAGGTAGGAGAGGAATTGTGACATTTCTAATTATCATATTGTATTCAGAATTTGGCTTTACAATGTGGGTTTAGCAGCATAATTATTATTGCCCAGGTTATTTCGTGTTAATTTTAACAATTTGTATTATTATTCATCCTCGCTATTGTTATAACTGTGAATGAATTCTGGGTGATATTGTTCCAAAGGTATTATTAAACCAATCAAACACAAACAAATTAAAGGTAAAATTTTCTGTGCCATCTTTTTGAATAAATAAAATCAATCTTTGTTTTTGAGTCAGGCAAATTTGTGATTGAGAAATTATTAGAAATAAGATTATCTGGTCCGAAAATCAAATTTAGCAGATTTTTCGACAAGTCATATAAAATGGCATCATGAGCATTAGCAGATTAATTAATTGTTTTTGTGTTTAATTCTTAGAACTGTTTATTTTTTAATTTAATTTATGACGAATTTGATTATGTTGTTATTAAGAAAGCTGTAATCGGAAACGGAATTAATTCATTTTAATGCGGCATCTATCGTTGGGTAGTAAAATTGGTGTAATTGTTTTAAAATTTACACCATTTTTACTACCCAACGATAGATGCCGCATTAAAATGAATTCATTCCGTTTCCGATTGCCGCCGATCTAACAGCTAGTAAATTGATTCGTTTTCGCTACCCACTTCACGATAAATAATCTTGTATAAATATAAATTATAGTGCTGAGGTACTGTTTAAGAAACCTGTAAGTATAGAGTCATGCTTATTTGATGTACGTACACAAAACACATTTATACTTATAACTCCATATTTCTATAAAATTTTGTAATGTACTCTAATACGGTTTTTTGACGTTTGTGCAATGCATTAAACCATATATTTATACAATGCATTACCAAACCTTTGCAATGCGTTTTCATTTGGTAAAGGAATGTTTTCCTACAATAAAAATACAAAAGTTTCCGTTGATAATATATCCCGAAGAATTCTTCTGATTTTTATTGCAGAACCAACAAAGAGTAGATTTCAGCTATTTACAGTATTTTCAGAATTTCAGGATGCTCCGCAGCTGATTCCCGATCCAATATTTTATCCACCAACATTTAAAATGCATTAGTTCCAAGTGGAGCGGTGCGAAAGGGACCGTGCACTGAATGCGGTGGTGTATTTAATAATGCTGCATTCCTCTGTCGCATATCTGAGCCACATAACAAAAAGGTTCGGATTCGGATGGCGACGGTGAAAGAGAAAAATGCGATCTGAATTTTCCTACGTAAACTCTGTGGTCGGGTTATTGTCAACCCACTGAGTGCGGTAGGATAAAACGAAACAAAATTATTATTCTTTTTTAATGTGAATGTCAAGCCAGTGTAAATATGGCATCACCAACATTGCGGTATGTAGTGAGGCCGAAATTAGTGGGGAGGGAAAGCGTTGGGGAAGAAGGAGATGGGGAAGTGCTGGGTATTCACTTTTTGTCATCAAAGACGCATAAAGTCATTTCATAATAGTAGTATTTGACCAAGGTGATAACGAGAGTATATTTTATTTTTGGACGGAACGTAAATATGCCCTGTATTTTTTTTTTAAATTTTTTTTTAGTAACGTAAATTAATTAAAAATTAAATTATATCAAATAAAATAATCAGGTGCCATTCGTTTATAGTAAAGTACAAACCAAATGTATTTTCGACCTACTTTTGTTTATTTTAGTCTGGTGAAATGTGCGAAATAGTGCACTGTATAATTTTTTTAAATTTTTTATTTAGACTACAATATTTTCCCCAAATCCCCCCTCCCACAAACCCCCCTCCTTCATTCGCCTTTCCCCTCCAGAAATTCTCCACCTCCTTCCTCCTTGGCTCCCTGCAGCTAAACTATATGAATTACATACATTTTTCAACTAACTCGCGCTATCTTCTTTAAAAATATATAAAAATTTCAATTTAAAACATTTGCACTGGGTGGGCACTTAATAACTAACCAAAATTTTATCACAGGAGGATGAATGGTGAAGGAAATAATTTAATAACGCTAGAGCTCAGTAGCACTATATACAGAAACTTTCACGGGTATGTACACTTACGCAACAAATCCCCAAAGTTTCATCGCAATCGGATGAAAAATTTAGGAACGCATAAGGGACAAACAAAGAAACCTTCATTTTTATATATTCAGATAAAATAATAATACTGTGATTTAGGAGTTATCTTGGAGATTTATTGTTATTATTTTAAAGCGCAGACGGTTTACATAAAGTAAAATTTTTACTTCATTCCTTTAACAGTAACCCAGTTTATTTGATAAGGTTTATCAGGGTTGCCATTGGATAAGTGGCTATTTCTGCTAGTTCCACAATGTGTTCTCCCAGGTATATGAGCCTTGTTCATCTTAGGTGAAATAGAGTTCCTTCATCCTCTTCATATTTTCCGCATCTATCGGTGTTCATGAGTACTTTGGATTGCCTCATTCTGGGTGTCGTCTCCCATTCCTTCCAGCGCTGGAGTCATGGATTGCTATGTCCTTCATAATATTATTATCTCCAGAGAATATCATATGGTAAATTCTGGGACCTGAATTCTCCAGTGCTTATTATCCTTATAAACTATAGGATGTTTGAATGAAAGGCTTAGGTTCTGGATATAACATTGACTGTTTATTGTCATATTGAAATTATAATAATATTTCTGAGGACAAACGTCCTTCCAGGCCGAAGGTCGAAGTTTTGATCTGAACAGCTCCTGAAAATCTAGAGATTTCGTAAATCCACCTTCGCTCACCTACGGTACAACTCGACAACGAGAATACACGACCCGAAGATCCCGTAGACTACTTTAGTAAAGTATGTAGTAGGTAGATCATAGTCATACTTAATATACATTAAATAGAGTAAATACTCAAACAAATAGATCCATTCAGTGAAATAGTGGAATATTAATTTACCACTTTAGTACAATATTGAATATATGTGCAATCAAAGCTTTCTTTTAAGAATATTACATGCTATTGAAAGCCTCTAAGTATTACTTCCGTGAAAGTATTAACAACTGCATCTAATCTGAGTGGAAGCGAGTATATTATAAATTACTATTGTTGTATTTTAGTTTCGATGTAATTGTTGCAATAAAGTAGAATTTTGGACCAAGTAGTTTGGTTGGTATATATGCTAGCGAAACAAGAAAACGAGTGTTCATAATATTTTATTAATTTATCTATTATTTCTTTTACGGATACTCTCATGCAAAATCATTCATACGTTTAGTCACAATATTGACTTGAGCTTAAAGTTGGTTTATTTTAAATGGTAATCCTCAGTCAAAAGGTTAACGTTTGCATTTCCCTTGACAAAGGCTATGTAAGTCAACTTGACTAGAATTGTCAAGCAACCTTTTCCCATAAATTCCTTGCTAGTAAAATGTACATTAAATAAATATTACCCTTTGACCAAATGAAACTCTCGCCTAATGCTTACTGGTTTCCTTTATTCAATCTTTCAAACGCTTTACCCTAAAGGTTTATGCAAAATAACTTGCAATCAATAAATTAATGATCAAATGAGGGATTTTTTCCAATTTTTTTTCACATATTACTTGTAGATAGGTACCTATAATTATTTAGTATAATATTAAAAAAAAAAGTAGCAATCAATTTTTATAATTATCGTTTTTAGTTTATTATAAATTTTTGCCAAGATTGGTCATATTCACCACTGTTAATTTTGTAACAGAAATTTTTTTGACATATTGGTGAATTTTTGTAAATTTTATGTTAATCTTGGATGATTATTAGAATTATTATTGATGATTGGTGTCTACATGTCCACAAAAACTAGTATCGAGAAAACGAGGTTTGAAGTTTGAGTTTATGGTTTTTACTATGCAGATATAAAAAAAAGTAATAAAAATAATTCGAAAAGTTCCCGTTGAAAATTTGTATTTTTTGAGTGTGGATATATTAGATACAACCATAAAAAAATCCAAAAATGGACATTTTACAAACCAATCATCTGCAAGCGACGTTTATCATAGGTTTCTTCGTCAGAACAATAAGAACACAAATAAAATATAAATATAGGTCTACAAAACTGGACATACAAATTTTTGAAAAAGAAAAAAACTTTATTTTCGCTCTCCTGAACAATTTACACCTTTTCAAATTTCCATGATCGATGTCGAGGGATATACTATACCTTATGTTATAATACCGAAAAAGTTAACATAACAACCTGAAATACATAACAAGGTAACTTCGTACCAAACATCATCGTGTTATCAAGAGAACATCGTAATAATGAACATGATATACGGATATTTTATACAGGGTAGATAGATACAAACGTAGGTATATAATAACAAGCTTAGTAAAATACGGATGATCCCGTTTGCTTGGCTAAGATTAACGTATCTTAAACAAGATTATAGGGCTGCTTGTTCCTCAGTGGAAGCGGTATCTCGGGCTTTCTCGGAATCAAGTAATGCCATGAAATATTTATGAGCATTATCAACGTAATTCAATAGCTCTAATAATATAACGTTACATGAAGCTAACGATTTCTTTCCTAAATAATACTGGCATTTCAATACATTTATCAGTCGGAAGACGTTCTTTGGATAAGACATCAATATTCTTTAATATTATATAAATTTATATATTATTTTAATTTTTTTATTTTCTCTCACATTCTTTATATTGCATATGTTAATGTACTGTATAAAAAACCGACCACCATAATACGGGCATGTGCCTAGCATGTTGGCCAAAAAGTCATCATTTAATGTAACAAACAATTCTATGAATAAAGAAAACATTTAAAAAAACTATTTGGTTTGGTATTGCATTTGATTGGTTTTTTTTTATGAAAGTGTAACAAACACACATATACAAACTTTCGCGTTTATAATATAAGTAAGATTAGTAAGATTTGCGTCACGTTTCAGATTGGAGGGTATTCTGCGTTTCGCCCTGGTGTAAGACCACCATATAGAATTGAAACTTTGCTTAAAATGGTATTAGCTGTATTTGGTGACCAGCTCTGAATACTCAGGA
Organism: Limnephilus auricula; assembly: GCA_951813805.1. NCBI lineage: Eukaryota > Metazoa > Arthropoda > Insecta > Trichoptera > Limnephilidae > Limnephilus > Limnephilus auricula. The sequence goes on from OX638406.1 coordinate 19,988,170, forward strand.
ATTCCTCCTTTCTCTCCCCTATCTTCTTCCCCACCCCAATAACTTTAGCCTCCCATCATACCTTATTTGGGGATGCACAGTCCCATTGCCTTCAGACGAGAGTAGTTGGCGCTCTTTGCGGTATTAACTTTAAAATTAGATTTTTGCAATCATACGTAAATATAGCATACAAAAAACAGCATTAAAAATGAAAAAAAACTGTATCTTCCAGTAGTCAGTGCGTAAAATTTAATTCAATACAAATACGAGTATCAAATCATTAATATACAATATAACATACTTCAGAACATAAAGCAGTAGTGATGTATGCTCAAATGCCAATCCCTAAAGCTTTCTACGGAAGAGATTGCACCCAGAAACAAACCGGGTTTTGTATAAAAAAAACCGTACTCTTATAGTACAGTTTATAAGGAATCACATATCACAAAATTCACTAAACTTACTAAAAACAACACAATATCACCTGTACGTACATAATTGTATATTACAACATCCATGGTACTCTTTCGATTAATTAGTTCAACACATCGACTTCGGTGATGGGTCACGAATAACAAAGTGTTTGCAAAAATAATTATCAAGCCAATGTTATTATCTATATCTAACTTTTTAGTGAAAATGAAAAAATCTGACAAAGTTCAAGTGGGATTACCTGTAGCACCATTACTAATTGCATTGGTTAGTCGCTACCTATCGAAAGTCCCTACCAATCTCTCTAGCTAACAATCGGAAATTTTAATTTGAAAACTATACAATTTCTCACAGAATACAAATATAATTCATAAGCAATATCACAACATCGTATTATTTAACATTAAAGATATGGATGAAAATTGCAAAAAACATTTAAACTCGATTTTTAGGTTGGTCTACCTGTGTCCTGCTGAACCGATCGCCGCTACTTCTGTTTTGTTTTGACCATCTGGAGTTAAGGGGATACCCGGTGGTGATTTTTCCATACAAACGTATCCCCTTTTTATCTCTCTGGATTTTAACCCTAGAGAAAATATTGTTTTTACATAAAATAGATATCAACTACTAGCGTGTCGGTATTTTTAGTTTTTTTAAAGTTACTTTTTATATAAGTTATGACCTTCCAAAAATCAATAAAATTGACTGGTTTAAATGCCGTTAACAGACGCTCAGTATACAAACTAGACAATGTTTTTTTTTAAAGCAAAACGTACAGACATGGATTAGTTTTATCTTATGTAGTTGGTAAAATAAATGAAATAAAGAAAATTGCTGCGAACCAATCCCAGGATTGAAACCAGTGAGAGAGAGTTGGTAAAAAAAAATTGAAAATCAGTCCACTTTGGGAGGAGAAAAGTGGGGAATACAAAACCTCGATTTTAGTTGGGTATTAATAGCCCGAGATGCATTGTCCCTTTCGCTCAATACCCGGTGGAGTAAGAGCAATAGTGCCAGCAACAATTTAGTAAAAACTATTTTTTAAATTTCTCCACCACCGGGTTTCATCTTAATGTGGTGTTCTACTTTGAGACCGTTCACACCGACTTAAACATTTCACCTCATCAGGAAATAAACGATTTATTGTGTGCAGTCTGTATATTCTATTAGTTGTTTTTTTTTCATTACACTCTGTCGGTTTTTGCAAAACTTTTTCTTTTAAATTATTTTCTTGGCTGCTCGTTAGCCTTTCAACTGGTATTTAACCTTTCACCTGTCAAGATTGCAAGGATCTTTGTGCTTCTCTTACTTCCTAACCGATCTTAATCTCCCTTGGGGTCTTTCCAAAACAATATTCGCAAGAATTTAATTATTAAACTGCCATAGCAGTAAATGTTCTGAACAGAAGCTCACCATTATTTAGCACAGGATTAAGGTTGCCTAAACTATGCAAACACCCGAGGTAAACTGCTATTTTAGATGGGAATTGACTGGAAAGTCTGAAATGGGTACTTCTTTAGTGATACTTTGAGGATAACGCCATACTTTCAAGGCTTTATTTTATTTAAATTTTTAATCAAAATGCAAAATCATATAACATAATAGCAAAGATCACCTCTATAGTAGGGCGGTAACCTTTTTGACTATTGGACCTGAAATGGTGGGTTAAAAATTTTTGCATTGGCGATAAAATAAAATATTATTTTACGCACAAAACTAAAATAAAATTATTTGGACCTTTTAGAAAGGCAAAAAATTGAGATGGCGTTAGAACTAATATTTGCATAGTAAAATGAAAACATTACATCATGCAAAGTTGGTAGATACGAAATAATCAGTTTGAAAAATAATGTTGGAGGCTAGAATACGAATGGATAAGTTGAAATAGTGATAATAGAGTAAATATAATGTCGTCGTAAAATTTTTTTTTTTTGGTCAAATTTTTTATATTTTTTAGTAAAATCCAAAAATGTTGGCCTCACTGGGTGGTTTACCCGTGCTTCCGCTAGGTAACTCCGAACATTCACCTTTTTTTTTAAGTTTTTATTCCAGCAGGACTGAGAGGATAATTGCAATCCCTGTCTACCATATTACATAAAGTATAATACAAATTAAATTAGAAATGCTAAACATTCGTTCAATGGTTAGAGCATCTGCCCGGAAAGCCGAAGGTCCTGGGTTCGAGTCCCATATGTGACCCGATATTTTTCTGATTTTTATATTTCAGATTTAGATTGAGTTTCATTCTTTAATTAGATCATTCTAGTTACCACACCATAATACATGTATAGTATCTATCAAATACGCAACTAGATATAGCTAGTTGTAGCACTAAACATGGTTGAATTGCTTAATTGGATTTTGTTGAATTTTTTGTATTATGATGAACTATGAAATTCATTCCAATTTTATAAATAAATACAATAAAAAATGATAAGCTATTTTTATTTTCAAAACATTGGTATTACTTATTCAAACATCGCAAAATCACTTAGTGGCGTCATTTTTAATTAAATTTATTTTTTAATTTTAATGAAATAAATAACTTTGTATAAACCACTATTATATAATCACAATTCCCTACATGTTTCGAGACCGATGGTTTCTTCGTCAGGGTAGTAATAACATGTAATAAAGTAGGTAATTGTGATTAGATAAAAGTTATACAAAGTTATTTGTTTCATTTAATATTAGTATTACGATTCCCAACACATATATCAACGATTTAATCATATTTATCAGTATAAATATACTATGATTACAATACTATACTTTACGATTTATCACATTGATTAACGTCTTATAATTCAATTTCTCAACAAAACTGATTACCTACAGACTTACCGAGTTATATTAATAACCCCACGATATGATTCGGAAATAATTGTTTGAAGAGTTTAACTAAGACACCAAAAATCCATGGATAATATGGCACCTTTCAGAAGCAAAACGATCATTGAAATCAATCATTATACTTGTTCAATGAACAGATCTGAATTGTCAGATACTTTTCAACCTTTTTCCTCTCATACTTTCAGTATCATAAAGAATGACATAGTTCCACTTGCTTCGGGTAGTTGGAAATCAAAGTTGAGAGTAAATTGTTGAACAAAAATATACATATACATTTCAGACAAATTCGCAAGCGCTTTCAAAAACATCATCGCTAAAATGATAATATGTCTCTGTTAATGATTCAATATGTCAACCGCGCATATCACTTGGCAGGGCAGGAGAGTGTCTCTCCCCTTTTCATCTTTTCCCCCCAGTTTCCCCTTTCATTTCATCCTCTTTCACCTCCTTTCCACCCGCAGGCCCCCCTCCCTCCCCAACAACTTAGCCTATTTCGGAAACAGTAATTTGTTATTTGGAGTATTCCCGTCATAATTCGTGACTCTGGCCCGAGTGGTGTTTTTGAAAATTGTCCCTCGCGTTCAAGCTTGTAAAACGAAATTTTTACGACGGCCATAAACATGTTCGCTTTAGAAGTATTATTATTTATCTGTGATTTATCGGTGCAATTTTTGTGGGGAGTAGGTTTCCTATTTTGTCTTTTAGTTCATAAAAGAGAATTAATGCTCTGTATTGTAATAGTAGGTTGGTACCTAATTGGATTTTAGCATGTGTTGTCTTTGTCAAGAGGAGAACGATAGAAGTGTAACCTGCACAGGAGAACTCTACGAGTTCCATTGGTATCCCAGGTGAACAGGATATTTAGATTACTTGATATACCAGCTCTGGATGATAAGAAGAGAATGATCGTGAAAAGAGATTACTTGATTAAATTAATTCGACGACCGTCCGTGGTCAAGTGGTAACAACACTTGACTCCCAATCGGAAGGTTGCGGGTTCGAACCCGGCATGCGCAAATAAATTTTATTTGATTAATTTGTGTTATTTCACAATTAATTAATAAAAATAATATATACTACATTTGCGGCACGTTCCAGAGTGGAAGATACTGTCAGTATCGCCCTGGTGTAAGACCACCATTCAGAATTGAGACGTTGCTTAATAATGGCTTTAGCCGTGTTTAGTGACTAGATCTGAATAGCCAGGTACTTTCCTACCCTCCTCTTCCCCATCTCCTTCCCTTCCCACTTTCCTTCAGCCTCACAACATACCCCAATTGGGGATGCCATAGTCTCACTGGCTCCAGACGGGAGCAGTTGGGACTCTTGTGAGGTATTCTCTATAAAAAAAAAAAAAAAAATAAAAAAAAAAATTATATTTGTAAGGCAGGTATGGCTACCGTCTCCCCAAGTATCATTCATTGGATAAACAATACCCCTACACTAGGCCCTGCAATCCAATACCCCGTGTCGTTCGCATCGTTTGGTAACTTAACACATCACATCAAACAAATCACAAATAAACTCCTCAAAACAATACATATTTTCCTTAACATAAGAAATATATACAAAATAAAACAAATGAAAACAATATATTTTGCACTTTGTCAATCAATAATAGAATATGGAATAATTGTTTGGGGAGGAGCAACAAACTCGGCTATCGAACGCATAGAAATTGCGCAGAAAGCGATCTTAAAGGTAATACTTAAAAAACATAGACTTACTGATACAGACCAAATATTTAATTGTTGTGACGTACTAGACATACGCCAATTATATGTTAAAACACTACTTAACTACATTTTTGACCAAAAAAACAAACTTCAACAAACACAAAATATCACTAACAGACCAGTTAGACGAGCGTACAAAGAAAACATAAAAACTCCGACGGTAAATACAAGCTTTGGACAAAGACACTACAAATATCACGCTATAAAAGCATTCAACAGTCTAACACTCGAAAATAGAATTGAGGAAAACAAAAATAAATTCCGACACAAAATTACAAAATGCATTAAAGAACAAAAAAGACAATATTACCAAAATCTCATAGCATAAAATAATAAAACATAAAGTAACACACAAAACCAATATAAAACACAATCACCCACAAACACATAACACATAAATATAAATATAGCTATTTAAACCTTATATAATATTAATTTATTTTTAATATTACTTTAATTTCAAATCTCTGTTTTTAAATTTAATTTATCTTAATCTTATGTTTTTCATATATTTTCAAATGTATTGTGTAAAATATATTTGTAGGTAAAATGGAGGCCTCAGCACGAGTAAACTACCTATTGAGGCCAACATTATTAAATTTTATTATAAAATGTAAAAATATTGCATCAATAAAAAAAAATAAAAAAAAAATTAGGGTGCACAAGTTCAAAGATGCCATAGGCCCTAAGCAATTTTTTTTCCTCAGTCTCTGGGCCAATTTGCTAACCTCCGCAATCGTCCACTGGCCAACATGTAACCGATTTGAAGAGATATTTTAAAACATTTATTGGAATATTTCTAAAGTTTGCACGCATTGCAGTCTTCCATTGATACTAAAGATATCATCAGTAGTTTTATGTTTTAACAAGTAATGTCTCGCATCTCTTATGTATAAATCTCTTAATTATGAATTTGTTATTGACGTTTCGCGAGTATTGAAATGTGTTTTAACAAAAAAATTGCCTTTCGAATAAATAATTTTTATTAATTCACAAAAAAAAAATGTATTACTCACTTTATCGCTTGCCTGGTACAGTTAAGTAGTTATCACCAAAAACCAAAATTAGTATGTTGATTTGGAAACTACCTTTTTCAATAGCAATCGTAAACAGAACGCACTTTAGAGACTCTTTATATCTTTACCCCCTTACTAATAAACATGCTTTAAATTTAACACAACTGATAAACAACCATTAACCCTGCATTATTTGTTATTGATCAGTCGCACATACTTTAAAATACGTTTATTCGTAATGCCGTAAATGTTTAAAAGTTCCTATGAAAAACCTTTAGTTGGCCGATTGATCACCGGTGATCACCGGTTTTTGGTAGCGATTTTGTCCCTTATGTATAAAAAAAATTGTATGAAGAACTAGGTCAGAGTCGCTTGGGACATTCTCGTTCTCGACGTAATGAATTACTGCATAGCGTCTAGCCTCTCGGAATAATTATAATAAATTGACCGGTCAGTGGTTAAGTGGGCATCGCGTTTGGGCCCCACCCAGGCGTTCCGTGTTTGATTCCTCGGCTGGCTAAGTCCTCCATCACAACACAAGCAAAATCTTAGGCTTAGTGTGGTGGTAGTAGGAAATTTTCAAATGTTGTTGGGTTATTCGTAACCTGGGAATGTTTGTCTTTCTTTATAAAAAAAAAAAAATTATCGATGATGCGGCGGGCAAGAAAGATGGCCGACAAAATGGCCGCCGCGTCAAAATATGGACGGAGTTGGTTTAGAAACTCTATATTCTTTAATTGTTTTTATATGACTTCATTGTGGAAAGAATACATTTCAGGTATTGTCAGAAATATCGTTTCATCTGCATTATTTTCATGTAATTTTTGTAATATATCACAAAAGTAATCTTATAAATATTGGATTCGTATAAAATGTCAAATTTATTTTTCGAAAAAATATATTTTTCCTATGCTGGCTTTCAAAAGGCAGCTACAGCTTCTTCATAAGAATTCAACAGCATTTTTATTTTGCGACATCTTCTGGTAGATTCACATAATATAGCTCATCCTTAATTCCATCAAATGTACATTAGCACCAAAGATGGTACGAAATATCAATACACAGAAGTCGCAAGACATATTTATGTGAACATTGTAACATAGCCCCAAAGTATCCCATTTCATAAATAATTGAAATAAACGTGGCACGAAGGATTTTATCACGAGACCGGCTTTATAATCCATAAAGATATGTAATAAATAATGCTTTATGGCGGCGCGGCAGCAGAAAAAAATAATCACGCAAAAATGATGAGCTATAAAGCACAAAGTGAGAGGGTGTTAAATCACTACGAGAGTAAACTAACGGCCCCTTTATGGGGACAAGTAAGGAAGTATATATACAGATACTTCCACGTGTGCCTCGAGTGCGCCACGTGATACATTGTCTGATATTGTATGTAAGTTGATCCTCTGTATCCTTTTCCGAAGATTTCACGTGTACATTTGTTACTATCTTAGTATAATAAAACAAATTTAAAACTTTTTCCACTTTTAATTTATTGACCGTAACCGGTTTCAGCTTGTCAAATCTTCAGACTGGTGAAAAATATTCTTAACCTAGGGATTTTATACAAAACATATTAGGGAGGGGGGAAGGAGGGGGTTGGGAGGGAGGGGTGGTCTACAATTATGGATTTTATTACATTTGTTGTTAAGTGGTCTTGAGTGTCCAACTATCTAATTATTTTTTTTGGTTATTCCCAGTAGGCTAATTACATAGGGTTGGTAGCTTACATACTTAAGTATTGTTTGGGAAATACCTTACAAGTAATGTGAATTATTAGTACCTAATTTTATTGTTGTCAAGTCTATTATTAATTACAATCTTTATTATATTTATGATGTTATGGAATTTTTTGATTAAACAATTGATTTTATAAAGGGGGAAACGTTGGAGTAGGATTATTCTTATAATGGACCTAATTCAAACAAAGTACATATTTTACTTGGAACATATATGATAGAAAATTACAATGGATACAATAGTGGAGATTTTGCAAATGATTCTAATTTCTTATTCATTACAAATATAGGGTCTACTTTTTTTGTTAGTTGGGTTATTTCTAATGATTCTAGTTTATCAAGTTTATGACCCTTATTACAAGTGTGGAGGACTTTAATATCTCTGTCTTTATCAAACGAATGTTGGTTTTCTAATAGGTGTGACGCTACAATCGACAATTCACCTTTAATCTGTTGCTGGTTAACAACAATTCCGTACATGTGAAATAAATCTAATCAAAACATAATATCTAGAAATTCTTACATAGTTAATAGCACGCTCTCCAAAGAGATAAAAATAATTGCCTTATATTTTTAACGCCCGGGGTCTCAAAAGTTGCGTATGATATGTAGCTATTTGAAATCATAACTATATATAAATGAAATTTGTGTTCACTATTAATTAGCTCACTAAAATGGTCAGAAGTTTTTAAAATTTTTGATTTTGTGATTCGGGAAAAACTTAAAACGAAGGGTTCATTTTTTATATTTTGAAGAAAACATAATTTTTATTCCATAACTGTAGTCCAATGCATAAAAATAAATAATTTTGAAACATATGTGTTGTCAAATATGATTAAAGATTTTCACGACCAAAAGTATTTTTGTTGTTTATTTTTAGGATGTTATGCCGTGTTACGCTAACTCCTTCTTTAGCCAACATTTCGGACAACGTTACAGTGTCCATCATCAAAAATGTCTGCCTTGATGCTGGACACTGTAACTTTGTCCGAAACGTTGGCCAAAGAAGGAGTTAGCGTAACACGGCATAACATCCCAAAAATAAACAACTAAAATAAGTGATGTGTTTGTTTAAAATATAAATAGGGAAAATAACACTTGTTCCTGATAAAATCAAGATACCTACTAAACAATAACTAAACAAAACACAACAAATAAAAAATAATGGATGCTCAAAATTGAATGATAGCATGTTATGATAACATTAATTTTTGTGAAAAAAACATAATTACCATAATTTAAAAATACACGTTTTAGGTGATTTTTCTGATTTTCGATGCGTTTTAGCATGCTAATAACCATTTTTTAAATTAATTTAGTTGTAGTTCTCTATTTCTTTGTAAGACGCAACTTTTGAGACCCCAGGCGTTTCTATATTCAAAAGTTGAAATAATTGCCCCACCCTTATAGTCAATGGCCAAGAAATACAATAAATTGTGAGCCTAGTAAATTATTAGTGTTCAGTGTTTCCCAAATGGGGAGAAATAAGGTTCCAGATTGAAAGATTACCTCAATATCGCCCTTGTGAATCGCTATCATTCAGCATCGAAACATTTCTTGAAATGGCTTTAGCCGTGTTTCGTGACGAATATAATATTAATGGCCCCCAGCCCACTTGATCGATAACGATTGATAGGATAACTTTCGATAACTTTTCATCGTTCCCAAGCACGACTGCAGACCGCCAACGAATAAGGAACAGTTCACAATGACTAAGTGTCCTTAATATATTCGACATCAAATGTTGTTTATACATTAGCGATCTGCAGTTGTCCTAGGGAACGATGGGAAGTTACCGAAAGTCATCGATACAACCCTTATCGATCTTATAATCCGCAAAGAATGCAAGGCTGATGTAAGCAGTAGTGAGTAACATTAAGAAGGGGACCAACAGATGTTTTGGGGATGTAGAGCGAATGAACGAAGAAAGGAGCGCAAGGAGAATATATGACGCAAGTGTGAATGGTGTAAGAAGTAGGGGAAGGAAGACATGATTCAAGCACGATCAATTGAATCAGATACTTGAGTCGGGCCATGTCAAGAGTGAGAAAAATAGATACAGTTCTATATGCATGAGAAAAAGAGTGTGGTTCAAGATTGAATTGTTTGGCGGTCTGTCCTCTCTGCCTACCCCTGTAAGGAAACGGCAAGTTACATTGGTTACAAGTTACAAGGAAAAATTACTTTTTTTTTTAATATAATGTGGATTTGAAATATGGTAATTTATTATTATAATAATTAAAAAAGAAGAATTAATTACAAAATGAACCTTTTCTACAATATTTGATTTTTTCAAGTACATAAATATACTCGTACATACAGCTTTCCGGGACGTTTAGCTCAATATCGGATTCTTGGTATTTGACGGGGAGAACACAAAGGAATTGTGTAATATAACTGTATTGTCCTGAAAATCCTTAAGGCAAGTGTTTGAGTACTGTCTACTTCATTAAGAGATACAACTGCACGGCCGTTTGTCATACAAAACTTAATTTTATATTTGAGCCCAAAAAAAACGTTTTTAAGCTGTTTAAATTATTCGTCTTTTAAATTATAATAAATATTACAATACATTAAATCTAAAAACCTAACCCAACTATCACGGACCTGAGTCCTAATATTTCTAGCACGGACGTGAGTCATTTAAAATATATAATGAACGTAATTAAAGAATTCAATTTTTAAGGCAACTTTACCATTTTTTTGTGAGTTAACATTATACATAAAAAAAAATTATCTTAAGCAATCTACCATTTTAATATAATGAGATATAAAATAACACATGACGCACACGGAGAAAAATGTTATTCTAAAATGCGATCATTTTATTCGTAAAAACGGTTAAAAACGGGACTGAAGTTCTTATGAACAAATTAACAGTGTTTCAATGTTTATTGGCCGTAAAATGTAAGAATAATTTGTTGATACAGGTACGAAATTACGTATACCAACAAATTATTCTTACATGTTCCCGGCAATAAACATTGAAACACTGTTAATTTGTCGTAAGAACTTCAGTCCCGTTTTTACGAATAAAATGATCGTATTTTAGAATAACATTTTTCTCCGTGCACAGGCGAGCTCGATTTCTTAGAGAACGCCTAATTACGGAGGCGTGTGAAATTTACAAAAATCCCTTTTATATTATTAGTAATTGACGGCTACCTCAAAACTTTTAACTTTCCAAACCGACTTCTCCAACCAAACGCTCTCGACCCATCACCTTGCACCGCATGGAGAGGTATGGATTCATGTGTCCGTCACTTATGAATACATTGATCCCCGGATTCCTACCCATTTAATCTTTCAAGAACTTGCTCTCCTTCCTTTCTGCCATAGGCTGTGACATAGGCTCTGAGGAATTTTTCTCCCCATGGGCCTCCTTTGTGGAGCTATTGGAAAATAAATTAAAGCAGAAAACCATTTTAAATCAAATGTAATACAAACGAGCTCTTGTAAGACGGTGTCTAATCTACGTACATAAGCAGACGCTTCACCGCAATTGACTAAGTACTTGTCCTGATAATGGACAATGTAATACTGGAAACATTAACTGAAAAAGGACAGCGCAACACGACATAATATCTAAAAAAATACGTCACCATAAATACTTTTAGCTTCAAAAAATCCTGCAATTACACTATTCCGGCGTGTTTCACGGGTTGGCGCTAGTGACATGCTATTAAGAGCGATTGACCAGCAGCTGAGAATAAAAGTTTAAAAATGCTCGCAACTGTACAGGGAGGTTCCAATGAGAAAGATCGATTATTCCCCGTTTCAATTTTTTAAAATTAAAAATCTAATGGTAACAAATATTATAAGCAATAATTATTAGCCTGAAACACTCTTCCATATTGAAATAATCCAATATAGATTTATTTTATTCAAAACTTGCTTTAATATATACCTACATTTAAGTAAGCAATAAAAATGCTCCAAACGCACGATGATAAATTATTAATTATAGTGTACTTCAAGTATTTTTTGATCATAAGTATTTATGATTTTTTAATAATGTCTAAACAAAATAAGTGTGTAAAAAAAAATTGAAATATTTTAATTTGTAAAACCTTAAAAATAGAAAAAACTGTGGTATTTTTGTCACAAAACACGTTCACGGATTTATTTTTTCAATTAACTAAAATTAAAATTCTCAAAACTGTGTTGACTAGATTATGTATTGATTTATTTTGTTGTATGATTATATGTTTTGAAATTTGTGTTGTTTAATAGAATCTATCATTTGAAAATTGAACAAATCTACCAATGACCAATGGTGTAACCTTAGTATATTAAAAATACACTTAGTTTTTAAAAATTTTAAAACTGCGTGTACTAGATAAAATAACAATCTTTTTTTTTAATTATCAAAAAGAGTCAAGACGTCTAGAAAATGATTTAAAAAGTACTAATTTTCACAATTCTCTTGTAATGCCCTCTTAAGATACCATGAACGAAAAAAGGCATTAAAGTTGAAGATCCAAAGCGCGTAGAAGAAAATTTTAGATAAATCTATTAGGTACTCTTGTCGAGTTTCATCACAGATAATTAAATCTGTTTCTATGGATAAAGTGTGACCGGACAAAGACGAATCATGCTCTATCTTCTTAGCATTCCCTTGCGGAGAAATTGTGCGGTAAGTTTGATTAATTTCCGGAAAAAGGTTTTATTAGTGATTGATAACGTTCTTTCTTTAACTGTGCTCCGCACTATATTAGTACAAGTATTAATGTATTATGGTTGTAAAGAGAGTTTGTAGAGGCTCTGAGGAAAATAATTTCTCTCAGGGCTTATGTCATCTTTGGGGATGCTGTGTGGAAGGTATTTTTAAGGAAATGAAGGAGGAGAAGTTCAGGAAAGAAAAAAGGTATGAGGGGTGAGTAAGAATCTGGGGTTCAGTATGTCCAGATCTTTCGCCGCCAATACCTAGACACACCTCACCCCCCATAAATGCGGGCACCCCTGCTAAGTGTCGGTTATACAGTAAATGGTTCCCGGGCGGCGGTACCTTGCCATTACCATTACCTTACCATTGCCGCCTCCCAAATTCATGAATAGTTATAATAATGCAAAAATCCTGCTAAGCCAATTGATTTGGCTTGTCAACAGGTGCATAGTTTAGTTACATAATACATTTTAAGAGTTATAATTTACATCTTATATCTACATATTCAACATATTTTCTTACATATGAATATAAATATTTTTTTCCCGAAAGCCAATTTTTCACCATTTATTTAATCTTGTTCATAGAATTACATTGCTTTATAGTGTCTGGTTATAAATTAAATATATCATTGAAAAAGAAGATGACAATAATAATCCTTGTTTATTAAATATGAAAATAAACAAGACACAGAAAAATAATAAAATATAATGGCTGCAACTGGGACTCGAACCCAGAACCTCACGTCTAACCGGGACATACGCATTAACCAATTTTGCTATTTATTATGAGATTGTCGTATTTGTCAACTTCATATTTAAAATTTCAGAACTAATTTTTAATTTTCTTATTTATCTTCATATTTAATAAAAATGGATTATTATTATTATCTTATTCTTCAATGATATAATACATTGATAGGAATAACCCTCAAAAATAAAAAAAAGTTTTTCTTATAAAATAAAAATTAATAAATTAAATATCTTCGGTATGTTGTATTCAAACGTTCTCTGTCCGTACTTATTATTAAATTTGGGAACTATTAACCCGTCGTTGCGCGTGAATCTAGCGCTGTATTTATATGTTCTAATTTCTCTTTATGCTGCGGGGTAAATATATGCTGAATCTCAAATGCATGAAAAATAATGTCGGTTCACATAAAGTACTCAGCTAAAAAATAAATCCTGTCTAACATTTAAGCAAAGTTATGAATTCCTTATTTAATAAACCTTTCAAGATTCCCAAACAACAAAGTTATCCGCCAAAATTTACATCTACTTTGTTTCTTTTATTATTCATCCAAAACCGTCCGCAAAAATATTTTAAAGGAATACATTTCCACCGCCGGAGAATTCTAAAAGTCAAGTAAGGGAGAAACTCAGTTCTTGAAAAACCCTCTCCTTTGTGTCTGAAGATCAAAGTTTGGGTTTTTATTTAATTCTCGACTGGGGGACATATTTAAATATCTTTGTGTAACAATAATTTGCCTACTTTTCAGAGTCTTGAGTAAGCTTTGCGCCATTAAAAGTTTCCTTTTCGAAAGTTTCTCTTCTCAGTCTACTCGTCAAAAGCCAGGCTACACGCGTTTGCTAATTTAAAACATATTTACTTATATAAAAGCTTAGCTACACAGACTCACCCCTAAAAATAATAGATTAACTCCGACTGAAGAATCCAGTTATTTTTTATGATTTTAAAAAAATAACAAAGCTTCAAATAACTTTAAATTTTAAAGTAGTACAATATGTTTTTGTGACGATTTTTAACTGGAAAAAATGAATAGATTCAATCTATATTTTAATTGAAATTCTTACAAATTCTTAAGAATCCGAAATCCTTTGAAAGGAAAGTCACATCTGAATAAACTGTTTTAATTTGATTTACTGGAGAAAATTTCTGAGAATTTAAAAAAAAGGTTAAGCTAAGATGAATGTATGCCGGTATTTCATTTTCTGTGTAATAAATTTATTTCTTTGTGTAAAAATGAACATTTATTCATCGCACACAGACAACGGAACATATATTTTTATTTTTAAATGACACATAATTTTATTTTACATTTGTAATGGTTTCATAAAATAAGGTTATTTTGGGTTACGGTAACTCATCATCACTTGTCGCTGAATTTTTCATTAAAATTTACTTCATTTTCTTCAAGTTTACTATTAGTTTTGTTACTACCAATACGAATGCATATAAAAGAAAAATTGCAATTTTCTTTTAAATTTAACTTCACCCCTGCAAAATATAAATATGTCAACCAAAGTGAGACTACCTATCCCGAACTCGACTCCAAACTTCATTATAATTTTGAAATTTGTCCATTTAAATAATAAAAGAAACTAAAACGTTTCAGATAAATTAAAAAATGGATTAAATAACATAAAAAGAAGTATTACAAAAATATGATAACGTTAAATAATGAAACACAATAAATTATTACATAATACAATTACAATGAACACTTCATTACAAACTAGTCCTAGGGAGAGCTTGTACGGACGTCTTCGACGTTTGTCCTCTTCCTTCTAATGCGTCTTGTTTGAAAATGAAAAAGACAGAAGATACTAGAACCCAGATTCTGGAAACCTTGTACATTTTTCTTACCACCCGTGTTGAATTTACAAATAAATCATTCGCAGTACCTAATCCTTGCTTCAGTAGACTACAAAGTGTGTATTTTTTAGTGCTGACCTATAATAGATACAGTTTTAGAACATTGTAAGCAATGTAAGTCATTTAATAGCATCGAAATTACAAAAAATCAACTGCTTTATAAAATAATAATATGTTGGAATTCTAAAGCACTTCTGCTACAGCACAAAACACTTTAAAAAATGAATGTCTCAGTGAGAAGCGAAAGACGTGTTACAGACGAAATATCGCCTTTAGAATTGCGCACGTCACTCGCCTCAATGGACCTTTAGCCAAATTCCCGTCTAAACGCGTCTCCAAACTTAAGTATGGAAAGCCAAGTTTTTTTCGCTTTTCCGAGAGAGATTATACCCCAGGGTGGTATAGACGCATTCATTGTACGGTTTACGAGCCCTGGCCAGGCCTACAAATTATATTTAATTCAGTTTAAGCCCGTGAAAAGATCCCGAATTCTTTATAGCCATCCTTCTTTTATCATTCGATTCCACGCTCAGTCGACAATAGTATTATACTGCGATAGACATAGAAGCACATTATTAAACTCTTTCTACATTTTACGTGTTGATTCGAAAATTAATAGTTATCGTGTTTTAGGTAAATGTTCAAATCTGCGTTTAGTAAAAAAAAAATCCGTGATGAAAAAGATTGTACATACTTATTAATAAATCTATATGAAACATGAAACAGAACATGTCACAGAAAAATAAAAGGTATCAGTCGCGACTGGGACTGAACCCGGGATCTCTTATCTTACCGGAACATAGAGCCTTAAGACGATAGACTTCGCTTTTCGGCCCATACAAAAAGGACGCCCGGGAAAAAACACTTTTCTACATCGAAAATTGCACAAAATGAATATAATTTTTTTATATTGCCTTCTAGAGGGTGAAAACTATGTCGGTATGTTTTCGAATTTTCGATGCGTTTCGTATTAACGTGAACATTCACTGTCAAACATGTACGATTTATCAAAAAATATTATTTAAGGAAAAAGTGTTGCTAACTCAACTCTCATAAAGAATTATAAAATTATAAAAAGCTACCGACGTAGCTTCTTCTTTCTAAAAAATATATATTTTTTAAAATTTCAATTTCGTGAATGTTTCGGTGTAGAAAAGTGTATTCTCCATAAACCCCTTTTAAAGCGATTTCTGTAGGTAAATTTGAGCGTTGTCTCATTCGCACATTTCGCACTCGCATGTATTGTAAGTGTGCGTGAGCTTATTGTGAGCGGGACAGAATGACAGACGCGGGTGTTCCGCGTGTCGTTCAAAGTCTAGCCTCTTAATTAACCAACTCGGCAATAAGTACCTATATTTTTTTTATCAATTTTGTCCATCTCAAGTTCAGTTGTTTTCAAAGTATGTAACTACAGCAAATTAACCCGCCTATAATGAAATAAAACTTTCAATGAACTTGAATTTCAACTTTGTAATTTGATAAATAGTTTAATAATTCTGTGAAACAACCATTCCTAACTCTTTAAACTTTAAGACAACGTTTTATATAACAGGTCTTTTAAGTTAATTTTTGAAGTTATTCTGTAGGTCTACTCACACACAAACAAAAAAGTTTAACTGAACGTGATATGACGCAGGTTTTGGCTGAGCCGAAAGTAACAGTAATTTTTAGCCGAAACCGAAACTATGCCCGAAATTTGTATAATGGCCGTAGCTAACTGAAACCGAAACCTATACCGAAACTTCAGTCGGTCAATAGTTTTTCATCTGAGTAACATTCGCTAAGTCTAAAACTATCTAATTAACTAATCACCACGACGTTTCTCCGTAGTAGTATGCAGAGAGGATGGACCGCCAAACAACTCGTTCTTGGCCCACACTCTTGGTCTCAATAACATTCATATCTCTCACAAATTCTATTATTCCGACTCTTAACATGGCCCAACTCAAGCAACTGGTTCACTTGATCGTGCCATGTCTTCCTCGGGCGTCCACAACTTCTTCTACTATTCACGATTGAGTCATACATATTCTCCTTAAACTCCTTTCTTCGAGCATTCGATATACATCCCCAAATCATCCTAGGGTTCTTTTCTAAATTTTCATTAATTTTGATTAATATCCATATTTCTTACACGACATACATAGGTGCACCACACATACGCCTCAGGGATCGCATCTGTCAAACATCTCATCAATCTTATATAACATCCGCCAAGTTAACCAAGAAAATATCGGGAGTATTGGATATATAGTCCCTGCGGGCGGCTTTTCGTTCTGCTTCGCCCAGTTTAAGTGTTGGTGACTATTTATACGGCATCACACTTTTGCAAAACTAACTACTATTTATTTATTTATTTATTTATTTACACATATACGGCACAACATGTGCCATTAACATAATTGACATAACATATAAATAGTACAACAACATGAAGAATAACTAAAAGTATAAATGTAAGTTAAATATAAGGAAAAAAAAAATTTTTAAAAGTAAGTAGTAAGGTAATAAGTAGTAGGAAAAGGGTAAAATATAAATGTAAAGTGAAAAATATGGTACAAAGTATAAGTATAAAGTACAAGCTTTAAATTATTAAGCAAAGATAAAAAAGTTAAAAGTTAAAAGTGAGAATAAAATAATAATAATAAAAAAGTTAAATGTAGAAATATAAGATGTCTTTAAAAAGAACAAAGATTTAAATATAAAATATAAAAAGTAAGAAGTCCTCCATTTAAATATAAAATATAAAATATAAAAAGTAAGGAGCAAAGAAAAATAAAAATAAAATATTTAATAGGTAGATATTATAGATTACAAATATTAACCGATATGATGAATTTTACAAGTACCTATGATTTCTAATGAATTAATGTTTTGCAAGTTCTGGTAAGCATATTATGTTTACATAATTATTATGTTTACATGGTACTAGAAGACAAATTTTGTTTAATGCATCTTTTGTATGAGGCCAGATTACCGGCGTGATCGATATTAGCATATTTATTGCCAAAAGTATGTAAGCGATTTATTGTTGCATTTTGTTCTGCGGTGGTCCCAGAGGTATTACAATGAAAAGGTGTTTGGAGTCGAGTAGGTCTAAAAGGTATGTGATAATTCACCAGTGAAACTAATTCAGGGGAGTCAAACCAGTTGTTATTTATTTTAAATAAAAAAATTAGATCATTAAGTATTCTTCTAACTTTTAACGATAAGAGTCGCATTTTTTGTAATAGAGAATCATAGTTTATGTCATCCGCGGCAATTCCTAATTTGAAATTAATTGATCTGAGAAATTTGTGTTGGATTCTTTCAATGGAATTTGCATGGCTTTTGTAGACAGGGTTCCATATGGGGGAATTATATTCCAAATGACTTCTAACTAAAGTTGTATATAGTATTTTAAATGTTTGGATATTTTTGAAATCTTTACATATTCTTATAATGAAGCCCAGCATTTTCATTGCTTTATTAGTAATGATATCAATGTGATTAGTAAATAGGAGTTTAGTATCGAAGGTTATTCCGAGGTCCCTTATTACAGGTACTGACAATAAACTGTGGTTGTTAAGTGAGTAACAATATTTGATAGGGTTTTTTATTCTGAAGAAACTCATGATTTGACATTTTTTAATGTTAAGTGTAAGTTTGTTGATGGTACACCATTCTGCGAATTTTAAAAAATTGGACTGTAGGGACAAGCAGTCGTATATATTTTTGATGATTTTAAATATTTTCATGTCATCAGCAAATAATAATATGTTAACATCGGAGAATATGAAAGTGACATCATTTATAAATAATAAAAACAGTATTGGACCAAGGTGCGAACCCTGAGGCACGCCACTAGTGGCTTCAAATTCGTAAGACAAGTGTCCTTTAATAGATACAGTTAATACACGTTTTGATAAATAATTCTTAATCCAGCATAATAATTTACCGCTAATTCCTAGTTTAGACAATTTATTTAGAAGAATTTTAATGCAAACCTTATCAAAAGCTTTACTGAAATCTGTATAAATCGAGTCAACTTGTTCTCTATTAGCTAAGGCACCTGAGATAAAATGTTCGTACAGTGTAAGGTTAGTTAAGGTATTTCGTCCAGAGATAAAACCATGTTGAAATGATGAGATATTAAATTTAATACAAGAACATATTTTTTGAAGAATTAACTTTTCAAAAATTTTCGGAATCGACGATTGTATGCATATTGGTCTGTAATTTTCAACTAAAGACTTGTCTCCACTCTTAAATATTGGAGTGAGAAAGCTATTTTTCCATATTTGCGGGAACTTGCCTGCTAAAAGTGATTGATTAAATATTAGGTACAGTGGGTAAGAGACACTACCCTCACAGTTTTTAAGAAATATGGGGGGAATTTTATCTGGCCCTGAGCAAGATTTAGGTTCCAGTAGTTTAATACAAACTGCAATTTCCTTAATGTCAATATGTATCTGAGATAGTTGTAAGTTAATATCTGACTCGAAGTTTGGAATGTCTTTATCAGGGATATCTGTTTCATACACATCCTTAAAAAAGTCTGCAAACAAATTGACTATTTCTTTGATTTTACTAGAAGTTTTCACTTTGTAGTGCATAGTTTCAGGTATGCCAAGGTTGTTGTTATTTTGGGATTTACAATAGTTGAAAAAGTGTTTTACATTGTTAGCGATTGAAAATTCAACATTCTTAATATAATTATTATAACAAATCTTTGAAAATTTACTACAATCTTTTCGCAGCTTGCTGAAAACTGTGAAATCAGAAAGATTTTTTGTTTCTTTGTAAATTTTATGAGCTTTTTTCTTCTCGATTACAATGTTAATGAGGTCCTTGCTAAACCAGCTAGGGAAATTTGAAGATAATTTATAACTAATTGGAACAAAGTTTTCTATGGCTTTATATAGATGATCATAAAAGGCTTTAATATTATCATCGAGATTACCTCCTTCTAGTATAGACCAGTCAGTATTATATAGATAATCACGTATTGCAACATAATTGGCTTTATTAAAGTTGAGAAATTGCGTCTGGTTTTTAATTTGGTATTTTATAGGGTTACATAATATAGTAATGTCTAAAGGTGGATGATGAGAATCAGGGGCAAGAACTGAATCGAGTGACATTTCAACCGCAGTTGCCATGTCGGTACAAAGAACAAGATCAAGTAATCTATTATTGTCATTTTTTACATTGTTTAATTGAACTAGGTTAAGGAAATCACATAATTCAATTATTTCTTTTTCTGTTTCAGATAAGTTAGAGTTTTGTGATACTGTATAATTGTCGCGGGTGCCCCAATTGATTTTTGGTAAATTGTAGTCACCGATGATAGTGATTTTACTGTTTGGAAATTTGTACGATAGTTGTTCAATATCCTCAAAATGACTTTTGTATACACTTATGATGATGGCGGAATATAAACACTGCCTATGATATTTTTTTGATTTTTACCGTTTAGTAAAATAAAAACTTGCTCCACATTACAATTTTTGGTTTTCAGAAGTTTTGAAGGATGATCCTTGTTGACAGCTATCATGACGCCACCGCCTCTAGATTTAGAGCTGGTATGTTGACTTCTGTCAGACCTGTAAATATGATGGTGGGGTAGACCGAGCTCAGCAGAGTAGATGGATGGTTCCAGCCAGGTTTCCGTTAGAATAATAATGTCATGTTGCAGTGTCGGGGCATGTATTTTAAAGTCCTTAAGTTTCGTTTTCATGCCTCTGACATTTTGGTAGTAGCATTTCAATTTATTTACATTGTGTCGTTTTTTGGAATGGTTGTAACAATAGTGGGTTTCGAGTTTATGTACTTTATAGTAATATTAGGTTCCCCATTCTCTTGGCGGTACAATAATTGCTTTCTCAGCTCCACCAATTGAGTCCGTTGGAGGATAGTTAAGTCAGGATATTAAGATTAAGCGACCGAATACTTATATTTAATAGGTAGATATATAATAGTACATTCTTACATTAAGACCGTGAATAATAAGAGGAACATAAATCTTCTTATTAATGTTTCTTCTTCTTCATACATTTTTCCTTAAACGTAGTTTTACGGATGGCGCCACTTCCGTTTGGAAAACGCCTGTGGGCGAGATCTATGTGTGTATATTACGGCAGCAGCTCCGTGAAAAAATGCACGTTCACGGACGGGTCAGAACGGTTTCCATACAGTGTGGCGTTGAAGATTTACTTGGAGTCGGGTTCCTTAATTTGAACCTTACGGGTATTACCGTATTAATATACTTCGATTTTATCCATTAAAAGCAATAAGCAAAACACTACTTAAAAAAAGGTGGAAAATACGAGCGGTTTTTTTCAGATGCAAATATATCTGGAATCTAAAAACTTATTTCCGAAAGCCAATAACACCATTAACTAAAGTTTCTTCCTCTTTGTACACGTAAGTATACCAAACTATAGTTTGCTAACCGTTACTATCGAATAAGGCCACAAGTTTACGACGGCTTAGATAACGAAATACTCAAAGCCAGAAAAAGTTCAAGATTCGATTAGATAAGGAATAAATATTAGATAAAAGTTGTATTAGACAAATAATATTAATAAGGCATTTTTTAAAATATTATTACCAGTTTCATTAATAAAATTAAGATAAAGGAAAATATGTAATTCTGTGTGACTAAGTCACGCGAAACGAAAACTTTCAGACCATAACATTCAGGTTAGTTTTAGTAAGATAGAGATTTGGAGACACAAATTTGGGAGGATGTATTGGTACCGCCACCCCGGGCACCATTTGTTGGACTCCTGCCACAGGTCTTCTAAGTGGTTTGTTACGTTTGATGTTGAGCAGGAGTGCCCGGGTTCTTGGAGGTGAGGTTTCTCTTAGTCTTTGTGGTGAATGCGTTTGTCCACCTAATGCGGGCCTGATTGGGAGAGACTAGTTGAGGGAGATCTAACCTGGACCTTTCCAGCCGGACTCTCTCAACCCATCGCCTTGCGCCACAATGGGATGGATTCATTGATTGACGGCCGGCGTAGTCCAGCGGTAGGGCGTTAGACTTCCATTCCGAAGGCCGCGGGTTCGAACCCGGCGTGCGCAAATAAATTTAATTTAATCGATTTGTGTTATTTCAGAATGTAATATTTAAAATAATTTATAGTGTATTTGCGGCACGTTCTAGAGTGGAAGATACTCTTAGTATCACCCTGGTGTAAGACCACCATTCAGAATTGAAACGTTGCTTGAAATGGCTTTAGCTGTGTTTAGTGACTAGATCTGAATAGCAAGGTAATTCCCCACCTTCCTCTTCCTCGTCTCCTTCCCTTCCCCACTTACCTTCACCCTCATAACATACCCCAATTGGGAATGCCACAGTCTCACTGGCTTCAGACGGGAGCAGTTGGGGCTCTTGTGAGATATACACTACAAAAATAAAAAAATACGCCCGTCAGTCCAGGATATATTCCTACCCACCTATTTATTCCTATTCCTTCCCAGAACCTCCTCTCTTTCATTTCCTTAAAAAGACTCCCTACACATTATCCCCAAAGAGGAGATTGGCCTTGAGAAAAATCTGTACAAAATTTATTAGAGATTAGACATAACATTAACATAAGTTATCTAGGCAACCAGTCATTTATTTACTTGAGATACAAAAACATATGGTATATAATATATTTTGGAGTGTTTCACTCAGTGTATTCAAGGAAGTATCTCGATTTTTAAGTAATATAATGCCTTCGATGTTTTCCGATCTTCCATTTCGAGGATAAGTTTATGGTTATTGGCAGTGCTATTTTATGTTCTTACTTACTCTAAGTGAGTCTTTTCGTGCGGACGTAAAGATAGAAACATCCTTGTACTAGTTTTATTTATTTTAGTTCGTTATACCTGCTTTATTTCAACAAGTTTTCTTTTTTGTGTTCCCTGTATATATTGCTGAGTTTTTACGGTTATTTGGGCATCTTTGAACATATCAGGTTAAGGTTTTTTTCTTTGGTCAAGATTGTATTAACTAAATTCAACTTATTTCGTTAAGCCGTCGTTTATCTTTACGACGGTTTTCGAATCCTTTACATAAAGTCCGGATCTCGCATATAAAATTAGGAGTCAATATTTCTGTTTTATTGAAATTATACTTATCAAAACGATTTGATTAACGTGTGTTAACTGTTTTGCTCACGAAAAGTATTGTAAAGCTGAGAAAAATTCGTAAATCATTCATATCAATAATAACATTTTTTAATAACAAATTTCACTCTTTATTCTATATTATTATATTAGAATATTTTTCTCTCTTTCCACATAACTACATGTTTTTATTATTTAAAATTAAATTTATTGTTCATTGGGACTTTTACATAATGTCCGGATCTTGTATATAAAATTAGAAGTCAATATTTTTATTTGATTGGAATTATACTTATCAAAATGATTTGATTAACGTGTGTTAACTGTTTTGCTCACGAAAAGTATTGTAAAGCTGAGAAAAATTCGTAAATCATTCATATCAATAATAACATTTTTTAATAACAAATTTCACTCTTTATTCTATATTATTATATTAGGATATTTTTCTCTCTTTCCACATAACTACATGTTTTTATTATTTAAAATTAAATTTATTGTTCATTGGGACTTTTACATAAAGTCCGGATCTTGTATATAACATTAGAAGTCAATATTTTTATTTGATTGGAATTATACTTATCAAAATGATTTGATTAACGTGTGTTAACTGTTTTGCTCACGAAAAGTATTGTAAAGCTGAGAAAAAATCGTAAATCATTCATATCAATAATAACATTTTTTAATAACAAATTTCACTCTTTATTCTATATTATTATATTAAGATTTTTTTCTCTCTTTCCACATAACTACATGTTTTTATTATTTAAAATTAAATTTATTGTTCATTGGGACTTTTACATAAAGTCCGGATCTTGTATATAAAATTAGAAGTCAATATTTTTATTTGATTGGAATTATACTTATCAAAATGATTTGATTAACGTGTGTTAACTGTTTTGCTCACGAAAAGTATTGTAAAGCTGAGAAAAATTCGTAAATCATTCATATCAATAATAACATTTTTTAATAACTACAGCTTTTCAAAAATATTTTTATCATTAAAAAAATATATTTCTGTAAAATAACACGTTTTGATTACAAACAGTGTTAAACCTTAATAATCTTTTTATTGAATATGTTTGTAATTTGAGAAGAGATTCGAATTCCGAGAGATAATCATATCCCTAACATCATTAGACCCTCACCTCCACAGCAGAGAATTGACTAGAGATGAATAACTTACTACCTTCTATTTTAAAATAATCAATAATAATAACAAATTTCACTCTTTATTCTATATTATTATATTAGGATATTTTTCTCTCTTTCCACATAACTACATGTTATTATTATTTAAAATTAAATTTATTGTTCATTGGGACTTTAAGGGAACGTGGAGTTTGGATTTTAAGAACAAAAGGTTTGTAGATACATCGTAAAGTTGTACTGTTGTCGTATCGTCAAAAAGATTGATACTTTCAACCGAGTCTGTAAAGTATGGTGATACTTTAAGAATAATTATAATTATTGTATTTTTAGCTTTTACTAGATAATCTATAAAACATTTTACAATTTACAAAAACCTTATTGATTTTTAAACTAAAACTGCTTTCAGTTTAAATTCTTCCGTTTTGTGTTCACAGTAATATTCCTTTGCTTGTATCTGAAAACCTTCTGAAAACCTACAGCTAACTTTTAATCTTTGGATACCATTTCATCATCGACTACTGCACTCAGCCTTAAATTTATTTAATATCCTTCCATTGCTATCAGGCCAATATCCTTATCAGCTCTCCCGTCCTGTCGGCGAACATTTTCTCACAAGAAAAAAAATACTCACTCGCTCCAAGTATTCGATGTATTTTTGCAATGTGATCTCACTAGATATAAGTACGTATGGATGATCCAATATCCAGTGCAGGTTGAGATGAAAATAAATTCACCCCATTCTAGGAATTAACTCGCATTTTCAGAGAAAAAGTAATGTATTACATTACTTTCAGTTGATAGGATACGTAATAATAAACTACAGCTTTTCAAAAATATTTTTATCATTAAAAAAATATATTTCTGTAAAATAACACGTTTTGATTACAAACAGTGTTAAACCTTAATAATCTTTTTATTGAATATGTTTGTAATTTGAGAAGAGATTCGAATTCCGAGAGATAATCATATCCCTAACATCATTAGACCCTCACCTCCACAGCAGAGAATTGACTAGAGATGAATAACTTACTACCTTCTATTTTAAAATAATCTGGTTCAACAATCATACAGCAGCCTAATTTTTCAACTCTTACCGGCGGCATAGACACAATTGTGCCTTCACATATTTTGTATCGAAAATCTCAGTGAATTTCAATGTCTGCCGAGACAAGAAGTTTAAACACGGTAAGACTAGTATGGGGTGTGTGCAACCTATTTGCCGTAAACATTCAGTATCAAAGACAACAGGCGTTATTTGAGATTTTTAATTTCGTCGCGTCATTACAAAATGTATGAAGGTACAATTATACCTATGCCGCCGCTATGCACTTAATAACAACTTGAACCCTATCTCAGGAAGGGATGTTTTTTTTAGATTTGGAATATATCAATTTGTGCCGCCAAGTGGTTCTCTACCGTTTGGTGACTTCGCAGAGGTGCCCCGATTCATGGGGTGAGTTTTGTGTAGGTCTTGGCAGCGGATGCGAGATATTTTTACATCTCTATCGACCCATCTTGCGCCTTGCATCTCAATTGAAAGTGTTCAAATATCTGTCACTCCTGTTCACACTTATATTTGAACAAAAATATCTTGTCACTCCTGGGCACACTGACTTCCCAATTCCTTACAACCCGCATACCATTTTTTCCCTAGATTTTCCACTCGCTCTCTTCTACTGGACCTCCTTTGGTTATCTATTACTAAATTTACTAAATTTCACGTTACTACGACTTTACAGAAATCTATAATCGCTACAGTTACATGTTTGCCTTTTCGGATGGACAAGTGTTAAAAATCACATGAAAATAGAGTAGTGTCAAAATATAATTCAAATTTGAACCTGCTGTGAAAATACAATATATTTAAATATATTTTTTTATAGGGTAAATTATAGACTGTGCATATTATTAACAAAATTGACCATAATTCGTTTTTTTTAACAACACAATTCCAGCAAAGATGTCAAAAGCTTCCTTCAAACTATTTATTCCACTCCACGAGCTTTTATCTCGTACCCCAAATATAATATGTAAATACCAACACAACACTAACACGTATTCAGACATGCTGATGCACTAAGCATGAAAGCTCTGCATTTTTGAAGCTTTGATTTCAAGCTGGGAGCTGCGCACTGCATTCAAATTACAAGCGGGAATGTAGTCCTAAAAGGTTCTATTCCACTTTTATTTCGGCGAAGGCAGAAGCATGTTTTCCCAATGAAATGTGCCTTCCATAATGCGGAAGTAATTATGATAGGTATTCTGATATTGACGCTATTTTAAGCAGCATAAATCTTTTGGGAATTTCAAATTTAAAATTCTCTGCCCCCGTTTCCAAAAATTTCCTAATTTTTAAAAATATTAATTTCACAAAAGGGCAGTGACGAAAACAATTTCAAGGAAGCAGATGAAGTTCTGGGAAGGAAATTTTTTTTGAGAGTATGTAAAAATTTAGGGGTCAGTATGTCCAGGAGTGACGGACATACTATGAATCTATCCGTCCCGCTGCGGTGAGACCATGGGTCGAGTGAAACCAGCCCGAGAGGCCAAAGAATCTCCCCATACGCGCCTCACCCGGCTGGACAGGCACATTCGTCGCCAAGACCTGAACATACTTGATACGATGAACCCAGGCATCTCGGCCTAAAGAACCGTTAGTGAGACCCAAGCCAAAGGTAATTTTCCCCGAATAAATAATAAAGTAAAATATTAAACCGATGTAATTATGCCCACTGGTAATAAAAAAAAATCCTTAAAACACGGTTGTGAAACAGGATAAAGCAACGGTGATGGATATACGGTGATCTATATAATTTGAAATAAATCATCGTATACTACCCCTGTTAACCCCTCTCCCCCAATGTTATGTATAAAAATTATAGTTTAAGGAATAATTGTACCAATCTGAAAATAACCTAAATCGGCTGAAACCACTTACGGTCAAAAATAAAATTAGTTACAATAAAATATAAATTGTTTTCATATTATATTATTATAATGAAATTCTACCACGAATCTTCAGTATCAAAAATAGAAACGTAGTAAGGAAGGTTAAAAAGGTCAACGGTCAATGCAGAGTTGAATTACGTGCATGTATATAATCCTCAAATTGTAACAATAAATAGTTAAATAAATTTGTATTTTCTACGATGCCTTGCTTATAGAATTGTGCTGTTTCATTCACCAACTCGTCCCACCTCTATTTAATATTGCGTAACAAAATTGTAAGTCACCAGCTATAAATAGTATGATGTAAGTCAGTAAATATCATAATAATACTCAGTAGTACTTAGTTGATAGCTACAAGTCTTGACTTTGTTGTAAGTTATTTATATAAAAGTTAGTTTAAGGCTATAAAAGTCAAAGGATGGGACTTTTTACAGAATTTGAACAATTCATTAAATTTCAACTTTAATTTTCAAGTTCTGACCGAATTCTCATATTATATCATCTTATCGTATAATATATTATCATGTAGACCAGCTGCTTTACATATTTAAAATAATAACAGGAACATATAGAACTTTCACAAAACTTGAAAATAAGCTTTATAATTTTAAGAACTTCATCCCGTCGTTAGACTTATTACCGAATAACTATTAACTTACAGCTAAGATTTCCTACTCATGGCTTATAAATAAAATTTATAACGAATACATTACAATAGGGCTAATTTGAAAGTGGAGAAAAAAGTTAGTGTGATAGCTCAGTGGTAGGAGCAAATGCTCGAAGAGCTTAAGTTTATCGGTCAACTTTTCATAAAAACGTTAATAAATGACAAAATTACAAATTTTCTTAATAATCATATTTCACCGAACATGCGGTACCTATTTCTATTTCCATTTTCAACTGGGTCAAACAAAACGGGAAACAAATTAATTTACAAGTACATTGAATAACAAATTTTGTCTCGTTTTAATAAGTCTGAAGAATTTAATTTACGCTGTTATATTTCAGTATTATTCGCCGGAGTTTAAATAAATCGTTCAGAAACAGGTAATCTCTTGAATTTGAAAATAAAAATAAACCCGATCAGATAGATCGATTGAGGTATCAAGCCTCTTTGTAATCAATGATGGAGTTCTTCTGTTATCCATCAGACTTATACAAATCGGAATAAGGGATGAAACAAAGCCTCCTACGGCGCTACCCTTCGCCTCGCTTTTCAGAGCCTGGCAATAAAATAAAGCCTTATTTTCCCTCTTCCTTCTCCGGAAAAAAGATCTGCGGTCACGTCGTCAAAAAAATATAAAGATATATATGAAGGGATGATTGGAGGAACGAGAGAAGTTTTGGTGTTGGCTCCAAGCTTCTTTGGTGAATTATGTACGAAGCTGAGAGCTTAAAAGCAAAAATTATAATATAAAGTGGAGCTTAATTTGTGTTAAGTGGGAGGTGTGAGCTTTAATGGCTCGTGTGTGCGCTCAACGCTATGTGTAAGTGTATTTAATCCACAGGTAGCTTGAAACATACTTGTAAAACTTTGTAGGTTATAATATAATTATTTCAAGTATACGAGTGTTCAGACATAAAACTTTCAAAGATTTCGCCAAGAAAAATAAACCTAAATTAATTCCTCTTACATGTGTTTTGAAACTACTAGGTGGGGCTCCTTTTTTTCCTCGTCTCATCAATTATGAGTTAATAGTTTTAACTTTTCCCCTTGATTTAGTAACTTACATTAGGTAACCACGAAATTCTACCTCAGTCGTCCTTTTGCTTGCCAAATTGATTATAGCGTGGATAATTTATTATTTCAAAGAGTTTCATTGTAGTATTAAGATTAAGGCTGTCAATTAATAAATTAAAAATATTATTAAGGGATGGCTGATCGCATGGAATTCAGAAATCGCCATCTTAACAAATGTAGGTACATTTTTCAAAACACACAATTTTTCTACGACTTACATTACGATACAAAATAAAAAAATAAAAAAAATAAATTTAAAACTATTAAAATTCACATTCAGTGAATTATTTTTATTTCTGCAGAACCGCTTTATAAATTAATTTGCGGCCTTCGACTAATAATATAATTACAAATAGAATTAATCAATAGTAAATTGCAGCAAATAAACCTTCGCATCTTTATGTTATATTACTTACAATATTATTATTATAATATCGAATAACGTATAAATAAAAACCACAAATCAATAATTTACGTAATTTTATCTAACTTCTGAGCTACTTTGAATCTAAAAATCTTAAATCTACCGTTATTTTCCGTCCATATGTTCCCTCAAATTCCCTTAAGGTCAACACGATCAAATCCAAAGCGAGTTCAAGCCAAGCCTTAAAAAATTACACACTTTTTTTTAGCATATTCATGTCGCTTTTTCCATGTGATTGAAGAAAGTCTCGAAAGTCCAAAGTCCGTGAAGAAGTCACCCCTATTTCTGCGTGAAAATGGCATATCGTGGGATCGGCTCACGCTCGTTACAAATGACACCCCATTTCATAGGAAGACCGTCCAAACGGACAGCATTTGATATCCGTCGAATCCGGAATTATATCCGGAAAGACCCTTTTTGATTTTCCTTCTTAGGGGTACATGTGGCAAGATTAATGGAGGTTTAATAGAGGGGGCGGGGTCGGGTCTTCGTGCTGACTGAAATATATTCTGGATGTTTTGTGTATTATGTATTTGAAATGAATATTATTATTCGGATTCGTGAAAGTGTGAAGGAATTGCCATAGAACGGAAGTAAGGTGAAAAACTAAAATATTATTGCAATTTAAATTATCGGAAATCTCCTGCGTTGCCCGGGCTTAATGTAGAGTTTTTCAAAATTTGGTCGGAAATATTATGTTCTTCTTATTTTGAACGTCAGATGTGCAAAATTACATCAAGAGCTATCAAAATACTGCATTACTAATACCTGTCATTTGCCCTAGGTACTCTGGTGTACCATCGATTTTGGAAGCGATTTTGTCTCTTATGTATAAAGAAATTGTATCAATAACAAGATCAGAATCGCTTGAGCCATTCTCGTTCTTGGCGTAACAAAATACTGCATAGCGTCTAGCCTCTCGAAATAATTTTTAACAAATTATCTATGATATGGCGGGCAAGAAAGATATCCGACAAAATGGCCGCCGTGTCAAAATATGGACGGAGTTGGTTTAAAAACTCTGTTTTCTTTCATTGTTTTTTTATATAAATTCATTGTGGAGAGAATATATTTCGGGTGTTATCAGAAATATCGTTTTATCTACATTATTTTCATGTAATTTTTGTAATATATCACAAAAGAAATGTCAAATTTCTTACGTCATAATGAAAAAAAATATTTTTCCTATGCTGGCTTTTAAAAGGGGTAGGAAATGGGGATGGGGTTTTTTATTGTAAATTCGTGTAATGCTTTTTATTATTATGGAGGTTTTTACATTTCTTCACTAACTTACTGGTTATGTGCGATATTGAAGGATAACTCAAACTAAAAGTTGTCGATTTTCCAAATCTTAATTCCCAAATAAATGCAGAATTTTGTTATTTCCATATTATTTGAAATTAAAAATAAATTATATAAATTTTTCGAAGACAACTTCTTTGGCAAGGTTTTCACTTTGTAATGGTATTATTTTAATAAAAAGACAAATAACTTTGTTTACATCACTTTTATTTATACACAATCAACATATTTCGTGAACGATGTTCACATCGTCATGATTAAATGTACACATTTAATTAAATTAAGTTAGTGTACATTTAATCATGATGGTGAACATCGTTCACAAAAAATGTTGATTGTGTATAAATAAAAGTGATGTAAACAAAGTTATTTGTCTTTTTAATAAAATAAATTAAACAAGATCAGTTTATTATTATATATTTTAAAATATCTTGAAAAAAGTTCTGTCTAAGCTTACTTAACTTTGTGTATAAGAGAGTCATAAAAATGAAGGTTTTCGTAAAATTTTGAGATAAATAATGTTAACAACAGGTGAGAGAATGAAGCCTACCAACATTCCAGCCCTAGGGTTTCAAATATTTCAATGATCAAGTGGAAAATGTCAATGCCAGCGGATAGGTCATTTAACGGTATAATCAGTTTACCAAGAATTATTATCAAAGGTAGATGATTAATTTTGTATCAAGGAATACTGATTGATCTGAGCCCAAAGGCTCGTAATGTGAGGTTTCTGTTGGTGTGTGTAGTGATGGTTCCATAACAATGTTATATTAAAATAGGTAAAAAAACTATATAATGGATTCCTGTTTTGGTAAAACTACATAATTTTTTCAATAATTTTCTTAAATGTTTGATCAATTTTTCAGAACCTTCAATACCGAAGAGATTTTAATTCATATATTTTTTATTCGTCCATAGAAATCTACTCTCTTTAAGAAACGTACTTTAAAACTTACGCCAACCAGATAGTGATATTGCTTAGATATAGTACCAATGCTGCACCAAACTGTTTACATAAACCAGAAAATATCTCAAATGGTGAAGTATAAATATGCCCAGCTTTATCCGTCTCATATCTTGGTCAAATTCAAGCCTCATACGGATCATTAAAATAAACTATTCATCTCTCAAAAAGATAACCTGGGATGCCTAAGTGTATGATCCATATATTAAGAATGGTCTGTACCTACACCGAAAGGCTTGGATAAACGAATGTTGAAATCAAAATTGGTGTGAAGACTTTAATCGGAGCCGAGCAGTGATACCAGTCACAAAATAAAAATCGTTAGTTTTAGATATTATAAGCAATAACCGACTACTATTATATATTCGTTCAACTCTAATAACAAATTACTTATGGTAGTCGTAAGCAGAAATAGCCATGCCCCATTCAAAATATTTCCAGGAAACGGTCCGAAGGGTTTCAAATGAAATAAAATGGACGGCATTAAAACATCATCTCCAGAAGTTTTTTTTAGACAATAAAGTTTGTTTATTCCCCGACTATAATTCACGTTGGTTGAAAAAACGTCAACGTAGGACGCTTCAGAAAATCCTGAAAAACGCCTCATTTTTTGCTTAAACGGGTATTAACGTTACCTTGATTTACGGCTCACCCATTGGATTTTTCCGCCTTTCATTCAATATTCCAGGTGTATTTGGTGTTTTTTTTATTGGGAATTTATTATTGGGAACCGTAATCACTTATCGGGTAGGAAATGCTCAATTGACCGGAGAGTTATTTTTTTATGAAGAATTCAAACCGGCTAGCGTAAATTTTGCAGAAAAAATAGATTATAATATTTTTGTTCGGTAAATTGTGTGATTTATCTTGTATATTAGTTTTTTGTATGTAAAGAGAAATTGTTTAACAAATCGAGAAAACATAAAAATTGCATATAATATTTCCAAGTTTTGAATAGAATTTTATTTTGTCGAAACAAAACGAATATATTAATATTTATCATCCGAATGTTACAGGTAGTAATGCACCAGGTAACAGTGTCAAAATTTTACAAGTTAAAAAGCTCCAAATTAAAAATTTTCCTGTTAAAATGTTTTCGATAATAATGTTCCTTACAAAAATGTTCCTTTGCCAAAATGTTCCTTGCCACAATGTTCCTTGCCAAAATGTTCCATGTCAAAATGTTTCCTATTAGAAACAGCTAAACTGTTATATTGGCACAGTCAGTCAGCAGATTCAGCTCTTCCTAACCTAACAGACTAGGACTCGTAACTAGAATCATTTTGGCAGGGAACTTTTGACCGAGGAAATTTTTTAGGGAACATTTTTAATGGGAACATCATTACCAGCCACGTATCATAATACTGATGATTTTATGTTTTTGTTTGGACCCACATAGGCAAACACTGGCTAAAACTAGTAGACTAAATCACAACCCCCTAAACTGAACAGGTTCTCCTCGTGAGGTGTTCACGAAACATACCTTATTACCCACCCACAGTTTCAGATTCTCAAACCTACCTTACACGCAACATAATACAAGTTCAAAATGTATTATGTACAAATGTTAATAATTAAGTAAACACTGTAATATTAAATAGAAATAAATAAATAGGTAATGAAGATATAAAAGATGAAGATTCTCCAGTACCTACATAACAAAACTATTGCCATATCATCAAATTTTCAGTTCAATAAGATGCGATTCTCACCGGATGATTTTAAACTTTTATTTCCCTCTGAAACGAGCCAAAACTGAACAATTTTTTGTATCTCATAACTTTGTGGAACGCAACATTACCTTTTATGCATTACCAAAACGAAAAATTAAACCGTTATACCTCACAACATAAGAATTACCAATCAAGGCAGACAACATCAAATGACATTACAATAATTTAGGCTTAAATTTTTTAAATTTTATTCAAAAAGACTCCTTACAAATTCTGTTAATCTAAAACACAAAATTTGCACGAGGCATTATCTACTGCGGACAGATAACTTCTACAATATAACAAAACACTATATGCCTGGATTTTTTTTATTTTATGCTTTTTTAATTTTTTCTGTCACATTTTTTCTATTTCTACAATTTCTTTCCCTTTATTAAATTTGTTTAGTCAGTTTCATTTAATGTTTTTATTTCTTTGATTTTTTTATTTCTTCTCTTTAAATTTTAATTAAATTCATGCCACCTCGGAAAAGGCTCAGCTTAGTTAAATGGTTTAAATTAAAAAATATATATATTTGTCTATTTATATATTTAAGTAATTCAAACAAAAATTCAGTTACTGGTTTTGATTCTTTGATCTTCTGCCACTTGGAAAAAATAATAGTGTAAATTATTTTTCAAACAAGTTTATATTTTTCTTTGCAGAAACCATAGGCAAACAATATTATATGTATTCGGCTATAGTTCACTTTCCAGAATCGTTGTGGGGCTTAGTCAAAACGACGAGAAAAAAAACTGTTGGCATAAAAGTTTTCGAATTCAGTCCGAGCCCATTTATCTTTCAGTACAATTTTCTTTTAATGGGCAGCAGTTGTTTTGTACTGCATTGTTTTCAGCAATATCCGAGAAATGGTTAAAAACTGTTTGAAACGGTTTAGAATGGTTCCGAAACCGTTCGAGGTGGTCTGGAAACGGATCGAGATGATTCAGAAATGGTTCGTTTGAAGTCGGTTGGGACGGGTTCCCATCCTAAAGGATTTTCCTTTTGCCACTCTTAAAGGCTGGGCACCAATTTAATGGTCTGTGCAAAAAAGGAAATGAACGCAGAGAAACGAGTTTAATTCGAGTGAGTCGATGAAATAAGGTTGGACACAATTATTATTGGACCAAAACCTTTTGGATTTCGTAAATATAATTAATATACAATACAAATAAATATCTTGTAGTTAGTGTACGACTCCGCCCAAGGTTCACCACAGTTTTTTAGATTATTATATTATTAATCACCTTTTTTGAAAAGTGCGCTTTAAAAAATTTTAGAAACCAAAAAAGATACTTTAAGCCCACCTTTAAAAACAAACCAACGCATTATGTCGACATCGATTGGAAGACAAAGGCGAGTACCGAGAATAAAATCTAACATGCTTAGTAGAAAATTTCGTCTCTGCAACCTACAAGTGAAAAGTACACTCTTTTTAGCTTTTTGTACCACCTTGTACATATGTGAACTCTGGAGAGAACTTCAAAGAGAGAACCGTGAAAAAGCTTCGGTGCAATACAATACAACGGATGCATGCCGCATGATGTTCGGACTTCCCAGGTACTGCAGTGCCTTCTCAGTGTTCACGGAAGGGCGAATTTCTGGACTTGCAGCTCAAATAAGAACCAGGATGGAAGGAATGAGAGAACAGGTCAATAACTCCAGAAACGTCCTCATAATTCAGGTTCTTCATGATCGAGTATCATAAAACATGCGAAAACTTTTTGCCTCTAGAGTTTTTAATGTGATGACCCAATAACGCGCAGAAGTGCTCGATAAAGATTTTGTATTAATTAATAATATTTATTCATTCCTCTTAAAATATGTTTTTTTTCTTTTGTGTTTTTTGTATTATTTTTAAAATTTTATTTATTATATAAGCTTACATTTTATTTTATTGGTAGGTAAGCAAAAAGAACAAGCCCGACTGTGTCTTACATTTTATCTAAATTTGCCTGGAACTTTGATGGGGTGCAATCAGAAATTTGTATCAGAATTTCCATACAAATTTTAGCTGAATACTTGTAGGTCCATGATAATATTACTTTAGTAATTCTTATAAAACTACAATTAACTTGTAGAATGTTAATGTTACAATTTTGTTCTTACTTCAAACTTTTAATTACCTACCACGTTTGAAGTAAATTACATTATTTTAAATTGGGTTACATATTGGGTTAATACATACATTATTTAAGTGCCTCCGCTGACGAGGTAACTTAAAAAAACCACTTTGCAACGAAACTCGCTATCCTGTGTATGTCAATGTGATATCCCGCACACTACATAATTTCTCAAAAACCAGTTGTCAATGGCAACGCGAGCAGTGACTCGCGACTCGCCCTGCTAGTTGCTGTGGCCGGCCGTTGCCACTTTGCTCGGTTGTTATGGTTGAGCCTGATTTTTTGTCAGTTTTCAATTTTTTTTTTAAATTGACATCGATAGATGACTACGATGGCAGCTGATTGTTCTTCGTCTACGGTTAAACAAGCTGAGATAATTACAGAAATCGTAAATTTGAGTAGGTCGTTGGTTGAAAGCCGTGGCCATCAGCAGATTTTAGTTTGGTTTCAGTTGCCTCGTCAACGGAGGCACTAAAAGTTTGCGGTTTCATTTTTGAAAAAAAAAACTTTCATGTTCAATATATATTATTCTAAGACTGTTATAGTGCAACACAATACAGCCTCTGATTATAAAGATATACTGTTTTTAAACGCATATCTAAACTTTTCAGATTCGAATATTTTTTTTGTGTATTCTCGTACATACGGTTTACAATGATGATAAGTTAAATGTTCAGTAATGCAAAAAAAAGTAACAATCAGTTACTGTAACAAATATTAAAAGCAATAATTATTAGCCTGAAACACTCATCCATATTGAAAAAAACTCCCGAGAAAAGAAACATGTCGCCGACGGGACTCGAACTCGCACCCCTCTGATTGCCGGTCAGGATCTCTACCATTAAGTCATTTAAACAGTAACTGAATGAAAATAGGTGTTTTGTGCATACCTTAGTAGAAGAACTTGTGCTGAGGTGTTCGCACGTTTTAAATAAAGTTTTATTAAAAATCGTCTTAAAATTCATAATGATTTTTTTTCTTTATCACCATTTAAGACTACCCAGGAAGAATTTTACTGGTATAATAATAATACAAAATGCGCTAATGGTCTATCCATCCAAAAGTTCAGCGTGGAAGGAATTTGATGTTATTTCGATATAAAATTAATATTCCCGAGAGGAAAGTTTATTGGCAACTCCTCGCATTAATTATCTACTAACAGCCGGAAAAACTCATTAAAAATACGGTAATTTACAGCCGTACCGAAAAAGCCCAATTAGGCAAATTCAAAGAACAACGAACGTATGTATTTTGATACTCTTCAAAGAACAAAGCTCTGGTTAATAAATTTGTTCAATCAGAAACGTGCCTTACGTACGAAGCAGACTTAATTATTATTCTTTTTGACTTGGAAGGAAACTTCTTACAATTTTCAATTAAGATTATTTTGTGAAAAGACAGCTATTTAACTGTAATTATTTCTTACAGGGGGTAGATATGACCTCCGTGGTCAAGGTTCAAGGCTCCCGTCTGCTTATCCCGGCATGCGCAAAAAAAATATATTTGATTAATTTATTTAAATTTGTTCATTTAAAATACTATATTGCATATTTGCGGCTCGTTCCAGAGTGGAAGATACTCTCGGTATCGCCCTGGTGTAAGACGACAATTCAGAATTGAAACGATGCTTGAAATGGCTTTAGCCGTATTTGGTGACCAGATTTGAATAGCCAGATTCTTCCCAAACTTTTTCTTCCCATCTCCTTCTCCTCCCCACTATCTTCAGCCTCACAATATTCCCTTATTGGGGATGCTACTATCTCACTGGTTTTAGACGGGAGCAGTCCCAACTGCTTCCGTCTGGAGCCAGTGAGACTATGGCATCCCCAATTGGGGTATGTGGCGAGGCTGAAGGTAAGAGGGGAAGGGAAGGAGATGGGGAAGAGGAAAGTGGGGAAGTACCTGGCTATTCAGGTCTAGTCACTAAACACGGCTAAAGCCATTATTATGCAACGTTTAAATTCTGAATGGTGGTCTTATACCTGGGCGATACTGAGAGTATCTTCCACTCTGGAACGTGAGGTAAATATAGTATATATTATTTTTTATTAATTAATTTGTGAAATAACACAAATTTATCAAATAACATTTATTTGCGCACGCCGGGTTCGAACCCGCTACCTTCCGATTAAGAGTTAAGAGTATTACCACTCTGTCAATAAGTTCTACATAACCAAACTATCTGAGCGTTCCCTTTTCTTGCTCAATATATTAGCGTATTACCTTCATATTATTGCGTTTTTAACTTTCTTGTACGTTTTTAAATTTGTCGTAGATCATTGCTTCCTTTTCCATCTCATGATCCTTTTTACATTAATTCCACACAGGAGTTATTGAGGAAGATTATTTCTCTTAGGAGAGGAAGGAGTGAACTTGGATCTTGAAGAGACCCGTATTGTACACAGAGAAAAATGTTATTCTAAAATACGATCATTTTGTTCGTAAAACGGTTAAAAACGGGACTGAAGTTCTTACGAACAAATTAACAGGTTTCAATGTTTATTGTCGGGAAAATGTAAGAATAAATAATTATTACTAATTATTAGAACAATTTTTTTTTACGTATACATTGTTGGTAAAAAGTATTTTTTTCGTTGTACCGTCATGTTGTTTTATCAGGGCAACTGGATAAAACATTTCTAAACGAATGTTTTATAAATATGGCCTGATAAATTATCGTGAGCGTCAAAATCGATTTTTCTCCGTGTAGGAGGGAGAAAATACAGAGGCCGGCAAATCAATCCACAGCCTTACTGTTGAACTCAAGAATGTGCCGTAAAAGCGACCCGATCTCATCTGCCAAAGAGATCGATCACGCTAGTGCCTAAAAGCATAATTTATTATTATACCGGAAGAGTAAGCATAGCATACCTACCTTTAAAGATTGAACTCCGCCTGTTTAGATGCTAACAAAACTTACCAAATACTTACAAAATACCAATTAGGACGTAACTATCACACAAGAGTTCAGAGTTCCCAAAAAATGACGTATACGTTTTCATACAACGATGTTTTTTAAAATTCGACATTAATCATAACACATTAACCTTTTATCATATTTTTCTAATAATTTATAATATTTACTAGCTGACCCACCGTTGCTGTGGCTAACGAAACACAATGCCACCTACTAAATGGTTACCTAACCTAGATAAACAAGTGTTGTGTGTTGTGTCAATAGATTAACTCACACCTCCATCTGTCAGAAACTTTTAGAACTTACAAATAATTTCAAATAATTTTCCCATAAAAAAACATTTAATTCGCAATAATAAATATTGAGGTCAATTAAAGATAAAAACTATCATATCTTTTAAGTCGTACCAAATTACACCCAGTGAGCCAAATTTCATCAAAATTGGTTAAATATTTTCGGAGTTTAAATTGGACGAACATTGTGACGCGAGATTATTATATATAAAGATTTGTACTATCCACAACAAGGTAAAACACACAATTATAGAAGTGTTAACTGGATAACAAGTAGTTAATTTATTCTCATATTATTACATTACGCATTAATAAAAGCTCTCACTGACCTTGCGAACCGCAAAACTTTCAATCAGGATGTTTCTCAGTTATCATTAACTTATATTAAAATCAAAACTACCCTCTCGTCCAACGTTTCATTAGCCCCCAACTTCCCAACCCCAGCCGCAAGTTGACCCGCGACGCACCCTCATCACGGCTATCGCATTAAAACCACCCTGAATTAATTCTACGGCCTTCATCCCCACAGGGATACTCTTATCTACAGTATGTGACGTACAGCGCTAGGGTCAGGACGGATGACCCACAAATTATTATAAAATTTATCAACGTTGATAAAATAATCATAATTTGTCAAAACAAAATAATTTTTGTCACCACTTGTGAAGTTATGCTAGAAAATTCAATTTGGTAGACGAGTATGGGTACCGCTGCCCCGGGAACCATTTATTGGATAACTAACACCCCTGCCATAGGTTACCCCAGTGGCTCGTTATGTTTG
Organism: Limnephilus auricula; assembly: GCA_951813805.1. Classification (NCBI taxonomy): domain Eukaryota; kingdom Metazoa; phylum Arthropoda; class Insecta; order Trichoptera; family Limnephilidae; genus Limnephilus; species Limnephilus auricula. The sequence goes on from OX638406.1 coordinate 20,027,665, forward strand.
TTGACTTTTGCCCACATTTTGCGTGGCGGGCCACATAGGGAGACAATGGCTGAGGGTGGATTTTTGACCTCTTCAGTCGAACTCTCAACTCATCGCCTTGCACAAAAAAGGGAGGGATGGATTCAAACGTCTGTCACTTCAACTTCCTCTCCTTCCTTTCTCTCAAAATACCCTCCACGCAGCATCCCCAAGGATGACATCGGCTATTAGGTAATTATTTTTCTCAGGGCCTCCTGCGTGGAAATAACGTACGCTGCAGTTAGGAAAAAGTCTATGGAGCTGCATTCATACCATGTCGTTGAAGGTTCTTCAAGGTTGAAGTTTCGTCGTTAGGCTTTTCCAAAATAAAGATATAACAAAAAAGCGTTTAAAAAAACTATAATATTCTGGAAATCGTCCAAAGAACCTTAAAAAGAAAATTATTCATAAATCAATCATTAAATTATTAAATTTTGACTTGTATGCTTTCCTGTAGAGAAGAATTTCAAAAATCACTTTTAACACAGTTCAGCTTTTTATGCGATACTTGTGAGAAATTAATTTTTGTCTTCTTATTAAATTTCTACGAAATTCTAAAATAATAAATATATTTTTTCTTGTGCTTTAAATAAAATTTTAAAGCACGTTTATTGGAAAATTGAATCCATTGAGTGTTGCGAGGGAATATGTAGATATAGTAGTTTTTTTCATTTTACTTTTGCTACACTCAGGAGTCCCCAAGGAAATTAATTCCTTCGGGCCTATGTCATCTTTGGGGATGATTTGTGAAAGAAATGAGAGGAAATTCTGGGAAGGAAAAGGGTATAAGGTATGTGTAGGAATCTGGGGGTCAATGTGTCCAGGAATTACAGACGTGTTATTTTATTTACCGAGAGACTCCCTCAACCCCGTGAACCCTGATACTCCTTCTAAGTCATTAAATGTATCGAACTACTTGGAGTGACCTATGGCAGGGATGTTGTTTATCCAATAGATGGTTCTCATATCCGCCAGAATTGAAGATATTCAAAATAATTTTTCGAAAAACCTTCAGTAATTTTTAGCGTTTTTTTCAATTAGTTATTTTATTTATAAAATTTATTTCTAAATCCTTTTTGTTAACTACCGTGTAATTACAAAAACAAAATAGTGGAAATTCAATAATGAACTTTTTTACAAAGTTTTTACGAAACGTTTATATATACTGTATAAGGTACTATTGGATGTCTGTACCTAAATATAAAGGTTAGGTACAATGAACATTCAAACACGTTCACTCCTATTCCTGCTGGGTACGGGAAGGGGGTGTTGTGAGGAGAAAGAAAGGGGAATAAAAGGGACTGAAAAGAATGGAATGTGGAATCTTAACACGAATATCCTATTTGCCTAAACGCCGTTTGGAAGTAAATTTCACTCGCCATTGTAGGGAATGGGTCGTTGGAGCTACAGTATAGGTAAACTTCCCACGGGCGACCTGTGAACGGGAGAAAAATTGCATAATATGTATACGTATGATTGGGAATTTGAATTATACGTATACATTGAATTGTTTTAGCAGTCTTACCTGATATTTTAGAATTATTCTAAAATGTTTGAAGTAAGCGTAATTTTTTTTTCAGACTGTGTGACACAAAGCGCGTTGGTTTGGATTAATATCCTGAGGTACTAATAAAATATTCTCAAAAAAGGAAAATTAAAAACGAATTTATTTGAGTGATAAATAATAATAATCCGATTCGTAAATTTGAAACAAAATGTATTTTTGACCAGATATGAATAGATCTAGGAATCTAGATAATACACGGAAAAAATGTTATTTTAAAATACGATCATTTTATTCGTAAAAACGGTTAAAAACGAGACTGAAGTTCTTACGTACAAATTAACAGTGTTTCAATGTTTATTGGCGGGAAAATTTAAGAATAATTTGTTGGTGTACGTACGAAATTACGTATACCAACAAATTATTCTTACATGTTCCCGACAATAAACATTGAAACCCTGCTAATTTGTTCATAAGAATTTCAGTCCCGTTTTTAACCGTTTTTACGAATAAAATAATCGTATTTTAGAATAACATTTTTCTCCATGTAGGAACTTTTCAACCTTCCTCTCTCTACTTACGTTTCCCACTACCCTCAGCCTCACCTCATACTTTCCTCAATTAGAAATGCTATAGTTCCATTGGCTACAGATAGTTAGGAACCGTTATGCGGTATTCAAGTCAAGTTAACTATTTTGAGTCAAATAAAATTATAGAATACCGTAGAAAAGACCCAAATGCAACTGTTTGGAGCCAGTAAAACGATTACATCCCCAATCGGGTTATGTCGTGAGGCTAGAAGTAATAGAGAGGGGAAGGAGATGAGGACGAGGAAGATGAGGAAGTACCTGTAAAGTACTTTTCAAATCCGGTCACCGAACACGGCTAAAGCCATTTCTGAATGGTGATCATATTCAACAGAGTACATTTTACTGTGAAACGTGCGCAAATACACAATGTATTATTTTAAATAATTAAATTATGAAATAACACAATTCAATTTAATAAGATTTTCTTGCGTACCTACCCCGGGATTTGAACCCGCGACCTTCAGATTGCAAGATTTAGCCGTCTACTACGGAGGCCGTGAAATACGAAGTGTTTGTCCATTTCGACATATTTTTTAAATTTACTTCATTTAACTACCATTTATTTATTTATTTGTTTATTTATTTATTTAATACATGTTACATAATTGTGACATTTACATAAAGTTGATATATTAAATCACCATACTAGGCGGCTGCCTGTATCATGGTGACCAATATAGTATAGTTACATTGTATGAAATATGAAGTCTAATGTAAACATGGAATTAGTATAAATCATGTTAAATATTGGAAAAATTATAATAAAAAGTAGAAAATAGAAAGGAGAAAAAAAGTACATTAGATTATATAAACAGGCTTCTAATTCTATCACATTCACTCATCAAAAAATCTCCAAGCGTCTTCCTGAAAGTGTGATATTTGGTTATTGTCTTTATTTCAATTGTTAAGTTATTGAAGATTTTTGGAGCAAGAAAGTTAAACTGTGACTGGGCCATTGAGGTTTTTGTTACTGGAATTATATAGTTGCATTGGTTGGAATATCTTGTATTATATTTTGATTCAAAAACATATTTTTTAATAAATTTAAATTTAAAATAGCAAGAAATGAATTTTACATATAGGGATTGTATATTAAGTATTTTAAAGTCTTTAAATGAGTCCTTTGTGGGATGAATGTAATGTACTTTGTAGATAGTCCGTATTATCAATTTTTGAGCCTTTACTAATGGATCTAATATAGTTTTAGAACACCCTCCCCAGACAACAATACCGTAAGAAATAATTGATTGACATAGAGAAGAGTATACTGTTTTTAATGTCTTTTTATTTAGTATATTTCGTAGTGATCTGAAGATATATGCTAATTTCCGTATACGACTTGTTACATTGATTACATGATCTTCCCACCGAAGTTTGTTATCAATTATTACCAATTATTAATTATTATCAATTATTACCATTAAAAAAACAAATACTTTATAGGTTAATTTTCACTTATTTTAATACTTTACAGAAGCTCGACTTAAAGTTTAAAATCCAACTAGACGCTACCATCTTTATTCGTTACAAAATAAAGTAAAAATAATATTTTCCATGTTTATTTTAAGCTAAACTTAACTAACTTATGGAATAATGACATAATGATGTAAAAAAACGTACACAAAAAGCGAGATACTTTTTATAACTAACAGTGATACAAGTCAACGTTAGAAAACCTTGAAGGCTTTCACGCTAAGGTATTTTGAACATACTGTCGAGTTTGAATATTCAATATAAGAATATTTATCACGGTGTGAATTTGGAATGGAAAGTACGCTATGAATTTCGTATATATGAAATATCGGAAAGCATTAAATGCTACTCTACATGATCAGAAAAACCGAATTGATTTCTGTTCGTGGCACAAATCATGTATGTTTGATGGATGGTGGTAATTCCTTATCAATAAATTATTTGGAGTCAGGAGCGCAGAAATTGTGGTCGACTATGATAGACGACTTCTGAGAAGGCATTAGTGTGAATAAGTTATTTTGAAACACCTGGAAGCGAAGGACACTCTATTTAGAATAGTTATATCTTTGGAACGTGTATATTTGAAATTACATAGATTTCAGAATTTTTTCCTCACTAATGAAAATTGGCAGTTCTCGTATTTCGATTTCGACTAAAATTGGATTTTATTGAATTTTTATTTACTAGTCACTTGAACTAGTAGGTAGCTGTTTTAATATTAAGGGGATTATTTTGTTCAATTTCGACCCAATTTTTACTTTTTTTTTGTCAAGTAATTTAAAGGGCATTTTCTCAATGACTAATTATTATTATTTTATTTAATAAAATTTTATACTTTTGGTACCTATACAGTATTCAGTTTTTATTTTAAGTGAAACACGATCTCTGAAACATTTGAAATGAATATATTTAAAAAAAAAACTCCAAAAATTTCCCTATACTGCGGATTACGATTAAATTACTTATCATGTCAATAAACAATAATGATACTTCATAGGTTTACGCTTACATTATTCCTTCAGGAATATATTCAGTATAGAAATCCACTAAATCGCAGTGTCAGTCCATAATACCATTATTATGTGCTATTCTCCCGGTAGTTTACCATAATTATTTTTTTCTTTGATCCTACTTAGGCATTACTTACTTTTACATACGACACTTTCTGTACTTTTTATACTTATAAGATTTTATTGTTTTACTCTCACCACTCATTTTATACTCGGGGTCGAAGAAGCATAATTTCTCGATACCAGCATTAACTAAATCCTTGATAGTGTTTTTTACCATTAGCTCCACCCAGCAGGGCCTGAGGAAAGTAATATCCCTCAGAACCTACGTCATCTTTGGGGATGCTGTGTGGAGGCTCTTTTTAAGAAAAGGAAGGAGAGGAATTTCAAGGATGGAAAAATATATGAGTAGTGGGTAGAAATCTTGGTTTCATGTCCAGATCATCCGCCGCTAAGATTTAGATAAACCTTGGGCACCCCTGTTAAACCAACAAATGAAGCAAATCACTTGGAGTGACGTTTTATAGAGGTCTTGGTTTTCCAATAGATCAGCGATCAGTTCCCGATGCAGCGGTATCCATTCGAGCTACCCAAATTGTAAAAAAAATGTGCAATCTGGTCTCTTAGATTTTATTGACTTCATTACTGAGTACAATTTCAGGAATACACTGTTAATTTTACTTGTGGATGATTTTCCAAAGAAGAAAAATTTAGTCATGAATCTGGCACCCAATGGTCACTTCATCACATACTAATTTTAAATTCAGTCACTAGACATCGTCAGACTACAGTGTTTATTTCGCCTAGTTTTATCATATCTTCCTGGGACATTTCTGGCTCTTTCACTTACTTCTCTCACATTATTCCTCCCACATTTCTTTCTCCACTCATCCACTCCATATTATGTATATAACTGCAGAAAGTGAGCATTGGCTTGCACTCCAAACTTCGCAATATCTTAATATATAGCGTGTACAGGACAAAGTTCTGCATTATATCGTACAAAGAGCTTGCAAGCTTTCTGATTATTCGAATATAATATTCCAGTGTACCAAATATGTGAGTATTACATTTAAGTGTTATGATTCAAACATTACCGATTGCAAATGGCTTCCCAAACTTGCTGCGAGAAAAGCTGAAACTAATAGTCGGTGTCGCCTGCGACATCTGGTGCTAGTGCAGTTCTAGGGTGAAAGGCGATAAGTCCAATTTAAAGGATCAAGCCCAACGATGAACGTGATTGCTACATTTCGCAGTTATTGACATTCAGCAATGCAATTTCTGTGCCAAGTCCAAGCGCAATGAAGCTTACTTATGATTACTCTACCATCAAAGTGTTATCTGTTCTGAAACCTTCTCGGAAGATCTGTGAGACATAATATATGTCTACAAATCATTGGATAATCTGAATTCTTACTGAAAAATCAGTTTTGATTTTGAAAATGAAAATGAAAAAATATCAATGTTTCATAAAAAATAATACATTTTTTGTATTTCTTGGGCATTACCTATGTAACAATTTCTAGAGTTTTGATTTTGAAGAGTTTTATTTTATTTATTAATTTGTTATTTAATTTAAACAAAATACAATTTAAGATAATTCTCTTTTAAAACAATGGGGTCATTTTATGGGTAGGTTGGTGTTATATTGCCTGTCTAAATTCTTCACATAACCAGTCCCAATTTTGACACTAAAATTCAAAGAATATCCGAGTTTATTAACACAGAGTTCCACAACCAAAACTAGAATTTTTTCTAATTTTTTTCAAACTCGTACATTGATAAAATAATTTCATAATAAGAACTATATTGTTCCATACAAGGAATTTATTTTTGCCGGGACATTTTTTACACTTGTTGTACGGACATCTTTGACCTGATACATTTAAAACTTATAATATATGAGCAACGGTAAAAAAATGTATTAAGTAAGAGAATGGGAAGAGAAGTATGGGTTAGTATCTTTAACAAGATAAGCAAGACTCTTTACTTATCAGGTTTAACAATTATTCAGGACCATAATTTACATTTTATACTACATTATTTATCGTGAAGTTGAGAGCGAACACGAAGTAAGATCAGCGGCAATCGAGAACAGAATGAATCTTCTTTCTTAGTACGGCACCCGTCGTTGGGTGCTGAAGAAGATCCGTGTACTCTATTGGAGTTCAAGCAGCCACTAGGAGGTGTTAGTGCCTAGCATTCTTGCTCTTTATACCTTTTCCCCAAATTATAATTTCTACCAACAAATTACTTTATCTCCCTACCCACATTATGCCGAACTAAATACAATCATATGCCACAGTAGTTGTTAGTTGAAATTCACACCTCATCCTCTCAACACATGCTGTTATTGTTGAATACGGAGCCTTTGTTCGACTGTGTCGAAAAATATTTAAGTGTCCATCGTGAGGTAGTGAGTTTAATCGTTAATGTGAGAACCAGCGGAACAAGACAAGCGAAGGAAGAAAACCCGGTAAGTTGGCATCCTGTTTATCGTCACTTCCTTCCGCTTTGCGGGTATATTTTTTTGTCCCCTACAGGAGGTAATCACGTAGCGAATTGTAGCATTATTCCCTGGCCATGGAAGTTTTAAAAAGAACTCTCTCATCAAATATAGTTACTAAATGCAGCTAACGCCATTTCAAGTACCGTCATGAATTATATCATAGATTTTTTACTTCAGATTTAATCAATAAAATAAATAAAATGATATCGATTTAAAAGGTCAAGCTTCTTTACACATCCTTGTAACATACTCCACCCATGACATCGGTTCCGCCCCACTAGCCTGCAGCCTTTAGCCTCCAACAGCCAAGGAACCTCGCCTTATGTCCTCGGAACAATTCCCGGAACAGTTCGGAGACAGCCGAGAGCGCGCACACTTCCGGCCCAAATCTGAAAGCCATTTCCGCCTGCCGACTAGGTTATAGCGGATAACGGATTTCACACGTTGCAGCATGCACTTAATATGACAACTTTGAATTGTCTTGTGTTAAGATTTGTTTTGTACTAGAGATCTTAAATGCATTCTGGTAGTAAGTAGTTACACAGTAGTTCATTCCAGGATATAGGTTGCTACTAAACTGTAATACTGAGTAATATTACATTCATAATTAAATTCGATATTTTAACAATAAGATGGACAGCGAAGATGGTAGCACTTCGCGATGTCGTATTTTTGGTAATCAGGAACAGAATGAATCTATTCTCACTATCTAGGCCCGTCATGGTGATGGAGACTCTTTTACATTAGCCCCACGTGTGGAGGAGTGGAGGCCCTGTGGGCCTTCCTTAGGGCCTATGCCATCTTTGAGGGTGCCGCGTAGAGCTTCGTGTTAGGCAAATATAATATCAAAAGACGTATGCCTATCTGGGACCGAAATTATACAATAAAATCCCCCCAGACTTAAATATTAAAAATTGCAAAATGTCCTACATTGGTTCAACAATAACTAAATGGTTGATTGGCTTGGGTAGGGAGGAGTCTGAAAAACTATTATATAATGTGACCTAAAACTATACATGGTTACCTATGAATGGCACATTTAGTAAAAACTTAGTGTAAAGGTATTAATTAAAAAAAATAATAATAATTTTAATTGCATTTGGCACTTTACAAACTTTGGTTTCTTAGAACCGGCAATCTGCCTAGCTAGGAACTAATATCGACCTAAAACAACGTAATAACACTTGTATTCATTTTAAATATATTCTCTTATTATGTAATTTATTTCTGTTATTTTGGCTTTAAATGTATCAAATGTAAACAAATAAATAAATGAAAAAGGTGTGAGGGGTGGGTAGGAATCTGGGGGTTAGGGTGTCTAGGAGTGACGAAAGTATGAATCCATTAAAACAGTTCATGAGAATCTGGCTGGATAGGTCTAAAGGTATTCATCAAGTATCTATTTTCTCCCAAACCTGCCTGCCATACAGTAGGGAGGCAAACGCGTCTGTCCTATTAGAGAAATAGAGAAAGCACTAGAGAAACCTCGCACCATGAATAAATTAGTACAGAAATGATTAAATTTTATTAGGTACAGAAATGATTAAATTTTATTAGGTGGGGGAAGTGGAAAAGGTGATTGAGGGGGAGGGGAAGAACGGAAGGAGGAGTCAACGTAACATGGAAACATAGTCGGTAATGGTGATTTACATTAATTTCTGTATTTGTATAATTTTTCAGTTAGTTAGTAGATTGTTAGTAAATGACGTGGAAGTTTCGAAACCGGTAGCGGATAAATAAAAGTTAAGTAACAAATGTATCTACCCACATGTGAAATAAAACTCTATAACCAAAAAGTCTAGAAATTGTTTCACGGTTAATGCTTAAGAAATACAAGAATTGTAATCCATCTGTTCATTTATTATACCAAGACTTTCCTGAGTAAAAAATATGAAATGACGTGTAGTTATATAATATCCTCTCACATTCGTTCCTGCCTAAGTGTTCTCATTCCAAGTTGAGAAATGTGGGTAATGAAGCCGAACTAATGTCCGTATACAGGATTAGTTTTTTGTGGGCAAAGGTAATTTGCGAATATTTCGCACGAAAACGTGAACAAGTTAAAAAAGGTTGTGTTTTTTCTGACAGCCAATCAAATTTATAATTAAAATTTTGTAAAACAGTGCATTAAATATTTACAATTTAAAATGGTAAAATTGCTGCAAAATTCTATTGTAAGGTTTTTTTTAATGAAAACTAAATTTGGCGCATTTTGTTCCTTTTGTTTAAGAGTGCTACGGCTGAGAATAAAAGTTTATAAATGCTTGTAACTGTACAGGGAGGTTCCAATGAGAAAGATCGATTATTCCCCATATAAATTTTTTTAAATAAAAAAATTTATATCGATTTATGTCATTTAAAACTTGCTTTGATACATATCTACATTCAAGAAAGCAAATGAAAATGCTCAAAAAGCATGATGATAAATTATTAAATATCGTGTACTGTAAGTATTTTTTGAACATAAGTATTGATGATTTTTCAATAATGTCTAAACACAAAACACGTTCTCGGATTTCTTTTTTAATGATTTTAATTAAACTCAAATTAAAATTCTCAAAACTGTGTTGACTAGATTATGTATTGATTTATTTTTTTGTATGATTATATGATTTGAAATTTGTGTTCTTTATTAGGATATGTCGTTTGAAAATTGAACAAATCTGCCAACGACCAACTGTATATCCTTAGTATCTTAAAAATACACTTAGTTTTTAAAACTGCGTGTACAAGATAAAATAACCATATTTTAAAATCAATTTATGTTTTTTTGGAAAAAAGAGTCAATACTTCTAGAATTCGATTTAAAAAGGTCTAATTTCCGGTATTCTCTGGTAATACCCTATTAATATGTATATACATACATTTTCTGTTTTTTAATACAATCATGGTATGTTTTATATCAAACAAGGTAAAAAGGGAGAATTAAAACCAATTAATCGAAAAAGAGTTATTTTTTGGTTAGTATAAAAAAATATATTAGACCTCCTTATTTCCTTTGCCTCCCAACTTCCTTCGTACTCAATATGCCAATTGGGGACGCCGTGGTTCCTGAAAGATCTGGATTTATAGACTGTTGTTCAAATCTAAATACAGTTTTTCCACATTTTAATTAATGAAGATAATATAAGCGAAAATCAATCGAAAATCTGTAACGCAAAAAAAATTGAAAAAGATTCGGATACATCTGGGACTCGAACCCCGGACCCTTGGCTTTCCGGGCCGGTGCTCTACCAACTGCGCTAATGTATCCCTTTCCGACCTACCAATATTATCTTAAAGTTCGCAATGCATATTTTTTATTGGGTGCTATCTTTATATAATGTTTAAGTATTTGTGTTTTTATATGATATTATTATAAATGAACCAGTGGCTTTGGATTGGACTTTGGAGACCACAGAGAAAACCAGGTGAATCTATGAACCTACCTTAAACTTTTCCTAATAAGTATAAGGCAAAATCAAATTTGAATGTATTTAGATTTATTACGCAGAGAACGGAGTTATACAGTCGGCCCACCCACTATTTATATGATAAGTTTATTATGTTAATGGCACATATTGTGCCGTATGTGTGGAAATAAATAAATAAGTGTATTTATTTTATTTACTATTGCAATCTTTCTGTCCCCCATACTAGTCAACTGGAAACATAACATATCGGATAAACGAGTGTGATTTAGACCACACGACTGAAGTAAAACTTCATTTACACTGCTCTCTCTTGCTCCTACAGTGTGATACAACCCGTTCGCCTCGCCCGACTACACCTTTCGTAACGCTCTCGACACGCATTCGCCAGCTTTCCCCCAAGTCAAGCGTGCGTAAATAAGTTTTACTTCAATAATATTTTTTGTTTAAAACATCTACGGGCATTGTACTTACTCGCAACTACATTAAAATATCTTTTAACTAGCTTATTATCTTCTTTGGTTTACTACGCACGTAATAAAATATTCACATTATTATTTATTGCCTTTTCCGGAATATTATCCTCGTGTGTCACGTATAGGGTAATTTAAAGAAAATCAATACTCTGCCTAACACATAATTTAAGTGATAATATCATTAATTTGGTTTATGAGTAAGGTGAAGGATAAATTTGAAACCATCAGAATTTTAAAAAACAGTAAACAGAAAAACACTTGTATCATAATTGTTAAGCTACTGATAATATTACTTTAGGAGACAGGATGCGTATCTCCTATGTTAAGGAGAAAGTTGGGCCTCAGGTTGGAAGAGGAGATATCGATGGTTCGTGATATCTCCGCGTGCTGTAGGTCGGAATAATAAATACGAGGATGATGATCGATGATGATGTAGATGATGTATTTATAATATTTACAAATGTACAGTATTTACAATCGTAGTAATATTATCCCGACCGAACCGCAGATTGCGAAGTTGTGATTGTAGGCTACTGGTTTGTCGCCGTAAAGACTGAGTAAGAACGACTGACTCACTTGGCTTGCTCAAGTCCTTATATAGGCCGACCCGAAGGTAAGTCAAACATGCACACGCGAGAAGTTTCTCGATAGCACTGTGTATTGTGTGTCGTAGAACCGAGCTCTTTCCAGAAGGTGGTCAGTAGGCGCGCAGTACTAAACATTGCGAGTGGCTAACTAAGTAGGTAGCGTATGCATCGCTACATTACTAATACTTCTATTACTACTTTAACAGAAAAATCGTATGAATGATTAGAAGATTTTTAATCTTCGCTATTGTTCTCACGTGGTCATACATTTCCAAAATGTACATCAACGAATTGGGTGCAGCAGTAATTTATTATACCACTTATATTATTTTTATTGCAAAACTTTGTGCTAGATTGATAGATTATACTATCACAACCATCGGAGCAACACAGAGAATTATAAAAAATCGCCTTGAGTGCTCACCACTTTTAAAAATAAATTTTAAAAATTTCACGCCCACGTTAAAAAAAAAAATTCTTAACATCTGTGTATGTAAACATATAAACAAGTTGTAGTGCTATAGAGCCAATGAATTCGTCTATATTTTATTAATTATCCTGTGTTTTTAAAATTGATATAAAAATTATAAAAAAGATGCTCCAAGGAACTAGATTCGTTGATTCATTCGGAAGTATTCGGTGCACAGTGGGGAAACAAGCTAAACGCGCGCCCAAAATTTGCATACGGTGACGTTTATTACATGAGAATAACTCGGCCTTTGTGTTTCCTCCCCCCTAAGACTATGACACGTTTACTCCTTCCTTCTCACAAAAAGACGCTCCGTACAGCTTTTACAAAGAAACACAGGATCTGAGTGAAATTATTTTCCTCAGAGCTTCCTGTGTGAAATTCATGAAAAAAAACTGTAATCTCCTACCATGTCACATGGAGGGTTTTAATCACTTATCTGTAATGTATTGAGTAATGGTTTATCGCTGTGCCATTGTGGACAATACATTAGTAAATGTCAAGGTACTTTTAAAAATGTTTTCACTAAACTGACTTGTAACTAATGGTACTGACAACATCTACAACAATATTATTCAAAACTTATCATTAAAAACACATTTGACTATGCTTCTCATAAATCTAATTAATCAACTACCGAATACAAGTGAATATTTCAATATTATTACTGTAAAATAATTTTTTTTTTTTTCAAAGAAATATTAACATTTTTTTTTTAAAATTACCTCAGGGCCTATGTCATCTTTGAAGATGCTGTGTGGAGGGTTTTTTTAAGGGAAAGTACGGAGAGGAAGTCCTGGGAAGGAAAAAGGTTTGAGGGTTGGGTAGGAATCTGGGGATAAATATGTCCAGGGGTGATGGATGTGTAAAGGCTTCCCTCCCTCTGGAAGCTAATGTAAAAAAAGGGGCAGGACCAACCTACCAATGATCGTGCCTTTGGGGAGAATGACTACTCTGTTAAACCGCATTTCATCATTTTTTAAATAAAAATCTACAATTTTATTCCGAGATTGATGAAATTTTGCACACTTAACATTAAAAATTAGAATATGGTGACCGTCTATTTGATAGGTGTTCTAATTAGTATCCATATGCATCAATCATTATGTAATGATTTTCCACCAACACGATTTGAAACCGTTTCATTGACTAACATTAAATAATTATTTTTTTTCAATATCTATTTTACTTTAATAGGACCTACACTTCCCACAACCTGCCTTTCTACTTCATTTGATTGGAGGATAATTATATCAATAACATACAAAGAATGTTAATAAATATGTATTTAACCATAGAATTCATGTTTCTACTTTTGTACGCATTTCGGTAACTCCTACGTCTGTCTTGACGTATCCTAGTAGGGCAGGCATCGAAAAAAAAAACAGCAATCAAACCCTATATAGATAAATACTAAAAAATAAAATAATAAAAAACACATCTTACTATCTTACTAATGTTATAAACGCGAAAGTTGGTATGGATGTATGTATGTTTGTTACTCTTTCAAGCAAAATTTACTGAATGGATTTTAATGAAACTCTACATTCTACAATAATATAGCTCGTACATCAGAATAAAATATAGGCTGTAATTTATAAAGCTAGCTATTTATTTTCAATATATTGAAAAAAATAATTATTGTTTAATAGAAAAATTTGAGAATGACATTTTGCAAAACAATGATTGTTAAATCAAAATTCTATTTTAGAAAATAAATAATTATATTCAATTTATTTGAAGTACTCGCCTAATACGAATCGAATCAAGAATTATACATATTTTAAATACATAGGTTAAGAATTTTGGTATAAACGCAGATGGGACCTAGGAAAACAAAATAGATTTTTTTAATTTTTTTTTAATTTTAAAAAAATTATGGCGAGCCACAAAGTTAATGCTTATTACGAACATGTACAAAATAGATTACTCGAAGTACTAATCCTACGCAGACGAAGTTGCGGGCAAAAGCTAGTTGTTTCTATAAATAAGAATTTCAGCCATTCTTTATAAAATCGTACCCCGTATTCATGTTCACAGCAGTGCAGTCAAAATAAGATATCTCCTTATAAAGAGAAGAAGGCGATACTCAACGATAAGCCTCGTTGATTTATCGAAGATTAATTCATCTGACTGAGAAAATTAAGCCCCTTTGTGTCTCCTTCCTTTGCGAATCAGATTTCAACGTTTTCTGAATTTCACCTTAAACCCAACAGGCAGCACTTTGCTTAAGTCGTAATTTAAGGAGCTTTATTAAGAAAAGATAATTTTTTTAATTAAAAGTGCTTTTAAATGATAATGTTACGGTGTGAACGCTTCGCAAGTTAATCTTGCCAGAGGGCACAAACGAAAGCTGTATTGCGTTATCTCTTTTTGCGGACAAGGTAACACTTTGTGGTACTATTAAGGTTTCGTTATAAGTGTTAAAAAATAAGTAGATAATTGAAAGTAAATATATATATTTTTTTTTTTTCATGTTCTCCATAAAACAGTTATACACCAATATATTATGAAGAGGATTATAAATTACAAAGTACACAAGGGCAGTTTTACTACTTAGTGACATGTGCTAAAAGATAGTTGCTGAACTGTCTGTAAGTGGCATTGAAAATGTCGATGGTCAATGCACAATCATTAAGCAGTTGAGACGCTCTGTTTATTATGAATTGATAAAGCTAGCGCGCTAATATTAGGTCCTACATATGAAACTGGCAACTTTGATCTCAAATATCTTCTCTTTGGTTAGGAATTCCAAATTCAAATTTATACAGCTATTTACTCCTGTATTTGTGTTTTAAAAATTATAATTCATTGGTTTTTTCTTTAATTTTTTTTTTTCTTTGTGTCACTTAGTTTACAAAATGGAAAACTTGAAAAATCGCGTTATTTACTAGTACGAGCACTTGAAGCAAATTGGGAAGGTGAAAAAACTTGAAAGGTGGGTACCTCACGAATTGAGTGAAGCAAATCAACAAACGCGCGTTGACTGCTGCGTTGCATTACTCAACCGGCACAATAATGAAGGGATTTTAAATCGAATTATTACCTGTGATAAAAAGTGGATCCAGTACGATAATCGGAAGCGCTCATAGCAATGGCTGAACCCTGCCGAACCAGCCAAACCGTGCCTTAAGCGAAAATTGACTCCAAAAAAGTTACTTGTGAGCGTTTGGTGGACTAGTGCTGGTGTCGTTCACTACAGTTTTCTTAATTTCTTAAATTTGGCCAGACGATTACGGCAGATGTCTATTGTCAGCAACTGCAAACCATGATGGAAAAGCTAGCTGCTAAACAACCGAGGCTGGTTAATCGCTCTAGGCCACTGCTGCTTCATGATAACGCTAGACCACACACTGCACAACAGACGGCTACCAAATTAGAGGAGCTTCAATTGGAACTTCTAAGACATCCACCGTACTCTCGGGACCTTGCCCCAACAGATTACCATTTTTTTCGAAATTTGGATAACTTCTTGCAAGGGAAAATATTCAACTCCGATGGGGCAGTCCAAACCGCCTTCAAAGATTTTATTGATTCTCGTCCGAATGGTTTTTTTAGTAAAGGGATCGATGAACTACCTTTGAGATGGCAAAAGTGAATAGATTGCAATGGTACATACTTTGATTAAGTAAATATATTATATTTAAAAAAATCGACTTTATGTTCCTACCTGACCTAATATTTAAAAAAACAATGTACTTAGCGATTGTTGTGAAAATATTTAATAAAACAATAAAATGAATAAAAATAATCGACATCTGAGTTTCGAAACATATAAATAGAGAATTTATTTTTCTCGTACCTCCAACAAGTTAAATAACTAAACCAGGTGTGTTTGTTTATAAATTTTGGAGCAAATAAAAAAATATCAATAATGTTATTTGAGATCAAAATATAATTTTTTCCTTTTTGTGTTATTTTTGTTACTTTAAGTAAATAATTGTTAACCTCAACACAGGCTTGTCCTAGTGAGGTTAAAAATTGTATTGTTAACTGTTATACCTAAAATGTGAAGAAACAATAAATAAATTTAAAAAAAAAAATTAACTATAAAATAATGTCAGATATCACTGCTTAAAGTAAATCAAATATTGCCCTTAACACCCTTATATAAATTATGCATTTTATTGTCTTGACTGGAAAAATATGTAAGTATAATTAGGTAGGCGGGTATGGGTGCCGCCGCCCCGGGAACCATTTATTGGATAACCAACACCTCTGCCATAGGTCCCCTTAGTAGTCCGCTACCTTTGGTGACTTAGCAGGGGTGCCCGGGTTCATGGAGTGAGGTTTTTCCAGGTCTTGGCAGCGGATGCGTCTGCCCACCAATTGCGTGGCAGGCCAGATGGGGAGAGACTGGTTGTGAGACAAAAGGGAAGCCTTTAGACATCTCCAGCAGGGTTCTCTCGCAACATCACTTTGCACCGTAGTGGGAGGGATGGAATCATTCATCCGTCACTCCTGGACATACAGACCCCAAGATTCCTATGCAACCCTCATTTTTTTTCCTTCCCAGAACATGATCTGCTTCCTTTCTTATTTTATTTTTATTTTTTATTTTATTTATTTGCATTATAAACAGTCTATACATTTATATATGACAGTGAATAAGTATGTTTATGCCATTGACCAATAAAATAACGACATTTAGATACAAGACTATAATAAAAAAATATTCAACAATACACCTAATACAAAAAATGCTGATTAAGTGCATCTTCAATTTACAAAGTGTTTTATGATATACATATTTCTAAGGTTTACACTTAAATTTTAATGGATATCGATAATATCTTTGAGGAAAAGATTTAATTAAAATACAAACTGCTAAAAGTAAAATAACTCTTCACAAAGTATCCTCAAAGATGGCATAAGCCCTGAGGGGAATTATTTTCTTCCGGGCCTCCTGTGTGGAACTATTATAAAAAATAAAAAAAGTATCGCCCAGGCGAAAAATTAGGTTAAGGAAAAAATGCAATACATGGAGTTACGTGATATTGTTTTTAAATGTTTATATCTAAATATCCTAATAATAATCAACCCATTTGTCCTATTTCCCTTCTCCTAGTTTCCATCAAACTCTAGAAATTCTCTTCTTCTTTATTCTGTAGTTATATAAAAATCAGGTCATTATTTTAAGGGATAGGCAGAGAACATGGCTTACCACACCATTACTCTTTCTGCGCACGCTTCTATCTTCATTATATCACATCACTATTGTAATGTGTGTCACATTACTACTTATCACACCACTTAATTATCATCTATGATCTATCTCTAAAACATGTCTAATATTAAAGTATAAAATAACAATGTCTTATTCAATACTAGTTAGCAGTTTATATTTCCCACGAGTCACACAAAATAAGGAATAAACAAAACACATTCATATGCAGGTAGTATTTCTAGTTAAATACAGACATTTGAGATAACCGGATCAAAATATATGATTCATTTGATCAAGTGAGTTCTTGTTACGTGCACACTGATAATTTTCCTTTTCCATAGTATTGAAACAAAAATACAAATAAAATCTCCTGCTTTCCTAGAGCATTGCATGAGCGAAAATCGTTAAACATAATAAACACTAACAAAATGTGAACACCTAAGTGACTGTGTGAAAATTTTCCAATAAATGTTAGTTACATCCCATTAAATTCGAAGGCTTGCACTCTCTAGTTACTGACACAGCAAAAGCGCTTTATTTTATTTTCCGCGTTACATGTCGCAATCTATTTGTCTCTGCGGTACAATGCGATGAGAGTGGATTGGACTGTATGCGAACCTTTGTGATTGTAAAAATAAAATTTTTGGTTTGTAAAAATATTAAAAAAATCTTTGTGGAAATTAACTGCTCAGGCTAATTTTATTCGGTTTTCGTAACAACTCAATTTTTTTACATATTTGTAATTAGCATTAACTTTGTGGATTGCCATAAACTGTATACATAAAAATCAATTGCTGTTCGTTTGTCTCGCTAAAACTCGAGAACGGCTGGGCCGATTCAGGTGTTTCTAGTTTTGAAATGTTTGTCGTAATCCAGGGAAGGTTTAAACGGTGCGAAAACATGGAAAAATTGCGAGAAAGATAGTAAAAAATAACAATTTAATTTTCCCATACAAACTGTTTTACCTACTTACCTGTCAAACATTTGACGTTCGTCCCTTGGGGGGGGTGGGAACATAGGAGGGCGAAAGAGAAATCGGAAGGGGGAAGGGGGAAGGGGAATTTGGAAGGGGGATCCGCGGGAAGGAGGAGGTGAATACGGATGGGGGAGGGGAACTCGGGAGTTCGCGCAACAGGGGAAGGGAGAGTGAGGAGAGGAAAGGTGGAGGACGAGGAATGGGAACGGGAGAGAGGCAGTGGACGCTGGAGGGGAAGGGGAGGAGGAATGTGAACGGGACGAATGGTAAAGGACGCGCAGGGAGAAACAATTTCTTTATCAAATGACATGGCAACGCATGCCTGTTACCACTTTAATTTTAATTAAACTCTACCAGTTTCGGAAGAACCCTACCTTCATCAGAAGAATGTTAAAACAATTTTAAAGTTCTAATATTCTCCTGACGAAGAAAGGGATCTTCCAAAACCGGTTGAGTTTAATTAAAATTAAAGTGGTCTAATGCAAATTTATATTATATATTTTTATTGTAATTTTTTTCCTAAAGGCCCCCTGTGTGGAGCCAACGTAAAAAATATCTTTCACGGAACTTGAATATTAAATTTGATCAATTGTTCAAATTCTGTGATACGACCCGTCTTTAGTAGGTACCTACTGAATATCTTTTTAAAATTATTTTGTGACATAAATAATATGCGCTGCAAAGGCCTCATAGATTAACTTTTTTATTTGGTTAATGATACCAATAAAAAAATATTCAACCATATTATAAAATAACAAAAATTGATATCCTTACCCACAATCAAGACTAAGTAATATTATTATCTTTTGAAATTGAAAACCAATATCCAAAATTCTCCTGTATTTGAAAGGACTGAAAAAACCCATTATTATTTTCCTTTGAAACGTCTGCAAATAATAATGGTAAATTTGACAAACTTCTAACCTTAATTTCAATATAACTTTAAGACACACAAGACACACAGCACTATTCCTCCCGCTTAATTACAAAACAAATGCAGCAACTAATTCGCTAATAAATTAACCGAGCTCTTCATACATTGAATAATATTTGCCTAAACTCTAACATCGATATTTTCTCAGATTCGACGTGTAGGTGATATAAACTCTTTAATGTGCATTCATATCTCTTCACAGATCACCACTAATTCTCTCACTCACAAACATACTCACACATACACACACACCTACACACTACGCACATCACCAGATAATTACTAAATATACATAAAACCAATTAAATATATTTCAAATAAACATGTCGCAGGTACCCACCATGAAATATTACTAAAATATGTAAATAAGTTCTATCACTGTAACCAATGTATTGTTTGTTTCTATAATATATAAAAAAAAATTAAAATAAAATAAACCGTGACCTTCAAAGCTAAACGGTATAAACTAACAATACGTACACTTATGTCCTTTGCACTCATCTTTCACTTAATAAAATCAGGTCAGTTACAATCGATCTTCCGAAAAAATGTACGGATAAAAAAAAATTGTTTTTAATTTTTTAACTTAATGAGTTAAATCTGAAACTATAATATTTTAATTAATGAAGATAATATTAGCGAAAGTCAATCGAAAATCCGAAACAGAAAAATCAGAAAAAGATACGGATACATCTGGGACTCGAACCCAGGACCTTTGGCAATCCGGGCCAACGCGCTATCCACTGCGCCAACGTATCAAGTGATAAAATTAAGCCTAACAATATCTAGATGGCATTTAGTTCGAGTTCAATCTTGCGATCACACATAAAGATAGCAGGCAATAAAAATATGCGTTAAGGTGGTTCTCAGTCGAAGTATGATACAGTTAAAAATGACCGAATCGGATAGAGATACGTTGGCGCAGTGGATAGCGCGTTGGCCCGGATTGCCAGAGGTCCTGGGTTCGAGTCCCAGATGTATCCGTATATTTTTCTTATATTTTTGTTTCGGATTTTCGATTGACTTTCGCTAATATTATCTTCGTTAACTAAAAAAAAATGGTTGGAAATGATTGCAAAAATAGAAACGTAATTTTTTTAAAGATGACATAGTCAATTAGTCTAAAAATAAATATTCGTAGCATATATTTTTTTTAAACTTGGTGGTACACGAGTATCTTTTAAGTATAAAGTAGGACTGAAGGTAATGGAAATATCTTTTTCAGTTATCTCCCTAAAATACAAGAGAGAAATACTGATAAATAAATTACCTACCAACGTATCTGCTCGGAAATAATTAATATAACCCCAATTTTCTAATTACGTGGGTTCCAAGAAAATTATTAGGATTTTCTCAGTAATATTGTTTTCGAAGCCTTTGTTGGAGTTTTGTTTCGATGCGTCATCAATAATTTCTCAGACAATTCTCAAAGTTATTTTAGGTTAATTAACCTAAAACCTTTTACGAACAATCAGAGGGAATATTATGAAAATTGGATTAAATTTAAAAACTTTAAATTTCTAACTTTTTTCTTTGAACGTGGTGTTTTAAAAGCAGAACGGTCAGTTTACTGCTTAGAAAGGTTATAAAAAATATTCCTTAATACTTTATTTCAAGCGATCTTTATAATCCATTCCATACCATTTCCTACTGCGCCAGACTGAAATTCATGATCACCTCAAGAACGCTGTACAATTTATTGTGAGTTGTGAGGCTCTTTCTAATTTTATTATTTAAAAACATATACAAGAAACATATTTACCTGGCAGGTTGCTTGACCTTATGGATATGACTGTCTGAAACAGTGAGTTTTATTTAGCTCTAAGTTCTGCCGAGTCTGCGATCTTTCTTAAATCATGTAGCAGTCCGTTCCAAGCTTTAATAGTATTACCAGAGAATACCGGAAATTAGTCCCTTTTAAATCAAATTCTAGACGTATTGACTCTTTTTAACAAACTTTTTTTTATTGATTTTGAAAGATTGTTATTTTATCTAATAAAAGCAATTTAAATTTTAAAAAAAACTAAGAGTATTTTTAACATACTAAGGTTACACCGTTGGTCGTTGGCAGATTTGTTCAATTTTCAAACAATGGATTCTTTTAAACAACACAAATTTCAAATCATATAATCATACAAAAAATAAATCAACATATAATCTAGTCAACAAAGTTTTCAGAATTTTTATTTAAGTTAAATTAAAATCATTAAAAAATAAATCCGAGAACGTGTTTTGTGACATAAATACCTGAGTTTTCTATTTATTTAAGGTTTTACAAACTAAAATATTTAAATTTATTTTTACATACCTAAAATACACGATATTTAATAATTTATCATCGTGTGTTTTGAGCATTTTTATTGCTAAATTGAATGTAGGTATATGTTAAAGAAAGTTTTGAATGAAATAAGTCGATATAAAATTTTTTATTTAATCAATTTTATACGAGGAATAATCAATCTTTTTCATTGGAACATTAGTGTACCTATGTTTCTTGCAAATATATATGTTGTATTACTACTGTACCTATATTTGTTGAATTTATTATAAAACCGCTCAATACCCTATCCAACCCTTCCAGGAAGCAACTTGCGACAATAAATCGTTAATTTATTTTGTAAATATTAATGAATCGAGAGTAGGTATCGTACCAGGGTTGCCAACACCGCTGCCCCGTTGCACACACCTCCCCCCCTCGTATACATATAACCTTCGGCATGCAAACATACAAAACAAAACGTGGGATATCGTGAAGGGTGTCTCTGTTACCCCACGCATTTTATCAGTTTTATCCATGCATTTTGTTCATAAATTTAATTGCTAATTATTCTTACAACTTAAGGGGGGGATATCAAAACTCGGCTTCACTGCAGTTAGGTATTTTTGGTACTTGTACAGCCCGCTAGCGAACCACAATTTTTGCCGTCTATGGGGCAGACTCGGGTAAGATTGACACCAAATTGGTAAACCATTTAGCATTTTGATAAAGTACGAAATAAAAAATACACTTGCTCTATAAAATTTAAATTTGTTTACTAGATAATGGATACAGCTAGACAGACAAAAAATCATATTAGCAATGGAATGGATAGATAGAAACATCTTTTACGCCCTGAACCTTTTTTGACGTCTCCGTTTTTTACTCAATGAGACTTTGAATCTAATGGTGTTTTGACGTAGATTGTATGGTTTATAAAATGGTAATAACTGTATTTATAATATTACCGGAAAATAATGGGTGTGAATAAAGGGAGATCATAAAATAAAGTTGGGACAAATATTTTTGAGTACCTGCAATAGAAATGACAAAAGGTGGTTTTGTTTTTGAAAGTTTATTTCGACAAATTTTTTCGTACTCAAGAAAGAATATATTTCAAAATATTAGCTCAGATAAACAAAAAGTAGAATGACGCACATAAACGAAAAATCACAAAATTTAATACAAATGGATATAAAATCAACTAAATGTAAACTTGGTATGCAAATATTCAGCATAATATCCTACAAAAATTGCCAAGAGTTGTGGATTTTAGAATGATATTAATTTTATCTTTAGTACTTGTGTTAAACAGTGTCAGTCGTACGGAATTTTTAAACCTCTCAACAATAATAGTAGAATCTTTTTTTTATTTTTATATATAACTTCGCACAGGAGGCCCGGAGAAAAATTGTCTTTAAGAGCCCCATATTGTATGAAGGAGAAAACACAGAGGCCGGCAAATCGTTTCACAGCTGAGCTGTTGAACTCAAGAATGAGTGGTAGAAGCGACCCGTTCTCATGTGAGAAATTTCGACCGTGTATATATGTTGGGCGCGCGTTTGGCGTGTTTCCCGGCTTTGCACCGGTGCTGAAGGGATCAATGACGATAGTTCCTCTCTGAAGCATCTTCCATGTATGAAATAACGGTAGAAAAAGGATTCCATCGCGGTAGACGACCCTGAATAATTCTTGAAGCACGTGTGCTCCTGAGGCTGTTCCTTCTTATTGGCAGCTCGTGTACAAATTACCCAAAATTTATTTGACTCTCTCGACTCATCGCCTTGCCCCGCTGTGGGAGAGATGGATTCATACGTCCGCCACTCCTTTTTTTTATATGAATACCTTACAAAAGTCCCACCTGCTCCCGTCTGGAGTCAGTGAGACTATGGCATCCCCAATTGGGGTATGTTGTGTGGCTGAAGGTGAATGGGGATGAGAAGGAAATATTGTAATTATTTCTACAAATCTCATGACGTCAGAGCTCACCACTATATGTATATAGAATCCTTCGCGGGCGTGTGCACAACAAATCACCTATTGTTTCAGCGCAATCGAATGAATGGTATAGGAAATTTTTTATAACGCCAGAGCTCAGCACTACATATAGAAACCATTACAGGTATGTGCACAACAAATCACCAAAGTTTCTTTGCAATTGGAGTAATGCTTTAGGTACCGTATAAGGAATTACGAAGGTGTGCATTTAACAACTTACAAAAGTTTCATCACAATCGGATAAACAGTACAGGAAATAAATTCATAACGCTAGAGCTCACTTGCACTATAATATATATAGAAACTTTCAAGGGCATGTACACGTACACGAAAAATCCGCCAAAGTTTCATCGCACTCAGATGAATGCTTTAGGTACCGAATAAGGGACAAACAAAGAAACATTAATTTTTTATGTATTTTTTTTACAAATTTCATGACGCCAGAGCTCACTATTATTTATAGAAACATTGGCGGGTGTGCACATAACAACTCACCAGAGTTTCATCACAATCGGATAAATGGTATAGGAAATAATTTCATAACGCTAGATAGGAAATAATTTCATACACGACAAATCGCCAGCGCCGGTTCTACGAAATCTGGCGCCCTGTGCAGGAAGTACCGATGGCGCCCCCCCCCCCCCCCCCCCCAACATTTTTTTTAAATTCAGATAAAAAATTTATATACATATAAAAAAAATAAAAATAAAATTTATGCAATACGTAATAAATTAATATCCCGCCAACAAGAATCAAGAGTAACTTTTCCAAATGACCTGGCGGTAGCTATCTATGACACTGGACAAAATAATAACATCATAACAAAATATAATATAAAACATGAGGCAGTTTAGTTCAGAAATAATAATATTCTGATCAGTTTGTTTAATAAGGTGCCAAATCGCGCGCGAATGGCAACATAAATAAACCAATAACGCGGCGAAAGCGACGAACTATCATCAAAGAGCAACTTGTAATCAACGAAGGGAGATGCGTACGAGAAGCGATTAATGAACCAATCACAATGTTTGTTGAATTTCGAACGATACAATGGTCGTAAGAGCAACAAGGAAAAATAGGTCTTACGTTCGTATGAAATATATTGTATTTGGAAAAAAATTCCTTGACGTAAGTCAAATCCGTATTTCGTTAAATTTTAACCATCGATGCGCGCGCATTAGGTTCACGCATATGGGAAGTGAGTGTTGCCAGCGCGAACTAATAATTCCGTATTACGAGTAATTTTTAAACGATTCGGGGAATATTTTAATTGAATTTTAAAACAATATTTATTTTATCACGGCGCCCCTTCGTAGTGGGCGCCAGGTTTTTTGCACGTTTTTGAACGTATGGCAGATCCGGCGCTGCAAATCGCTATCGGATAAATGCTTTAGGTTCCGCACGAGGAACAAACAAAGAAACATTCATTTTTATACGATAAAATAATTAATTATTTAATTTCTACTTTGCTTGTATAACACCCATTTCCTCATTCATTGCTTGACGGAACTGCAATGCGAGCGCGCGACCTCTCCCCTCAAATGTCCACTCATTACTGAATAAATTTCCAAAATGTTACCGTAAAACCTGCGCCTTAAGCATTTAACGTGATTTTGCGAAATAATTATCATTATATGGTTGTTTTGAGAAAAAAATTCTCCACTCATCAACGATAGTAGCCTCCAGCCAACGACTGATGTTGGGATTGACTTTCTGTGTGAGCCGGATAGTGAAGGACAGTCGTCTACGTTAACTTACCCGGTCGCGTATTCGTAAATAGCAGACGCGTTATGTATTCGGGATATTTCAGCAGCGCTTGGTAAATGCCCGAAATAGCTTCGTAAGTACCAGACATGTCGGAAGCTAACACTACCAATATTTACGAATATTTTTTTGTTACAGATGTTTATAGATACTAGAAAAAATTTGAGTAGAGTTCTTTGTCAAATTATTGATTTATATTTGTAAATACCGGCTGGTCACTAAAAGCACGCGATTTTTTACATGATTTTTCAATAGATTTTTAAACCTTCGACCTTTGAACTTTAAAACAATTCTGATTAAGAGAGATGCAAATAGCTGACGTACCATCACGAGCACTGATGAAAAATCCCGAAAGGATAAAGCGTCTGGTATTTACGACAATGCCATCCAGACACATCACCGACGAAGCAGTAACTGTGCAAGTTTAATGGTGGAAACAACTATGATATCTAATATTATTTTTAGCAATGAAGGAATAATGTCTAAAAAAAAAAAATTAAAAAAATTAATCTAACATTTTCGATGTTTTTTGGTAGAAGATGGTTTAATAATATTTTTAATAACTAAAAAAATACTATAACAGTAGGTCTCTATTAAAATTATATATGGATGTTTGTAGCTTAGGAGTACCTTTGGGTACCTCTGTTCGCAACGTAAAGGTTAACAGGGTTTTGCCATAAACTGCACCCAGCTGCCGGTGACAGGCTAAGGGCGGAGACTGGCCCCAGACCGGGTGGCTAGGGGTGTTCGCTTGTTGGCGACAAGTTATTATTGTTATTAGCTCTAGTGTTATAAAATTCATTAATACAAGGAAAGGGTAGCCCATTACCGGGGCATTGTACCAACCATTCCGCCAAGATTTAAAGAAAAACGCATATATAAAGACCAGGATGTTTCGTGGTTTAGGCACAAACCCTTTTTGGGCTTCTTTACGAGAACTAACCCTGACCGTGACCCTACTAAACTGATATTAAATATATTTAAAATAGAATCACCTTAACTTACAAAAGTACAAAATAATTAACAACAAAATACATACATTTTCACCCCTTCACAAGGTTTTAAAGTTCTACCATTCGGTTTATTTTTATGATTCATATTTTAATAAAAAATATACTCTTAATTTATTTTATTATTTATACTGGTCTTGGGACAAACTCGTTATCAAGGGAAAAGCTCTTAATCCGATGATAGCAATCAGAAAGTCGAGGGTTCAAATTCCGGCATCCGCAAGTTAATTTCAATTTCATTGATTTGTGTTATGTCATAATTTTATCATTTAAAATAATACGTACGTAGTATATTTTCGGTACATTCCAGAGTTGAAGATAACTTTGAAAATCACTCTGGTGTAAAACGACCATTTAGAAATGAAACGTTGCTTGAAATGGCTTTAGCCGTGTTTGGTGAACAGATCTGAATAGCCGGGTACTTCCCTACCTTCCCTTTTCTCATCTCCTTCCCCTCCGCACTACATTTAGCCTCAGAACTGTAGAAATTATTACATATTGACAAATATGCACTCATTTTATTCGTAAAATCGGTTTAAAACGGGGCTAAAGTTCTTATTAACAAATTAAAAGTGCTTCAATATTTATTGGCGGGAAAATGTAAGAATAAGCATTGAAACCCTGTTAATTTGTTTGTAAGAACTTCAGTCCCGTTTTTAACCGTTTTTACGAATAAAATGATCGTATTTTAGAATAACATTTTTCTCCGTGTGTTGCAATTCGCTGATGATCGACATAGAAAATCAAAGGGTAGGTAAATACCTTGAATGTTTGTAGTAGTTATAACAATCTATTTTGCTGTAGTAATATATCGTGACATTGCAGCAAATGATTCAACGCTACTAGGAAAGCTTTAACCTCTTTGTGGACGAATCTGGAAGTTAATTTCTTGATTTTAAATCTATTTCATCAAAAGCAAATCTGATATTACACATCAACTTTAAACAGTAATTAAATTTACGATGACTTGTGAGCAATTTAACTTTGATGCTATTTTAAAACACTGTCAGAATATCAGATAAATTAAAATGATTTAAATTCCAAAGACAAAGAAGTGCCCATCGGCCATGACTGCCACGTTTAACGCTAAAAATTAAAGAGCTTGCTGAAGAACTTGTCATCGTGCTCCTGCCCATTTGATCCCTCTTTCTAAACTAAACTAAACTCTCGACCTAAGAGTATGGATATCAGAGAGACGGCATGTGAAGTATGCCCGCGCGCTCCAAGTGTGCCTTTTCGAGAATTCTACCCACATGGCTGACATTGGCTGTCACCATGTAAAATGGCTGCTGTCGGAACGTATTAAACGTCCAAAAACCAGCAGCCAATGTAAGCCGTTTGGGTAAAATTCTCGAAAAGGCACACTTGGAGCGCGCGGGCACACTTCACATGCCGTCTCTCTAATATCCATACTCTTAGCTCTCGACTTATGATTACGCGCATGTGTTGCTATTTTTTGAGTGTCAAATGTTAACAAAATGTAATTAAATTCTTAACACAACATAACCCAATGGGGATGCTTTAGTCTCACTATATCCAGACGGTTGGAAGCAGTTGGGACTCTTGTGCAGTTTTCACGTGAAAATTGAAGAAGAAGACGAAGTAATAAAAATCATCGTCAAATTGAGATCATTTTGTGACGCGGCTATGGGTACCGCAGCCCCGGGAACTATTTATTAGAAAATGCCAATATTCGCTTCTACCTTTGCCACAGTGGCTCGCTGAGTTTGGCGACTTAGAAGGGATGCGCGGATTTATGGAGTTAGGTTATGTCTGAGTTTTGATTGCGGATGTGTTTGCTCATCTAGTATGTGGCGGGCCAGATCCCCTCATACCTTTTCCTTCCCAGAACTTCCTCTCCTTCCTTTTCTAAAAATATCCTCCACACAGCATCTCTAAGGATGACATGGTTATGAGGGCAATTATTTTCCTCAAGGCCTCCTACGTGGAGCTAAAGTAAAAAAAATGATCCTTAAGAAACAACTGTGTTTAAACTCGTGTAAATTCTTGTAGTACGTAATGGCAATTATTTTTGTAAAAAACGGAAAGGCAATAAATTACTATCTAAATTTCAATCATAATACTAAACTTACCCCGGCGTT
Source organism: Limnephilus auricula (assembly GCA_951813805.1). NCBI lineage: Eukaryota > Metazoa > Arthropoda > Insecta > Trichoptera > Limnephilidae > Limnephilus > Limnephilus auricula. The sequence goes on from OX638406.1 coordinate 20,055,919, forward strand.
AAAGTGATTTATCGACTCTAAACACGTACGAAGTATAAAACGCCTTGGAAGTGATTTGTGTCATAATTAATTTCACATTTAACAACAAAAACACGAAAATTCTTTAAAACGTTTTGATTTTAAAATAAAATGTATGTTATGTATCGTGAGGATTGCACATTAAGCGTCACGCACTTTTCACAAATAAACTTTTTGTTTTTGGTACACTTGGATTGAAAAATATGTTTGAATCACATTGGGAACAATTTAACACTGTTGTTTCCTGAATTTAACATTACAATTCAAATCATCGAGAGTTTTAGTAATACTTCGGTTCACATAGATTGTTTGTCAGCGTATGGTAACAATGAATTTATGCGGGGAAACTGCTCATTGAAGGTGTCCTCCTATAAATCGGATATGATCGGCTATCTTCGCAACCGTTCGATAAAAGACCGAAACGTCCGCCAATTGACACTATTCTGTACTGTCAGTAATGACATCTGTTGAGACACCTTAAAAATACATATACTAACAACCAGTGGCGGCTCGTGACTTTTGGTGAGCTAGAGTGCTAATATTAACAAAAATGGCATTATTAATGTCGCTGTAGCCGAAATTTTTTTTTATTTTTTTTTCGAAAATTTATTTTTTGTATGAAGATTTTCAGGAAATTTTGAGTTTTGCCGTGCGCCGCACAGATTTCCTGAAAATTTCCATACAAAAAATAAATTTTCGAAAAAAAAATAAAAAATATTTTTCGGCTACAACGACATCAATAATGCCATTTTTGTTAATATTAGCACTCTAGCTCACCAAAAGTCACGAGCCGCCACTGCTAACAACATCTGCTGAGAGACATCGTAACTCATCGATTGTCCATTTGACGAAAGCAACAAACATGACAAAAGCATCATTTGAATGCTCAACATGAATCAAATATTATTTACACGACACTGTGTCTACATATTTAATATGCTGTAAAACAACACCGGGAAGTATTAGTATGATATTTTGAAATTTCCTACTTATAACCCGTAAAACACAATGTTCTGACTATCTTGGTACGAGAACACAAGGCAGCAGATGGATGGCAGCAGAATGACAAACACTTCTTTTCCTTCTTAAACAATTTATTTTAATACTGCAAAAATACAAGAAAAAAGGTCTAGTTTCCTTTAAACTTTGCACTCTAATACTCAAAATATATAATTTCATGTTGCTTTTTATCTATATGATCACCAAACTGATAGAGCAAAAAGGGATACAATAAGTAAGGGAAAAACATAATTAAAACTAATAAAAATATACATTTTGTCTTAAATTACTTTTTATTTTCAAGGAAATGTTTCTATACAATACTAGGGCTATTATAAAATAAAAGGTAATATTTTAAGCCAGAGCTAAAGGTTCCTTACTGATGTGCAAATGTGGGATAATTTGTTAATATTTAAAACTAGAAATTCTTATGAATAAATTTGATCGGCAAATTCGCATACTGGAGTGAACCATCAATTTTTTGTTTATTTTACTACAATTTTTTCTGCATTAAATGGTTTGGTGATGTTTATGAGTAATCTGAGTACTGAGTTATTATTTGTTTATGAGTAATATGAGTACAAGATGGATGGTACACTTTTACACACAACTGATGTCTGAATAATCAACCAGACCAGTGGCTTTGAACCTGTGGTACGCGTACCCCTTAAGGTATATAAAGCAAAAGTTGGGAGTACGCAATATCCTAGAACGAATGTAGGTTTTAAAACTAAGCTAAACTATTTCAAATTTCGACGGCTTACGCTCGTTGATTTGGCAGCTTGCCGAGTAATACCGTTCACATGCATTGTGTATATGTGTGAAAAGGTATTTTCTTCCAAGGAGTTTATTATAAATAAAGATCGCCTGAATGCTGAACCAGATTTGAGGCTTTACCTTTCTGAAATTAAGCCAAACTTTGCTCTACGAAGAAAGCTCAAGAGTCACATTGACTATATGTTAACATTATATGATTGATTATAAAGGGTTTAACAGGAAATCTGGCTTTTATTTTAACTACTGATAGTGAGAAACTTTTTTCTACAATTTTTTTGCGGTTAAAACAATTCATCCTCTCAATACACTTTGTACATCCTCTCAATAAACTTCGTAAGTATGGAGAAAATGATTTTTTTATCGAAATAAAAAGACATTGAACGGGAACTTTGAGAACAAGAATTTTTTCAATATAAATAAAAAGGCATGGATCAATTTTTTCAATTTCGTGAAAATCACTGTTTAAAATTGCATTAATTGTGTTTGTGTGACTTAATTTTTAAATTTATGTAATATTGAGAGTATTGATAAATTACAAATGAAGCATGTCTTTCATTACATGTATACACAAGCTAGATAGTGGGTATGGGGTACAACAAATCTGTCGTAAGAGTCAAGGGGTACGTAGGCTCAAAAAGGTTGACAACCGCTGAACTAGACGATCAATATTCACTTACACTGCACTTACAGTTGAAAGTTATGCAATAGTGATAGACCATTGTAACTTTTATCAAAAAATTTTTTTTTACTACAGCATTTTCACAAGAGTTCACACCTCCTTTCCCTTCCTACTATTTTCATACTAACGATTTTTATTGAAAATTTCACAAAATTGAATAAAGGGTGAATTATTTATCGAAAGAGTACAGGTAAATTAATTAATAATTTCCATCACATCCCATCTGTTCTTATCGTAAACTTGTAAACCGAAATTTCCGTCTTACTTCGTTACCTTACAAAATAAATTTACTTGCTTCAATCACGAAGTATACCCGAGGTAAAGCACACTTCCAATTAAGCAGTACTTAATTAACTTTCCACCTTTCCCTGGTAAAGTTTCCACCAGGAAACATAATTTGATGTAGGAGGTCATGCTCCCTTTTAACGGCAGACCCTTCGTTCAATTCCGAACAACCCTTATACGATAAAGTGTAAGAAGCCTTTGGAAATTAGTTCATAAAAAATCACCAACAAAATTACCAACGTAGATTTTACATCTCAGATGTTTTTCATTTGTTTAAATGTAAGTTTGTAAGATTTCAAATATTATCAAAATAATCATTGAGTTTGCGAGTCTAATATTTTTGCAAAAACAATCGTGCGGAACGTTTACACCTCTGCTATAGTTCACCAAGTGGTTCGTTACGCTTGGGAACCTAGCTGGTTCTTGAGTAGGTACACTTTTTACGTATTATGTTTAAGCTTGTCATTATTTTTCTATTTTATTAGATTCTGCAGACAAGCAGCAATATGGCAGCTTTGCAATACTACCTCTTTTGATTTTTGTAAAACCTGTAATTGGTATGTGTGTCTTACAAACAATTAAATAAATGTCTGCAGGTACCTTAATCACATAAGTACAAATTCATTGAAATAAACCACAAACCTGTGAAAATCAATTACTATCGGTACATTCCTTAATCCTTACCTATTTCCATCTCTGCTGTTGCTCCTGTTTATCTTACACTTGCCCATTGTGCGCTTTTCGTATTTGGTAATTTATTTCATATTTTAAATATTTATGACTGTACGTAAAAATTTCTCATTATTGACTTAAGTAATTTATATGTTGATCATGTATTTGAGCATGCACGGAGAGTACTCGCGATTCATGCATCACGAAGATTTGCTCGCCGAAACGCGTTACCAAAGACTCCAGTCGAGGAGGAGTGGGGCCCTTGCAGTAACGGCGTATAAAATCATTAGTAATTTAATATATAACCCATACCTCCTGAAATGCTATAAGTTGTTCGTACCGAACAACTATAGCCAGAGACGGCACCATGATCTGCTGTATATCTTACGTGTCAGAACGGACGTAATGGCTCGGCATAGCATGACACGAGGTATGGTGCTGTTAAACAACGCCTCCAAGACTATATGATTTTTTTGTATGTTGTTAGGACCTAAACCAATATTAAAAAAACAGATTTGCAATTTCGAAAGTGCTGTGCGAGCGGCGGTGTACCCAAAATACCATTAAATTTTCGGACTTTTTTCAGTTTTTGCTCAATAACTCAGTGAAGAAAGGGTCTGACCGGTATAGTCACTCTACACTAAACTTAATTTGCTTCAATGTGACACCAATACAAGCTATATAAAGCAATTAGTTCCCAAGATACAGTTCTTCAAAAATAAACATTTTTTCCAAATAATAATCCGACTAAAGACTGGGTGCCTCTCCCAGCGTCCAACACAGCCTTCGAGACACCATCTTGGTACGAGCCTAAGCCCGGTACATCTAAGATAAAAAGAAAGGCATGATTTGGCAACCAAAACACAATACTTAAATGTTTTATATTAGTTTTATTTTTTGAGTAAATGCAATTTGCCCGTATAGGTAGGTACTATAATGTTTGTACAAGCATTTTAGTATGTAGATCATTATCTTTTTCTTTTTCATCAAAAAATTTGATAACAACAAAAATAAATAAATTGTAACAAAGTGATATTTCCTCCTAAAACCCACTTATGACTGTTTTTGTTTATCTGCCGTTTTTGAGAGAACCGCTAAGTTTACACGTACCAATCTAGTCTCAAATGAAAGCTATTTAAATTTACTCCAACTTAATTTTAGATAATATTTGACGTGGAATGTGTAGTTTAGAAGATATTTCGTAAAATAAGTTCAATTCACCTTTTGGATAAATGTTTTATTTTTGAAGAACTTTATCTTGGAAATTAATTGCTGTACAGAGCTCGCTTTAGTCTCAAATTGTATCAAATTTAATCTAGTTTAAGAAGTGTAGAGTGACTATACCGGTCAAAACCTTCCTTTACTGAGATATTGAGAAAAAACTGAAAAAAATCCGTAAATTTCATGGTTTTTTGGGTACACCGCCGCTCGCACAGCACATAGGAAATTGCAAATCTGTTTTTTTTAAATATTGGTTTAGGTCCTAACAACATATAAAAAATTCTGAAATGTCGGACCTTTTGTAAGCACGACCCCCTTTCATGTTTAATTTGACTGGACTAACAGTAGCCTTGAATGATTCAAGAGGCAATTACCACATATAACTTGTTATGTGTATGTAGTTAGTGTTACAAGTGTATTGTAAATGAACACATAGTCTGTAATACAAAAAAAAAGCTGTGTACACAAAATAAAAATCTATGATTAATTTTTCATTACGAAGTTACTTTATTTTTCAAAACAGTATAAAAACAAATTATTCATATTAAATAATGTAATATCTTTTTCTCTGAAATCGTTTACAGAGATATTATTGTCTGTACTATGGACATTTTCTCAGTACTATGCTGTTTGATTAAAAGACTTTAGTTCTTTGAAATTACCGTGACTTTTTATTGTTTTAAGCACAATACAAATATGTTTTAAGAGGACACATCCTTATAACTCGCTAGTAAGATTTTGTCTTAAGAGCTCTTGTAGAATTGACATCGGCTAGGCTCAGCACACATCGTAACCGACACAATGTGACCCGAGCGTAGCATAAACAACAGAACAATGATAGAACTGATCACAACTAATATTCCGATATATTAGAAATACTATGCAGTATAACATATTGTAACAATTTGGGAGGAGGGTATTCGGACCGCTGCCCCGCGAACTATTTATTGGATCTGCCATAGGTCACCCAAGTGGTTCGCTATGTTTGGTGACTTAGCAGGGGTGCCCGGGTTCAAGGGGGTGAGGTTTTTCCGGGTCTTGGTGTTGTATGTATCGGCCCGCCAGATGCGTCGCCGGCTGGATCGGGAGGGACAGGTTGAGGGAAACTTATTGATCTCTCCAAACGGATTCTCCCGGAACATCGTCTTGCACCGCAGTGAGAGGCATGGATTCCATGTGTTTGTCATTTCTAGAGACACAGACCCCCAAATTCCTACCCACTTCTCGTACCTTTTTCCTTCCTAGAACTTCCTCTCTTTTCTTTCTTACCTCAAATTACCCTCATCACAGGGGAAATATTTTCCTCAGGGCCTCCTGTGTGGAACTAATGTAAAAAAAAACACAAGTATATGGATTAAATACCGTTACATTTAGCCGTAGCCCATTAGATTGATTGTCGAATTTGATCTGTTGCCTGTGCTTAAAAACAATATTTTTATATTTTACATTTTTTTATTTATTATTTGATTTATTTTTTCTAATGTTATACCCGTGTGGTTCATTCACCCTTTAACGGTATGGGTGTGGTGTTGATGATGAATATAAATAAAATGAAAAACAAATAAAATGAAAGATAAATATAATGAAAGATATTTTCGCATTAAACCTTTGTGAATATAACGTCCGGCTTGTCAGTTTCTGGCAAAACAAATACTTATTTACAAAGTAAAGGCTATTTATTGCAAAATAAAAAATAAATTCCCATATGTCTGTTTCATTTATTCAAACATATTTTAATAAGTGTCCCATATAAACAAAATCAGAAATATCAGTGAAGAAGAAGATAACCCTAATAATCTGATGAAAATATGAAAATGAACTAGTCCCAGTTGCGACCGTTATATTTTATTTTCTGTGTCTTGTTCATTTTCATATTTTTATCAGATTATAAGTGTCATCTTTTTCTTCAATGATATATTACGTTGATGGGAATAACATTTAAAAGTTATAAAAATTAGTTCTTATAATAATTGAAAATCGGAAATGTTTAAAAGGGTATTTATTACCAGAGAAATCCGGAAATTAGACCCTTTTAAATCAAACTCTAGACGTGTTGACTGTTTTTTACAAAAAAAAAAATATTTTGTAAGATTGTTATTTTATCTGGACAACGCATTTTTATAATTTTGTAAAACTTAGGTTATTTTTAAATACTAAGGTTGTACCGTTGGTCGTTGGCAGATTTGTTCAATTTTGAAACGATGTGTATTGTATTATACAACACAAATTTCAAATTATTATACAATCATACAACAAAATAAATCAATACGTAGTCTAGTTACCACATTTTTCAGAATTTTAATTATAGTCAATTAAATTAAAATCATAAAAAATTTTTAATTAAAATCATCGGGTAAAGTGTTTTGTGACGAAAATACCTCATTTCTATTTATTTATTTAAGGTCTTACAAACTAAAATATTTCTTATATTTTTTAACACACTTGTTTTCTTCAGATATTTTCGAAAAATCGTTAATACTTATGATAAAAAAATACTTACAAGAAAAACATGATATTTAATAATTTATCATCGTATGTTTTGAGCATTTTTATTGCTTACTTGAATGTAGGTACATAAAAGCAAGTTTTGAATGAAATAAATCGATAGAAAATTTTTAATTAAAAAAATTTGATACGGGTAATAATCTCTCTTTCTCATTGGAACTTCCCTGTACAGTTGCAAGCATTTTTAAACTTTTATTCTTAGCCACTGGTCAATGACTCTTAACTTAGATATTATCTGCGTTATAAATAAATTGCTTAAAGAACTTTGTTAACATTCTCAAAGACAGCTGCCATAATTTAAAAAATTATGTAGATAAAAATAAAATTACCTTTACTTAAAAGGGTCAAATTCCTTTCTTTTTATACTTCAATTATATTAATTGTGGTAAAATAATGTTTTTTTTCTATTATTCTCAAGGACATTAAACCGTTCAACATAGATACGAACGATGAAGAGCTTTTGATTTGTGAATCTTTAGTTGAATCCCAAAAAACTGATGAGGAGTGTAGATTTAAAACGTATTGATACATTATAAAAGAACGAACCTTCTAGTAGGTAACGTTATTTGATATCCCTTCGCCAAATTCAACAGTGTTTGGGAGGGTAATTGCTCTTTAAAGGAGATACGCAGCGCTGATTTTTCCAAACAAACGTATTCCCTATTTATCTCTCTGGATTTTAACCATAGAGAAAATATTGTTTTTACATAAAATAGATATCAACTACTAGCGTGACGCTATTTTTTTTGATAAGTAACTTTTTATAGAAGTTATGACTTCCGAAAATCAATAAAATTGACTGGTTTAAACGCCGTCAAAAGACCTTCAGTATATAAACTAGACAATGTTTTTTTTAAAAAAAAAAGCAAAAGTACAGACATAGGACAGTTTTTAAGTTTTTAGTAGTTGGAAAAAAAAAATTGAAAATCAGTTCACTTTTGTAGGAGAAAGGTGGGGAATACAAAACCTCGATTTTATGGGTATTAGTTAATTATATTTTTTAGGTATTAGTAGCCCGAGGTGCTTTTTCCCTTTCGCTCAATAAGAATTAAGAGCAACAGTGACAGTAACAATTTTGTAAAATTAGCATTGTGCATTTCATTACAAAAGGGAATAAATAATTAATTGTCAAAGAATTAAATAACACGAGTTTATCTTTCAACTGCAGTTGGTTACAGTAGATCTAATTACTGCAAAAGTATCATCGATAGCAATAAAACTGTCATTTCTACAATTTTAGTCTGCAAACATTTTACCTCTCAGAGAACACAAGCATTCAATCTCCCGTTCCTGTTCTTTATTAAAATACTGAACACAGAGTTGCACATGAATAATACGTTAATTAGCGCAAATAAATTTAATGTAAGTTCCAATTGTGAGGTGGCATCGCATCCTCTTTGCTACCATTCCCCATTGTGTCTGGAATCCACACCTCGTTCCCCTCAGTAGATTTCCACTGTGGGAACAATGCCTTACAGCGAAAAGTTACAAATTTTATTCCACGTAAAACTTCTGCTCCGCAATGCTTCAGTTCTTTACTCTCTTTGCATATTATGTGCTCCGGGTGTAATTAAGTCATTTTTAATATTAATTAGGGTGTTTTTTGGGAAGCATGAATGCAAAATGATTTTTATTTGTGTGTTTTAATGAAAAATATATTTGTTTTCGCTCAGAAAATAAAAATATGGCAAAATATTTACACAATGTATAAAAGCTTTTATGCTTTACGGAAAAATAACGTTGCCAGGCAATTAAAGGTTATACATTATTAAGTGATCATATGTTAAAAATTGAAACAACGATTTTAGCGTTCGATAGCAGTTTGTAACATTTTGACGTTATTGGCGCTAAATCAAAGTTTTTTTTTTACTATAGGTCCACACAGGAGGCCCTGAAGAAAATAATTTTCTCAGGGCCTATGTCATCTTTGGGGATGCTGTGTGGATGGTATTTTTAAGGAAAGGTAGGAGAGGAATTTCTGGGGAGGAAAAAGGTATGAGGGTTGGATAGGAATCTGGGGTTCAGTGTATCTAGAGCATCCGCCGCCAAGACCTAGACAAACCTTACCCCATGAACCCGGGCACCCCTGCTAAGTCACCAAACGTAGCGAACCACTTGGGGTGACCTATGGCAGAGGTGTTGGTCCTGCATAAAATGGTTCCCGGGGCGGCGGTACCCATTCCCGCCTCCCAAATTGTAATTGTAGTTTCTCACTCTCCTGACTTTTTTGACGATTTTGGAGGTTTACTGCAAAGTATAGGTCATTACAGAGAAAAAACACGGTCACATTAAAATACTAGTCAATTTTTTTATATGTTTAGTTAATTTGTTAAAGTGTGCATAGTAACAATTTCTCATATTCGTTATATAATATTAAATGTACCTCCTTAATAAAACTAGGCTTATATGTCTGCGGATGTGATGTTATGTTCGTTATTTCTTTATTTATATCCAATTTTTCCATGTTTTCGTTGAGTTTTTAAGATAAAAAATGAAATTTTAAAATTGTTAGAAATATTTCTGATATTTCTTTAATCTGTAAACGGTTTCCTCGTCATTACAAGTTTATCCTGACGAAGAAATCATTGGTTTTGAAACATGTCGATTATTTTACGTTTCAATGCATTGACGTCTATTAAGTCAAAGGATATTAAGTAAATTTACCACATCACTTTTTAGTTAACATTTCTAGGAATTATCTGTTAATGGTTTTCAGTAAACATTATACTACAGACCGTAGTATATTACTCACAAAGCCACTTAAGCTTCTATAGTGTCGCAAAACCAAAAAATACCGGTGGAACACAATTCCGAAAAGTTATAATTATCGCCAACAATGGTGCGACGGTATCTAGGGGTGTTTTTTGGATTTGTTTAACCTCAAACAATGGGTGAACTGGCGGGGGTGGCGGAACTCAGTCGGGTTATTTCAGTAGAGGGTAGTTTAATTTGCTTAGCGGGGATGGCCGCTGAAAGGACGGCTGAGAGACTCGCTGAAATTGTTATTTGAAGGTTGAATTTAAGGGATGTAAATTTTCTCTTGTTTTTGTTGATTTTTGTGCTTTGTTTTGTTTAGATATTAATTTAATTTCGTGTTACATAATTGAGTTTAAGGTATTGCAATAAAGTTAGAGAATTAAACGCGTTACAATGTGGAAACTAACGGGTACTCTTTTGAATGGCACTTAACGATACTACGATACATATTCTATTATATATATTTTTTAAATGTAGCTCTTAAACGTCATCACATCGTACGAGATATTAGATGTACCAAAATGTTGGTATCTTGGAATTTTTTTATGAAAAAATCATCTAAAATCAGCTGAACAATCCACCGGTTCGTCGATAACTAATACACATGTAAAATGCATTTGACGAATGAACGTGATACTGTGCTAAAATATACAGACATTATTATATATTTGTGTATAGTATTATACAGGACCACGCTGGCCTGGGAGGTCACTGATATTATCATTGTTGAAATATTGACGCAGTTTGTTTTGTATCTAAATAATATTTGCCATTATTATTATCAAATTGCCCTAGGTACTAAAATGCTGAAAAATAGGTAATAGATCAAGATTTTTTATATTAATATTGTATACGAGAGATGGGAAGGCTGATAGAGATATTGAAAGATGGATAAATGCAGGTAACTCCATTAATGGAGGACTGAATGCCCTTGGCGCTAACTAAAAGCTGTCCAAAGAAGCGAAGCTAGCAGTCCACAAAGGAGTGCTTGTACCTACCCTGATGTATGGCAGTTAGGCATGGAACTGGCAGAGGAAGGATGAAAGTAGACTGAATGCTGTCGAAATGAGATCCCTGAGGCGTATAACGTGGTAAAACCATGTAAGATCGTGTGAGAAATGTGGAGATTCGAAAATAATGCAAGGCTGATGTAAGCGTAATGAGTAAAATTAAGAAAGGAACCCTCAGATGGTTTGGGCATGTAGAGCGAATGAACAAGAAAGGAGCGTAAGGAGAATATATGATGCAAGTGTGAATGGTATAAGAAGTAGGGGACGTTCGAAGAAGACATGGCACGATCAAGTGAATCAGATACTTGAGTCGGGCCATGTCAAGAGTCAGAAAAATAGAAGAGTGTGTATGAGACGATGCGCGATGTATGAATATGAATGAGAGTGTGTGCCAAGACCGAGGTGTTTGGCGGTCCGTCCTCTCTGCCTACCCCAGCGAGGAAACGGCGTGATGGTTAGTTAGTTAGTTGTATTGTTTCTAAATACATTAGTGTCTATTGATTGCGCACGTGTATTCTTATGTATAAATATGCCGATGAGCGTGTTTAAGTACGCTGTATGCATTTGAGTGTGTATATGCCTTATATATTTGTGTTTTATGCCCGTGTATTGTAGTCACTTGAAATGTTATTCTTCTATATCTATTTTTAATTTATGAGTGCGCTTGAGTGTTATAATTAATGTTGGAAAATTGGCCTGCTTTCAAACTAATAAACTGCTTTTACATTTTACCGGGTGTTTAAAATGAAGGATGAAAAATAATAATAATTTTTTTTTTTTTTTTTATGTTTCTTTATTCTTTGAATAGTAAATATATAACAATTGTGGAATTTATGGCCGCCATACTAGGCACATGCCCGTGTTATGGTGGCCTTAATCTCGTGGTTCCAAAATATTTCTATTTTGAAAATTAAAACTTTATTGAAGGTGAATAATTAAACGCCTTGTACCATATTATATTATATTTTACATGACGCTCATCACAGACAACAGAGTATAAGTTTATTCGATGATATTATTTCCGGGAAACTAACCGTATTATAATCACAATCCAATCACCACGATATCAGAATTTAAAAACGTTGTTTCCCTGACATTTTATTGACTCTATTTTTTCAAATCAAGTTTCGCCAGTTTTTGTAAAAAAAAACAAGTTGAAAATCGAGCAAAAACTAATACTCCATTTTTTTTATTGCTTTTGTAATTCGTAGACTCCATTTATTTTTTTATTTTTATTTTAAATTAAATTTAATAATGTTTATTATTAAGTTCTGCAAGTGTTATAGTTTTTATTATTGTGACAGCTGTTTCGGCTTAAAAGGTTATTTTCAAACTGAGGTGTTTCATAATTAGACGACGATATTTATACGATTTAAAATGTCAATTTGTAAGTGAGCAAATTGATTTATTGTCGGTTAAACCGAATTCTTGGGAAAGTAATAGATATTCCCCCCATGAGTATTTTATATAAACAGCTGTCACAATAATAAAAACTATAATACTTGCAGAACTTAAAAATAAACATTATTAAATTTAATTTAAATTAAATTTCAAAAAAAATAATACTCCAATGTTATGTATATGTTTATAGGGTGACCAACATCCCTCCAAAAGATCACCCCAAGTGATCTGCTACATTTGGGGACTTAGCAGGATTGTTCGGGTTCATGGGGGTCATCATTTGTCTAGATCTTGATGGCAAATGCGTTTGCCCATCTACTGCATGACGGGTCGGATGGGAAGAGACTGGTTGAGGGAGACCCAACCTAGACCTCTCCAACCAGACTCTCACGACCCATGGCCTTTGCACCGCAGTGAGAGGGGTGGATTCATATGTTTTTTGGACACATTGACCCTCAGATTTCTACCCACCCTTACACCCTTTTCCTTCCCAGTACTTTTTTTTCATTTCCCTATAAAGGCTCTCCACACACCATCCCCAGAGATGACATAGGTCCTGTGGGATTTTATTTCCTCAAGGTTTCCTGCAAGGAGGTATTTTTGTAAAAAGCACCTTGTTCATAAATGATATTCATCCGCTCCGTGAGGAGAGGAATAGATTGATCTTAAATTAACATGTTATTGGTTTCCGTTTCAGATATCACAAAGAATTTTATTTTTTCTTGTTTTCGTTCTAAATTTATTTTACCTTTTTTTGTTTCTATCTGAAATTATTCGGCCTTTTTCTGTTTTTGCTCGATTTTTTCTACCCTATCGGAACCCTGTTAAATTTGCATTTAGGAAGTTACCGCGTGTTACCAGCTTGTGCAAGTGTTAATATTTAGGTAAATCAGTGGAGTAAAATAATCTAGATGGTAGTCGGGAATTCTTCTTTGAATGAATTATATCATTTGAATAAATGTGTACCATGAAAAAATGTTTTTTTGCAATGTCTATAATTATTTACACTAAAGAATTTAACCAGGCGTTGGCTGAGTTTGCATTTGTGTTCCACCCAGGAGTTGTTAGTCCAATTCTTCGGCCCAATTTTGATGTAAAAAAAGTACACTTCTGTAAATTAAACAAATTACCTTTGCATAAACCACTGTAATCAATGTTATATTTCATTAAAACCATCGCCTTTGAAACATTTAGATATTATAACGTTGATTATAGTGGTTTACACAAAAGTAATTTCTTTCAAGTAAATAAAATGATGCTTCAAAGTGAATTTGCAAAGATGAAGAAATACACTTCTATTTATAATTTTGAGAAATGTAAGGGTTGAATTATTTCATCTACGATTTTCTCGAGAAGCCTCAAAAAAATTACGCTTAAATTTGCTTTTAGTGTTAAAAATGCCTTAACCAAAAAATATTTTGTATAAAACCACTGAAAAGAGATATTCTCAAAAAATGTGGATACCATGATTTTATTAAAACACAGTCGATAAGTACGTGTTTGTATGTTTATCACAATATATTTTCAGACCGAAGAGTATATCCGTATTTTATTCCCGAAAATAAGCCCCTTGAGGTTATTTCTCACGAAAACGGCGCTCTACAAATTATCGAATTATTATTAAGCAATTTTTAAAAAAATGTGGAGTTTTGTTTGTTCTTAAAAAGGGTAGATATTTTAAAATTTTGAAAAAACATTTTATTTGAATTTAAAAAAAAAAAAAATTTATATATTAATATTTTTACTAAAAAAAGCGACCCTGTCTGTGTGATGTGAAAACATTGGAACTACATATAGGTCGATTATATAAGCAATTAGCTCGTGAAATAATGAAGGACTTGGCTAGAAGATTTAATCCGAAGCGTAAAACCACACTACCAACTAACAAACTTTTCAAAACAAATATATTTTTGATATTTTATACATACACATCTAGTTCATTTTGTAACTGTGGCTAAACCCTTTTTCAACTTCCAACGAAAGCTCCTGTCTAGAACGCCCTTGCATATTTATGAAGGTCTCGAAAAACACATTTCCGAACAACAATTGAATCAGTTTATTCAGATTCGTGAAAAGAAACAAAATATATTTCCGCCGAATGTACTCCAAATATATTTTCTCTCGTTTATAAATAATACAAATCTCTCCGCAAACAAAAAACATTACTTTCAAGCAAAAGTTTCTGTACTTAAAAAAATAATTCAAAGATGAGGGAATCTATGAATAGATTTCCCTAAAGGATATTTTTTAGGACCTGGATTAAGTTACATAGAACCATTGAACATTTTTTCGGTGTTATTTTCTTCGTAAGGTTCTTTTCATAAAATAATTCAAGAGAATAATCAATTTTAGCTTTGAATAACTTCTGAGCAATCGTAACACGTATTTATTTCGGGTTAAAAATAAATTCATCTAATAAGCCTGATTTTGGAAAAAATATTATTCATCGGTTGTAGTGAGCTACTAGGTTAAACGCCACACTTTAATTTCGACTAGAACTTGATAGGATCCATTCTCGCGCAGGTACCATTGCTATACTGACTTTATAATGACCGTATGCGAAAGAGAAAGATGCATACAAATATGTGTACAACAGATAATTTAATTTCGACCTGAACTTGATAGGATCCATTCTCGCGCAGGTACCGTCGCTGTACTGACTTTACAATGACCGTATGCGAAAGAGAAAGATGCTTACAAATATGTGTTCAGCAAATAATTTAATTTCAACCTGAACTTGATAGGATCCATTCTCGCGCAGATACCGTTGCTATACTGACTTTATAATTACCGTAAGCGAAAGAGAAAGATGCACACAAATTTGTGTACAACAGAGAAAGGCGTGGGCGGGGAGGCAATTTCCATTTTTCGGACCTTAAACTCGCATACTGCGACAATTTCTCTATCAACGTCAGATCGTTAGTATGGGGTGTACTATATTTTTGAATTAGCAGGGGCAGTGTCTAGGTTAGTCTTGAAGTTTCAACATCCTTCAATAGATGTCATTAGTGTAGAAAGTTATTCGAAGTTTTGTGGAATCTGAACAGATGTCAGTTGAGTATGATTTTGGAAAATACATAATTGTCGTCGTTGGCATCTAATGTATGAACGGTTATGATGATAACCGAAGGCATCTGGTAGTCGGGTGGATGCCATCCAGCAGCTGATTACGTCAGCGTAATCTTCTGTTTCTTAACTAAGAGCCTCCTAAAGAAATGACGTCTGGTCCAGATAAATAAATATAAATCAAAGGCGAAATTATTATTTTCACCAACTTAAAGAATTTGACACAGCGTATTCGCATTTCTGGTAATTGAATCACTTCACACTGAAATGTATTAGTTCTAGAAAAAATGCTTGGTTTATAGCACCGGTTTTCAACATGTGGTACGCATACCCCTTGGGTAGGTTTTAAAACTCAACTTTTTCAAATTTCGGTGTTTAAGAAGCTTGCATACGTCAGTCAGACAAACTTTGTAAAACTTTGCTCTGCAAAGCAAGCTCAAGAGTAACATCGACTATTATTTGTTAAGATTGTATGATTGAATATACAAGATGTAACAGGAAATAGGGATTTTATTTTAACTACTTATTTATTTTGTAACTACATGTAAATGAGAAACTTTTTTTCTACAAAAAAATTTGAGGTTAAAAAAATTCATCCTCTCATTACTCATTGTAAGTTTGCAGTTTTATACGGACAATATTATTTTTTTTCTGTCGAAACAAAAAGACGTGGAACAAAATTTGTTCAATTTCGCATGTTGAATCATTGGTTAAAATGCTCGAAGTCGTGTTACACTTTGTTTACAATTGCTTTTGTGACTTGATTATAAAATCCATTTTATAATGAGAGTATTAAAAATTACATTACACGCTAGGAGTATGGATATTAGAGAAACGTCATGTGAACTGTGCCCGCGCAGTTCAAGTGTGCCTATTCGAGAATTTTACCAACATGGCTAACACCACAGAAAATTGCAGGTGCTCTATAAATTTTGTAACATTAAACGGCCAATACCAGCAGCCAATGTCAGCCGTGCAGGTAAAATTCTCGAAAAGGCACACTTGGAGCGCGCAGGCATACTTCAAATGCCATCTCTCTTTATCTAATGCGAAGTTAATCAAATACAATATGTAGAAACGAACTTCACTTCGCTTCATGCAACATCGCCTCGCTTCGTTCGACTTCCAATTGTTGTCGCATTCGAAGCATTCCGAAGTTCGAACACGAAGCGTCTGACTACAATACTCGGCTCATTTCTTTGTTAACTTCGATCAACTTCGCGAGTAGTGTATTTGAGGCTTTAGATTACACGTGTACATCAGTTAGATAGAGGGTAAGGGGTACAACAAAAAATGTATAATAAGAGTCAATGAGTACGCAGGCTCAAAAGGGTTGACATCCGCTGGATTAGAGTGCTAAGAATTGTTTCTTATGCTTCTGCGCGTAAGTCTGGTATAAAATAAAGCTCTTTCAAATGTATGTATGTATTGTGTAATCGGATCGCATTTTTGAAAGTAAAAACCTTATCCGAACTTCCCCAACACCTTATTGAATGAGACGAGAATTTTTACTTCACGCGCTCAGCTTAATTTGTAATAGCAATGTTTCCGGCGAAATCCGCAAACTGTAACCTAAATTAGAACTCCCCATTTCAGAATCATTTTTGTTCAGTTTAAAAAAATAAGGTTACGTGGGAAATGGGCAGGCAGGCACTTTATAACATTCGAATTTATGTAAATATATATTCAAATATATGTTTTTACACATTAAATTAAATATAATTTAGTGTGTTCAAAAATCCTAAGGACGGGTTGTTTTAAAATATTTTAAATATTCATAAAATATTTAATGTTAATGTTCACTTTCTGTGTAAGTTCAATCCAAGTTCTGTTATTTTATCATTATAGGCCAGTTGCTTCATAAAATTTAAACAATAAACAAACTTGAAAAGATCTTCACAAAACGTGAAAATTAACTTCAAGTATTTTATTAATTGTTAATTTTTTTTTATCAAAGTGTCCTAACACAGATATTCCTGACATTTGGCATAAAAAAATATTGGTCACCATTTAGTATTCCTAAGTATCCACGTTTTCGTAAGTTTTGTTTTATTCAAATGTCTTTTCAAATTTCATCAATCTCGGAATAAAATGTATATAAAATAAATATAAAAAAATTAATATATTAAAAATATAAATAAAAAAATATAATATATAAAGTACACATATATAAAATATATTTGTAAAATTAATCAAACAGTCAATTTCTTCTATTTTTATGGTTTTGTCAACAGTGATTCACATCAAAGCTCTCACAAATACAATGACAATAAGCATGGTTGATACTATCACTAATTATCACTAATTAAAGACAAACAGCATTGATAACATAATATTCGTTTCAAATATTAAGACAGCATTCTGGTGAGTATATTGCCTCGACTCAGCTAGTTACCATCTCATTACATACATAATATATACATTAATATAATACCTTTTTAGATCAACACGATTTTTTGTAACTTTAAATCATCGATTGAAATTACTTTATTGTCTCCTTCAACGCGAGCAATCTTCCCAACATTCCATCCATTGATTTGCTTGATCGGAATGCCTGAAAAAACCCTTGTCTTATTTCCCTATCTCGCGGATTGCTTTGTTCTACCGGTATTACAATGGAAGATGCTCAGAGCAACTAGCGTCATTGATCCCTTTGACACCGGTGCAAATTGGGAAAAACTCTACACGCGCGCCCAACATACATGTTGATATTTGTCACATGAGTGGCTACTTATGTAACTCGTACTTGAGTTCAGCAGCTTGGCTGTGGAATGATTTGCCGGCCTCTGCGTTTCCTGCCTCCTAAAACATGTTTACTTCTTCCTCTCCTCAAAAAAACCCTCCACACAACATCTTTAAAAAAGACATAGGCTCTTAGGGAAATTATTTTTCCTAAGAATTCCTGCGTGGATATAATGTAAAAAAACAACGTCATAATTATTATAAAGTTGACAATTTTTTTTTTTTTACATTAGCTCCAAACAGGAGGCCCTGAGTAAAATAATTTCTCTCAGGGCCTATGTAATCTTTGGGGATGCTGTGTGGAGGGAGTTTTTAAGGAAATGATGGAGACGAAGTTCTGGAAAGGAAAAGGGTATAAGGGTTGGGTAGGAATCTCGGTTTCAGTGTGTCCAGATCATCCGCCGCCAAGACCTAGACAAACCTCACCCCATGAACCCGGCACCCCTGCTAAGTCTCCAAACAGAGCGAACCCCTTGGGGTGACCTATGGCCGAGGTGTTGGTTATCCAATAAATGGTTATCCAATAGTGTTCAGAAAGTTCAAAAGGTGCAAATTCATGATTATTTTATACAATATTTTAGCTATAATATTATACATTTACAAGTGGAATTCCGTTTTCGATGCCTTCAAGCAATTAGCATTCTAAGGCGTCACCAAAGAAAATACCCCTTTGAAACATTCCAAGGTTCAAACATCCAAATTTCTGAAACTCTTTCTTTTAGGAAACATTATTGTAAGAGAATGCAAATTGATTCTAAAATCGAATGTAGCAGAATTGGTTTTCCAGGTGTAAATGTTTTGTTTTGCGAGAATTTCCAACAATTCGATGAGAAAATTGTAGCTGTAACGCGAACCAGCAAAAACGGCTTACTAAATTAAGGTGATTTGGTATATAATATATTTTTCAATACGAAATAAATGTGCCTTGCACGAAGTTTTTCCTAGGCTTCATTAAAGTTTTTTTTGGCTAGGTTAGGTTAGGTTTGGTTTTTTTACAATTATTGGCAAAAAACTTTAATTGAAAAAGGAAGGAAACTACTTAAGTGTTGTTCATAGGAGAAAAGCACATTACATCACACTATGTACAACGCAAACAAAAACTGGTGTAATCTACCTATTGAAAGTTTCAATTTTTTAACTCTGTTTAAACTTCTTAGGATCTTTTTAATGAAAATACTGAACTGCTACTTTGAACTCTTTATTTACAAATAGATTCACAACATGACAACACTTTTTTTATTGTAGCCCGATTCCCCGATCTAATTTAAAAAGGCTCAAGACCTGGTTCACTTGCTAGCCGAATTGAGAGAGAGTTTTTAAAGGGAAAATCGGTGCTCTTATACAGAACAATACAAATAAACGTTAATCGACACAAAAATACACGGGTATCAAGTAACTAATAGTTTTGTTAAAGCGCCAATCAGAAGGTAAACTAATCGTTCATTTTTGTATTTCATTCGGCCTAGTTTACTCGGAATGACACGTCTGAACATGAAATGAAACGAAAGTACCGAATACTGCCGAATGAAATCTGAAAAGTGAACCGATCCAACAATGTTGGATATTTTCATTCGGCATCCTTCACTCGCGCGCGCACAGGAAGAGAGCAAAGTGAAACGTCTGAACATCGAGTGAAATCTCAATCCATTTGTCTCGCGTCCTGTACTGGAAGGACGCTATCACGTCGCACGCAAAACGTCAAAATGGTATTCGTTCGGCTAATTTGTTTGCTTTTGGGAACACCTCTCATATAAATTTATGGGTCTCCCTTATTATCCATGTGTTATATATATTTTTTAATATATGTAAGATTATTAATTTGTAGGAAAATGTTCGTAATAAAAAAGGTAAATCAAATTGTGTTATTATGTGTATAAAAAATAAAAAGATTTATAAGACGCAACTGTACTGTTTTTTTTAAAATTTAATTGTGTCAACAAAATTGCATAAAAATCGATGCATCTGACATGTTTTTCCTTAAAATTCGGGGCCGGACCGCGCTGGAAATCAAACGAATTCCAGCGCGGTTGACCTCGCTCGGCGACGCTGTGGTGGGAATGGACGAGTGAATGCTTATTTCTATAGCGCCGTCTGAACATGGAATGAAACGAAGATGAAAAAACATGGCGTAAACCTTCACTCGAGTGAACTGTCTGATTCCCGCTTAACTGCAAGGCGGAATTCTCTTTAGTGAGGACGAGAACCTTTAATAATTAATAAGACACAAAAACAAAACTACAGATGTCACTATCGGTACAAACTCCATTCGTAATATATAAATGAAAGTCGACAGCAATGATGAATGGATATCCCCATAATACACAAGTAATAATTATTACTGTTTTTATGTGGAGCTTTTGATAAAATTCAGGGTTACTTAACAGGGGACGGGTGGAACTGATAGCCGGGGGTGGAGTTTAGAGAATGAGTTATAACTGGATTTACATATTTATGAATTTGCGCACCTGCTATTGGGGTAGGTGGAATGGGTGGAGAAGCGTAGAAATATAATAATTGGCTGATGGATCTCACTATATTCCAAATTTGGAAAGAAAATAATACAGAAATGATTTATGTGGTAAACAAATATGGTTCTTTGTAAACATATTAAATTTCTAGATATAACCAAGCAACGATATTGCAAGCAAACGCCACTGTTTATAATTTATTTGAGTGAGGGAAAACATTACTGGGATACCATAATAACTTGATATCATTTGAATTCTAAAATGTTCATTTTATAAGTAAAATCTAACTTTTTAACAAGTGAATTGGAATAAAATAATTTCAGTAGTTTTTGAAAATAAGCAATGTTTTGTTTTTTATTTTTTTTTAAATCTGTTTACATTACAAACCAAGAGGTGTTTTTCTTCTGATTCACACAACAAATAAAAATCTCCTTCGAGGGACTCTGTGGTCGAGGGGTGGGTTTTTATTTGTTTAATCTGTGTTATTCCACTATTTAATAATTTTAGAGTGGAACATACTCTTAGTATCGTCCTGGTGGAAGACCACCGTTCAGAATTTAAAGGTTGCTTTAAATGGCTTTAAACGTGTTTGGTGACTAGATCTGAATATCCAGGTACTTTTCCCCTTCCCTTTTCCCTCCCCACTATCTTCAGCCTCACAACATACCTCAATTGGGGATGCCATAGTCTCACTGGCTCCAGGTGATTGGGAGCAGTTGGGACTCTTCTGCGATAATCCCATAAAAAAACCTTGTGGTATTACACTAAAAACATAAATCACAGTAGATAAGACTTTGTTTGATTTTCATTTGAATCCTTATTTATTTTATATCAGGGTTCAATATTTACAATTGTTAACACTCAGCTCTGATGAAGCTTAAATTCATCCCACCATTTTGACACCAAAATTATTATGTAAGCTACGTTACTGTAATTTTTTGTCTTTAAAACATTAATGAAAACAACACCCGAAACAAAACAGATCCTAATAAATAGAGCAATATAACACTTTTCAATTAATTAATCACTTCTCTCTATAATAGTTTTGTCCATAGTTCTTTTTAGTCTATACTTGTTTGTTTCTTTTGTTTTTTAATATTAGGCGCTCCGCTGACGAGGCAACTGAAAACAAACTAAAACCAGCTGGATATCTTGATTGGTCAAAAAGCTTGTTTAACCATAGACAGTTTCTATGTCTTCATTAGTCAAAAAGCTTGTTTAACCATAGACGAAGATCAATCAGCTGACAGCTGGCAACTAGCAATGGCCGCCCAGGGCAATCAGCAGTGACAGTCGCGGGTCAACGCTTGCGTTACCATTGACAAAGGGGTTTTGTGTGATTGTGAAGTGTGCGGGCCATCACATTTTCATACAAAGACAGTTGAGAGTTTTCAGTTGCCGCAGTGGGCGGAGGCGCTTAGGCGCTCCGCTGACGAGGCAACTGAAAACAAACTAAAACCAGCTGGTTTCTATGACTTGATTGGTCAAAAAGCTTGTTTAACCATAGACGAAGAACAATCAGCTGACAGCTGGCAACTAGCAACGGCTGGCCATGTCAATCAGCAGCGTAAGTCGCGAGTCACTGCTTACGTTACCATTGACAACGGGTTTTTGAGTGATTGTGTAGTATGCGGGCCATCACATTGTCATACAAAGAAAGTTGGCAGTTGAGAGTTTTTCGGTTGCCTCAGTGGGCGGAGGCGTTTATTACTACCCTGACGAAGAAACCATCGGTTTCGAAACATGTAGGTAATTGTGATTATATAAGGGTGGTTTATACAAAGTTTCATTTCACTAACTTTTCGTTTAAGTTATGTATAAAATTCTCTTTAATCCCTTTCAAAACAGTTCGCCAAAAGCAAAAAACTCCATTCCGTAATAAATTGATCACACCATCACGCATCGTGCCTCACAATAATATTTTCCTTCTGACCTAAAAACAATCTGTAAAAAATAACTCGCAAATTCAGTGGTTGCAGTTTTATATTTTCAATTTATTCCCCAAACGGCCCAATTTCCCTCACGGCCCATTGAATTTGAACCACCGGAACGGAATGTTACCATTGGCGAGGGGAAGGGAAGGAGATGGGGACGACGTTAGTTAGTTTGTTCTGGCCAAGAGCCGCACCGGGAAGCGTATTTACAGACCGTAGTTGAGCGCGGTGTAGGTTGTTTGTCGTATCCAGTAACTGCCAGCAAAACAAGTGTTTGACTTGCGTTAACTATTTATGTACAAGATCCTCAGTGTTTTTTAAAAACTTATAATTATGTTGACATTTGACGTTGAAGTTTATGTCAAATAGAATTAATAAGTGGCCAAATTCAGAAAAATTAACGATCGGCTAAAAATATAATCATTCATTAATTTTTGTTCACAGTAATCAAATTGGCCCAATATAGTTTTGGCATTTTAGAGAATTGACTTAATAAAAAAATTATTATTTAGTTTTTTTAATTATTGTTTTTCAACGTACAATCCCGTTTAAACATCAATTAAGCATTTTGTAAACAGGATATTAATGTTCAATTACAATGTATTGTTATTGATGAAAAGAAGCGCAAAAGTAATTTAATACCCATAAAGTGCACAATTTAGATACCTACATTTAAAACGATCGAAACGTTGTCCTTATTTTTAGCAGCGTAAATTCGTTTTAATTTAAATTCTTTATAAACACTGTATTAGTTACAAAATCCATGTAATATTGTTGAAACCAATTCATTAAAGTTTCTGAAACAATTGAAACTGTTTCCGAAACATTATTTCTCAG
This sequence comes from Limnephilus auricula, assembly GCA_951813805.1. Classification (NCBI taxonomy): domain Eukaryota; kingdom Metazoa; phylum Arthropoda; class Insecta; order Trichoptera; family Limnephilidae; genus Limnephilus; species Limnephilus auricula. The sequence goes on from OX638406.1 coordinate 20,079,290, forward strand.
TGATTAAATGGATTTAAGATCTAAGTTTGTGGTCCACCTTATCATGTTTAATAGTGCGTCAGGTGGTTATATAATATAATAAAAAAAATCAGCGTTTGGATTTTTTTCTTGTCAAAATTATGAGAGTTAATAGTATTTTTCTGAAGTTTCTTTATTGATTTAATTTTTTAAAAAATGGTGGTGAGACCATTCTTGCACTAATAAAGATCAAAAATTTTAGCTTATTGGCTTACATACTTCATGGTGTTTTTATGACTATTCTTAAATAGGAATCATCATATGGCTTGAACGAATAATATATAAATGCACCTTCATATTTATTATGTTTTGTCTGTAATAATGTTGCTTCTGTCCAATCTTTTGTATTGGGTGTCAGTGAGTGCAACAAAGCTTCAAACTACGTTATATATTATTTAACTACATGAAAAAAGAATGGCATATTATGAGTTAACTACGTAACAAAGGTTAGATTATTATACCCTCCAAAAATTGCTTATAGTCGGTACACGAAAGATGCACAATTTATTATTGATGTGGGTATTTTATTTAATTCGTTTATACAATATGGATAAATCTTAATAGTTACCTGTTTTTTACGTCCTTAAGATCATAGAAAATGTCTAAAAGTCACCTTAATAGTAAAAATAAAGAATATTAAACCACAATATTTCAAACCATATCACAATAATTGTTATGGAATTATCCAGAATTCGCCTTACAAATTGAAATTGATACATTGAATTTAGGTAAGCCCTACGTAGACAGCCTCTGAATTATTAATCGGATTTCAATATAAGTACTGAAATTCGCACTTTATACGACCTCGGAATAGTTTACTTTACTTAGAATAACGTTAGGAATTCAATATTTATGGCTAACAAGATTATTTTCCGCCAACGTGTTTTCTATTCAAAACTATTTACATGTTTTCAGATATTTGACATGATAAAATTATTCATAAAATTATTATATAATATTTCTAAGATTGAATATTGAAATAGATATTAAAAAATAATCACATTATTTCAAAATACAAAACCGTACAATCATAACTATGTGTAAGAAATATTCCATGTCAATGCTGCTCACGAAGGTGTTTACACGTTAGTGAAAATAATCCATTGATAAAAAATTCATTTAAGATTAATCATGTTTCCAAATTCCAAATTCCAGAGTGGAAGATACTCTCAGTATCGCCCTGGTGTAAGACCACCATTCAGAATTGAAACGTTTCTTAATACTGGCTTTAGCCGTGTTTATTGACTAGATCTGAATAGCCAGGTACTTTCCCACCTTCCTCTTCCCCATCTCCTTCCCTTCCCCACTTACCTTCAGCCTCACAACATACTCCAATTGGGGATGCCATAGTCTCACTGGCTCCAGAAGGGAGCAGTTGAGACTCTTGTGAGGTATCTCTATAAAAAATAAAAAAAAGTTTCCAAAGAGATATTGTGAATAAGACGAAGAAAAATCATTCACGAAAGATAAAACAAAATATCAAAAATGATTAATATCATGTTGTTTTACATATTAATAGGTGTTTAAAAATTAAATGTAGTAAAATCAATTTAACTACATTTAATCTGTCCATAGAATAAATAAAAGCGTTAAGGTGGATAATAAAACTTGATCAAAAATTTGTCATTTATAAAACGAGATTTAGACGTACAGTGTTCACTCCAGAATGCGAATTAGAATGCGAATTCTCGCTTAAAATCTGTTAGTATTATTATCACACGTGTTTACATCGGTTCGGAGCTTTCAACCCTGACGCAAGTAGTAACTAGTATTTTATGATGGCCTATTATTGTATAGATGCATTTCATTCCAGAAATTACAATATTATTTTTATTTTTTGTTTTGTGTTTGGTCCTTAGAAGCCGTTATCAATGAATATATTTTTATTGCAGCTTGCCTAGACAGGACCTGACGAATTAGTCAAGGGTGCACATTAGACTAATCATAAAACAAATGCAATTTTAAAATTTTAAATCTATTGTCTGCTAAGTTATAATGGTTTTATTATTTGTAATTGCATTGCGAGAGGGATACATCGTCGGCCTTTATGACATGCGGGCAGTTTACGATTTTTTGAAATTAGGGTTAAGTACCTACCAAGAGTACAAAATATTTTGTATTCGTTTGTTATACCTTTTGCTATTTGGATTTAGTTTTAAGAAGCATATTTTTGAAGCCACCATTTAGCCGACCTTTTATTTTATTTTTTTGTTACTTTTAATTCTGTGCGGACTGCCTACTTTCCAATTGTATTGTATGTTTTAGCTATAAAATTAGATACTAGTCGTTTTGCGAGTTAGTCATGTTTTAGAATTACACTGGGGGGTACATGTTGGTACCTACTGCAGCGCAGAGTTGAGAATTGAATAAAGCCTGAACTGGGAAGTACATGCGTACTCACTGCAGTTGGGTAGAGTGTTGATTTAAGATTCGAACTGCGAGGTAGGAAAATGAGTACCTATCGCAGTTGCAGGTTCGTTGAAAGATTAAAGAAAAACTAGACCTTTCTTCTTTTAACAGTTTTGTGATCGTGTAGATCACGCCACCAGAGGGAAAATAGACCCATTTGGATTTGTATATGCTGTATTAAAATAAATTGTTTGAAATGAAAAAGAAGAGTTTGTTATCCTGCTGCCATCCATTTGCTGCCTTGTGTTCTCGTACCAAGAGAGTCAAAACATATAAACTCTTTTTTTTGACTCTACAAAAACACAAATAGATTTGGGAAGTCATTTTGTCTAGCAAACTTCTTTTTTAAATTATTGAAAATAATACATATTTATTTTTAAAAAAAGTAACACCATTGGGCGTCGTGCAGATTTATATACATACTACAATGTAAACAAAAAATTAGAAAAAAAATTGTTAAAAAACGAAATTCATTCTTTTATCGGAAGTGTGTTTTTTGGGTCGAAATAGGCCACGCAATTTGTTAGAAATATTGGTGTATTTTATAGAGTTAGGTGGCAGGGAAAAAAGGCTATGGGGAGGGGTATGCGGGAGGGTAGGTTGGGGAATTAAGGAGAGGGGAAGGCGAAGAAAGTGGAAGCGGAATGCGTGGGGGGGGGCGCGCAGGTCAGAGCAGGATAGGGGTGGGGGAACGGAGGGGGTTAAAGAGCTTAAGTATTTTTTGTTGTCAAAAATAAAAATTTAAAAAAATATTAAATGATGTTACCAATTCTAACTTAAGAGCTAGTTACGTTTATAATTTGTAAGTTGCCTTAGTCGTAAGTCACTGGACAAGCCACCGTTATTATTATAAATCTTAGGTGTTCTAAAATATAAAAATTGACCAAATAATATTTATTAAATATGATGAAATTAACATTTACTAGTGCAAAAAAGCATTTACTTGTGCACGCCGGGATTTGAACTAGCGACCTACGGATTGGTAGTCGAGAGCCATACCCCTCTACTACACAGGATTTGCATTATGAATACACTATATGGGATAAGTGAGATTGCAATAACCTCCTCACACTTAAAAAAATATCATTATCATTTTAACACACGCGATAAAGTCCACAATTCGCCACGGTTTGTAAGCCCGCCTCCGCTCGCGGGGCGCCCGGTTCAGCGTGTAAATTAGATTTTCGCCCGTTATAAAACGGGCTATAAATTAGGCTTAACAACGCATAACAGTCGAGTGCGAATGCAGTGGAATCGGAATTTGTTCCGACTGTCGCGTGTAAAGCCGGCACTACAAGTGTCGTTTGTAATGTGCAGCGAAATGGGCTTTGTTGTGCGGTGCGGTTTTTCGGAAATTATTCGTGAAATACTGTTTGACTGGCGTGTTAAAAATGGGAACGAACCGATCATAATACGGATTAAACAAGCGATGTTTCAACTGGTGCAATTATTTTTGTGCACCACCGATGTGGAAAGTGAATTTTCATTTGTTAAATTCATAGGATATTGATTTCCAAAGTGGATAATATTGCAGTTATCGAGGGGGACGGTAGAGACCCCAGGGATAACTGGGGGTATTTAAGGACAAGCCGTTGGGGGTAGTACGGGCAATATGAAAACTAAGGCAAAGAATATCCAAATGGACAAAGCGAATGTCTATTTGGACAAACGAATGTCAAATGTGACAAAACAAACCTCCAATTGGACAAATGAATGTCCATTTGGACGAAATATATGTCTAAATTGACACAATTATTTAGTAACATTAGCTCCATATGAAAATAATACATTGGAGGCCATGAGGAAAATAATTTTCCTTAGGGCCTATGTCATTTGCCAGTGTACTTCGACTACTTATTTATTTCCATGCCCAATATATGTTCACTTGATTCAATTACTTCACAAGATTCACAAGATTCAATTACTAATAAAAATAGTATCTACCTATATCAGATTGGCTCTATAAATCCTTTACGCTTTACATCAATTATTTCAGTTCTAAAATTAAATTAATTAAATAAGAATTCTAAAGATATTCAACGCATCAATCGGTTTCAGTTATTCAAGCTAAACTGAGCCAAACTGTGTCAAAAATGATCGCGCTAACAATCTTTTTTAGCTATGCTTTCTGTGCGTTTGACGCACTTATCGTAAACGTATCCGGCTTTAAGCAAGCTTAGGCACGCATGACTCAATGCGCATGCGCAAATATCAATCTTCATCTAGCTTTGTTAATACGGAACCAAGCATAGAATCCACTGTTGCAGGTATTGGTGTGCATTGATGTGTTTGGTTGTTGTTAATCTCCGAGATTGGAACGATGAAGTCAAATTGCGGTAGATATCTATTGATGTTTACAGCTAGAAAAAAATAAACAATTTTTTTTTAAAGTCGGAATAAATAAATAATAATTATTATTATAGGAAGGAAAGCGTAGCATCCACGGGATGTATGAAAGGACCGCGCCTGTTATATATTTTTTTTACATTAGCTCCACACAGGAGTCACTGAGAAAAATAATTCAATTATTATACGAAGTGTTTAAAGGCAAAGGCAGCATTCTCCATTTCGGCTAAATTGCAATGTATGCTTTTGAAATGACTTAGAGATTGCTATATTTGCTTTTAATTATAATATTTCATACAAATATTGTATGTAAGATACGTGTACACAATATTTGTATGTAAAAGCAAAGTCAAAGCAAAGTCAAAGCAAAGATAGCAATCTCTATCACTTCAAAATCAAACATAACAGTCTGGCCGAAACGGAGATAGCTGCCTTAGCTTTTATACACCTCATATTGAATTATATGTAAAAAATACATAGGACGCTATGAAATTGAAGTTAAAAACCTTTTTATAGTTAGTATTCTGATAATATGTTTTCTGCTGTAAATTTCAACAAGCTCAAACAACAGGAAAAAAAATTCTAGATTAAGCATTTTTATTGTCAACTTTCACAAACACCCAAAATTTGTAATTTTCTTCTAGAAAAGTTACCTAAAATAATAAATTAAAGAGCCCATTCGAAGAACAGTTAAGGTTCCAGGACCCCTTCCAACCACACACACACACACACACACACACACCTATACATTCACAAGGAATGTACGAAACGGCTTTTTGATTTGTGAGGCAATAAGGGCCCTGGGAGAGGATCGGCGGTATTTTTCTTTGATCAAATATTTTCATTCTTATTCATGCTTCTCCTGGAATGTTATTTATTTCATGTGCAGGGGTAGGCAACTAAGATTTATCGTTACAAGTAATTACCATTATGCCAGAATAAATGTTAAATTTGCAAAAATGACTTATCAGAGGCAGCTGTAACTCCACGTCTCTTCTTTCAGTAATTAAATAACCTCTTTTTCAAGCACAGAAAACTTATTTTTGTGGTACCATTTTTATTTCTTAATAGAATATTTAGTTTTAACCATTCATAACCCTGAAAAGTAAAGCATTGCTTACGAAACATGTTTTAAACGATAAACGTGGTTAAAACTAAGTAATCTATTGATTAAGAATTAAATAAACAAACGTTTACACTAAAAGGCGTAACTAAAATAGGTTAGATTAAAGATAATTTTATTTGTATATGTATGTTTAAGTACAATAAAATTTGAATAATCTTTATCCCAATTTTCAGAGTAGCGAATCACAACTAAAGACTTGAAATACCTGATTGGATTGAAATCTATGATGATCTATTCGCAAACGACAATCAAAGCAGAATAATTTTTATTTTCAAAAACTGCGCAGTCATTGCGATTCTGCGATTCCCTGTGCATCGCGCTTGGGTCAATGTGGCGATTCGTCAAACACTGTGAGCTATAAAAAATCATAGCGAAAAATAAACGTTCCTACAACGTTTTAGTCGGTGGAATAAAAATTGAAAAAACAGAATTTTGATATAATTTTACTGAGCGGAACATTTTTATATTATGAAGAAAACAGTTGTAAGAATATTTTTAAAAAAAAGTTGAGAAACGGCAAAAAAATTAATTGGGCTCTTATGAAAACCGCGAATCCCATCTGCTCCCAATCATCTGAAATCACTATGATACTACGACGTCCCCAACTTGAATATGTTGTGAGGCTGAATGTAGTGTGCAAGGGAAGAAGATGGGGTAGAGGAAGGTGGGGTGTACCTGTCTATTCAGATGTGATTAACACACAATACAATTCAGAATGGTGGACTTAAGCCAGGGCGGTTCGAAGATTATCTTGCACCCTCGCACGTGCCGCAAAAACACCTTATATTATTTTAAATTATTAAATTGTATTAACCCGCCAATGGTGACGCAAATTTTACTTTGATCAATGGTGACGCTGGTCTCACGCACCGGGGTTTTCAACTGAAGATTTTTCGAAACGTGTTACTAATAGTTCATGTTTTTTTTTAAATTTATGCTCTTTGACAATAAAACAAAGATATTTAATCAATTTAAGCTCTTTTATTTCAATAAAGTTCACAACACTTTTTAGTTAGAGCATTAAAAATAACAATGTTTTTAGTGATACATTTTTTAAAATTAAGAAAATAATAAAAAATCACATATTCATAAAGGAAAATGACATTTTTTAGTGTTTCAATATTCGGAACTTTTACAAAATAAACAAAAATTAGTATCCTTCCACACAAAAATAATAAAAAATACATTTCAAAAACTAAATTTTGTTGACATTTATGGCAAGAGTACTTGTTTTTTCTGATTTTTTTTCCATCATATTAAAATTATCGAATTATATACATATTGTGTTATATGTATATAACACAATAGAATAATAATAAAAATAAATAAACTAGGTAAAATAAAAATAAAACTACTTAGATACACGGTGACGCACGGTCTCACGGACCCGTTAGTAAAAAAAAAATACACAACGTGTGTTCACTAAGCAGTTTAGTCATGAAATGATGGTGAGAGACGTGTAATGCGGCAGCTACTCAAAATTGCAACAAAAACAATAACGGACCAAAAAGTTATTCGATTTTTTTATAACACCCGGTCTCAGAGACATATATGTGACCAACGGGTTAAATAACACAAATCAACCAATAAAAAATGTTTGGGCAGGTCTGGCTTTAAACCCGCGCCCTTATGCTGATAGCCTCGACCACGGAGTCCATCGAATGTTAACCTTCGAGTTTTTATCAAAAAAAAAAAAATATATATTAAGTTAAATTTTTAAAGGAAAGTTTTCAACTCCTGTCGGAAATGTTTTCAAGCACCTTTTCACCCGATTGAATGCATCGGAACCAAAAAAGGGCGATCTCTCTTCGGTACGAATAATTTTTATAAAGGAAAAATGATAAATCCCTTCCTTAGGCGATTTGTACTAGTTCCGCTGGAGTTCCTTTAAGTTCCTGGGGTGTTCTACGAGAATTCCAAGAGCGGACAACCTAAATCAAAGTTTCTGGCGGCGGAACTAATTCCACTTTTATTGACTTGTTTTCCTTAACCGAACAATGGAAAGTGAAATTGTGTTGTTTGACGCGTGTGTGGGTCTATTTATTATGTTGGTTTTCTACGACTGTATCTGTAAAAACAAACCTAAGTAAAATATTTGTTCAGGAGCTTTAAATGGCGATGGTGAAACGCAATCATTAATTTGTTTTATGAACAATTTTCAACGATGTATCAATATTTTTTGAAAAACACAAAAATTTAAAGCAATCTTTACTATAATTTTAGTCACGCCTTGAATATTCGTTCTTGAGTTCAAAAGCTCGGCTGTGGAACTATTTGCCGGCCTCTGTGTTTCCTCCCTCCTACAACATGTCTTAAACACGGGTCTTGAAGAGACCCATTTTCACTCCTTCGTCTCCCCAAAAAGAACCTCAACACAGCATGGTAGATGACATTCGAGTCCTGAGGGAAATAATTTTCCTCAGGGCCTCCTGTGTAGAGTTAACGTTAAAAAAAAACGTCTAAAATATAGTGAATTTACAGATTTTGAGTAATTTTGAAATTACTGATGCTGAGGTTTGTTTTAGTTATGGTATCCATCATCTGCTTATTTGCATCATTTTCGATGTAGAAAAGTGTTTTTCCCGGGCGTCCTTTTTGTATGGGCCGAAAGGCGAAGTCTATCATCTTAATTTGAAGTTTTATTGATGAAGGACAAATTTAAATGATGTAGGTATTATTATCTTTAATTTATATACATTGTTGTGGAATCGTAATAGTTAGGTAACTAAGAACTAAACCTGCTAGAGTTTTCAGAGGCTAACAATTTAGATTTTATCGAATCAGAAAAATCCGCAAGTCGGCAAAAATCTGTTTTCACAAATTCACAAGTCGCTTTCGCTTACCGATAAAGAAAGAAAATGAAAAGAAAGGAAAAAGAAAGGATCAATGTGTGATTGACACACGCTACCAAAGTTAAACTAAAAACAGCGAACATGGCAGAACTTGAAAACAAATTTGGATATAATAAATCGGGACAAAAATAATATTTTGAGCCTGCGGGCTCAACGGTTCTGTTCTGGGAAATGCTTTATTTTCAAAGTACAAATGGTTTCCTTACGATAAGAGAAAAGATGGGTTTATCCCGAGTGATCTGTGACCTACGCATTAGATTGGAGTGAATTGTTTAATTTTTAGAATTTCAAAATCCCTAAATGTTTCTTTATTTTAACGAATAGCAACAATAAAATTTTTCTTAAAACCATGTTCATAAAACTCCATTTTTTTTGCTTACGTTTCTTGTTTGTATGCTTTTAGTGGTTGTAATAATTGCTAACGGCTTTCGACAGGAATATAAATTATCCGCATAACTTTTTCTACATACTTTGCTAATATTTCATAAACTTCTCTAAACGAATAATAAAAATTAAGTCGCTACAAAATATAAAACATGGATTCTTGGTTTTATTTTTTACCAAATCACTAAATCTAATTTTTTTCAAAACTTCCGGCCATTTTAGCGAACTAATAGTGAACACCATATTCATTTATTTTTACGTTTTCGATAAAGATCATATGCAAATTTTTAGACCCCGGACGTTTAAAAATAAGGCAATTTATTTTCTATCTATGGAGAGCGATACACGCTAACCTGCAGTCAACAAACACGAAGATGAGAAAATCAACAAACATAGTTGATCAACAATCATAACATGAAGATAATGAAATAAATAAATTTAGTCAATAAACATGAAGATGAGGAAATCAATATATTTCGCTTCGGAACAGGAATCCACAGTGAACAAACTACTATTATATTTTATATTTCATTATACATCAAAATACAAATCGCACCTGAGCGAATACAGTGGCACAAGTCCAAAAATGGCATTTTTGAGTTAAGTATGCAGAAATGTTCCTAGATGTCTTTTTTATCCTAGAAAAAAACGGCATAATTCTTAAAAATATTTTAGAGGCTTTAAAAGCGAAAATGTCATTGTGTTATTTTCATTTTTTACTCAAATTCATTCAAAAATAGTGGCACAATGATCATTGTGCCATTGTTTTCGCGGAACATAATACACATAACTGGGCACAAGTGAGCTAACTTCACGTCAACGTCGAGTTGGGCCGATATTTTTGCGAATGTTTTTGGATTTCTACGGTCTTAACTCATAGAATAAGTTCGACTAGCTTTTCGGCGGCGCGGTTTTTTTAGACGGTAAGCGTTTTATTAAGACAAAATGCTATTTTTGTGGTATTTTCAGTTACGTAAGACATTAAATAATACATTATGAGATCTAGCCAAGCTCCCAGGATTGTGATTTTTTTTATTTTATTACAGTACCTCCCACGCAGGAGGCCCTGAGGAAAAGTAATTTCTCCAGGACCTTTGTCTTTGGGGATGCTGTGTAGCGGGTATTTTTAAGGAAAGGAAGGAGAGGAAGTTCTGGGAAGGAAAAAATATATGAGGGTTGGGTAGAAATCTAGGGTTCAGTGTGTCCAGATCATCCATGGCCAAGACCTAGACAAACCTCACCCCATGCACCCGGGCACCCCTGCTAAGTCACCAAACGAAGCGAACTACTGTGGGTGACCTATGGAAGAGTTCGATAAATAGTTCTCGGGGCGGCAGTACCCATTCCCGCCTCCAAATGTACAAATACAAAAGAATGGTACAAATGACACAAAATATACAAATACGACTAGATAACAAGGTATTTTACCAAACGTCAATAATTATTCTAGGTGATTATATTATTTGTGAATAACTTGTCCTTCTCCACCTCACGGTTAATTGTACATTTTATATAATATGCATTTTATATTTTTATTTTGTTAAGATTATTTCACTTACGCAAAGTGTAACGAATAAGCAAGTGCAATTGCGGGAAATTGCATCACAGCTAGCTTCGTTTTACCTACAAACCGTTTTACTAACCCCATGTGGTGAAGTTAATAGTTTTTACTACAAAAGAAAAATTCATCATTTAACTTTACATGTGGCATGAAGGGTTGGCAAAACGTGGAAGTAACGAAATCGGTTCGTGTATTCTCGAATTCCTAAAAAACTATTGTACCGAAAGAGAATTGATATGTTATGCGGTCAATTATTTTGGCCAAAATAAAAATAAGTACATTGTGAGTTTGTTTATTTATCGTGTCACTGAATTAAATATTCCAAGCATCTGTCTCAAGTTTCTAACACTCAAAATGAGTGATGCGATGCATTCTGTTGTTAAGAAACAAAAAAAGGACACTTAAATTAGGATCAATTTTTGTTCCTGTTTTTCCATTGGCAAAAAAGAGCATCTGTATGGGGTTAAGGAATAGATTTCAGAAAAATTATTTTACTGTAAAATCTGTCAACCCTGGTGGGTAAGAATTTCAAATTCAATGAAAATAATGAAACTGTTATATGAAAAAGTTTAATGTAACTAAGTTAAGCCCATTTATGGTATTTTGTAAAACCATTTTGACGGAGATTACCTAACAATCAACGTTAAGAAACAACACCAAAGAGGTAGACAAGATGCTTTTTTTCTTCTTTTTTTATAAAGAAAGACAAACATTCCCTGGTTACGAATAACCCAACAACATTTAAAATCTCCTACTACCACCACACTAAGCGGAAGATGTTGCTTGTGTTGTGATGGAGGACTTAGCCAGCCGAGGAATCGAACACGGAACGCCTGGGTGATACCCAAACGCGATGCACACTCAACCACTGACCGGTCAGTCTTTAATTCTGTCCTTCTCCCACCTGTTATTCCTTCAGCTAAAATCAATGACTTAATTTCACTTTGCGAAGCACTCATTCCAAGCCATTATCATCATTTTTATACAAATTTAAAGGTTTCCACTATTGGTGATGCTAATTTAGCAACAGCTGATGATGTTGATCGAAATAATTTTTTTTTGTAATTACTGTATATTGTGTATCCATCATAGGTTTTATACAAATCTAACGGTCTCCACTATTGCAGATGCTTAAACAGCTACAACTGGTTATAATCGATTTTTTTCTAACCACTCTGTACTGCGTAAGAGGTAGAAGAATTCTTTTTTAGTTTTTTATGTTTTATTTGTTATTATTGCCTATTAAAACAAAGTTTAAAAATTAAAACGCCTCTGTTTTAAACAAGATTATGTCTGATTTATAATGCTACTTTGGGGCATAAGTTGAAAAATTAAAAAGATTTCCGCAAAAATAACGGCACAAAATCGAAATTTGCCTTAAATACCTTCAAAATGGGATAAATATTATAAACTCGAATATGCAATGAAATTGCATAACGGTTACCCAAATTTCGTAAAAGAATGTTTTTTTATTTGTTAATAAACTGATTTAATACACTAAAACGAAATATTCAAACTGCTCTCCTGAAAAAAGATGTTTTTTGAGTTGTGCCATTGTATTTCCGGGGGTGCGAAATGCTTAGCTGTGAAATAGTATTGCATTCACTGTTATAACAATATACCTGTACATAAACGTACACAAACAGAAGTCTAGAGCTTTATTCCATTTCCATATTCAAGCCGATTTGTACAGGAACTTTTTCCAGCCGAACTCACAAGTCGAAGGAGAAAGAAAGGCTAAAATGATTTCGCATAACAATGTCCCTCCCTCGAGTTCAGCTGCTAGAATTTCAAATATAACTTAGGACCCCATAATTCAAAAACCGAGAATTCTCGTCGAGGAAAGGTTAAGACAAACGAATATAAAATGAATGGTGTAGCGCAGAAAGTGTCTACTCACGTAATATTTTACGACATCTATCATTACTATTTTATCTTATGAAAACAGTATTTTTAAAATGATTTTCCATGAAAAACTGTAATTGTACTTATGTACAATGCCCACATTATTAGCACTCTTAAAAAAGCTTTTATTGAAACCATTGATATAACAACTATAGATTAGACTTCCCATACCTTATTGTAATCCAAAAGTAACAACACCTATGAGTAATTTCATAGTACAAACTACCCATCGAATTATAGCTTGACGTTGTTGTTTTCTGGCAAGAAATTAAACATATTTATCGTATGTTACTTTTCACGATTCGCTGCCTCGAATTTATATCATAAGTATATATATTTTTAATATTCATTAAACTGATAAAATTGTTAATAATAAAATCCGCATCAACCCATATCTAGAATATTTCAACTGCCTCAATTTTGTGTTTTAAAAATGATCTTCACAAAGCTAGTCATACCTTTGCCGCGAACTTGCTAGGAAACAAATTTATTAACAAAAGGTAAAAACCAATGCTTTTGACGAACTTTTGACCAAGAGACAGTGCACTTTCGTTTTGATTAATGTTTTCGTACACCTTTTATTTAGGTTCCGGTGACATTTTAAGACCCACACGGCTTGTCTTGATATACTCGGTCAAAGATTTGTAAGATTTGTCTCCTAAAAAGGTTGTATTTAACTTTTTATTGACAAAAATATTTATCTCATCCAAACAATGCATTGAAATTCTGTTAGATGTTGGTGTGTCTATTAATGTTCGTCTAATTAATAGTCTGTTAAGGTGTTTGTAGCCCTTTTTGCAAAGGGCCTTTCAAAGTTGAAGCTTGCTGAATATAAAATGATACCCAAAAGTATAATAAAACAAAGAAAAAGTGTCACAGTCTTAGATATAAATTTTTTCCCTGGCATTCATCACGACGCTAGTTCCCCGATCTGGTGATAAATCTGAACAACTTGAGAAATATTGCCATAATTGAATTGAAATTCCGCTCACTGGCGGCCTAAAATCACAGAGCCTTGCTTTTGTTTTATCTCGTGAAATAATATTAGGGAAAATCCTTACGAGCTGGTTCAGAATACCGACAACGTATATTATACCAAAGCCACACTAGAAATTTTGGAATCAGACTCAAAGGCAATAAAGAAACGCAATATAAAATAACTTTTAAACATTACCGTTCCAAAAATATATATAATATAAACCCTCTGATTTATAGCACGGAACATTTAAATTATAATAAAATTATTGTAAAGGGAGTGAATCTAACAGAAAAAAATATCAAAATATCATTAGATATATTGTAAATGACATGTAGATTTTAGGACACGTTGGGGCCAATTGTTAAATAATTTGAGTCAATCATCAAAATTGATGAATTTTTCAAATTCTGTGAATAACTAGAACGTAGGAGGGGTTGTTTCAAGTTCAGTTATTGCATCATTATTGGCAACTAATTTCATGTAACTGTATTAATATTAGAAAACGAATAGAATTTTCGCAGAACTTGAAAATAACTCGAAAATAACTCGAATAAGTTAGTTCATTTTATATCCTGAGGAAGAGAACATCGTTCTCGAAACATGTCGATGTGTTAAAATAAAGATTATCGCGGTAAAAACAAAGTGTTTTAATTTGTCATTAATAAAATGGTGCCACAAAGTGAATTTGCAAAATATGAAGAAGCGAATATTTAGATTATAATATTATATATAAAGACGAATATTATATATATACATATATTATACATATATATATAATATTCGTCTTAGAATTTGAAGAATTATTCAAATTCTAAGAATTCTGAAACTTATGTACGACGGGGTTGTTTCATAAAATGTGAACTTGTCAAATTTTAATGTTAATTTTCAAGTTCTGTTATAATTTCAGTTCGGTGAAACCATTGTCCGACATTGTTTAATGTTATTTTATAGGTTTGAGAATGTCATTATTTATTCTCCGGATAGAAAGTGGTAGTTTTACAATTTGTACCTATCGTTGACATGAAAAAACACTTTTGATATTGTTGTAACATAAAATAACTTTTAAGCCATATATAATAACCCTCATAAACCCTCCTAAAAATTATATTATTTATATTAACCCTCTGATTTATAGCACGGAACGTTTAACTTATAATAAAAGTATTGTAAAGGGAGTGAATCTAACGTAAGGACAGAAAAAAATGCCAAAATAGCATTATATATATTGTAAAGGACATGTAGATTTTAGGACACGTTGGAACCAGTTGTTTCAAAGAATTTGAATCAATCATCAAAAACGATGAATTTTCAAAATTCTGTGAATAACTGGAACGTAGGACGGGTTGTTTTAAGTTGTGTTATTGCATCATTATTGGCAACTAATTTCAGGTAACTGTATTAATATTAGAAAATTAATAGAACTTTTACAGAACTTGAAAACAACTCGAATATTTAGATTATAATATTATATAAATACATAATATTCTTCTTAAAATTTAAAGAATTCTTCAAATTCTAAGAAGAACATAAACTTATATATGGTGGGGTTGTATCATAAAATTTGAAAAATTCGTCAAATTTCAATGTAAGTTTTCAGTTCTGTTATAATTTCAGTTCCGTGAAGCCTTTGTCCTACAATTTGTGATGTCATTTTAAAGGTTTGAAAATTTCATTATTTATTATCCGGGTAGAAAGTGATAGTTTTACAATTTAGTATCTATCGTTGACATGAAAAAAAACTTTTCATATTGTTATAACAAAAACATTAATTCTACATTCATATTTTCGTAAGTGTGTGAGTTATAAAGTTTTAAAGTAGAAAATAACTAGTCTAGCTGGCAGTTGTTCGCCAACCACAAACTCAAAGGAATAGTAATTCTCCCAACTGCTGTTTTCGCCTTAGTCAGGATAATGCTGAAATTTATCTACGGGGTTCCCCTGGGATGTCGTTTGTAATAATCGTCCAGATGACATTGAAGTCAGCGATATCTCGAAAATTTACATAATTTTAAGGGAAAATGTTTGTTTGGCCGGGAGAAGGACCACTTTCTTTTATTTTGGGGTTTAAGGATGATATTTTTACTGACGACCGTCTACTAAGCTATAGGTGTGGGACATTTGACAATGAACCGGTGGTTTCGGGTTTGATTCTAAGCAAGTAAGGAGTTTGATGTAGTTTAAGATTAATATTTAATTTCACAGCCAAATTTATTATTGTAAATTATTTTTGGGTCCAGTTTTTGAACTGTTTATTCGTGGTAGAATTCCATTGTATTAGATATAAAATTAAACAATTTTTTTCACTTTTTCCTGTTGTTTATTTACACCAGGACCGGTTTCGTCCTACTACGGACTCCACTGTAAATGTCCTATTATGGACTCTACTGAAAATGTCTGCAGTAGGACGAAACCGGTCCTGTTGTAAATAAACAAGTGGAACAAAGTGAAAAAGATGTTTAATTTCATATCTATTTTTGGGTGTTATGCCGTTACCCGATATCTCGCCAACGTTTCGAATAGCATTACAGAATTTATTATCAGGGCAGAGTGTAATCGTTTGCATCTGCCCGGAATGATGGCTATTAAAGGAGGTGGCGCAACACGGCACAATACCCCAAAATTCTTGGAACAAAAGTGATAAACTCACACTATTTTGATTACAATTTTTAGAGCACAGGTGTCGCGTCGGATGGGAATGCTATCATTGTTATACCGGTATGTCAGTGGAAGATGCTCCGAGGAACTAGCTTCATTGATCCCACGGCACCAGTGCTTAGTCGGGAAACACGCCAAATGCGTACCCAACATATATACACGATTGGCATTTGTCACATGGGAACGGGCCGCTTCTACGACTCGTTAAGAACAGCTCGACTGTGGAACGATTTTCCGCCCTTCTACAACATGTTTCTCCTCAAGACCATGTTCACTCCTTCCTCTCCTCAAAAATACCCTCTACACAGCATCTTCAAAGATTATATAGGCCCTGAGAGAAATTATTTTCCTCGGGCCTCCAGATAAGCTAAAAAGTATGAATAAATTTGATCTAAACAAGTGCTTTGAAATAAGGGCATTTTTCATGTGAAAAAAAATAATCGCCACCCAAAATAAACCATTAAATTAAAAAATTATCCGATAATCCGAAAGGATAATAAATTCAATCAAACCAATTTCTTCGGAAGAAAGTATCAAATCAAATCAATTTCTTCGGAAGAAAACTTTGGTAGACAAGCCATTCATTTTCCAGGAGTTTTAGATAGCTAGATAACATAAAGGAATCATAATAATAAAAAGACACGTCAACCTAATGTGGACGCTAGACAACTGAAAGGAATCATAATAACAAAAAGACACGTCAACCTAATGTGGACCCTAGATAACCGAAAAGAATCATAATAACAAAAAAAGACACACCAACCTAATGCAGACGCTAGATAACCGAAAAGAATCACAATAACAAAAAAATACACATAAACCTAATCACAGTAACCAAAAAGACACATCAATCTAATGTAGACGCTAGATAACCGAAAAGAATCACAATAACAAAAAAATACACATAAACCTAATCACAGTAACCACAAATACACATAAACCTTATGTAGACGTTAGATAACCGAAAGGAATCTTAATTACAAAAAAGACACGTCAATCGAATGTAGACGTTAGATAACCGAAAGGAATCATAATAACAAAAAAAACATATCAACCTAATGTAGACGCTAGGTAATCGAAAGGAATCATAATAACAAAAAAGACACACCAATCTAATGTAGACGCACAATAACCGAAAGGAATCATAATAACAAAAAAATACACATCAACCTAATCACAATAACCAAAAAGACACATCAATCTAATGTAGACGCTAGATAACCGAAAGGACTCACAATAACCAAAAATACGCCAATTTCAACCTAATGTAGACGCTAGATCACCGAAAGAAATCATAATAACCAAAAAGACACATCAATCTAATGTGGACGCTAGATAACCGAAAGGAATCATGGTAACAAAAAAGACCCATTAACCTAATGTAGACGCTAGACAACCGAAAAGTTTTTTTCCTGCGAGGTTGTAATGAAACATGTTATGGCTTTTAAGAAAATATATATTTATGTATATTTTATACATTATATTATATATCTGACTCACGGGAAAAGGTATTTGCGCAAACCCGTGCTCAGTCACGAGATAAGCAGGCATATAAACTGGCTCTATCACCAGTAATACTGTCCCTAAACATCTGTAACTGATCATGATATTTTGTATTATTTCCAGGGCTGGCCGTAGGGTTGAAACAGCTGCGCATAGCCGTGCCCCGAGCAGTGCTGGCTGGGCAGCGCGCTTCGCTGGCCTGCACCTACGACCTGGAAGGCGCGCTGCTGTACTCCATCCGCTGGTACCGCAACATGGTGGAGTTCTACAGATATGTTCCAAAGGAGGAGCCGCCCACAAGGGTCTTCCCGGGCTCTGGGATTAATGTTGATGTAAGTCTTCATTAGTTTACTAACTAGTACCTAGTTCAGTGAGCAGTAATGCTCGTAACGCTCATGCGGACTCTGGCGGAGAAAAATGGCACTATCCAATACGGCTACCATCTTTTCAGGATTGTTCGGACATGGAACACACAAACTGATTTACATACAATACTAACGACAAAATTTGCTTCTGCTATTTTTTTTTAAATTTGCTTTACACTCGAGGGTCTTGAGGAAAAAATTCCTCTCAGGATCTACGTCACTTTTGCGGATGCTGGGTGGAGGATCATTTTAAGAAAGGAAAAATGTGTGAGTGGTGGGTAAGAATCTTGGGGTCAGTACGTAGTGCAAGGCGATGTTTAATGGTAGAAGTTCCGGGAGAAAATAGAGTGGTCTCCCTTAACCATTCTCTCCCAATCCGGCCTGTCACGCACACTAGATTAACCTCTCCCCATGAACCCAAGTACCCTTAGTAAATCACCAAACGTAGTGAACCACTTGGGGAGACCTACGGCAAAGGTATTGTTTATCCTGTAAATGGACATTTTATGGGTATAAACCAACAATCCAAAGATGCATACTTAAACCTTTAGAGCATGTTGCCTACCCTGTACAAAATATTTACCAGACTAGCAGTCTTTTCATCTTAGCGAATTTTTCAATTCTAAAAGAAGACATTTCATTAAAAAAATCTTTATTTAAACCTCCCCCAAAGGCCTCATCGCAAACAAAGGAAGCACCAGCACCGATAATAACACTTTATCAACTTAAAAAATTAAAATGATTAAAATTTATTTCCTCTTCATTTCACCCGTCCTGAAGCTTGAGACCAATGAATCGAAACAATTGCTTCACAAACAGCTCTTCGGTTACGTCTTTCTTCCTGAAAAGACTCCAATAAAATTATGCCAGCGATGTCATAAAAGGAGTTCACTTTGCCACGCTTTCTGGTCTCTGTGTTATATATAATATTTTATAGTCTCGGCTGCCCGAGTTCTTGGAAAAAGTCTGTAAATATTATATTTTGAGAATTATAAAGCTTTTCACTGACCACACTTTTATCGTCTGCAGAGAACCATATAAACGACTAGAATGGTAGTTAGTATAACTAACCTATATTAGCAAAAGTAGATTCAACCAAAGTTTTTGGCTGATTTTGCTGGCTTTGTGGATATTCCAGTCCTTCAAGCGAATTTCCATTAGCAATTAAAATATCAATTTGAATGGCCTCAAATTCACAATTTTATTAAGGTTTTGTTAACATTCGGTTTCCTAATTACAATCTAAGTTACCTATCTTTGTTCTTTATAACTCATTTTTCCGTAAATTCCAGAATGTTTATTATTATTTCCATGAGTTAACATAAAACCGGAATTTAATTTTAGCTACTTTAAAAAAACTTACAATTACAAATTATTTATTTATTGTAAATATTGTTACAAAATATCCTGAAATATATATTTCAAAAAATATTCTTGATACTGTGTGGAGAGCCTTTTTAAATAAACTAAGGAGAATAAATTCTGAGAAGGAAAAAATTGTGAGGAGTGGGTAGAAATCTAGGGGTCAGTGTTTCAAAGATTGACGAAAAATTTGAATCTATCCCCTCCCACTGTGGTGCAAGGCAAAGTTCCAAAAGTGTCACTCAGCTCAAAAGGTCTCCTTCAACCAGTCTCTTTCTATCCGACCTGCCATGCAGTTGGTGGGCACACGCATCCGCCACCAAGATCTGGACAAACTTCACTCCATGAACACGGGCACCCCTGCTAAATCACCAAAAGTATGCGAACTACATCAGAAGTGTTGGTTATCTAATAATGGTTCCCGGGGCGGTTGTACCCATAAAATCAATCAATTTTAGATGAAACATGTTCGATTTTACTTTCTACTATCTAACCCAACTTTGTTTTAATAAACAATCTTAGCATTTACAATTTGGGAGGCGGAAATGAGTACCGCCGCCCCGGGAAGCATTTATTGGAAAACCAACACCTCTGCCATAGGTCACCCCAAGTGGTTCGCTACGTTTGGTGACTTAGCAGGGGTGCCCGGGTTAATGGGGTTCATTGTCTAGGTCTTGGCGGCGGATGATCTAGACACACTGTACCCCAGATTACTACCCAACCCTCATACCTTTTTCCTTCCCAGAACTTCCTCTCCTCCTTTCCTTAAAAATTCCTTCCACACAGCATCCCCAAATATGACATAGGCCCTGAGGGAAATTGTTTTCCTCAGGGCCTCCTGTGTGGACCTAATGTAAAAAAAAAAAAATTAACCGGAAATTTAATAATAGAAAACTATGTTAATTTATATAAAATTTGGACCTTCAAAAATATGCATAACTTTTATGCCGCCGATTTACAAAGAGTTAGAAAAATTAACATTGTGCTATTCCATGAATTTCATTATTCTATGGTTTGTACTTTCGAGGTGAACAAAAAAACTTCGCCCCTCGGTGATTCCTATCAAGAGTTGACGCTTTAAATATTTTTTCGCCGAATTTTGGTGAAAATAAATTAAGAATCGCTAGGGATAAATTATGTAGGGGACAACCGAACGATGAAGAACAAATGTTTGCCCAAAACGCGAACGCACTTCGTTTACTGAAGATTGAAGGCTTAGATTCTTCAACAAAGGACCTGAAAATAAGTGAAATTACGAGTCCTTATACTTTTATTCTTTGTAATTTTTTCTGTGGTATTTTCTATTTCTTGTTTACCAAAGAGGAAATTTTTAATTTGTTTGTTCGAATTTTAAATATTTCTGACGTAAAAATAAAATATTATCTTTGGACAAACAATGGTACTTCCCTTTCCTACCCGACGCAATTACATCCACCATTCCTATTTTCCAATCAGAGATGAATTAGCCCACTATATCCAAGCAGTTTGCTTTGCAATCATTATAAAATTAATGTGAATTTATAAAAAAATTTACATAGAAAATTGATTAATGTTAAAACTGTGACCAGTTTTTATGAAAATATTTATTTATTCATTAATCGCAAAATCACTTAGTGCCGTCATTATAATCTAGCCACGAAAAACAATTATATTTTAAAATCAGGCCACGTGAAACCTCCAGAATTGAAAATAACGTGAAGCCTCCAGAATTAAAAAAAACGTGAATCTTTACAAAATATCGGTATTGACTCAAAGCACTATTTAGTAGTGCTAGTAGCCTTTCCCCGCTACCTTGGAGTTACTTTGGACAGGAGCCTGAACTACCGGCAACACATGGAAATAGTTGGCAAAAAAACCAGGACAAGACTAAACACAGTCAGTAAGCTAGCTGGAACTAGTTGGGGATGCGACGCCAATACGCTCAGAACGGCATCCATTGCCCAGGTTTTCTCAACAGCTGAATACTGTGCTTCAGTATGGGTCGGAAGCGCTTACACTTCCATGGTTGACGTTCAGCTTAATACCACAATGCGAACCATCAGCGGAACCTTAAAATCTACTCCTCTCCCTTGGCTCCCCGTACTTACAAATATAATCCCGCCAAGCATAAGGCGACAGATTGCAACACTGAGGAATACAACAAGGCGCTGCAAAAAAGCGCAATTCCTTTGCTCGATTATGTCGTCTCTTGAAGTCCCGAAAACCCTTCTGGACGGAAGGAGAAATACTCCTCCAATCACCCCTCAACCCAGAAGACAGGTGGAAACTTGAGTGGCAATCAGCCAACGTGGAAAATGCCCATCTCGTACAAGACCCCACTGAGAGGCAGCCTGGGTTCTCATTCCCTCGCAAACTCTGGTCCGCCATCAATAGAATAAGGTGCTCCCATAGCCGTTGTGCCCAAATGTTGCATAGATGGGGCCTTAAAGAGTCGGCGATGTGCGAATGCAGTGCGGTGCAGACCACCGTACACGTGGTCAACGAATGCCCGCCCCATTCATTCCCCTGCGGGATTCATGAGGTCCACAGGGCGATACCTGAGGCCCTGGACTGGCTCGCAGACCTAGATGTCCCCCTCTGACCCCCCCAACCATACGGAAGAAGAATAAGTAGTGCTAGAAAGCACTACAAAAAGATCGGGTGCGTGATTATTGTGTTCAACAATATAGATATAATGATAAAAAAATGTCTTCCTCAATCTACGCAATATTAGTTTGTGTAAAATAATTCACCGACTCCAGATATATTCATATCAGAGGGTTCGGCTCGTGGGAATTCCTAATTTGACCGATAAATCCTACTGATCCCTCAATATGAATATTTTTAAAATCTTTCGTAATCCTACATGTATTTAAAATGACTGATTTTTTCATTTTTATATGCAAATTCTTTGACAAATCTCATATGCCTAAATTTTTAATGAGAGAGGTAGGTATAATGCGAGTAGCAATCGTAATCAACAATCAATATTATTAATTGATTGTTAAGTTAACAATCATAATTAACCACCAATATTAAAAATTGATTGTTAATTATGATTGTTCAGCTTATCCTGCCAGAGAATTCTTAAGTTTTTAAACATGTTGATACTTTTGATAAATTAGTGGTGTATGAAAAGTGATTTTTTTACATTCACTCTACAGAGGATGCCTTGAGGAAAACAATTTCCCTCAGGGCCTATGTCATCTATGAAGATGCTGTGTAGAGGATCTGAGGAGAGAAAGGAGTTTACCTGGGTCTTGATCCATGTTGTTTGAGGGAAGATTTGTTTTTTTTTATTTTAAAGGGACTATATCTATCAACAAAATATTAGGTTAGATGGCCTTCGGGGTCGAAGGGTAATACTATCGACTAGCAAAACCAGAGGGAGCGCGTTCGAATCCCAGCGTGCGCAATAAAGTTTTATTTTATGAATTTGTGTAATTTCACAGTTAACTCTAATATAAAATAATTTTGCGGCATCTTCCAGAATGGATGGTATACTCCATTCAGGATTGAAACCTTGCTTTAAATGTTTTCTATCTTGTTTGGTGACCAGATCTGAATAGCCGGATACTTTTCCACTATCCTTTTCCCCCTATCCTTAATCTCCTTAATAGATTATTTCTCAAAACAGATCGCAATTGGGGATGCCGTAGGCTCACTAGCTCCAGTCGGTTGGGAGCAGTTGGGACTCTTCTGCGGTGTTCACATAAAAAAAGATACATTAATGATTCGTGAATAAAATCAAAGTAAGTAGTTAAATAATCAATGTACGTACCTAAAAATTATCTTTAGGTTTAAACTAATTAATAATCAAACGACATTATGCCTATTATATAACATATATATATATATATATTTAAAACACTTACATAGAAATCTAAAATTTTGACTGCAATAAATATTAAGAAATATTAATTTTGGTGGATCATATGAACAAATTATTATGTGACTGCTTTTTTAAGCATCTAGAATTGTATTCATAAAAAAATAACATTTATTGAAAAAATTATACGATATTAAAAAAGGAAGATAATCCTTTAAATTTACGTTTAAACTTTAGGTAAAAAATATACTACTCATTAAAATATTTTTTTCAATAAAAGGCTTAATTCAAATATACAACAATTCATTGCATTATCCCTCACTACTTGTTTAAACCATCTTATTCACCCGTTGGAACGGTTCCAAAGAAGCAGTATCGCTGGAACTGGATTGTTTTATTTATAGAAAAACGACGGTGTCACAGTTACAAACGGCGACCTATCAATGGATTTACATTTTATAAATAATTTAAAAAGCGACACAAAACTTGGTCGTCTTCCCCTTTGAAGTTCTTCCGAAGCGTCCCATCTCTAGTTTAAATTTTAAATCAGTTTTCGACCCTTTTACTGTGAGAGTATAACTTCGTCGGCTCCGCTGGATAAACATTTGTTTAGTTTATATTGGGGATGAAAATTAGCATAAAAAGTCTTACAATCGCTGGGTGGAGTAATTTTGGGATGTTAACAAAGGGGTTTCTTTAATTAAACTATTCTCAAAGGAACGTGTGGATAATTGTTCGCTTCTTGCAATATTAAAGGTCATCGGGCAAAAATGCCCGAGGGAATGAAACACATTTAAGTAAACGTCTTCTTTAATTGAATATTCTCGGGGGAATCCAGGTAATAATTGGAATATTCCCAAGAATTGTAAGTCCTATTTTTGAGAATAGTTTTATATAAACGTAATATTGTTAATATTTTTATGATACCTACATAATAATTAAAAATCTAATTTATTCGTTGGTGTAGAAAAATAAGTAAATAATGATATTAACAAATACCCTCGCAAAATGCTCAATTCATAAAATTAAGAAAATCCTAACTCTCAAATTATCACATTAAGTCGTAGTTAGGAAATATTTCTGATATAAATAAGAAACTCCTGTGATATCTGATGCAATTAATTAGGTTCTACATTTCGAAAGTGAAAACCGTAATTCTATTACATATCCACTAGAGCGACAGAGCAATTTAAAACTTTTGTCTGGGATTGCTAAAGGAAATTTTTCCGCCCACATTAAAAAAATTATACCTCGGAATTTGAATATGGAGACATAAAAACAGATTATAATTCTAAATAGCCAATGAATTCACCTATCTTTTGTCTATTATCACAGATTCTCAATTCTCAAATAGTGATTAATAATGTATTTATGGTTTAAACATTGTTACAATTTCATCCTCAAGTTCTACCCATCTGGCCACAATGTAATATTTATTTCTTTCTCCGTGTAATATTTTAGTGTTATGTATGCAGTTTTTGTGTTTTTTTTATTTAACTTATGTGTGTAATTTTGTTTTTTTTTTTTGTATTTTGTAGTGTTTTTTAGTTCTGCATGTATATTTTTTATAGTTTTTTCTTATTATGGTGACAGTTGTTTCGGCGTGGCAATTTTCAAACAGTGGTTAGACCAAGTTGAGACGACTTATTTACATGTTTCTTTTACCCTCTCCCCAAATTTTTGTGGTGCCTAAAACGACGTATTACTGGTTAAACCGAATTACTGAAAATATAGTTACGACACATACAAAGTTTTGTAAACATACCTACCAAGAAGCCATTGAGTCATCGAATCAACCAACATTATTCAAGGAATTGAATAATGTTGGTTACTTCATTAATTAATATTACAATAGGATAAATCGTTGCTTTATTGATTTATAATTGCTCAAGAAAATTTAATATTATTGCCTAAAATTTTATTTACAAGAATTATAGCAGAATCTAACAAAAAGTTATTAAATTTTATTTAAATAAATTTAAAAAAAAATCTATTTAATCAATAATTTTGTAAAGAATTTCTCAAAATAAATTAAAGTGATTATTTCACTTTCCAATGGAAACTTAAAATTAATGCAAACACGAATGTTATGTAGATTATTACTTATACACATATAACCTTTTATAAGAAACTCTCTTAGAAATAAAATTAATAATATTTAAAATCATTTGGAATAATTTTAAATGCATGTCCAAAACCAGTAGGATCTTGCTATCCATACTTATGAAAAGAAAGATCTAATATTGTAGGAACATACTTGGATATTAAAAAAACAGTACATTAACAATACTAAAACATCATGAAGGATATATAATAAAAGTATTTCCACGAAAATACTTACATTATTTTTAATTGATAAACTATTGTTTAAGACAAGATTTTTTATGTAACAATTATCATAAGCAACAATTATTAGCCTGAAACACTCATCCACTTTAAAAAATATTACGAGAAAAGATACATGCCGCCGACGGGACTCGAACCCGCGCCCCTGAGATATAAGGTAAGGCAAGTTAGAGCATCTGACCGGACATCAGAAGGGCGCGGATTCGAGTCCCGTCGGCGGCATGTATCTTTTCTCGGAAGATTGTTTCAATGTGGATGAGTGTTTTAGGCTGATAATTATTGCTTATAATAATTGTTAAAATACGTACAGTTTTGTGTTGAGCGATCACTTTTCGGTTTAAATGTATATAGTAAGTATTTCATGATATAATTTTAGCTATCAATTAAAAAAAAATAATTATCTGTGTAGTTCAACAACATTAATATACTTGTATTTTTGTAAGAATATAACATCATTATGCAGCTTGTATGCATTTTCCATAACATTTTCCTGAATATTCAAAATCAAAGTCTGTGATTAATTTCTCTCGTGTTCGAGAAAACTTAAGACTTGGCAAACCGTTCAAGTTTTCTGCGCTTTCAACCCATACGTTAAGCGGCAAGAAAACTACATGCAAACAAAACTTTGTACATCTGTTTTCTTGTCAATATTCTAGATAACAATAAGGGATATATATTATTATTAATAATAATTACTTGACATTGTAGGTTTTTCCTCTTGTATAACTCAATAGGAACCGGATAGAATGCAAATCAGTAGAAAGCGAATTAACAATACGGAGAGCGGTGATTATGCGTTTTGGATATATCAATTTGGGAGGCGGGAATGGGTACCGCCGCCCCGGGAACCATTTATTGGATAACCAACACCTCTGCCATAAGTCACCCCAAGTGGTTCGCTACGTTTGGTGACTTAGCAGGGGTGCCCGGGTTCATGGGGTAAGGTTTATCTAGGTCTTGGCGGCGGATGATCTAGACACACTGAACCCCAGATTCCTACCCAACCCTCATACCTTTTTCCTTCCCAGAACTTCCTCTCCTTCCTTTCCTTAAAAATACCCTCCACCCAGCATCCTCAAAGATGACATAGGCCCTGAGGGAAATTATTTTCCTCAGGGCCTCCTGTGTGGACCAATGTAAAAAAAAAAAAAATATCGAGCGGATCTATGGAAAAATATTTATTTGAGTAAATTACGGGAAAATGAAAGGTGAGATGTGGGATAAGTCAAAGATGTCCAAAGAAAGTCCTGACATGACCAATACGATTGACGACACGGCCAAAAGTTCGGCGTATTTAGTCGGAAGGTAAAATTATTACCGTTTTGCAAAAAACCCAAATGAAAGGAATATTTGTGAACGTATCTAAAAACGATAAATTGTTTAGGAATGGAGATAAAATACGCTTTCAAAATATATTATTAGAAATAACAATATAAATATTTAAGTATAATTTTTTTTAATACAAACTTTAAAAATTTGTAAAATGGCCAATCTTAGGTTTATTCTAACTAAAAATACTGATAACCAAATAAAATAAAAACCCGTACATATTTACCAGACAAATAATTTATAAACGTTATTATCACCTCACTTTTTTATCGTTTCATGTAGAAATAATTCCTAAAGAATTCATAAAATTTCATAATATGTTTTTAAATCGCTATTGGAAACTTTGGTTTCATGAAAGTGTTCATTTTAATTATATTGTGGTTCATTTTTGGATTTGAATATATAGCATGTTGTATTTTATTTAAAATGCCGTTTAGATCATACGTCTCATTTCTGAGACCTATGTGAGCTGGGACGTATATGGTCTCCTGTGCTTAAACGGAAAGATAAAATAAACTTATCAGATAAAATTTGAACCTCGGACTGAAATACGAAAAGAAAATAACAGAAGAACGTGTATCAGACGTTCAATGTGAATAAAGCAGGGAGCAAATACATAGTCATTTGGTGGTTTATCTACCTACCCAGTCCTTTAGGAAAATGCCGTGAAATTTATTTAGATAGATTTGTAAAGTATAATATAACCTTTACATACCGTTCCTGCTTCTCGTATGGTAGTAATTTTGTGTGACACAGGTAGAATTTAGATCTAGAATGTAGCGTCTCTTCAAGCATTACCGCAGCCAGGTGATCTTGTGGTGGAATTTTCCTTAATTGACGATTAACTGGTCGCTTATCACGAGAGTACAGGTTTCATATATCACAAACCACAGCGCATAGCATGGAGACAACCCCTTCGTATAAATAATCATTTATAATGGAGATACTTGGAAGATCCTTGCAGGAAGCCACCCTATGTAATAATATATCCTACACAGAATGTTAAGTGACTTGCCAACTTACTTTGATTATTGATTCCTGATATTATTTGGCATAAAAAATTCAATTACATTTACATTACAATGCCCTGAAAAGAATCTAAGAGTTGTGATCTCCCGAAAGAAAACATTCATCTGTTCTGAATGCAATTACTAATGTTATCCAAAATGACCCTGGTAAAAATTACATCTTTCCGATTCTTTCAAGGATGAAGAAACCATCCAGTCACTACGAATGCAATTACTAATGTTCTCAAAAGTTGTCTTGACAGAATCGCCATTCCATTGTAAGAATATTATGTACTAAATACACAGGCTGTCCTGAATTTTCTTGGGAATGCTTCCCAGTAGGACAGGCAAAGGATCATTTTGTATTCGTTGTTTGTAATATAATATATAAATATATATATATATATATATATATATATAATATATAATATAAGCTATGATTTTTTGTTTTTGTTTTACATTAACTGTACACAGGAGCCCCGGAGGAAAATGTTACCCTTCAGGGCCTATGTCATCATTTGGGATGCTGTGTGGAGGGCTTTTTAGGAAAGGAAAGAAAGGAAGTTCTGGGAAGGAGAATGGTATGAAGGGTGGGAATGAATCAGAATCTTGTCCAGGAGTGACGGGTAACATACATAAAAATATTAATATATAAAAATATTACCATTTGTTATTTCGGCTACTGGCATTATACCTAGCTCACACATTAAGAATTTAAGCTATTAGATTTGTCAAAGAATTTGTATATAAAAATGCAAAAATCAGTCATTTTAAATACATGTAGGATTACGAAAGATTTTTAAAATATTTATATTGCGGGATCAGTAGGATTTATCGGTCAAATTAGGAATTCCACCGAGCCGAACCTTCTGATATGAAAATATCTGGAGTCAGTGAATTATTTTCCCATTTAATAGTCTGGTAGGTTTACATGTTGTTATTGTATTGTTTTGTATTAATTATACTTATATAATAGGTAGGTTATTGTATATAAAATATACAATAACCTACCTGACAAAACAAGACAATCGAATAATATTAAAAAATACAAAATCCTGATCAAACAATGGATCATCGAAAAAGGTCGTGCAATAATTAGTCACCTCACCCAAATATAATCGTATGTCTCATTATTGTTACCACTACCTACCAACCTGAAAATTTTGTCAAATATTTTTGCTTTATTGAAAAATGTACTTTATATTATAATTAGAAAATATTTGCAAACTAGTCTGTCTCGACACAGGAGTTCCTAGTGAGACAGGCAAGGCCAAAAAAAATGTAAACCTTATGATATAAATTCAATAAATAAATAAAAAAATAAAAAAAAATAAAAATACACTTACATAGCGTGGATTTACTAGATGATCATTTTTATGGAAAGTGTGTGAAAGGGGGTCCCCATAGGAAAAACTAAACCCGGACCTAAAAGTCTGGTACGTAAAAAAAAAGAAAATTAAATTATTAATCGTTGAAGTTAATAAAATTATTCATAAAAAAAAATAAAAACAATTTCGGCCCTACTTTCCTCCTGCAGATAATACCAAAAATACGTGGAGTGCTGAAGGGGTAAGAAGTCAAATATTTCTGGTGTTTATATTCAACATAACACAGAAATGTAGCATTTCCATTCGTAAGTGTGTTTTACGGGAATGATAACATACTAAACATAATCGTAGTTAATAATATTATTATACAGATGTGTGTATTTGAAAGTCCGCATCCACATTAGACTATCTATCCTCCAGATAGTCTAGATTCTAGAGGATGTTTTGAGAATATACGAGTGTGTGGTTTAAGGTTCTGTTTGGAGGGTGGTATGTAGAAGTGATAAACATGTTCAGAAGCTGTAAAGCCTTATCTGAGGAAAACTTAGTCTTCAGTAGCACTGGAGGGTTGCGAGAACTACTTGGAAGAGAATATCGATAAGGGAAACAAGGAACTATGAGCATTAGTATTATCAAATAAGTTTCCCATAAGTGCATTTACAAATTAGCATTCAGCATATATTATAAGAAAAAACACACTAAACGAAAAGCACCGTACTTAAACAAATTATTTAAAAAAAACTCAAATTCTCATTATCAAAGCTTTATCAAGAAATCATCTTACCTATAAAAAAAAAATATATATATATATATATATATATTTATATTTATTTATTCACGCCTTGAAGGCTTTCACATTTAGCCCCGAGA
Organism: Limnephilus auricula; assembly: GCA_951813805.1. Lineage (NCBI taxonomy): Eukaryota > Metazoa > Arthropoda > Insecta > Trichoptera > Limnephilidae > Limnephilus > Limnephilus auricula. The sequence goes on from OX638406.1 coordinate 20,109,442, forward strand.
ACTATCTATTTGATAACCAGCACCCCTACCATAGGTTAAGATAAGTATGAGAATTTAGCTACGTTTCGTGAATTAAGCAGAAATGCTTGGGTTTATGGGGAAAGTTTTGCCCTGTCGGCGGATGCATTTATCTGCCTACTGCGTGGTGGGCAGGATGGGAAGAGACCGGTTGAGGGAGACCGCAATGGGAGGGATTGATTAGTACGCCTTTCATTCCTGGGCACAATATACCCCCTATTGCTACCCACCCCTTTTACTTTTTTCCTTTCTTCTCTCTTTCCTTTCCCTAAAAAGACCCTTACACAGCATCCTCAAAGTTTACACAGGTTCTGAGGAAAATCCTCAGTGGAGTCAGTCAAATCCTCAGCCTCCTGCGTGGAGCTAACAAAAAATAAACATACATTCATTACAATAGGTTAGTTTTATAAAGTAGTATAATTATATATTAAATAACACTATAAACTTAGTGTAACCACATGGTGTTCAGTTTTTGATTTGGCCATTCGATTTAATTAATATCATTCCTCAAAATATTAATACGGAAACATATAAACTGTTTAATGCGGTTTAAAGCTAATGAATCCACCTATATTTCACCGCTCATCCCTTATTTGTAGGTTTGTTAAATGTGGTCCAATTTTGGACCGATATCAATGGCAGAAAAAAAAAGTTGGCCATATTTGGATCTAAATCGCTTCAGTGGATAATAGAGTGAGTAGGTACAATACAGTTACCTCAATACCTAAAATAGTTAAAATTATGACTTAACAACACAGTCGTCGAAGCATTATTTATTTAAGTTTTACTTTATTCTCATTTTCTTATATAATTATTTTTTTACAAACTTTTAGACAAATATCAGTTATAAGCTCACTATTTTTCTTTATATACCCATTGTTTGTTTCTTTTCAGGCATATTAATACTACTACTTACATTATTTCACTGTATGTTATATATCAAATGTAAAAATGGGGAATAAATAAAGGAAAAAAAAACATTAATAGTCATATAAAAGGAGTTCAATAAGTTTGTTTATAAATACATGACTATCATAATCAGGGCATTTGTCTAGTGTGGTAGTCGAAAAGCATGTAAAAAACTGTATACAAAAATGAAGGAAAAAAAAAAGAATTTATAATAAGTAGGTAGTTAATACGAAATTAGTAACAGTGCAATTATTGTTATATCAATTTGTTTATTTGTTTTTCAATAACGATAAAAAAGATTAAGTAAACAACAGAAGCTGTTAAGTCATAATTGTTTTTCAAGCTAAGCAAAAAACATCAAACGCCCAGACTGGCACCTGTCTTAATAAATTTATCTCATCTTTTTAAAAATTTTAATTTATTTTTGTTCAAAAAAGTACAACGTCTTTTAACTCAAAATTGCGTGGACCATCAAAATACGTCAAAAACTGACAGTATTAAATTGTTCAGACAATTTAACGTATTTTAAAAATATTTTTGTTTTGAAATTAACAAAGTACTACAGCTTACCCAAAATGTGTAAATTTGATTTATTTTCGTGAAAAGACGCAAAATAGAAGGGAGTTTTTTTGCAGCAATATGAAGTTTTTTTGCATCATACTTTAAACACTCAAAAATATCTTTGGAGGCATTTAAGATAATTTATTTTTCCAGCTAGTGGCCGAGTGATACAAAGCATTGGATTTAGTCCTCTGTTAGTTAAGTATTTTTCATAGCTAAAATTTCACATTTGTATTGATAGTAGGAGGAACTGAAATTTGCAAATTTTTTTTTTACATTAGCTCAGTCAAATAATTCACCTTAGGTGCCATGTCATCTTTGGAGATGCTGTGTGGTTGGTGAATATGAATCCGGGGGGTCAGTGTATCCAGGAATAACGGACGTATTAATCAATCCCTCTCACTACCGATGTTTCTAAATGCAGGAGAGGTTAAAATGTCTCAACAAGTCTCTCCCGATCTGGCCAACCAGGCAGCAGTTTGACAGATGCATTCGCCACCAACATCCGAACAAACCTCACTTCAAGAATTTGAACATCTTAGCTAAGTCACCAAACGTAGTGAACCACTCGGAATAACCCATGGCAGAGGTCATGGTTATCCAATAAATGGTTCCAGGGACAGCAATACCCATATTCGCCTTTTAGCGTTATTTTAACCTTTGTAAATACGTCCATCTTTAAAAAATAAGACACACAAAAAAGTGTTAAATGCTTTAAAAAACATCGTTTTGAATAATTATATTATTTTATAATTTTGGGATATTATTATAGAAAGCAATCACTTTGTGGTTTGACATATTTAATAAAAATAAAACACTTTTTTGTTTTGAAACCATGATATTTATTAATTTACTTTACAGACCGGTTTCGCTTTACTCAAGCATCTTCAGGGTACAAATTAAAATTACGAAGATGCTTGAGTAAAGCGAAACCGGTTGGTAAAGTAAATTAATAAATATCGTGATTTAAAAAAAAGGTGATTTATTTTTATTAATTTTGGGATAGTTTATCAACCCTTGACTCTGTATCTCTCCCGTTCCGAATGGGGTGGATTGCTACCCCCTCAGACTATAGAACATAGGCTACATACAGGCTACATCCCCGTTCCTCGTCAAATTAGAAAAGTTTCTACTTCTTCTCACTGAAACTTAACGGACGTTTAAACGCTTAGTGAGTTCCGAGCCGGAGATACTTATTTGTGAGTAATATACTCGTTTATTGGAGATAATTACCACGAAACTCTGAAAGAATATTGTAACAACAATATTTGGACCTGTGAATATGGTGAATGGGAAAGAAAAAACTTTATGTTGGCGAATTTTCCCGTTCATTCGATAGAAACAAGCAAAATAATTACGTTTTTGGCATACATAAAGAAAAAATAAAAATAACAAAATACATATTAGACAGAAAACATGCATGTATGAGTGCGTCATAAAAATTGAATATAATTGGTGATTTTTTTTCATTCATTTTTCTTTATTTATTGCTTTGTACGGCACATTCCCGTTGTGAGGTAATCGATATTTCAATTATTGACAAGTCCTGATATCATTTGATTACGTTATGTTGTGATTAGACTCCTTAGATGTGAGATAATCACACTCCCGATTTTCTGCATTAAAGCCTCTTTAATAATAAAACTTCAACCGTAAAATTATCAACAGCCTCTGTTGCCGAGGTGTAAGGCTTTCAACTACCAATCTTTTGTAAACTTTATTTGATTAATTTGTATTTTTTCTATTATGTTTGCTGCACGTTCCAGAGTTACTTTCGCTTCCCCATATACTTCCCATCCCTACTACCTTCAACTCACTACATAACCCTTTTAGGGATGCCATAGTCTCACCAGCTCCATACGATTGGGAGAAGTTGGGACTCTTGTGAGGTATTAACGTACAAAAAATCAGATTTTCCACAGTAAAGTTTCTGTAATAAAAATTCCAATCGTGAAATTAAAGAGAAAAACTTTCAAAAAAACGTTTCAGATCTTGGCAACTTATCGTTAGGAAAACTCTATATTGTTCAAAATTTATTGTGATCCGCAGATATTTATCAAGTATCGTGATATTTATTGAACGTGTAGCCTAGCGTAATGATGGATCACAATAAAGACACAAAATGTCTATATTCTTGATTTCGTATCGTGAACCCATGGATCGTGATAAATATTGAGGCGTAGGCTACACGTTAAATATTTATCACGATCTGGAATTTAGGAATCTTGAAATTCCGTCATCCATAAATATCCCAATGGAAGACCTTAATTATAAATTAAATTAAACAATTAACTTTGTATTAAACCACTATTATATAATCACAATTACCTACATGTTTCGAAACTGATGGTTTAAATATAATTTATTATTAAAATTCTGAAAATACATACGTACAGACGGAAAGTGAACGACTTAACCTTTTTATTAAAAAAAAACACTACTCTTAATTCGAGTGTTGCGAACTATATATATATATATTAGACTTACGAATACCCACAGTAACAACATGATAAAATACGTTATTCTACTGCAGCATTCATAAACGTAATAAAAGTACTACATTGCCCACTCTCTGATACAACGATTTCCCACTAATGGGAAACCAATACTTAGGTGATTTTGACATGTTTAATATCAACTTAGCGAGTTTTGTCGATCATGTAAAATATTTATTCCAACACTATTCCTGAACTGTATTCACACTTCTAAACTGTATAAGATCCTATATTTTTGTTAATCTATCTAATCACTGTATTTCTCAGTTTTTATTCTTGTAGTTTTGTGACTTTTTGTAACTTTTACTAGCATCAAAATTAATCTTTTTTTTTAAAGAAATCAAACATTCCCTGGTTACGAATAATAATGGAAAATCATTCACTAGGATAGTAAGATGTTCCAATTCCTATCACTCTTCCGAAAATAGGTTGTTTCTAACAATGTTAGTATAATAATTTGATTCATAATATTCACAATTTTTTCCAACCAATTATTCAATATTTTTTTATTAATTGAATAATGCCAATACACTGTTTGTAAACCAAAGATGAATTTGAATATCTACTTTTGCTTATCGGTGTCACTCTAAGATTCTGCACCAGTTATAGCAGTATCTAGAGATACGCAGTTCGGGAAGGAGGCTATATAGAAGGTTCCACTGAAGGTACGTAATACTGGAGTTTCTATTGGAGATTGGTTGCAGGAAGACCGAGGGTGAGCTCCCAATCTCCGGTAGGCGATACTATCTACAGATTCTGGCTTCATATCTCAGTTACATATCCGCCTGAACATCTCAAGAGAGGGTAGGATCACCACACACCGTTAAGATATTTTGTTGAATTATCGATTCATTATTTATGTGATTTAAATCTGTTTCCTCTTCGGTCAATAAATGAAATAATTATCAGTATTCAGGTTTTTTTTTGCTGCTAGGCCCTGAAAGCGGATTTTTTGTATCCCCGTTTAGTCATCTTCCCTGATAATAGAATAAAATAAAATGATTCTTTGTACGTACTACAGCAAGTATTAATAGAATATGTGCAAAATTTATTTATCATCTGTTAATTGTTCTATCCAAAGAAAAAACGGTTTGTGAATGCCTACGTAATGTATTTATGTCGTATAACTTCATTCATTATAAAATCACTGACGAATGGTAACTTACATTTAACTAAGATATTTATTAGCAATCATATCATGTAGGCTTTTTTTAGAGCGTCGTTGTAATAATAAAAATTAATAAACTATATAAAAAATACTCGTGAATTGGTCACAAAAGGGGTCGTATAAAAGTTTTCGAAACTGAGAAAATCCCTGTATTATAAATTTTCTTCTCGAAATTTTCTCACCAGAGATGCTGTTTGAAAATATTAACCGTTATTTTTAAAATAACAGAGAGCGCCACTCTCGTTTACAACAATCCTAAACTGTGTATTCAATATAATAATAATATTTTTAACGATTAATAATAATGAATTTCGTTGTTGTTCACAACACTTTTGTATGCCGGAGACTGTTAATAAAAATAGTTTTTTTTTATGTTTTAAAATGATTGTGTGCTATCAAAAATGCGTGTTATAATATAAAATTAATCTTAAAAAAGAAAATGACGATATATTAAAATTGAATAAAATGTTACGATAAGTACGAAATGTTTATTAAATAAAAGAGCTTACATTAGAGTTACTCATCAGGATTGTATATCAAATAAAGGTCTTGTTTTTATTAATAAGTTAATAAAAAAATATATATTTTCCAATCTGACTCTGGGTATTTTCCTCTTTCCCAAAACCTTCGCATTAATATCAAATAATAATGCTCTTTGATCTCTCTGCGATGGTAAGGAAATGTGATCTCTTAAGTCATTAATCACACTCCATCGGGCTGGAAAAGGTGAACCAACTTCTTTTGTGCCTATATTTGATATGACAAGGATTTGACTTTTATGAATGTGAAATAATAAGAAAACGCACAAGGGAAAAGTCACAGACCCAAAAAACTTAGAGATTTTATTCAACGATTTAATTTTTGCCTATAATTTTAACAACTCTAATTTTTTTTAGCTAATATTATAAATAGAAATTGTTCAATTGGAGCAATTTGATGTATGCAATGACGTTACAATACATCTAAACTTGCTATTTTTTCACAAACACAAGATAAAATGAATCAAGTAATAAACACTCTTAATTGTATAACAACGTTGACATTCAAAGAATATGTACATTTTGGGCGATGTGACCGGGTGGCGTTATCGTATTCAAAAGTGGATTCGAATACTAACTCAAGGCCGACTAGAGTGAAAAGCCTGGGCGCCTGACGTATTTTAAAGTTTGAAAGATTTAGATCTATGTAAAACCTTCAATACAATTGATCAAACATGTCTTCTAGAAAAACTCAATATTGTCTTTAATGATTAATAATAATTATTTTTGTTGGCAGGTTTCTGATTCAGACGACCGTCGAGTGACCCTAATAGGAGTAACCAGGGAACTAGCTGGAGAGTACCAGTGCGAAGTATCCGCAGATGCTCCACTCTTCCACACAGACATCAAGGCGGCGGAGATGATTGTCGTTGGTAAGACTCTAAACAATTCTATAACATTCAGTTATAACTGACCATTTTTAATCTTAACTGACGTCGTTAGCAGATATTCTAATAATAATTAGGGGGAGATTTGGTGCCCGGTTAATGAGGAGGCAATTTTGGTACTCCTGTTGAAAGAAGGAGATATCGGTGAGTCGATACCTCCGCGTGCTCCAGGATGATGAGTTTACATAATGCACTATTTATAAATGTAGTATTTACAAACGTAGTAAGATTATTCCGACGCGCAAACTGCAGACATGAGAGTTGGTGGATGGATGCGAGTTGTTGACTGAAAGACTAAAAGACTAGAAGACTGACTTGGCTTGCTGGAGCCACTTTATATAGCCCGACCTGGCAGGGTACTTGAAAGGTAGGCTAAACCGGCCACTCGCTAGAAACTTCTCGCTATTTCGGCGCAGCGCTGTGTATTGTGTGTCGTAGCAGCGAGACCCGAGACCAGAGGTTTGTCGGGATCTTAACAGGGGATGCCCACCTGCTGTATGGTGGGCTGGATTGGGAGAGAGTGGATGAGGGAAGCCTTTTGACCTATCCAACCGAGCATGAGAAAGGACATACAGGGGAGACGTAGGAGGTTGGGGACGAAGGAGAGGCATAGGGAGGGTTTGCAACGGAGACATAGTAACGGTAAGGGAAAGAAAGGGGTAAATTTGGAAAACACATGATTCTCTCAGCTATATGTAACCTTCTCACGGGTCTGAAAACCTTCTGAATTATTCGTGTTGTATAGTGTCGATTGTATCCAAAAGCACTTTATTGAAATTAATAGTATTAAAATACAAACACTTTCTTTGAATGGCATTGCAACTCATGCCGGGAAATCACTGGTTATTTGAAAAACATTCATTTCAATTTATTTACAATTTGTTAATTTGTTAAGGTTGAAAAAGATTAAAATTGTTTTAATATATAATTATAAAAGAATTCCACCACGAATTGTCAGAATCTAAAAAAGAAATAATTCAAGGTACCTACTTTAATGCCAACATGTCGATCAACCAAAATATTATAAGCAATGACATGTGTCTGATTATATGATTAATTTAAATTATACGATGTATATATGTAGAGGGTATAGATCAATAACTAACGACGACCGTCCGTGGTCGAGTGGTAACAACACTTGACTCCCAATCGGAAGGTTGCGGGTTCGAACCCGGCGTGCGCAAATAAATTTTATTTGATTAATTTGTGTTATTTCACAGTTAATTAATAAAAATAATATATACTACATTTGGGGCACGTTCCAGAGTGGAAGATACTGTCAGTATCGCCCTGGTGTAAGACCACCATTCAGAATTGAGACGTTGCTTAATAATGGCTTTAGCCGTGTTTAGTGACTAGATCTGAATAGCCAGGTACTTTCCTACCTTCCTCTTCCCCATCTCCTTCCCTTCCCCACTTTCCTTCAGCCTCACAACATACCCCAATTGGGGATGCCATAGTCTCACTGGCTCCAGACGGGAGCAGTTGGGATTCTTGTGAGGTATTCTCTATAAAAAAAAAAAATAAAATAAAAAATAAAATAAAATAAAAAAAAAGAAGTAGTAGACGCTCTCAGAAGGGCCTTCGTAAAATGGTTACGATCCACAAATCCAGGATTGCCCAAGTAAACTTTATTTGATAAATTTGTGTTTCTTCACATGTTTTTTAAAAAATTTACCTATATTTTCACTCTACTCATTCCAGATAGTATACTGTCACTATCGCGTTAGTAAAAAAATGACATTCTGAATAAAAACGTTGCTTTAAATGGCTTTAACCATGTTTGGTGACCATATCTAAATAGGCAGGAATTTTCCCACCTTCCTCCCCCCACCTCTTAGGCAATTTTTTGTCAAAAATATTATTTTATTTGTGAGGCTGGAATTAGTACCACTGCCCCAGGAACCATTTATTGGATAACCAAAACCTCTGCCACACATCACATAAAGTGGCTCGCTACATTTGGTGACTTAGCAGGGGTGTCCGGGTACAAGGGGTGAGGTATGTCTCTAGGTATTGGCGGCGGTAGATCTGGACATACTGAACCCCAGATTCCTACTCACCCCTCATACATTTTTCTTTTCAAGAACTTCCTCTCTTTCCTTTCCTTAAAATGCCCTCCGCACAGAATCCCCAAAGATGACATGGGCCCTGAGGAAAAATATTATTCTCAGGGTGTATACGGAGGTAATGTAAAAAAAATGTTAATTCCAAATATTTATCAAACTACTTTACTTCAGCCTCTCAATATACCCCAATAACTGGTCTCAGAGGGTTGGGGGTAGTTGGGTAACTTGTGCGATACTCACCTTTGCCCTCCCTTCCAAAGGAATGGCGTGAAGCGTAAGTAATGGACACTTCAAAAACTGGGAGAAAATTTACTCTTTGTCTTTTTAAATATAATTATAAATTGGGTAAGAAAATTAATCTTCAGTTTAATATTCTAAGTGATTTTTGCGGTCGTAATTGACCAAAAACATGGCCTTATAGTAGTAACCTACCTGAAAATAGCGATGAAAGTAAATCAAGGCAGGAAACAATTAAATTGAAAATTAAGTGGTAGCTGCTACAAAACAAACAAAATAGAAAATTCCTTCAAAGCCTTCGTACAAAGCCTCTTGTTTATTTGCAAATAACCAGGCCTCTGACGTAATAAGTGCGAAATAAAATAGAGGAACTGAAGAATTTTTTTAATGCTTTTACCAACGTCGTGTATTTTACCCGATACCTACTACTTAAATAAAATAAAAATTCACTCTAATGTTATAAAAAAATATACACTAAAGAAAAACCCAAAAAAATATTTTTGGATTTATTATATTTTCCAGAAATCAATTAAATAAATGGTATTCACAATAAAATATAAACTACATGAAACATTCCTTTAAATAAATACTCTTAGGGATGCAAGGTTAGAATCCACGGTGGGTTACCATGCACGGTGGGTACATCGGCACACTTCGGTAGAAAAATCATAAATCCACGGTGGACTGCACACTACGATAGAAATACCAGAAATCCACGGTAGGTTCATCGGCTCACTACGGGTATAAGCGTCAGAAATCCACAGAGGACTCATCGGTACACTACCGATACAAACATTATAAATCTACGGTCGATTCATCGACACACTACGGGCACAAGCGCCAGAAATCAATGGTGGATTTATCGGAAAACTATAATTGTCAGAAATCCACGGTACATTGCGGTACAAAATTCAGAAACCCACCGTGGATTGTTCGGCACACTACGGGAACAAATGTCAGAAATCTACGGTAGATTCATCGGCACTCCACGGATATAAAATATCAGAAATCCATTGTGGATTCATCCGCACACTATGGATACAAACACCAAAAATCTACGTTGGATTCATTGACACACTAATATTACGGTTACAAATATCAGATATCCATGAGCGTCGGCGTCGTTGTCGTCATCGGCACACTACTGGTATAATTGTCAGAAATCCACGGTTAATATTCGTACATCGGCACATTGCGGGTACAAACTTAGAAACCCACGGTGGATTGTTTGGCACAGTACGGTTACAAACGTCAGAAATCCACGGTGTATTTCTCAGCACATTAAGTGTTAATATATATTTAAAAAAACTCCAGACTACCTCTTCACAGCACACCTGAAATCTCCGCAGGGGTCTGAATGTTTAAATGAAGAACTTACTTTCATATTTGTTTTCTTTAAACGTTGCCATAAAAATAAATGTTTTTAATCCTTTATCCACTGGAGCGACAGAACAATTTAAAACTTTTTTCTCGGAATGCTCAAGATTTTTTGGTCATCTCTTAATTATATCTCCAAATTTGAATACGGAAACATACAAACTGATTATAGTTCTATACAGCCAAAGAATTCACATATCTCTTCTTGATTATCACATATTCGTAGGATTTATAAAAAAATATTATAAAATCGTAAACTTTTTATTTTATTTTTTTTAAATCTTTCAAAGAATCTGGGGAATATTTGCCACATTGTGGCAGTAAATCAATCCGAGGCTTTTAAATTGTACTATAATGTGGCAAAAATCGTTTGTGTGGATAAAGGTCTCTTACTTTCATAGTATGACCAAATTTAAAACAGCATTCGGAATTTTCTTCATTATTTTGCATATTAAATATAGGTACTAAAAACGGTAAAATGGTTCCGAATACGAAAATCACTTTTTTTTTAATAAATCAGTATTTTTTTAAATTACACAAAAATATTGAAACACTATATAAATATCTTGCAGGTGTGCAAGCATACAAACTTAGAAATGTATCGTTATTTATTGTAAATTTCTTAGATTAAAATTACCATTACGTAATTTGAATTTTGAAAGCGAATTCTTTACTTTGCGCCATATTTTTCCGGTTTGAAAGTGCCATACATTCTGAAGACACGGAGCCCTTATGAGAAAATTTATGCTGGGAATAACATTATGTTTGTTTAACACCGGAAATAATTTAGGCGACATTATTTTTATTTTACAACATCCGCGGAGACCTCAGAGCCTAGCCTTAAGTGTAGGATGGCGTAAGGGAAGGAAGGAAAAAAAACCTTTTCCTTAAATATGCACAGCCACAGATAAAACATTTACAATTACACCCATTTCTTAGTAGCACGGTGGAAACTTCAGGCGTTTCGTTCATCTTTTTTGTAACCCTTATATGAAAGAAATTTAAATTTAAATGAAATATTTATCGTTCTTTTGCCCATTACTTTTTCTCATATGTGAAGTAACAATCCTAATGATTTATATAACGGTTATTTTATACAATAAAAGTCAACTTACATATTTAAAAAAGTACTCATTTAGAGAAACCAGTACGAATTTAATAAAATGTTAACTCATTTTATTAAATATTATTTTGTTACGGTATTCCGATATGAATTTTGGAAATAATGAAACAAATGGGAAAAAATGCTGACAAACATGTTGATTACGAACAAACAAAGCTTTCAAATAAATGCTAAAGGCTGTTCTAAAAAGGCCATTAATCATTACATCGTAAGGTTCCATAAAACCTTTCAGTTGGTACCTATTCCAACTCAATTTAAACAGAATTTCACATAGCGATGGATTTCGTACTAAAACATATTAATTTATGTCAGCATAGGGAGAGTTTGATGTGATAGGATTCTATTATTTTTAAAATCCCACGCACTGCTGTAAATTTGATAAAAGTTTTAGTGAAAGTTGTTTGTTCTAAAAACTAATAACATACATGTATTACAAAGCTTTATCTAAAGGTAATTGTCATCAAACTAATGGGTGTACGATCCGGAAATTAGGTACCAGGTTTAGAAGTACAAAACCCTCCTACAATAGAATATATTTATCGGAACATTATATGGAAGTGAAATCTATCTTTATTCAAAGCATCATCCCTGTTGCTGCGTGTATTTTCAATGTTTTTTTTTTATTTACATGATCACCATACAAGGTACCTTTAGGAAAATAATTCCTCTAAGGGTATACGTCATCTTTCGGCAAGCTGTGTTGAAGATATTTTTAGGAAAGGAAAAAGTGGAAGATCTGAGAAGGAAAAAGGTATGAAGTATGTGTTGGAATGTGGGTATCAGTGTGATGGGAGTGATGGACCAATGAAGCCATCTCTCCCACTACGTGCAAAACTATGTTCTGCTGGAGAGGTCCAAATATCTGCCTGCCGTGCGGCAGACAAACTTCACCGTTTTCAAGATATTACACAAGAGTTCCAACTGCATGGATCTAGTGGATTTATGCCATCCTCAATCGAGGTACGCTGTAAGTGTGATAGTTTGATCTAAGACATAGATGGCTATAGTATCTTAGAAGTTGTAGACTTATCCTATAGATATCGGTAGTATGCGAGGTCGCTCCTCTATGGTGAGAACATACCAAGGTACGGAGAACCATAAGATTTAGAGAAATTTTGAGAGCTTCATAGAGTAGTCGTTAGCCTTCAGGCCGCCCTAGAAATCGTTGTTGATTAAAATAGATTTAATATAAACGAAGATAGAGTGGTTGGGCTGATTATTTCAAGAATAGCCGGTTATATTTCAGCCGGTAGAATTAGGGAAAAATGGAGCAAAATGACATTTTGATAAAGCTTTTATAAGATTTATATACACCATCACTTTTGTGAAATATAAGAACGTGCAGTGTGAAGCTTGAAAATGATTATTATATATTTCGAAAATATCTGTATAATGGAGTATAACCACTGGAGCAACAGAGCAATTTAAATCTTTTATCTCGGATTGCTAAAGGATATTTTTCGCCCACATTAAAAAATTCATACCTCCGAATTTGAATATTGAGACATACAAACTGATTATAGTTCTATATAGCCAATGAATTCACCTATCTTTTGTTTATTATCACATAATTGTAGGATTTATAAAAAAAATATTATTAAATCGTTAACTTTAAAACATTTAAAAGAATCTACAGAATATTTGTTTTGTTATATTTTGAATGTACAATATATTATATAGTCGCTTTAATAAAAATAAAAATAAAACATATTTTGGCAACAAAGCAATCCGTGGTTGGGGAAATAGTGCCATATTGAGGCATAAGCGCTCCAGTGGTTATTACTACAAATTAATACACCTGTCTTTTCATCTCCGAACAGTTTGTTGTTGTAACATTTCGATTCTGAATGCTAATCTCTCTCTCACGAGAGCGCCACAGTAATTAAACATTTTTTATTGCTATTTCGATATCTGGGTTCAATTCCAAGTATTTTACCACTCTGCTACAGAGTTCGCCATATTTCCCACAACTCAGCATTCTCCATATCATAAATAAAGGGACAAAACCGATATGCTAAACAGGCTTAGGCCGGGATTAAAATATTGCCTCGCTTTATTTTGAAATTGAATTTTCGTCCTAAAAAAGATGCTGCTATGTCGATCACGCCGTTTCGGATTAGTCCTGTCGATAAATCAGCGCAGTTCCCTTCCTTACCGACCGACCGTAAATTATTGCGGGTTGTATGAAACAAAAGTCATGCCCATTCTTTTGGCTCGTGTGTTTTCGACTGGTGCCGTAAATATCTGCCGGACCGAGTGGGGTTGGCTGGAGAGGCCGGGTAAGGAGGAGGGGACGTCCAGGAAAACATTGGGAAATTAGATTGTCGTGCATACAGGTCACATATAAATATTCTATATAAACTGTTTTGTGCTTGTGCCAGTGTATTGACACACATAAGTTGGCAAATAATACGTAGCAGGCACTGAAATCGTACCACGTAAGTCCACGACAATGGAAATAAAAATCACGGTTTATGGTATATCTATAAAATGTTTTCAACTGATTCAAGAAAATGCCTTTAGGGGTTAGTAAAGGTTATGTAGAAGGTTCCTAAAAGGATTATCTTGTTAACCACTGGAGCGACAGAGCAATTAAGATATGTTTTCTCGGATTGCTAACGGAAATTTTTTTGCCCACATTAAAAAAATCATATCTCCGAATTTGAATATGGAGACATACAAACTGATTATAGTTCTATGTAGCCAATGAATTCTTCTATCTTTTGTTTATTATCATATATTTGTAGGATTTATAAAAAAATACATAATTTAATCTTTAACCTTAAAATATTTTACAGAATGCAAAGAATATTTATTTTGTAAAATTTTGAATGTACAATATATTTTATAGTAGTTTTAATAAAAAATAAAAATTAAATTAATTTCCCACATTTTGGCAACAAAGCAATCCGAGGTTTTGGAAATAGTGCCATAATGTGGCAAAAAGCGCTCGAGTGGTTAACATAAACTTGATTTTAATATGCGATTTGTTAACGAAAATATATTCCCAAGGCCTTAGGTTAGAGCAGATCCCCGGCAAGCTAAGGTTCTGGGTTCAATCCCTAGACGCGACCTTACCTTTTACGTTACGTTCAAATTTTCGCTTGAGTGTCGCTAATATGGTCTTTAATCTATAATATTACAAATTAAGGTTTTACTCATTGAGATATTCCGAAAAAATAAAATATATACATCCTAGACTTGCAGAGCATTCACTAACACTGTCTAGATTGCATCTAATTCGGGAGGAATCTAGCAATCATATATAAAGATAGCAGCCAATAAATAATGCATTCAGAAAATGAAGATAACGTTTATTTTTGTTTTGTAAGAAACATACAGCTTTTACATTTATCCACTGGAGCGGCCACGCGAAATAAATAAATTTGCGTCGATTGCTTGAGTTTTTTTAGACGATCATTTTATAAATTTTTCGCCAACATTAAAAAAATCATTCCCTCGAATAAAAAAATATTAAAGTGCTATATAGCCAATGAATTAACCTTATTTTACTGTTTATCTCATATTTGTAGGATTTAAGAAAAAAATATTAAAAAAACCTGAGGTTTAAAACCTCGCGGATGAAAAGCAATCTGAGACATTTAAAATGGTGCGAATAAAAGCCAAAAATCGCTCCATTAAAAGATTAATTAATATACAATTTGCCAAAAAAGTTTCTTTTGCTAATGTAGTTTTGAGATGAATTTGTATGATATCAATAAATACAGTTTAGAGGAAGGGGAGAGGAAGAGAGTATAGGAAGAGGATAGGAGATGCTTCCGATAAATTCCATACTCTTGTACTAATTTAAAATTGTGTGCGTTACTTCTTTTCAAAAATGGGAAATATACGGGGAATTTGGGGAAAATGTTGTCAGTTCTTAGTCGAGGTTTGATCAATTTAAATATGACCGAGAGGATAGGGTCTAATAAGCTCAGAGGTTACAGCAGAGCCCCGGCAACATGTGTTCAATTCCAAGATGCGACAGTATCTTTTACTAATTTTACGATTACAAATTTTCGTTTGAGAGTGGCTAATATTTAACTTCATGTTATTTATCAAGAAAAAATAATTTAAAACAAAAATATTCATTTCTTCAATTCTTGCAAAATTACTTTGTGGCATAATTTTATTTAAATAAAACAAATTACTTGCTGTAAACCAATATAAGCACATGTTATAATTTCTTGATATCATCACGTGTCTAAAATTGGTTTCATCTAAATAAAAATATTCACACCATTTTCCAATTAATGCACATTTTAAGGCAATCAAAACAAAACCTATGGTATAAAATTTTCTTTGAAAAAAATTGAAGAAATTTTCATTGATGAGTCGGTAAAATGGGGTATTATTGGCCCAGCGTCACTTTGCAATCTGAAGTGGATATAATGATTTCCTCTTGGAGAAAATATCTCGTGAAAGAGCGAGTTACTAATAATTATTATATAATCCATCTTTTAGATGGATGGCGGTGCTCGCAGTTGCTGAAAATCATATTTTACGATATAAATGTTCAGTTCTATAATGGAGCACGTAAAAAAAAAACTTGAAAAAAAAGATTTGATGCCGATAAGATTTCTGGCTTTAACATCTAGAAATCACGGGTCCGAAACCCAGTGCATATACAGCAGCAAAAATAAACGGCATATTTTTTCGGTACGTCCCTGAGTGGAAGATACTCTCAGTATAGTCATGTTGAAATACCAACATTCTTTGACACTATGCTGGAAATGGTTTTAAACGTGTTTAGTGACAATATCTTTAGGATGTCTCATCCTATCCATCCTTCTCCAATCGACCTCATAGTCACACCAAAATATTAAATGTCATTTTTCTACACGGAGAAAAAATTTATTCCAAAATACGATCATTTTATTCGTAAAAACGGGACTGAAGTTCTTACGAACAAATTAACAGGGTTTCAATGTTTATTGGCTGGAACATGTAAGAAAAAATTGTTGGTATACGTAATTTCGTACGTATACCAACAAATTATTCTTACATTTTTCCACCAATAAACGTTGAAACACTGTTAATATGTTCGTAAAAAATTCAGTCCCGGTTTGTATTTTAGAATAACATTTTTCTTCGTGTACTAGCTCCGGGCAGTTAGCACTTTTTACATAATAATGTAAACTTTTAAAATTCAATGTTAGTTATATAATTTATTATTTCTGACGGCCTTCTTGATCAAGGAGTAAAACTGTTATCTAGCAATTCTGAGGTAACGTATTTAAATCCCGACATGCACAAGTAAGTTTTATTGAACTAATTTGTGTCATTAAAAAATGAATTAATTTGTTTGAAATACTAAATATGTTGTACATTTGCCGCAAGTTTCAGAGTAAATAATACTCTTTGTACAGTGTCCGGGGGTAAACTGCACTACCTTCGGTAGGTGATTCTACAAGATAATATAAGTAAAAAAGACAAATGACTTTTTTCTAAATTCCAACTTCCAGGGGTAATTTTTAGGTAAAATGATAAAATCAGTCCATCGTATGCGGCCAGCACTAGGTAAAATTTTACGCTGTTACGTTACGGGTAACTCGCAACAATCCAGCGTCACGGGCGGGAGCACAGTAAATGAATCGGGTAAGTTTGTCCTTACACTAAGGATTTTTAATAGGTACATCTTTTTGTATGGGAAAAAAGATGTTGGAATTTCTGAAAAAGTTGGTAATTCTTTTTTACTCCTGCCATCATGTAGAATCACCTCCCGAAGTTAATGCACTTTATGTGAAACACCACTATTCATAATGGAAACCATCTTTGGTGACCAGATCTGACTAGCCAGGTGCTTTCCTCTTCCTTTTCTTCTTCTCTTCTTCACCACCTTCAGTCTCACAAAATACCTTAATTCAGAATGCTATAGTCTCACTTCAGATGGATGATACAAGTTGGAACGCACGATCGTGCGGTATTCACAAACTGTTTACTGTTTAGCAACATGTTTCTAAACCAATGGTTCCTTATTCATGATAATTTTTTTTTTCCTGAATACTTTTAATTTAATTAAAATGACGCCACAAAGTGAATTTGCGAATACTGAATAGTTTTTTTAACTATGTATTTAAATTTTCTGATACTACAGAAATTCATAGATATACTTTATCTTCTATAACTCTGAACCTTCATAAAAGCCACCGCAAGATCCTATCTTACAGCGTTATTGAATAGATTGACATAATAATGGCATTATTCAGCCCTGTTAGCCTCCCTGGTACGGAGTGAAGGATGGGTGGTATGGGAAGGGGAGGGAGTTTTGTGGGAGGGTAGAAAAATAAGAAAAGAATTGATCACTGGCAACTCCGGTCGGGAGAATGTAAGGGATGACTCTGCTCACATTAGCGCCCTGAAGAAGCTTAACGGCTATAGACTGAAATAAAACTGGATTGAAGGATTTCAAATAAATATATGTTTTTAATCAGTGAAGATGATCATGACATATAAACAACTCTCAAACGATTTTGTTTCGCATAGGTATACCGGTGCACAGGGAAGCAGTGCTGCTAGCTCATTTGAGCAGGCTCCATTAAAATATCTGCAGCATAAACTCACCATGCCTACTAGATGCATTAGATATGGCAATCGGTATATTAACAACGGTTTGTCAACCAGACGAACACTCTCATTTGCCCAATATCAAGTAACTTTATCTGAATTTTTTTTTTTTTAATTAAAAAAAAAAAAAATATATATATATATATACAGCAAATTATAGCAAAATAACACTATCTAATGATATTGCGTAATATCATAATATACTTAAATGTGTTAATGTAATTAATATTTATTAATTAAGCTCTGGAAGTGGTTTAGTTTTTTTATTATTGTGACAGCTATTTTTTTTTCAATAATAAAAAAATTGTTTATTCATCAATAGATTATTTTTTACGATACTACACATTTTGGATTATTCATTGGTTCTATTGACGAAAACGTCACTGCTCAGCTGCAATTCAGTATTTCTCCTGGAATGTAGATGGTTTTCAGCAGTGCCTCCAATATAAGACAGAAAATTTCGGCTTACAATGCCATTTTCAAACTGTGGTTAGACTGGTACGTTTTTAGATATTCACGGCCAAAAGCATTTTCGTTGTTTGTTTTTGGGGTGTTATGCCGTGTTGTGCTACCTCCTTCTTTAGCCGATGTTTCGGACAGCGTTGCAGTGTCCATCATCAGGGCAGATCCGTCGTCGATGAACACTGCAACGCTGTCCGAAACATCGGCTAAAAAAGGAGGTAGCACAATACGGCATAACACCCCAAAAACAAACAACGAAAATGTGGTTAGACTGCTTTGAGACGACCACTTTGAATTATTAATTACGAATACATTTAATGGGGGGAAACAGATTTCAAAGTACCTCACATATTATATAATCTATTGTCAGAATTATTTTTTCAGTAAATCGGTTTGACCGGTTTTTAATCAATTTAGGTACCTTTAAACTGAAATGTAGAATCATAAAAATAAGTCATCTCAAAGTGGTCTCACCACAGTATGAAAATGGCCTCGTAAGCTTTTGGCTGTCACAATAATTAAAAACTAACAAAATTGCAGAACTAAATAATATCTTCATAAAATTATTTTATTTTATGGAGTTTTGCGAAAACAATTAATAGGTTTTTTGGAGCTCCAGTAGTTCTCAAAGCAAGATGAACTGCATTTTAATTCAGCAGCCGTCATGATCCTGTCCAACCTCAAATAGGCGAAGAAGTGGAAGAAGTTGCCTGATGTATCCAGCGAGCTATTGTTGCCCTTCGCTAGGCAGCTATCAATGCGTGGTCGAGTTAGCTCAGTGGACAGAGCACTTCTTCGGCAAGACAGAGGTCCTGGGTTTAATTCCTATATGCGACTGAATCTTTTCTCTTTCATATATTTCGTTTGAGAGTGGTTAATATTGTCTTCATTGATTAAATATTACAATTTGAGGTATTACTCCTAAAGTAAAGACCGGTCAGTGGTTGAGTGGGTATAACCTTTGGGTTCCACCCAGGCGTTCCGTGTTCGATTACTCGGCTGGCTAAGTCCTCCATCACAACATTTTATTTATTTATTTATTTATTTACATTTGATACATTTAAAGCCAAAAATAACAGAAATAATATTACATAATAAGAGAATATATTTAAAATGAATACAAGTGTTATTACGTTGTTTTAGGTCGATATTAGTTCCTAGCTAGGCAGATTGCCTGTTCTAAGGAACCAAAGTGTGTAAAGTGCCAAATGCAATTTAATTTTTTTTTTTTTAATTAATACCTATGTACTAAGTTTTTACTAAATGTGCCATTCATAGGTAACCATGTATCGTTTTAAGTCACATTATATAATAGTTTTTCAGACTCCTCCCTACCCAAGCCAATCAACCATTTAGTTATTATTGAACCAATGCAGGACATTTTGCAATTTTTAATATTTAAGTCTAGGGGGATTTTATTGTATAATTTCGGTCCCAGATACGCAAACGTCTTTTGATACTTTGCCGTATTGCTCCCTGGGACGAAGAGATCCTTTCTGTTGTGACTTCTTGTATTGTATTTGTAATCAATTTTAACAACATTATTAAGCAATGTTGTTGGGTTATTCGTAACCCGGGAATGTTTGTCTTTCTTTAAAAAAAAAGAAAAAAAAAGAAAGAAAAGTTATTCTGCCGTATTTATGTGTATCATATGATTGCCGTTTTTTTTAATTCACGTAATCGTGTATAATTTTTGGGATACTGTGCATGTTGCTCTCCCAACTTTTTTAGCCAACGTTTCGGATAACGTTACAGATTTTATCATGTTCAAGTGTGGGTTTATGCATGCAGAAGAGATAAATTTATTTTTAGCTTTAAAGATCATGGTATGTATATATTTTTTTTATTTTTAAAAGTAGGTTTTATTAATATTATTTTTTTAATAAATTTATTTAATAGATATATTTTAAGTATTTCTTAAAATTAAGATATAAGATTCTTGTGTTTGGTGAGGAAAAAGGGAAAAAAAAACTGTCACCTACTTTGAACGCGACTATGTTGACGACAATTTTTACCATAAAAAATAATAACGGTGACAATAATTCTCTATGTTTATTTACTTATTTTTAGTTCTAGAAATTATATCATTAAATTGTATGCAAATTTAAAAACAATTTTTAAATAAACGCCGATTTATCGGCACTGAAACCGTAACTGAAAAGTGCTATTCGAAAAGATTTATAAAAAAATACAGAATCTGTAAGCATGCAGCGTTGTGGAATTTTTTTTAACAAAAAAGTTAGCTTACCCCTGAAAGGATATACTTCACGCTACAGGGTAACTGTAATGAAGCCATCAATCACCTGAATATAACACAATCAACAGCCTCCCGAAGGTTTAACGTCTTCCTCCTCCATTATGTGGGGCTATTTGTTATGCCATGGCCTTTTCAGAGTACTCTGTACTTGACTGCTTGCCGTCCGTCAAATCACCTATTCGCTTTTAAATTCGATGGAAGCTTTTTGATTAATAAGGGATTTGAGAGAACGCCTTTACGTCAGGTCAAACCGGAATAAAATGCTAACCCAAACTAGCCAAGATTCTCACACATTTGTTTTCTACAATATACTAAATAATTCTGTAATTTTTTTAATATACTTTTCGATCGGTAACATGGTTTGGGTCAATCGACTGGGTATAGGATTTAGCTAACAATAAAAAACTCACTTCGGTAAACGTTTGGGGCATGCATTGTGCCAATGTGTGGTTATTTTTTACTTCGGAATTTTTAAGTTACCGCTTAAACGCCGGACAATGGAAAATATAACACAATCGATAGCTTAATAATATTATTTTATAACTAAATAATATTATTTTTATAAATAAATAATGTTATTTCTGCTACTGGCATTATACCTAGCTCTCTTATTAAAAATTTAGGCATATTAGGTTTGTCAAAGAATTTGTATATAAAAATGCAAAAATCAGTAATTTTAAATACAGTAGAATTACGAAAGATTTTTTAAATATTTATATTGAGGGATCAGTAGGATTTATCGGTCAAATTAGGAATTCCACAGAGCCGAACCCTCTGATATGAAAATATCTGGAGTCGGTGAATTATATTCCCATTTAATTTGGTAGATTAACGTGTTGTTCTTGTATTGTTTTGTATTAATTATACTTATATAATACACTTGCATAACGTGGATTTACTAGATGATCATTTATATGGAAAGTGACCTGAAAATCTGGTGCGTAAAAAAAAATGATGGGAAGACTAGCCACTCGAGCGATTGGTGTTCAGTTTTTGATTTGGGCATTCGATTTAATTAATATCATTCCTCAAAATATTAATACAGAGACATATTAACTGTTTACTGCGGTTTAAAGCTAATGAATCCACCTAGATTTCGTTGTTTATCTTATATTTGTAGGTTTGTTAAATGTGTTCACAATTTTTTGTATTTCTTGGGCATTAACTATGTAACAATTTCTAGACATTTTGTTTTGAAGAGTTTTAATTTTCAATGTACTATCGTTACTTAAATTTTAATTTTTATGCTACCGGTTTCGACACATCCGTGTCATTCACTAGCAAACTTAAAACGTTTAAGTTTGCTAGTGAATGACACGGATGTGTCGAAACCGGTAGCATAAAAATTAAAATTTAAGTAACGATAGTACATTGAAAATTAAAACTCTTCAAAACAAAATTGTTAAATGTGGTCTAATTTTGGGCTGATATCAATCGCAGAAACATAAAAGAGGTCCAATTTTGGTCCTAAATCACTTCAGTGGCTAGACGCAGATTTATTTCTTTATGTTTTTAGCTTGTATACTGCGCAGAGTGCCAACTACCCACTGCTAACCGATTCCAGTGAGACCATGGCATTACCCACAATTGGAGATAAGTTGTGAGGTTTAATGATGTGACGAGGGGAGGAGATGGGGAGAAGGAATCTGGGGAAGTATCTGGCTGTTCAGATCAGTTCACCAAGCACGACTAAAGCCCTTTAAAGCAACTTTTCGATTTTGTTTGTCTTTCACCTGTACAGCCCACTCTGGAAAGCACGCACATTACTTTTATTATCTTTATATATAAAAATCTCGCGTCACAATGTTCATCCAAGGTAAACTCCGAAACTAACCGATTTTGATGTAATTTGGTCCAAATTTACAAGATAGGATTATTTTTATCTCGATTATTGACCTCAATCATTATTATTGCGAATTAAATGTTTTTTATGGGACAATTATTTGTAAGTTCCATAAGTTTATGATAGATGGCAGTGTGAGTTAATTTATTGACACAACACTTGGTTATCTAGGTTAGGTATTCAGTAGATGTCATTATGTTTCGTTAGCCACAGCAAAGCGTGGGCGGGTCAGCTAGCTTTATATAAATTTGATGAATGTTTTGAGAAAAAATATACGATAAAAAACTAAATATTCGTGAAGCCGTTTTGTTAAAGAGTTTCAAATTATACTCGTATTGTTAAATATCACACGAAAATCAATGAAACCCTAAATTATTTGAAGGATTGAAACCGTGAAGCCATGGTGGGAACCCGAAGCTTTGTCATTTAATCAACTAGCCGGACAATGTGTCTTATTTTAATTTTAAAACGTAATTAGCTAATCATAAAAAAAGAAAAGTAACGCAAGCCAAATGAAACACCCTCCTAAAGTTAACTATGTTCCAAAAATCATAAATGGAACAGATATAAATAATTTAGGATACCTTTAGGAACAATATATCGTGCACCCGGCAATGGATGGTGTGCAATAAAGATATGAGTATGTGAATTTTATTATTGTAATGGTATAATTAATTATTTTATTGTGTTTATAACATTTCGTTCCCAGCACGTCTAATTTTTCACATTTTGTGACCTCCGGTGACCTCGGAGTATAATACCACACTGTTACTGTTAACCCTTCAGATTTCGGGTGTATTCTGCCAAAAGGTCAGAAAATTCCCGCTTTGCAATAAAATCCATATAAAATAAATATTTCTGATTATAATCAAAGACCAAAAACAATTTTAGAATATCCTCTCAAATGTTATTTTTAGAAATAAACATACATTTTTTTCAAATATTAAATTTTTTAATATAAACATAAAAAGTTTTTAAAATGCCTCACCTTACGTTTTTTTATATTTAAAATTACTGAAAAAAAAATAAACAAACATATTTCTTATTATGCAAATGTATTATATAAGTTACTATCACCTCACAATTATGGTTTCATAAATAAAATAATGAATTAAAAAATCTATTTTAATCTAATTTATATATTTTTGTCAATTTGCTATCGTAAACTTTGGTTTCATAGAGGTGCACATTTAATATTTTCTATTGTAAATTCTAGATTTAAATATAACAAGTTAGTGTAGTTTTTTCTTTGTAACACCATCACATTTCTCACTATGAGAGAAACAACGATTTATATGAGACGTGTATGAGCTGGGATATTTTTTCTCCTGGGACTAAATGGGTTAAATAATTTAATATGATATTTTTTTTTTTTTTTTTTTTTTTTTTTTTTTATTTCAATTTATTTCACCTTTTACAAACAACAATTTTACAATTTTAATCATTGTTTAACTAAATAAAAACAAAATATAATAAAAAAGTATAACAAAAAGGTGAAAACATCATTTTTTTTGGTTTCTACACCAATTAAGAGAACTGGCTCTTGAGCTTGGTGTAGGAGTTATGTAAGAATATACAATTTTTAGTC
Organism: Limnephilus auricula; assembly: GCA_951813805.1. Taxonomy (NCBI): domain Eukaryota; kingdom Metazoa; phylum Arthropoda; class Insecta; order Trichoptera; family Limnephilidae; genus Limnephilus; species Limnephilus auricula. The sequence goes on from OX638406.1 coordinate 20,133,542, forward strand.
CATAATTAATATAATATCAAGGACTAGATTAAGGAAGACATTATACAATATTTTATGGTTTGATTTATATGATTAAGGTCACATGATTTTATTGCATACAGTTTTTTAAGAATAGTTTGATCTTTTTCTGGAATAATGCTAAATCTCTTATTTTTTTTACTTCTTCGGGAAGGCTATTGAAGTAAGTTATCCCTTTATATACATAATTATTTTGCATTTGTTGAGTTGAATATAATGGAATTTGGATATTATATTTACGTCTTAATGATGAGTTAACTTTATTATTTTTTAATGTCTTATCTTTGAATATTTGTAATATTGAGTCTTTTTTATAGAGATCTTCAATTTTTGGAACTTCGAAAATTTTGAACAATGTTGCAGAAGGGAATGTAGGTGGTTTTTTTAAAATGACTTTAATAATTAGTTTTTGAACCACATTTACAGGGTTTACAATTTTTTTATATGCACCTCCCCATCCAATAATTCCATATTGAATTACTGACTGTACTAGTGCATAGTACACCTTTTTTAAATTATTTACCTTTAGAATATTTCTTAATCTAATAAATATATAAATACATTTCCTGATGCGCTTAACAAATTCACATATGTGTCTGTTCCATTTCATATGTTGGTCTACAATTACACCGAGGTACTTTATTTCAGTTGTATGATTTAATTTATTACATGAACTATTACAGACAGTTTTGTTACATTTATTATTGTGTAAATTATATTGATATATGATCCCTATCTTATTCACCTGCGGAGATAATAAGTAAGTGAAGCATACATCTTAACACACATATGAGATGACATTTCTAAAAATTGCGCAGTAAAGTTATCCTATAATATTTCAATATTATTATTGCAAACACACTTTTTCTAAACTGGTCAAATAAGATGCGCATTTGAAACCTCGAAGAGTGCATTCAAAATAAATCCATTGAACTTAACCGTACTTTAGTTCCCCTTTATTCAAAAGTCATAATCCTTCCCATCTTTCATCAAATCCCTCAATTCCAGAATCCTCCTCTCATCTCCTGAGAATTCCCCCGTTTCCTTTTCCCCCTCTGATATCATCAATCATAATAATACATCTCCCAACACTGTAGGTACTTCTATTATGTTTTTGCAAATATTTTGTAAAAAAAGTGCGAATTAAGTTTTACTTTTTTAATGTGTTGCAATGTAAGTTGTAATCTATGTATAAATACTTTGATTTGGTTTACTGTGTCTTTTTGTAATTCTTATTAAAAATTATTATTTTGTTTGATTTCTTGATAAAGATAAAAAAAATTATATACTTGTAATATCTCTTTTGCTCTCTCTAGAGTCATTTGTAATTTGTAAGCACCTATACTTCGGAGAACAAACGTCCTAGGTTTTGTCTGCGGAGCTCCTGGATTTTTCATCAAAATTCGGTCACTTTTGGTACAACTCGGCCTCAAGACTATGTGACCCGAAGAGCCCATAGACAACCAAAGTAATGTGGGAACTAATCCAATTAAATAATAATCTTAACCATCAAAGACGATAAAATAATAAGAGAAGGGTTTAGAATTTAGATGGTCTGGCTGTTTGTTTAAATAAATATGTCATTTATTTGTGTAAGATTTTTTCATTCGCTTAAGACTGGCGTTTCGTAAAAAGGTTAAGTTACCAGATCTGAATAATCAGATATTCTTATGCCTTACCATACGGTCACACAATTTCCTGAAGTGGGAATGCCATTATTCGATTATTAGCGCTATTAAATTAGGATGCTCTCGATAACATTTCGAATTAGTCACAAATGATTATTTATTTGCAGTCATCCTCTCGTGTTTTTCTTCTTCGGGGAACAAAATGTTGAAAGTTTAATACGAGGACATATTATTTTATGAACTTTTATAATAATATTTGTATGAGTTGTATAGCGCCGTTTTTGTGAAAAAATACCTCAAGGGTGCTGTAAAAATTTCAGTACGTATCTACAATTTTATTTCTAGCTACAGACTAGACAAACATTAAAAAAATTTATCGCAAAAACATTGCATCCTCCGGTTCTTCGATCAGTGATACAAAACTATATGTACAATTGTACAATGCATCTAACCAACTAACGCGATGCTACCCAAAAATGTACATTTTTTTTTTCATAAAATTTTTTAATTTTTTTTTCTTTTACTTTTAAGAAAATATACAGGACCTCACATAGCTGGCAGGTCACTTGAGATTAACGCTGTTTATTTATAGAAATATAGATACAGTTTGCGCGCAGAGGACAAAATAGCGAACAGATGTTATTGGAAAAGCCATTATTTAATCCTGGTATATATTTTAATACTAATATATAATATGTTCCTTAATGATCGTGTTTAGGAAAAGCAAAATTTAATGACAGGCAGTTTCGCTTAGAATTAAAGTCCTTAATGCGATGCACCCTGTTTGTACTTACGTAACACTCTCTCTTTCTTTTTCCTATAATATATTATTTTCACTTTAATTTTCCTGCATACCTACTATTTATGTAATGTTCATGGTTTAAGTTGATCTTTTTTTTTATCCAAACATTGTGTCTCAGTATATACCATATCATACACTTACTACGTAAAAGCCCGTAAGGGCCTTGAAAATGAATAAATAAAATTAAATAAAATAACACTAGTTTTAAAATTTTATGGACACGTAAAACAAATACTACGTAACTTAAACACCACCGAAAAAAACATTGTTTACTTGCGCATACCCGTGAAAAATCACGGGTTAGTCATTGAGGTAAGCATAAATATCTCGTGGAAACTTTATCAACTATTATCGCTCAAGGAGCAGTGATTTTTGTAAATTAAAATTAATATTTTTTCTCTATTCAAAATATTTTATTTGAGGTGTGTAAAAGCAAAATCAGCAACCTCCATTTCGGCTAGATTTCTATGTTTGCTTTTGAAATGACATGGAGATCGCTGTCTTTGCTTTTACGCACAATATTACATACAAATATTATGTACACGTATATTATTACGTACAATATTTATAGGTAATATTGTACGTAAAAGCAAAGAAAGAAATCTCCACGTCATTTCAAAAACAAACATAGCAATCTAGCCGAAATGGAGATTGCTGCCTTTGCTTTCACACACCTCATTTTAGATAGGTAGGTACTTTATCGCTTGTTTGAATTTTCCATACAAACACTAGTGTTCAATGAACTGCAGTTATAGACAGACGCACAACCGAAATAAGTATTTTTAATCATAAAAAATATTTATAATCCATCGAACAATTTTAAATTCTCCCCTGGTTTACAGTAACGAATTGCCGACAAGGGTAGAAGCAGGGGTGCATTCACCAAAGATCACAGAACCTGAGTCAAAAGCCAGACCGACACGATTGATGGAACGAATGCTCCCAGACTCCCGAGAGATAGCAGGGGTGGGGTTGTTTTAAAACTTTTGCAAATCTACGGTGGATTATATCTATTGAGCAATGTGAGTTCGATTTATTAGATATTGAAAATCCTAATGGCTCTGGTAAACGTACAACTTTTTAGTGCAATTTCTAGCCGGCCATTTCTGTCTTCTTCTTTCACTATGAACGAAGAAGACGACAACAAATCGATCGTTCGGTTGATTAGTCAGATATCTCTAAATAATAAGTTTTGAGATATTAACTCCACACAGGAGGCTCTGCGAAAATAATTTCCCTCGGGGCCTGTCATGTTTCGTGATGCTGTGTGAAAGGTATTTAAGGAAAGGAAGGAGAGGAAGTTATGGAAAGGAAAATGTCTGAGGGTTGGGTAGGAATCTACGCTTTCGGTGTGTCTAGATCATCCATCGCCAAGACCTGTAAAAAATTCAACCCATGAACCTAGGCACCCCTTTTAAGTCACAGAACTTAGCGAACAAATCGGGGTGACCTATGGCAGAGGTGTTGGTTATCCAATAAATGGTTCCCTGGGCGGTGGAACCAATTCCCGCCTCCCAAACTGAATCGAATGCTTACCATATCGACCCTTTGGAATAATAACAGATTCCATCTATTGCTATATCGTCATAAAATAATGGGATCTATGGTAAGCTACTTTAGAGTTCATTATCGCATGACGTTTCCGCAACAGATGGAACCTTGTTATTTCAAAGGGTCAATATGTCAAAAGTTATTTACACATATTTGTGTTTTACACATTTAGGACGGGCTATTTAAAAAAGTTAAAACAATTCATCAAATATTTGAAGTTCATTTTCACGTACTGTCAAAATCAAGTTCTGTTATATTATATTATATCATTATAGACCAGTTGCTTCATAAGACTAAAAATATTCACAGATATGCTCTAAAATAACTTTTCCAGACCTTTACAGAACGTGAAAATTAACTTCAAATGTTTGATGAATTGTTCAAATTTCTTGCAACAACCCATAACAAATCTTACTTCTTACTAATATTATAAACGCGAAAGTTTGTATGGATGTATGTATGTTTGTTACTCTTTCACGCAAAAACCACTGAAGCTCATACATCAGAATAACATATAGGCTATAATTTATACCCAAAGCTTGCTATTTTCCATGTATTACAAATAATAATTATTGTTTAATAGAAAATGTCAAAATTTGAAAATGACGTTATGAAAAACAATAATTGTAAAACCAAAATATTTGCCTGTGAAAAAATACAAGTGTCTTTCGAAAGCAGTTTATTTATATCAACCAAATCCTTTATTGGGTGTCAATAAGAATTATTGGCTTAAGGAATTTATTTCAAGGAAAAATGCAACCGTCCTATTATCCGGATTATCCTGGCTACGATAGTAGGAAAATTACTAGATCTTTAATAGTACACAACTTCTAACCCTGTAAAAATCCCAATTGAATAATGATAAAGAGTTATATTTTGCAAATAGCTCTGGTCTGTAGCCCCAAAATACCGTAAAAAAACCCTTGACTCTGTGCATCACCAATTCCTTCGGTACAGGTGCAGAGTCGCGAAATATGCCAAATGCTCACACAAGATTTGTAAGATATGAGTAACATTAGAATTGGTTGTTTCTATGACTCGTTCTTGAGTTCAAAGGCTCAGTTGTGCAGGGGTCTCTGTTTTTCCTACCTACTGCAACAGAGGTTTCTTCAAACCCCAGTTCACGCCCTCCAAAGCCCTCGACACAGCATCCCCATAGAAAATTCAGGCCACGAGAGAAATAATTTTCTTCAGGGCCTCCTCCTCAAGTTAAGTTAAAAAAGTCCTGCTTAACAGTTTTCCAAACGTCTCACACTAGAGCGATCTATTTTATGCAACTTTATAGCATAACTTGGCATTGTATTATACTATTATTTTCCACCATTTCTTTTTAATTTTCTATTTATTCATTCTAATCCGTAATCAACAAACTATTTATTTGTTTTATCCCTCAAACTGAACTGTATTCAAGCATGTAGGGATGAGAAGGCGATGTAATGTAAAATCAGATGTTTTGGTTTAAAAATTTATCGCCTAAGTACATAAATTATTAAAATTAAAGATGCTTTTATTAAATACGGCGAGTAGTAAGTACTCATGATGTCGGTATCAACTCCTTTTATAAGACTAGAAAAAAATTATTTATCAGGTCTTGAAAAAATGCTTTGAAGTGTGAAATTTCATACTTTCGAACCTTTCGGATTTGATTTTAACAAAAACAGTGGATGAAAGTGGATTAAAAACTGCCCTTTCCCCGAATGGACAATCAATTGTGGCGACGAACATAATCACAAATCTGATTTACGATCTCTCAGAACACTCCAGGAAACATTCATCCAAAACTGTTCTCTTCGACGTTGATTCTCCATCGTTCAGTGTTAAATTTGTAACTCCCGAAAAAGTTTTAGATTTCTGCTAGATAATAAATCAAAAAGCTTAGACGGGCTGAGAAGTAGTGGTATCAAAATGGATAGGGGGGAATGGGTGAATTGGGGGAAGTTAAAGGAACTATGGCGATGTTGAAGGAGTGGGTGTTTGTGGGAGGTTAAGAGAGGATCAATTTTATATTCCTGGAAGTAGCGTTAACATCGCTTCAAGTCGATCTTTGAATGTGTGATTCTGAGCCTATGAATTTGAACAGATTACGAAAGTGTCGTGTTTCATTTTGATGAATATGAGACGTGTTTTAAGCTTTCGTGATATACACGCACTTGATATAATATATCTGTATTCATTAGACTGCTATGATTATTATATAAATAGCAATGCTCAAAGATATTACATGCTTTTGTTAGCAATATTATCATAGGAGTTGCTGGTAAAACTAATATTGTTTAATTATAATGGAAAATCACAAATTAATAGCTAGTTTCAAAAGTATAATATATTTTCAATAAAATGAAACAAATAACTTTGTGTACACCACTTATATAATCACAATTATCGATAATTTTCGAAACCGACGGTTTCTTTATCAGGATAATAAGAACTTGAATAAAATGTTTTATTCACGTTATCCTGAAGAAGATTTTTTTTTATTCATGTTCTTATTATCCTGAAGAAGAAACCCTTCGTTATAAATTGTGTCGATAGTTGTGATTATGTAAGTGTTGTACACAACTGATTTGTTTAATTGAATTAAAAATTACACTAAGTAATATACTTTTCTTTTAATGAAAATATAATAATATTTTACACTATCGTTAAACGAAACAAATTTCAGTAATTTATTTATAAGTTTACAACTTTAATTACTCTATCCCACCTTTTTAGTTGCTGTAAAGCTATTATGGTGCTGGTACATCAATAGGATAATTGTTTTAATTTCACCTGAAGATTACTGCGTTGCCCCGAGAATACAGGGGTTATTTTTTAAAATCTGTAGACAGTAATTATTCTCTTATTTTTAGTGTGCAAAATTTCATCAAGAAGATAGAGACCATAAAAATACTTCAATTGCCCTAGAAAATGAAACCTCTGAGTCGTCATTTGGGAATAATAACATTTGGTCATTGGGACCGTCAATCAGATTTAAACAATGAAGTAATTGGTGATACTTTAAAAGGAAACCAATAAATTTCCGATGTCTTCTTCGGAAATCAATAAAGGGAAACATAATTTAAAAAAAAAAACAAATTTTTTTCATCATCTAGATATAATATAAGTATATCGTCTGTAAGTGACTTAACCAGAAATAGAACTTTTAACAATATTTTTTTTTGCAAAATGTCATTCTTAAATTTTGACATTTTCTATTAAAATTATTATTATTTATTATATATTAAAAATAGCTAACTTTATAAATAATTATAGCCTATCTGTTATTCTGATATATGAGCTATACTATTGTAAAGTTTCATTAAAATCCATTCAGTAGTTTTTACATGAAAGAGTAACAAACACACATACATCCATACAAACTTTCGCGTTTACAATATTAGTAAGATTGTAGTCATGAAAATTCTCTCTTGGAAACTGTCGTCATGGAAATTGTTATTATGAAAAAACACTCTCTCCATTTTGTGGTTTTTTTGAGCAAGTCGCATTTTATGATTGGGGATATATTTCCGTCGTGTAATCTTGACTTCAAAACATTTTGCGGATCGAAATATTATCAAAAATTGTGCTGGTGATCTGCACGTAAATTGGAATCATTGGGAGGCCTTCCACGTTAGCAGAGAACGACATTAGGACAGTCGTAAAGAACCTTGAGGTCCACCCCAAACCACGAAGCAAAGCTGAAGTAATTTACTTCGATGGGGACTGGATCTCTATAAGTAATAATGGCTAGTTCTTGACCTTCTATTCCAAATTCTATGACCCCATCTAGAAAAATGATAAACAAAGCATTTTATTAGAAATAAATTATTTTTGCCGGGTGATAAATGTAAGTAATTATGAAAATACATAAAATACAACTTGTTGTATAAAGAAAAGCAAAACTTGTCACACAAATTTCTTTGAATCCATTTTATATTGCGCTTGCTGAGTGTTGGTTTGTACTATGTTATCAAACGACAACACTAAATTATCTTATTTCTTCGTATAAAGCAGTTACTTTGTGATGTGACATTATAATTTAAAGTGAACGGTAAAGACAAAGAATATAGCTTCGGCCATTCGGGTATCTATCTATTCACTTCAATGTAGCGATTGCCCCGCATTTTACATTGGCAAAACTGCAAGAAATATTAATACCCGTGTCAAGGAACACCTAAGATGTTTACACAGTACCGGATTCTCAGAATTTGCAAACCATCTTATAGAAACAGACCACACATTTAATAAAAATACAGGCGTAACGTTATTGCACAAAAACGAAATAGGTATCAGATTGGATAATTTAGAAGCCCTAGAGCTAAGGAAAGCCATAAACACTAATAGAAAAGTAATAAACAATCAAATAAATTTAAAAAAGTAAGAAAGTATACAGATTTAGGAAATGAAATTAAAAGAATTTGGCATTCTCAGACTATAAAAATATTACCTTTTGTTATTTCGGCTACTGGCATTATACCTAGCTCTCTTATTAAAAATTTAGGCATATTAGATTTGTCAAAGAATTTGTATATAAAAATGCAAAAATCAGTCATTTTAAATACATGTAGAATTACGAAAGATTTTTTAAATATTTATATTGAGGGATCAGTAGGATTTATCGGTCAAATTAGGAATTCCACAGAGCCGAACCCTCTGATATGAAAATATCTGGAGACGGTGAATTATATTCCCATTTAATAGTTTGGTAGATTTACGTGTTGTTCTTGTATTGTTTTGTATTAATTATACTTATATAATACACTTGCATAACGTGGATTTACTAGATGATCATTTATATGGAAAAGTGTATGAAAGGGTTTAGTTTTTCCTAAAAAAAACTAAAGGGAAAAACTAAACCCGTTCCTGTAAATCTGGTGAAAAGAAAAAAAAAAAGTCCGATACTTAGGTTGTTCCCCATTGACAAAGTACATTCACTTTCCAACCCCCGGTCCCTTACTCCAATTACGTCGGGCACCGGCGGAACCCAGCCCATTTCTTCAACCCCCTGAATACATTATAACACATGTTAGATATTAGATATTAGTAGAGATTATACTGCCCTGAAGAAGCTACGGTTCAAGCGAAACCCGGTCGGCATTAAGTATAAAAAAATAACAATGGTGTATACAAAGTTATTGTTTTATTTTAAATTATCTTATTTCTTATGAGGAATTTCAATATTTTTTTATTATTATTTATTAAAACCTTATGTACGTGAATGTTAAATTATTATTGTGTGATGTGCCATATAGGATGAAATTACTGTTGATTTGGTCTATTTCCCCCCTCAGTATAGATATATTACAAACCAACATTAAATAATGGTCATGGTACAAACCAAGATTCATTATTTTGCTATTTTGTTTTAAAAAAGTGTCCGATTACTCTTTAATATTTTTATCTATCGTTCTTAGTCTATACTTGTCTGTTTTTTGTTATTTTTATTCATATTATAATCCTGACGAAGACACCGTCGTTTTCGAAACATGTAGATTTTTATGAATAATATTTAGTGGTAAAAACCAAGTTATTTTTTTTATCTTATAAATAATGACGCCACAAAGTGAATATGCAAAATTTGAAGAAAGAATTTATTTTTGCTTGCGTCATGGACGCGTAGAATTGTTATTAAAATCTTTAGTAAATAAATGTACAGTAGTGCTTATCTTATGAAAGACACATTCATTTTAAACATGTTTTAACTATTTATTTTTTTTAAATATGAAAATAAACAAGACACAGAAAAATAATAAAAGATAACGGTCGCAACTGGGACTCGAACCGAGAACCTTACGTCTTACCGGGACATACACCTCTACCAATAATATGCAGTAGCCCAATTGGTAGAGGTGTATGTCCCGGTAAGACGTAAGGTTCTGGGTTCGAGTCCCAGTTGCGACCGTTATCTTTTATTATTTTTCTGTGTCTTGTTTATTTTCATATTTAAAAAAAAAATAGAGTATTATTGTTATCTTCTTCTTCAATGATATATTACATTGATGGGAATAACCTTCAAAAGTTAAAAAGAGAGTTTTTCTAATAAAAATATGTTTTAACTGATTGTAATAAAAATCAATGATTTGCCTTTCAAAAACTTATCAAATTACAAAGGAAATAAAATGAACAGCTTAAATTTTGATTAAATTTTTAGGAATATCTTCAAAGGATTCTAAACCCAATCAATAGAGATTGCGCACCTTCTAAAAGCTGTTCAAACACAAAAATAAAATTCTTCCGTTCAATCGCCGGAACCATTTCCCAGAATATCCTCATTACTCTGTCAAATCCATTTTATTATTTTTTCTCGCGTTATAGGAGTAACGCTTTACGGATAAAACGGAATGTATGTAAATATATTCAATGGGATGTGCCAACAAATCCTGAAAAACATCATGAAAGCAAACTGAGGATTCGGGAAATATCGTCTCGCGATATTATTATTGAATGGGAATGGATGGGAGAAAGAATAAATTACCCTTTTAGAAGAATAAAGGCGAGGAGTTCGACAGGAGCGGAGAGATGACGAAAAATTGCCGATTTCGCCGTTCACTATTCGTCATCTTCAAGGAAAACTCTTTCATTGTTCTTCGTAATCGATAAATCCAGTACGGTCTGGTGACGCTAGCGGATTTCGGATGTTTTTACGAAAGCTTGGCGAAATTTCGTGTCGCCGGCTAGGCAGGAGGAAGTAGGCAGTGAGGTTTCATTAATTTTGGAAAATAAGATAGAATCTCCCCGTCTCGATTTGGTTGATTAAGTTGTTAAGATATTCCTTTTGTTTGTCGTGCGTTATTTACGTAACTTTCTGTGGTTTTCAAAATGAAAATAATTCAATATACGATATACAACGTCTTATCGGAAAAGCGGAGAATACTAATGGTTTATCTAATTTTTTTTATTAAATTCTCTAACTAAACTCTACGCAGAAAATATATGTCAGCTTTAGCGATGGCGCGTCTTTTAAGGAATGTAAAAAGAGTGGAGGTCCTGATAAAGAAAAGGTATGAGAAATGGGTAGGATTCTGCGGGTCAATATGTGATTGCGTGACGTGTTAAGTCAGCCCTCCAACTGTGGCGCAAGGTGATGGGTCTCTCTCAAGCAGTTTCTCCGATCCGGCCCACCACGCATTAGATGAGCAAAAACATCAAGACCTAGACAAACCTCACCACACAAACCAAGGCACCCTTACTATGTCACAAAACGTGCGTACCCCTTGGGATGTCTTATGGCAGGGGTGTTGGATATCCAATAATTGATTCCCGGGTCGGCGGTACCAATACCCGCCTCTCAAATTTCTAAAAACTCTCGATCGTTTTAGTGGGATAAACATGTAAATAATACATTACATTACTATTATACTAGTGACATCTGTCAACTAAGTACAATGTAACAGAAATGTATCAATTTGCTCAAAGCAGTAAAACTCAAAAAAATCAGGCTTGAGAGTTCTTGTTTTTTGAAACTTTTACCGTTACGTTTTTCAAAGTCTTTTAGCTCACAGCGTCATTTTTATCAGGAGCTACGGATCATTTCGATAAATCATTTGAATAAAACTACAAATTGTTAATTTCTTTATTATATTATCATTTGTTCAAACACAAAAAAATGAAATATCATGCATAGGTAACTGGTATTTTATGAAGAAAAAAAAACAAACTTTGAGATCAAGCATATTTTAGGAATAAATTGTATTTAGTAAGAGTTATACTACAAACTTTTGTCTTCGAGAATCCTCAGGGAAACTTTTTTCCTTCATATGTTTCATACCCCGAAGTCATATTCCAATGAAGAACTCTCTTATTCCCGTTTCCTGATCCTTGCAATCAAATGTGCAATCGGACCAATGAATTTTCGTCCGAATCATTGAACATTGGATCCTCTTTGACAGGATAATTTTACAATCATGTGGTATTATTTAATGATTTGCTTGATAATCTAAACCGACCGCTTCACAATTTACTCATCCGTTTGATCTACCCTTTGATGGTCAAGCTTCTATCCGTATCTCTGGTCTTTGAGGATTTTATCTGACTATGATTTTATTGGACTATGTCGAAGAAGATAAAACTATACACTACATAATTTGAAATCTCTCTCTTTTTTACATCCGCTTACTCCTGGGGGGCCTTGAGAAAAATAATTCTCCTCAGAATCTTGTCATGTTTGAGGATGCTGTGTTGAGGGTCTTTTTATAAAAGGAAGGAGAGGAAGTTTGGAAACGAAAGATATTTTCTGATTTCTCAGTTTCAATTTATTTTAGTAAGAGTTTTATTATGTCTTCAATTATTAAATATTGTAAATCGCGATTTTATTCATTTAGCTATTCCAAAATCTAAAATTATATTCATTCTATGCTCACAAAAAAGTCAATAAATGTTCTGGAAGAATCTTGAGATCATACATAAAGAGAACAGCAAATCAAAAATATGCGTTAAAATAAAGATAAAGTTAGTAGCTCTTAGACGAAGTTGATAAAGTTAAATATGACCTAAGGGTATTGAGTCAAATTAGCTCAGTGATTGAGTAGAGCCCCGGCAAGGCTAGGCCTTATTCGCGAATTGAATCTAATGTTTGATTTTTTTCAAAGTTTTACTGGTGATTTTGTGAAAAATTCGATCCTAGAAAAATAGATTTTTTCAACCCAATCTGATACAGACGGTTTTCCACCGTAACCTATATTAAATAATGATTTCATTTTAAATTATACATAAACCTGTAAATAACTACCTCACGACAATGCCAATAAATATTGATTAACAGCCAACCAAAAACACTCACAAATCTTCAAAACAAATTGACACGGCAAAAAAACATTCAGTTATCCCAAAATAAAACAATCCATTGTATAATTTATCGACCACAAATAACGAATAGTCATTTTATCGGAAAAAGAATTACGGGCTATCCTTTATATTAATTGTGGGTCATTTGTCTAGGGGAGAATTTTATTCAATGCTAAATCACAGTGCCCTGTCCACAGTGATACATTATGCGAGGGAAAATAAAACGAAACTGTAAGCAAAGGTGTGTACCCTTTTCAATACATCGACATGATCCTATTTTGGGACTGTTGCGAACAGTTTTAACCCTTATTTTTTGTACTTGGGTTTGGATCTTGGTTTTCACTCAACGTACCTTTTTGGAAGTTCTTTCCAGAACAGTAAATACTCTAATTGGATTTTTTATTTTTATTTTACATAACTGTGCACAGGAGGCAGCGAGGAAAATAATTCCTCTCTGTGTGGAAGGTCATTTTAGAAAAGAAAAGAGATGAAGTTCTGGGAAGGAAAAGGTTATGAAGAGTGAGTACGAATCTAGGGGTCAGTGTGTCCAGGAGTAACGGAAGTGAGATTCGCTCTCCTCCCACTCCTCCTGGGAGAGTCCCACTAGAGAGATCAAAAGATCTCCCTCAACCAGTCTCTTCAAATTCGACCAGCTACGCAGTAGATGTACAAGCGCAACCCAGACAAACCTCACCCCATAAACCCTCGCACCCATGTTAAATTCACCAAACTTAGCGAACCACTCTGGGTGACCTTAGGCAGAGTTGTTGGTTATCCAATAAATTATTCCCTGGGCGGCGTTACGCATACCCGCCATCCAAATTATGCAGAACTGATGTGCGAAGGATAGGTAAAGAGAGCAAATGCACGATGCAAAAGTAAATGATATAAGAAGTAGAGGACGCTCGTCTTTTGACGTTTTTTAACGTCTAATAAGCTGACAGTTGTTTTTTTTTATTTGTTTTAGTATTTGTTCTTTAAAACCGTTTGTTTAAAAATACAATAGGATTCATTGAATCCTCCTATTTTCCTAATTCGCAATCGGAATAAACACTTGCTTCAGAAACGCAAGATCATCATATATTATAAATTCAATTGTAAACAGAAACTCAGAAAACTTATTAAATTGGGTTTTACTGATGTGACCTGATAAGTAAACAGCTTGTGATTTTATCTCGTCAAGATATTATTGACTTAAATACAAATAACACAAAAATTGCTCAAAAAACGAAAAAGTTCTCATTATTAACGTTATGCGTATTTTGTTGCAGAAATTCCTGTGAATGACCCTACGGTAACAGTAGACCGTCAGAGGTATTCGGCAGGAGATAGGGTCAGAGCAAACTGCTCCTCAACACACAGTTTTCCCGCTGCCAACATCACGTGGATCGTCAATGAACAAAAGGTAATTATAATTTCCAAAAAAAGGTTCGTAATTGTTTGAGATAATGACTAGATGTGGAGATTAGGAACATCACAACACCTTTTTAACACATGCTTTTAACACATGCTTTTAACACATGCTTGGTTTTTATCGAGTTGAAGATTTCTCCTATGTGAACCATTGAAGTTTTCAAATGTGAAAAACAATGAAACAACAGGGTTGTCACTCCTTTGAAAGTTATTTTTGCAATGAAGTTTTTTAACACTTGTAGGTACAGTACGTCGCCTGCGTGCTTAATTATCGAAACGACCATTTGTAAGTTTTACAGGAGAATGAGGTTTTCTTTCATTATTTCAATGAAACATTATAAAGGTGTTTAAAATGAAGCTATTACTGTAAAGGTAAAGGTCTGATTAGTGTAAATAATTCTTAGTTAAGTATCGTTAAGTATCGTAATTAATTATCGTTTTTGTTACTTTATTTAATATTAACAAAAAACGAAAATGGAGATTGGACAATTATGCACTCAGGCGACGAGTAAATAACATGACTTTATAAAACAAGATCTTAAGAATTTGCCTGCACCCTAACTATTTCTCACAAATATCTTCAGCAGATAAATAAATATTTACAAATAATATTTGACATTTGAATATTAGAAAAAAATATAAGAAAATTATTTTACATGTAGAAAAATGAGAGAAAAGCACATTGTCTTCAATAATTTTTTTTTAAATATATATGTTCCAACTGCTCTCGTCTGGAGCCAGTGAGACTATGGCTATCCCCAATTGGAGTATTTCGTGAGGCTGAAGCCATTTTAATCAACTTTTCAATTCTGAATAATTATCTTACACCAGAGCGATACTGAGAGTATCTTTCACTCTGGAACGTGCCGCAAATATAAGTCTCAACCACTTCGGCCATTGAGACCTCTTATATTTTAAAGTTTTTTTTTACCTTTTGTTTTTTTTCCATATTGTTAGAAACGACCTTTTTTTAAATTATAACAATGTTTAAATAACTGATATTTAACTTAGATAGTGTTTCGGATAAACATATCCTAGGCAATAGTAAATGAAGATAATGTTATTTGTTCTCAGTCGAAGCATGATACAGTTAAAACCTTTTTCTAAAAGTTTAAATCAATATTCAATTTACATAAAACAAAGTTTATAATATCTTTTATGATAACTTGTAACTTTTATGTTATAACTTATATATTTCTTAGAATAACTTTTATACCAACTTTCATAAAAACATTTGAAGGTTATTTCCATCAATTTTATACACCATTGAACAGATGATACTTACGTTCTATGAAAACGAATGAAACAGAGAAAAATAAATAACTAATGGTCACAACTGAGACAAGTCTTTTGTTGTCCCAGTTGCGACCGTTACCTTTTTTTATTTTTCAGTATGTAGTTCTTTTTAATATTTACGTTCGAGTTAATTAGCCTCATCTTCTTCTTTAAGATATATTACATTGTTGAAAATAAGCTTAAAAAAGTGAGTAATTCTAATAAAAATGATGTAATCCTTTTTTATCAGGTGCCAGGCTTCAGTGTGTCCTCTATCGTGACCTCCCCCGATGGCAAGGAGTCTTCCAGTTCCATTCTCGAGCTGGAGACTGACCTGCTGGGTACCACAAGCTCGGTGTCCAGCCTGCGTATAAGCTGCGTGGCTTCACTGTTTGACCTGTACCGGGCCAGTAGCCCCATAGTGGAGGTCAAGGAGGACAGGCCGCAGCTGGCCTCCGTCATGGGGCATAGTCTTTCAGGTAAGAAATACAGACATGTTCATCTCGAGCTGGAGACTGACCTGCTTGGCACCACGATCTCGCTATCTTACTGCGTATAAGCTGCATGGCTTCACGGTTTGACGCATACCGGGCCAGTAGCCTCATAGTGAAGGTCAAGGGATAGGCCGCATCTAGCCTTGGTCATGGGACGTAGTCTTTTAGGTAAGAAATACAGACATGTTCATCTCGAGCTGGAAACTGACCTGCTTATCACCACGACCTCGCTATCTAGCCTGCGTGTAAGCTGTATGGCTTCACAGTTTGACCTATAACAGGCCAGTAGCCTCATAGTGAAGGTCAAGGGACGGGCCGCAGCTGGCCTCGGTTATGGGGCATAATCTTTCAGGTAATAAATACAGACGTGTTCATCTCGAGCTGGAGACCAACCTGCTATATGGCTCGACCTTGATATCCTACCAGCGTTTCCTGCTAAAGTTTTTTGATTTTAATAGTCTATTTGGAAAATTTATCATAGTTCATGTACCACGATTTTGAATGATATTTTCTTAGAATTTGTTCTATGAAGTTAGATACAACTGTAAAACCTGTATGCCTTTATTTTTAATTAATTATTTAGATGAAAAATAAGTGTATTATTACCATTGTTCTATCTATATGTCCTCTTAGGCAATGTCTGATTTCGTGATTTATAAGTGTGTAAGATTAAATTTGTGATTTTTTTTACATTATCTTCACACAGGAGGCCCTGAGGAAAATAATTCCCCTCAATGCCAATGTCATCTTTGGGTTTTCGAGAAAAGGAAGAAAATGAAGTTCTGGGAAGAAAAAATTATGAAGGGTGGATAGGAACCTGAGGTCAGTGTCTCCTGCAGTGACGGAAATTAGAATCCATCCCTTTCATTGCGGTCTAAGGCGATGCTCCGAGAGAGTCCTGCTGGGATGGATCCATGCTTCTACTCCTGGATATACTCCGAGATTCCTACAAATACCTTTTTCTTTCCCAGAACTTCCCCTTCTTCCTTTCCCTAAAAAGAGCCTCCACATAGCATACACAAAAAACTACGAGGGAATTTGTTTTGCTGTGTGAAGTTAATGTAAAAAAAATTCAAATTTAACGTGGAATTATTTAATGCTTTTTATTCTGACCTATCCTCCCAAAAAGTATGTTTATAACAAATAATATTTTTATAATTTGTCACAACTTAGTAACTAATTTTCAAATCCCTATCGTGTTGGTGACATGTTTAGTACATCCACCGCCTAATTCCGCAAAACAATTATTCGTGTTATCCAATTTAAACAGTTCAGCCCAGTTCTGTCAACAAATAACAAATTGAGCCAGCCACTACTAACTTTGTTTTACATTTCAGGCTGTTCTGCGGAGAGGACTCTGCACGGGGCACTTCTGCTGCTGACTGCGCTCAACCTGTTTACCAAACTCTTTCTAGATAATCCAAATCTACTGACCGAGAGATAGTGGGATTAATCGCTGAGTCGGCCCGGTCACTGAGTGGCTGACTAGTTCAAGCTTTTGTGTTACTTTTTTGGAGAAACAGCAGGAATAAACTTATAAATGCTATAAACTTATAATTATACAAATAAACTTATAATTTTTTTTGTTCGATGCAATGATTTTGGCAAATCATCCGCATCAATTTCAGACAATTTCCAGTATTACCCTCTCATGAGGGTGTTAACAGAGAATACCGGAAATTAGTCATTTTTAAATCAAATTCTGGACGTAGGTACTGACTCTTTTTTACAAAAAAACATAAATTGATTTTGAAAGATTGTTATTTTATCTGGTATCGCATTTTTTATATTTTGAAAAACTAAAACTTTATTTATAAGACACAAAGGTTATACCGTTGGTCTTTGGCAGATTTGGTCAATTTTAAAACGAACTATTGTATTATACAACACAAATTTCAAATCGTATAATCATACAACAAAATAAATCAATACATAATCTAGTAAACACAATTTTTAGAATTTTAATTTTTGTTCAATTAAAATAATTAAAAAATAAATCCGATAACGTGTTTTGTGTCGAAAATACCTTAGTTTTTCTATTTGTTTAAGGTCTTACAAACTAAAATATTTCAGTTTTTGAAAAATCATAAATCAAAAAATATTTACAAGAAGTTCACTATATTAAAATAACTTATCATCGTGCGTTTTGAGCATTTTTATTGCTTACTTGACTGTAGGTATATATTAAAGCAAGTTTTGAATGAAATAAATCAATAGTATCTTTTTAATTGAAAAAAAATTCATACGGGGAATTTTCGAAATTTCTCATTGGAACCTCCCTACACAGTTGCAGGTCTTTTTAAAAAAAAATTCTCAGCCGCTGGTCAATGGCTCTTAATAATTTTTTTTTATACAATATAATTTTTTCATTAACTTGATTAATTTATTTACATAACTGAACTGCTTTAGTAACAAAAATTTTAATTGTTAAGTGACCACTGAATTAGAATTATATTTGCCCTCCATTAGTATCTGGGAAAAAAAGAATACATATGGTAGTTATTTCCAGAAATTCTGCACTGACATAATTCGCGATTTCTAGTATTTCGTAGTGGAATCCTCGTAGCGTAGTGGATAACTTATCAGTACAACCAATTCTGGACTGTCAACTACATCGTTAAATATTTTATGTAGAAATACGAATTCAGTGAAGTTCATTCTGTCTATACAACAAAGTTATTAATATAAGAAAGAGCAACAATTTTTTTTAATAACTTATTAAATACAATGCATCATATTCACTTTTTTAAATCGATTAATTAAAAAAGCTGTTTAACACCGAGTTATTATACACGTAAAGTACGTAAATATATGCAATTCCAGTCACCATTAAGTGATGATTTCGTGTAAATAAAATAAAATACTTTTTTATTAATACACAACTAACACGGCTGAAAAATACAGCGTAATGTAAACATATAATACATCATATTAACCGTCACGATGTGTAAGATTTTGTTTATAGAAAAATGATAAAATTTATTAAAATTTTTGACATTGTTTAGATTAATTGCAGTTTAATGATTTGTCTTTTTTGAAATCATTCAATTAGAAGATTTTAAAAATGTCTCAGGATTCTGTACATTTATGTACGTATTTATTCCTCTGTCTCTCCAAAAATCTAGCCAAATGTATCCACAATGAATAAAACAATACTTTAATGATATGAGGTACTATTGGATGTTTATCTTTTTTAAATTATTGGTATTGTACATACATTTAAAAAAATATGCATATTTCTAATAAAAATGGTTCTGATTAAGAATTAGGAATTTTGTGATAATCTACTGAGTAATAGTTAAATATACTATTATTTTATATAAAAGCATTTTTACATTTTCAAAAAAATGCTTAAATATTTGGCAATATTATTTTTGTTCGTAGATTTTATATGACGTTTAAAAATGTTTACCGAAATAATAATCCATCAAGATTTTAATTAATTTCAAAAATATTTATTTTAAATTTAAGTTTTCGTAAAAAATAATCGCCCTTTAATTTTATTTTTTATTCACATTTGCGCCACACAGTTGGCCCTCAGGAAAATAATTCTCCTCAGGGCCTATGTCATCCTTGGGGATGTCGTGTGAAAGGTATTTTTTAGAAAATGAAAGTGAGGACGTCCGGGAAGGAAATGGTTTGAGGAGTGGGTAGGAATCAGGGAGTCAGTGTGTCCAGGAGTAACGGATGTATGAATCGAATCCTTCCACTGCGGTGCAAGGCGATTTTCATCCTTCACTTCTGAACACACTGACCCCCAAATTCCTACTCACCTCTCTTACTTTTTTTTTGTCATAACTTCTTCACCTTCCTTTCATAAAAATTCCCTCCCTGGGCCTGAGGAAATTATTTTGATCAGTTGTGAGGAGCTACTATAAAAAACATCATTTTTACATTACACCCCAACCCCAAATGGTGATATCATAATCCCCTTGCATCGGGCAGATGTTACTATCGCGGTATCCGCAAAAAACTGAATTTATTAATTAGTCTGTCAGTTCTTAATAACACTGTCCTTTACAACACATGCTTAAGCGAAACCGGTTAGCAACGAATTGGCAACCAAACGATAATGATTTAAGACAAAATTACTGTTTTATACCATCTCCAGTTACTTTATAATATTATGTCTGCCTGATTTTGTTTCAATTTACCTAGAGTAAAATAAAATATTATTCTAATTTTTGAATCGATATAGATTTTTCTGTTTTTTTTTCTCTGTCCTTTAAGTGATCTGTTCTTTGACGTTTTTATGCCAAACGAAATCAAAGCCAAACAAAACTATAAATTTCAATAAAATGTTTTGTTATGTTTTATTTCCACGCATTTAGCAGTATTTGGTTTCAAAGCCCGTATTGTACAAATACATTTAAATTTTCCTGCTACTATGCCTGTTTTTATGAAAATGTACGAATGTTTTGATGTAGCTAAAATATTAGGATGAAAAATAATAATCCGTCAAAGTTTATGTACCTATATAAATTTTGTGATTTGTGATTTTTGATTTTTGTATACTTTTTTATTATATTCACTGTTGTGAAATAAAAACTCAGCATAATATATATTTATTTTTAAGATCTAATTCAACAAACATAAGAATAATTATCTCAACATATATATTCAACTAATTTTGAAATAAACAAGTATTCCAAACTTGTCTACGTAAAACGTATCACAACTTTCACCCGATTTTCATGATTTTGATAATGTTTATCATTTTCACGATTTTCATGATTTTTGCAATTTTCTCGATTTATAAACAACTTGGGAAAGGGGTACAGGTACCGCCGCCCCGGGAGCCATTTATTGGATAACCAACGCCCCGGCCATAAGTCACCCTTAATAGTTCGCTAAGTTTGGTGTGTTAGCAGAAGCGCCCGGATTAATGGGCTGAGGTTTGTCTAGGACTGCGTGGCGGGCCGGATCAGGAGACCCACCCCTCAAACCGTTTTCCTTCCCAGAACTTCCTCGCATTCCTTTCCCTAAATAAAAAAGACCCTTTACACAGCATCCGTAAAGATGACGTCCCCTCTTTTTTGGATCTAATGTAAAAAAAAATTTGGTACTTAAGTACAGAATAATTTTTTTTTTAATCGATAAATCATGAAAATTGGAAGAAAGTCACGAAACGTCTTGTCTATCTCGTAATGTTGAAATTAATTGATTTAAGAACTAAAATAATATTGAAACGTAACCACATATTCGAAATAATAAGATAATATTGACTGGTTTTATATTATTATTTATTTTACGTTGAAAATACGAAGAAAAAAATTATCGTGTAATATAATAATTCCAATTCTGTAATTAATTAATGTGAAAAAAATATAAAATGTCCATGTTATAAAATATCTGTAATTTTATAACTTTAAAATCTATGGATTGTATGAAAATGATATATAATTTTGATTTAAAAAAAACTACCCTTATTTTTATTTTCTTCATAATTGTTTTGTAATACATTTTCGAAAAAATTCTTTGTTAAGCGTTGTTTTGTTTTTAATGCATTTTTTTTGCTTTGTTTGTCCTGAAAAGAGCATTTTAAAAATGTTTTAAAGTAAAACGATGTGTCCTTTGAAGAATAATTGCTTAAAAGCTCTGCTGAAGGCATTGATACTCGACATGTAATCCGAAATACAGTTCTTACAAAGCTTTGAGCAATTGAGTTATATAATATTTCCAGCGAAATGTTTAAAGTTCTCTGCGATAGTTTATATTGTGTCACAACCCCTACTGGAAACTTTCGTTGCAGCCTTGTAGTATTTCTGATTGTCAACCATTATTTCACGCTCGAAAGAAAACAACAAACTCAACTCCTGTCAAGTTGATAATGTATTACGAAATATTAACGTTATCCATTTAATCGAATATCAGAAAATTCTTTTGTAAATTCAATGCATTGTGGCTTTCTTCACTATTTCCATATCAGATATAATCGATATTCGCTGCCGCTGTGAGTAGCGAATAAACTCAAGCAGGAATTCCGCGGGGTATTCGTATGAGCTTTCGCGGTTAGCGCGAAACTTCTGCCATACGGCCAATGAACTGTTTTTCAAAACAGGCGCTATCGCTGTCTATTTCAATAATGAGGTACTTTTATTCACTGGTCACGCACGATTACAGTGTATGTATTCGTTCACGGATTGCGCAAACGTGACCGACTAGACAGGAGAAGATCAACAGTGTGTCGCTATCCACAGCAGTAGCGAAATCCGCCTTAGTTTGAACGGAGGGAATACCGCGTACTCACGCGATTTTCGCTACCAACACTGGCAGCTAATATCGCTTATATTTGAAAAGGCCTTTATAGTGAAATCCAATGAATAGTTGGTTTTAAGCAATAAATTTGATCCCATTTTTGACCGATTAATAGCCACTTTTTTCTAAATTACTTGTGGTTTGAGTAATATTCCTTCTCCTTACCTATCCTCTCCTTACTATCACTTTAACCTCCTCTCCCCATCTTTATGCCCTTCCCCACTCCATTCAGTATCCTTTAGAAAGCCATCGAAAAAAAAATATCCCAATTGTTTCTTCAAAATTATAAATTGTATTATTAATTCACCTACATTAATTACTACGTCTCATCCTTTTCAACAAACATTCCCTTAAACTCATAAATAATATACTGCTCTTCCTCGATTAACTCTCGTCTAATTTTGAATAATATTTACAACTCTCCAGAACGTGTAGACTGGTCAACTCAAGTCAAGACCTTGATTTTTTGGCATTAGCAAATTATTTGTTGTCGGTCACTAAACAAGTGAGGAAATATTTTAAATATTTTGACTACTATCTAAGCATTGATATGACTTTTATTTTATTATGTTTATATTCGATTTTGTCTTTGCTTTCCAAAAATATCCTTCACTCTTATAATTTTCATTTATATTTAATTTCATAGTTTTGTAATTTGAACGTGTCTTTAAAAAAATAAATAAACATACTCCAATTGGGGATATCATCACTTAAAAGAAAACAAAATTACTAAACAATATTTCTTTATTACTGTTTATTTAGTACATTTTTCATCCCGACTATGACACGATTTTTCCGAAATTTATCAGCACTGGAAATTAATATTGGTTAAAAGTAAAGTGTTTAATTTGTTTCTTTGTAGAATTATAAATAATAACATTGTTTAATAACTCCACTTCAATACAAAAGTTTTGCTGTAAAATTATTTATAATACTCTAGCGCAATCTGTGGATTATGTTACCAAGATAAATAAATAAATATTATTTTGTAAATATTTTAATGAAATCTGACGAAAGTTTATGCTCATTGTTTTAGTATTGAAATAATATTTATGAACATAATGTTTCTATTATTGTATAAACATTGACTACGTTTTGTAAGAAAAGAATATAACCAGTTAAGATTTGTAACTAAATTGTATGTTATTGAGCTTTTCATTATGATAATATATGGTTCTGTGGAAAGAAATCCCTTAGAATTTTCCAATAGAAACTTAGTGATTAATGTATGTAATTAACTAACAATACTCTGTAACTGATTCAACATGAAAATACAATAAATGTAATATTTGTTCTTTTATTCGCTGTTTTATTGCACTGCCAAGTAATGTCTTGAACCCCAAATTTTTAAGTACGTTATGTAATATAACAACCGAATATCTTTTCGAATACTGAATACCGCTGTGTGAAAGTAAAGATACTTAAGAACTGGTGATGGGAATATTTATCAAACACCTTTTTTATACATAAGCTTGCCACAAGAGGCACTGAGGAAAAAAGTTCCCTCAGGGTCACCTTTGGGGATGGTAAGTGATGGGTCTTTTTAGGGAAAGGAAAGAGAGGTAGTTCTGGAAAGGAAAAAGGTTTGAGGAATAGGTAGGAATCTGGGGTTCAATTTGTCCAGGAGTGACGAATGACTAAAAAATTAAAAACTAAACGAAAGAAGCGAAGCTAGCAGTCCACAATGGAGTACTGGTACCTACCCTGATGTATGGCAGTGAAGCGTGGAAATGACAGAGAAAGGTGAAAGTAGACTGAATGCTGTAGGAATGAGATCCCTGAGGCGTATGTGTGGGAAAACCATGTATGATCTTGTGAGGAATGTGGAGATCTGAAAAGAATGCAAGGCTGATGTGAGCGTAATAAGTAAGATTAAGAAAGGGACGCTTAGATGGTTTGGGCACGTTGAGCGAAAGAATGAAGAAAGGAGTGTAAAGAGAATTTATTATGCGAATGTGAACGGTAGAAGAAGCCGAGGACGCCCAAGGAAGACGTGGCACGATCAAGTTAATTCAGATACTTGAGTCGGGCCATGTCAAGATTAAGAATAATAGAAGAGTATGTATGAGAAGATGTATGAATGTGAATGAGGCAAGGAGTGTGTGCCAAGACCGAGTTGTTTGGCGGTCCGTCCTCCCTGCCTACCCCTGCGGGGAAACGGCGTGATGGTTAGTTAGTTAGTTAGGTAATTAGTGACGAATGACGTATGAATCCATTCCTCTCATTGTTATTTTTATTTTTTCATTTATTTATTGGCTCGCCAACAGAATACATCACATAATTTTTACAGTAATTTACATTTATACATGGTTGTAATGATATTTCTAATTATAGGTGAGCACAACATTCATCTCAATATTCTTTATGTAATAATGATTGGTTGGTTACAATAGTGATAAATTTAATTTCAAATCTGAATATAAAAATAAGGAGGATCGAAATCAGTTATTAGGAAGAAAAATGCATACATAAATATAATATACATACATATATACACACACATACATACATACATACACACACAAATATACACACATAATCATATATGCATATATGTGCACACAGTACTCATATATATGTATATGCGTACATGTACTTACACTTGGACATACAAATACATTTCTTGTGGAGCCAATGCATAAGTAGTAATTGTTAAAGAAATTAAAATAATAAATTGGCGTAAGTAAGGAGATCATCTGTTAAAAGTATGTGTAAGTTCCTTCTGAAGGTATTAATTGAGTTTGAAAATATATCTTAGTCTTGAAGATTGCAGTACCTATTATACAATCGAGTCATTCTCGATGTTGGTTTGAAAAAACTTGTATTACTGCGACAAGTGTCGATCCAAAAGGTTACCGGGTTTCTTGTGGATTTCGGCCTTATATTAAGATTACTTTGATTAATTGAAGATGAATCAGACACATTGTTATTGATTTTAAACGGAGAGATTATATCTGATACGTTTCTTCTTTTGGCGAGTGAAACTTCTCTGAAGTAAGTAAGTATTTTAGCATAGTTACCGAGATTGCGATGTACTCCAGATTTGTAAGCTAGAATTTTTAAGTAGTTTTTTTGAACGGACTCCACTTTGTTGCTATGAATTGCATAGTGTGGTGACCAAATCACAGAGCCGTACTCTAAGAAGCTTCTTACATATGAGTAGTACAAGATTCTGAAGCTACTGATGTTCTGGAACGATTTGGTGATTCTAGTGATGAAACCGAGCATTCTATTAGCCTGATTGACAATGTAACGCAATGTATCGAGGAGTCCGACAGGAGAGTCTAGGTAATGTCTCCCTCGAAGACTCTCTCCCGAACCGGCCCGCTATGCAGCAATGATGAGCAACGCGTTCGCCGCCAGGACCTAGACCAACCCCACCACATGAAGCCGGACAATCCTTGTAAGTCACCAAATGTAGGCCTATGGCAGGGGTGTTGATTTTCAAATAATTGGATCCGGCTGCGAGGGTCCCAATAACCGTCTCCCAAATTGAAAATAAGAACCCAATTTGCATATCGAAGTGATAGAGTGAATCTCTTGGGAACAATGAGAAATTGGACCAAGAATATGACATAATATCCGAAAAACCTGAGACAGCCAGAACGAAGACATCAATCGAAAGACTAAAGAAGATACTTTGATTGTCAACCCTTAGTTCTACAATATTACACTCTTGTTCGTTTATGAGAATTTCCAGGGCTTAAAAAATATATCAACCAGAAGGCATTTCATGTTACCATCGGTTGGGCGTATCTAGGCATATTATATTGATGAATGGATGTTTCAATAACATGCGTTTGTTTGTTTTAATTAAATCATTGTTTAATATTTTGAATTCATAATAATGTATATTAATTACCCCTGAGGTAGAAAGCATGACCCTAAAGTATTAGAAAATTTATTACGATTAATCTAATATAGAGATATACATATCTA
This sequence comes from Limnephilus auricula, assembly GCA_951813805.1. Classification (NCBI taxonomy): domain Eukaryota; kingdom Metazoa; phylum Arthropoda; class Insecta; order Trichoptera; family Limnephilidae; genus Limnephilus; species Limnephilus auricula. The sequence continues at coordinate 20,159,683 of OX638406.1, forward strand.
AAAATAGGATAGGTAATATTATGAATTGAAGGCATTCGACAGAAAATTTATACATTCTTCGTGTGTAATAAAAATGTGTAATTTTGCAACACTTAAATAATCACAATAATTATGAACTTGTTTCGAAACCAATGTATTCTTCGTCAGTGTAAAAATAAAATGAACTAAAATGATAAAAGACAAACAACTAGATAGAGATAAATAAGAACTTATGGATAAAAAAGTATTATATAGAGTGACCATTAAATACGCCCATAAAGTTAAAGGTATCATAAAAAACAATAGTATAAAATAAAATGTAATAATAATTTTAGATAATGTATTAATTGCATTTAGCTATAAAATATTTTTTTTATAGATTAACACAAAACCATCATGTTGTAACGGTACTTGTCTAATACTTAAACTAGTTTGTCTTTTGTTATTTTTGTTAATTTTAATTTAAGGCGCTTTCCGCTGACGAGGCAACTGAAAACAAACTAAAACCAGCTGGTTTCTACGTCTTGATTGGTCAAAAAGCTTGTTTAACCATAGACGAAGAACAATTAGCTGACAGCTGGCAACTAGCAACGGCCGGCCACGGCAATCAGCAGTGCAAGTCGCGAGTCACAGCTTGCGTTACCATTGACAACGGGTTTTTGTGTGATTGTGATGTGTGCCGGCCATCACATTTTCATACGAAGACAGTTGCCAGTTGGCAGTTTTCAGTTGCCTCAGTGAGCGGATCGCCATTCTGACGAAGAAAACATTGTTTTCTAAACATATTGATACTTTTTATTAAAAAATGTGTGTACCCAATGTGATGTGTTTTCATTTAAGAAATTATTTATCTGTCATAAAAAAGTGTTAACAATTATTAATAATAAATATTTTATATTAAATATAACCCTGTCAATCGTTTTCAAAATATCTTCCATCGATTTGTAGTTCTAAACCCCATCATCCGCATATGTCGGGAGATCTCTTTTATATTATAGAGTAGGAGGTAAGCAAATTATCGTCAGAAGTCCCATTTAGATAAGAAATTCTGTTACAAATATCGTTAGGAGATGTATGTGGACCGCCCCAGTACCCAGCATCAGACATGGGATATCTGCTCCTTTCTCCTTCATATAGCGCCCTGATATTGCATCGTAAAAAGTAATGTTTTTTGGGGTCTGTTTGACACAAATATGGCGATTATAAAACTCCCACAAAGCATTTTGCCATGCCGAATTCGGTTTGGATGTCCTTCATTTCGTTGATATGGAAACTTGGGATATCAATATTCATTGGATCGGGGATATTTTCATATATAAGTGTAGGATGTTATTTTTTATTGGGAGTTGTGGGTTTGTATCAACAATACCACCCTGTTTCTGTTCAGAGGGACGAATTTAAGTGGGTATTATCAGATAATACCGGAAATTAGTCCTTTTTAAATCAAATTCTAGACGTATTGCTCCTTTTTTACAAAAAAAAAATAAATTGATTTTGAAAGATTGTTACTTTATCCGGTACACGCAGTTTTAAAATTTTGAAAAACTAAGTGTATTTTTAAGATACTAAGATTATTCCGTTGGTCGTTGGCAGATTTGTTCAATTTTTAAACGATATATTCTATTAAATAACACAAATTTCAAATCATATCATCATACAACAAAATAAATCAATACATTATCTAGTCAACACAGTTTTGAGAATTTTAATTTAATTCAATTAAAATCATTAAAAAATAAATCCGGGTACGTGTTTTGTTACAAAAATACCTGACATTTTCTATTTATTTAAGGTCTTACAAACTAAAATATTTCAAAAGTTTTTTAAACACTTATTTTGCTTAGACATTATTGAAAAATCATAAATACTTATAAAGAAAAAATAATTGCAAGTAGTACACGATATTTAATAATTTGTCATCGTGCTTTTTGAGCATCTTCATTGCTTACTTGAATGTAGGTATATATTAAAGCATGTTTTGAATGAAATAAATCGATATTAATTTTTTAATTTTTAAAAATTGATACGGGGAATAATCTATCGTTCTCATTGGAACCTTCCTGTACAGTTGCATTTATAAACTTATATTCTCAGCCGCTGGTCAATCACTCTTAAGTAAGGAAAAGTAAGTAACCCTGAGGTCAATTTCAAATAATAACCCTAACGTGTAATCTAAATATTTATGCCAAAAACAGCAACCTTTACAAATTTTTAAATCGAATCCATTTTTGAACTGAAATATATTTTCAGAAATTGTATTATATTACCAAATAAGATTTATTCTAGAGTTCAAAATGATAACGTGAACTAAAATCCCCATTTTATGAAGTTGTCATTTTAAACATAATAATTATTAGAAGCAATAATCATGTATTTTCTAATGTTCTCCGTAAAACGGTTATACACCAATAGCTATCAGCCTGAAACACTAATTCATATTGAAACAATCTTCCGATAAAAGATACATGACGCCCCGTTGGCGGCATGTATCTTTTCTGTTAGTGTTTCAGGCTGATAATTATTGCTTATAATCTTTTTCGTTGTTTGTTTTTGGGGTGTTATGCCGTGTTGTGCTACCTCCTTCTTTAGCCGACGTTTCGGACAGCGTTGCAGTGTCCATCATCAGGGCAGATCCGGCAGATCTGACGATGCTTATAATCTTGTTTTAAACATCAGTTTGTCAATTAAAAAACAATCAATATTTGACGAGTTAAAGTACTTCACCTAAAAATGTAGACATGATATGTCTCGACGCCACCCAGTGGGAAAGTTAGCACTTACAATGCCTTTCTCATATAAAATTGGTTGTTGCAGGTGGAAAAAATGTAATAAGGTTAGAGGTAACCTACCGTAGCTCAGTGGATTAAGAGCACCTGACCGGACATCAGAAGGGCGCGGGTTCGTATCCCGTCGGCGGCATATATTTTTTCTCGGAAGATTGTTTCAATTTGGATGAGTGTTTCAGGCTGATAATTATTGCTTATAATAAGTGTTACCCTTTGTGCTATGCATAAAATCTTGTCTTAAACATTAGTTTTCCAATTAAAAAATAATTAAAAACTAAAAAATCCAAACTTAATGAAAAGAAATATCATACAACTTTGCATGATTTAAATAACTAAAAAAACATTTTGTAGAGCTTAGAAAAGCTGCAATTAGGATACAGAAAAATAAATACTTCAGGTTAATATTATCAATGTCAACATTTTCATTTTTAACCCATTTTCCCAACAGGACCGCAACCTGTCATCAACGTGGTCGAGGCGTAAGGCTCTCTACTAGCTCCGAAGGTCGCTGGTTCAAAATCCTACGCTCGCAATTATTTCATTGATTTATTTCACAGTTAAATAATTCAAAATAATACAAAATATATTTTGGAAGATGCTTATCAGTATTGCCCTGGTGTCAGACCACCATTTAGAATGTTGCTTTAGCTGTGTTTGCTAACCAAATTTGAACAACCAGGTGCTTCCCCACCATCCTCTTTCTCATCGTTTTCTCCTCCTAACTAACTTTAGCCTCACACCATACCCCAATTAGGGCTGCCTTAGTCTCATCGGCTCCAGGCGGGAGCAGTTGAGACTCTTGTGTGACTATTCACGTAAGAACAGAAGAAGAACAAGAAACATTATTTGTGGTAAGGAATGGTATCTATATGTTATTAAAAAAAGGTTTAATCCAGTTAGTTTTTTACGGTAGATTATGGGTTTACAGGGTGTTACGGGGTTTCTCTGGTCGCCAATTGTCAGTTCCAATAGCCGACAACTGTGCCAGGTCCAGCTAGCCCCAAAACAAGCCCCAAAGCCAGCTCAAACGGGAGCAAAGGGCACCCTCTATCTCAGGCGTGGGTCGCAAATGAATGCTTCCAGAACTCCTTCCTCCTCGGTCACCTGGGGAATTAATACTCTACGAGATTCTCCTGCCGGAGCAGATTGATAACAAGATATGTTTAAATAGATTCATGTATTGACAATTCAGAACACAGTATACAGGTTATTTCAGTACAGGGCTATACAATAATGCATGTTACACAAACCTAGCTAAAGTGTTTATACCTCGTGATCTCTGCATCGAAGCTCTCTGAGTCATGGTTTTACGCGGGACCCTATCGTATTTTTACGGACACATTGAAAAAAGGGGGGAATCTGGTGATCAGCTTACATGTGTGGGGGCGAAGGTCTCAGCTTCCGGCACGTTCGGCACTCTTCCGGGGTCCGCGAACCATTATAACACCGATATTTGGCAAAACCGATTCTACATTCCAATGCGGACTAGTAGTAACATTGCGGCTTATAAATCAATTCGGCTCATTTTGCGATTCAAACGGCCGTTAGACTTTCGCGGATCGGATTTAACGTCCGCCCGAGGTAGGGAGCAACTTTCGACTGACGGGCGGCCGGAATGCCGTGGGGAGTAGAAGGGAGAGGAGGTAGGGGATGCAGGAAACGGTGGGGGACGGGACTGCTGTGACAAGTTTTAACCGGGCGCGGCGATTGTTGTTATGTATATTCTACCAGCTATAGGGCGTTCCATAACAAGGGTTTGAAGGAATATGAAAAATACGAAAACTATATCTATTTAAAAATATTCATGGAAAAACCTGTTTTGGAAATTTTAAGTATCCCTTTCCGCAACTAATGTAAATTGTACAATATGTACAAATTGTTCCGGGCTACAACATGCAGCAAAAAGATCCGCCAGGTGATGACCGACCTCCGATAAGAGAGACCATCTTAAAAAGAAGAAGAAGGCTTTTCAAAATAGCTTCAATTGTTTGTAACGTTGTTTGCAAAATACTATTGTTGTTTTACTAAAATTAATAAAAGAACATCATTTCATATACTTAAGACATCGTCGTTTTATTACAAAATTTAATTATGCATCTCTTTTGTACAACTTGTACATCGAGATTTTATAAGACTAAATATTCTGAAAGCTTTTTAAGAAATCGTCCAATAAATTGGTGCCCAAGAGGGTGAAATTTCTGAATAATTCCGTCGAAAAATTATTTCAATAATTTTATTAAATTTACGAGCGCTTTTGTATCCAGATCGCGTGAAATTCACAATCACATAAAAATTCACCCTGGGAATTTAGGGAAAGTTAATATTCTTCTGATGAACTCGAGGGAAATCTTTTTTTAATTCAATATTTTGGCTGACATTTATTTAAGTTGGACCGATTTCACCTCACTTATTCCCTAGAACACAGCACAACTACGGCATGTTAGATAGGGTAAGAGAAACCGAGCAAGTTGTAAATGATGTAGTAATAATCAGTTATTTTTAATTAATATTTAAGTACCTCCGCTGACGAGGCAACTAAAAAAAGCAGTTTGCAAATCAACTCGCTATCCATTGTACGTAGATGTAAATATGGTAGCCCGCAAACTACACAATTTCTAAAAAATCCGTTGTCAATGGCAACGCAAGCAGTAACTCGCGACTCGCCCTGCTAGTTGCTTTGGCCGGCTGTTGCCAGTTTGCTCGGTTGTAATGGTTGCCCCAGTTTTGTTGTCAGTTTTCTACTTTTTCAATTTGACATACGCATAAGTTTTTTTTTTTTATATGAATACCAAATGCTCCTGTCTGGAGCTAGTGAGACATGGCATCCCCAATTAGAGTATGTCGTTAGGCTGAAGGTAGTGGGGAGGGGAAAAAGATGGGGAATAGGAAGGTGAGTAAGTACTTGGCTATACAGATCTGGTCACCAAACACGGCTAAAGCCATTTCAAGCAACGTTTTAATTCTGAATAGTGCTTTTACATCAGGGCCATTTTGAGAGTATCGTCCACTCTGGAACGTGCCATAAATGTACTACATATTATTTTTAATTATTGTGAAATAACTTATTAGTCAATTGGCACGCCGGGTTCGAAACCGCGAACCTCGGATAGGGAGTCGAGGGCCGTTGAGATAGTGTGTGAAAATGACATAATAATGGAGATTATTTGTGTAGCGTATGTGAATATGTACGTAGATTCAATGTTCCTCAACTGATGTCGTTAGTATAGGTAGTTAAATGTAGCTTTAACGTGTTCAACAGATTTCAGTAAGTTGTAACATATGAGAGAGACAACTGTCGTCGGGTTATAGACCAGAAAGGTTACGAAGATAGACGATCATATCCGATCTATAGGTGGGCACTTTCAGTGGCCATTTCTTCTCCTCCATATAAACATGGAGCGCCCTTTAGAGTAGACGTTAAATCCAGTTAAATATTCTATAAATAAGACGATCATAAACACGACCCGTAATGTAGACAACTGAAGTATTATTGAAACTCACAAACGTAAAATTTTTATTGTTCATCAGAGAAAACAACAATACGCCACAATCTTTTTTTCTCTGACGATTTTAAAAGTCTCTCACGACCGACTATAACTATCTAGGAATTGAATCTAAGAGCTTGGTTTGTCGTTGACCGAGTGTAGCGCCCAAATGAATCTACTCTCTGCATCTTAACTGCTCGACATCTTAACTGGACATAAAGCCTAGCGACATCTATCAATAACAACTGAAACTACGTGTCATTCAAGGACACTACAGTCATCACAGAAAAACAATCTTCATCCTCCAGGCTGGAGCGCGTATCATATCAAATCACTAAAGTAATCTTCCCGCCAATGATCAATTATGATTAATTGACCTTTGAAACAACCACTAATTATTATCATACATTTGGTTTGTTATTTTCTTTTATAAATAAAGGTCACATATTTTAAGTGGATTCAATTACTGGGAGGCCTCACAAGCTGCAGAGATCGACATACAAGGTTGGTGTTTTGTGTTTCCATTGAGATTGTATCAGATTGCTATTTTTTATAATATATTGTCCGCGCAATGTTGATTAAATAATCATCATTTTTTAGTATTACGCTCTGAGTGTTCTGGGGTTATTTACACACCCCAGACTCACATAGTATAATACATATTTATGGTTTACCTCTTTTACTTTAATATAGGTCAAATTTATTAATCCAGATGCATGGTGTTTGAAATAGATAGTACGAAAACACTATGCAGTATAGTTGTGAATGATGAATACTTGGAGCAGGTGGATGAGTTTGTGTATCTGGGAAGTATATTTACGAAATATGGGAAGGCTGTTAGAGATATATAAAGAAGGGTAAATGCAGGTAACTCCATGACTGGAAGACTAGATGCCGTTGGAGCTAATAAAAAAAAACTGTCCAAAGAAGCAAAGCTGACAGTCCACAATTGAGTTCTGGCACCTACCCTAGATCCGTGATCTATTGCAGTGAGTCATGGAGCTGGCAGAAGAAGGATGAAAGAAGACTGTATGCTGTTGAAATGGGATCACTGGGGTGTGTGTGGGATAAAGCCATGAATGATTGTGTCAGAAATGTGGATATCCACAAAGAATGCTAGGCTGATATAAGCGTAATGAGTAAGATTTGAAAAAAGGGCCCGTGGAATAGTAGAGCAAATGAATGAAGAAAGAAGTGTATATATGACACAAGTGAATGGTAAACGAAGTCTAGGACGTCCGAGAAAGACATGGCACGATCAAGTGATTCAGATACTTGAGTGAGCCATGTCAAGAATAATAAAAGAGTGTGAATGAGTCCGGAAGGGCATTCTCAACTAAATTCAAAGAACATATTCAATGTTATAATAATAAAAACACATTTTCAAAACTCGCAGAACATCTCTTGGTGGATAATCACAACCCACATAACGACAAGGGACCTAAACCATTACATGTAGAAAGAAAAGGTCTTCCATTTAATTTACTTGAACTAGAAATTACTAAACGCACGAACGACCCTAATTTAACATTAATTAATAAAGTAAGGAAAATAATATATTTACCTCTTCTAAGTATTTTCACAAAACCTAAACAATATTCATAGCAGTAACGTCATTATTAAATAATTAAGAACACATTTACAAATTTCAAAATACCCATGGGGGAGAATCTATTACTTTCCCAAGAATTCGGTTTAACCGACAATAAATCAATTTACTCACTTTCAAATTGACATTTTAAATAGTATAAATATCGTCGTCTAATTATGAAACACCTCAGTTTGAAAATGGCCTTGTATGCCGAAACAGCTGACACAATAATAAAAACTATAACACTTGCAGAACTTAATAATAATAAATATTATTAAATTTAAAAAAAAAAAATGAATGAGACGATAAATGAAAGCGAATAAATAAATGATGTGCCAAGACCGAGTTTTTTGGTGGCCTCTCTGCCTACCCCTGCGGTTAGTCAGTTAGTTAGATTCAGCGAAACGCCCACAATTAATCATGTTTCCAAATTGTTTAATCACAAAATTGTTAAATTAAACTAGATTTCCCATTTATTTCAAGACAGTTTTGAAGATCCTTCTAAATATTCACATAGGAAATCACACATCCCCGAAGGTCCCCTAATAATTTCCCTTCATTTATGTATTATCTTCTGTGTAGTGTGTAAGCGCTGGGAGCAAACACATCCAATACTACCCTATACAAGTCTTTGTGCAAATTGTATATTCCGATATCTGTGTTTGTAGCCTGAATACTGTTGGGCTGTAAGGCAACTCAGGTTTCTACATTGATAATGCTCGGTTTCATGTTATTGCCTAATGAAGATCCTTCGGCTGAAATGCTTGCCAGAGTTTCGTAAACTTATTTCGGTCCGTAGGAAAACAAGTCTTATAAACAATCATTATCTTCTAAAGGGGAAAGGGATACAGGCTTGTTTAGAGGAAATGAAAAACGATTCTGTTTTCTTGCGTTTTAAGATACTAAATCTTATATAAAAAAATATATAAAAGTTGGATAAAAAATATGAAAGTGAATAAATTTTCCTATAATTTTTGTTTCTGAATCTTTGATTTAAAAAAATGTACATAACATAAATATTTTTGTAATTTAAAACATAAAAACATAGGAATTCCTGTAAAATCAATCATCTCTACACAATTGTACTATATTCTTAAATTCTTTATTTTAACCACCACTGTTTAATATCCAATTATTATAATGCCCACGCACAGGCTTCGCCTTTGTGGGATTTTTTGTTACTCTCTTCATTTATGTTATTATGTATGTACCTACCTGTATCAAAAAATTTATCAATAAAAATAAAAATAAATAAAAAGTCAAATATAAACGAGTAGTACAAATAATTACAAAACTTTTTTCTTTTTTTAAATTGAAAAAATAAATTAAAATTAAAATACCATTAAATTAAGAATACAAAGTGAAGTATTTTATCCTCAGTCCACCTCACTAAATATTCCTGTTCCGAGGTGGACTGCAGGTTGTTGTATGGTGTTGATCATGATTTCCTCATCATTGTTGTTGGTTTCCACGAAATATAAATAAATAAACCAAAAAGTGTTTATGTGAATACACATAAACACTTTTTGATACACAGATAATAATCTGTAGGTTGCGTTGGGGTTACCTTATAATTTTAATTAGTTCCTCATCTTCATGTTTAGTTAGCCATAATTTGATGTCCTTTTTAAACTTTTGTATATCCATGGTATTTTTAATTTCTATCGGAAGGGCATTATATAATTTCGTTGTTAGTTAAATGCACCGATAATTTAATGTTTATGTAGGTGAAACCACTATATATCTAATGCGAACTTTATTATTGTTACATTTTTTCATAGTTACAGTTGAAAATAATATTATATTTACCCACTTTGTGGGTAGGTGTATTGTATATTTATAGGTGGAATTATTTATAATTGCTTAAAAACTGTTCTGACTTATAATATGAAGTACAGTGATATGTCGAGATATTTTATAAGTTTTAGCGCGAGATTAAAGTTATGTTAGGATGATTAAAAAAAAGGGTTTTAATGTTTAAACCCGATCAACATTATTTTTAGCATATAGGTTCATAAACGCGATGACGCTACGTTAATATATAGAAACCAGAAGTTATTGCTAGTGGCAGTCGAAACAGAATGATGGTTGGTTATTTAAACATTTCGACATTGAATTGCGCTGCACTGTGGAAATTGAATAAAAAAAGCCTGCATTTAAAAATCTTATCTAGTGGTTCCTATAGTTTATTAATAAGTAGTACATCTATCAAGATTGGTGTACTGAAAGATTCCCGAGGCCTGTGTGTATGTGATGACAAAGTGTGCGAAAGAATTCTGAGACTTTTTATGATTATCAAGTGTTTGAACAAGAATCACAATCACAGGAGTTTTCTTTTTAATACGAGTACCGCACAGAGTCCCAACTGTTCCCAACCATTTAGAGCTGATGAGACTATGGAATCCCCAATTAGAACATGTTATGCGGCTGAAGGGAAGGGGAAGGAGATGGAAAAGGAAAAGGTATTCTTGGTTTGTATGGGAAGATTATTTTTCACTATGTTCATAGCTATAATTATGATTTTCTTTAACTACGATGTTGACAAGATTGTCATTGAAATGTTTGAGAAGCCATATTGCATGACAATAAAGCAAGGGGTTATATTAGATGTCTAATTGTCTTAAGGTTTGTATGTCGCTAGTATCTACACCCCCCCCCCCCCCCTTCACACGATGAGTGGGTGGTGGCACCACCTACCGTAAAGATGGCTTCACTAAATATCTTATCGTATAGACGCACTGAACAAATATTCCGTAGAAGTGTGATCCAGCTACGGAAGAAAACATATATCACCAATTTACCTAAGACTGATATCGCCAATTTACATAAAGAATCCGACTGATATCACCAATAATTTACGTAATACCTCCGACTAATATCCGTCTGATATCACTAATAATTTTCATTTTAATTATCCCCAACTCATACCACCAATTAACATAAAACCCTAGACTGATATCTCCAATTTACGTGTAATAATTACGTACAATTCCGAATAATATCACCAATAATTTACGTTAGTCCTCCGACTGATATCACCAATATTGAACATAAATTTTTTTTATTTTTTTTTATATTTTTTTTTTAAAGAAAGACATACATTACCGGGTTACGAATAACCCAACAACATTTGAAAATCTCCTACTACCACCACACTAAGCGAAAGATATTGCTTGTGTTGTGATGGAGGACTTAGCCAGCCGAGGGATCGAACACGGAACGCCTGGGTGGGAGCCAAACGCGATGCCCACACAACCACTGACCGGTCTTATATCTCCGATTAATATCACAAATAGTTTATATGAGACCTCCGATTTATATCACCAAGTCCTCCGACTGATATCACCAATAATTAACATAAATCCTCCGACTAATATCACCAACAGTTTATATGAGACCTCCGATTTATATCACCAAGTCCTCCGTCTGATATAACCAATAATTAACACAAATCCTTCGACTAACATCACAAATAGTTTATATGAGACCTCCGATTTATATCACCAAGTCCTCCGACTGATATCACCAATAATTAACACAAATCCTTCGACTAACATCACAAATAGTTTATATGAGACCTCCGATTTATATCACCAAGTCCTCCGACTGACATCACCAATAATTAACATAAATCCTCCGACTAATATCACCAATAGTTTATATGAGACCTCCGATTTATATCACCAAGTCCTCCGACTGATATCACCAATAATTAACACAAATCCTTCGACTAATATCACCAATAGTTTATATGAGACCTCCGATTTATATCACCAAGTCCTCCGACTGATACCACTAATAATTTACTACGAATAATATCACCAATTTACATAAGATCTCCGACTAATAGCACCAATAGTTTTTATGAGACCTCTGATTTATATCACAAATTTACATAAGGCATCCGACTGATATCACAAATTTACATTCGACCTCCGACTGATATCACTTATTTACATTAGACCTTCGATTAATATCGCCAATAATTTACATTAGAACTTAGACTGACATCGCCATTATTTTACGTGAGACCTTTGAATTATATCATCAATTTACATATGACCTTCAACTCCTTGGCCATATTCGGGCAGAAAAAAATATTTAATTAATTTGTTAAAGAGTCGGTCTACTTTAGACTGAAAGATATAATATACAGGAACGCCCTGTTGAAGACGTTGAAATAGCTCTACCAGTGTTTGTTGACCAGATCTAAATTGCCAGGTACTATCCAACCATCTTCTATAACGAATCTGATTCCTTCAGCCTCTAGGCATATCCCAATTGCGAATGCAATGATCCTGCTGTCATCCCACAATTGGGAGCAATTGGGAGATGTAACTCTTGTGAGGTATTCACATAAAAATAAAGAATTTCGATATTTGAACATAGTTGATCATTTTTGTGAGATAGGTTTCACCTTGACTTTCGCAGTAGGTAACAGAGACGGAAGATGAAAGAGACAGAGTGACTATATAAGCCTTTGTAGTAGTTAGTAGCGCTCTCTGCTCCCAGCTATCAGTTTAGACTCAATATACTGTACATACTCGTAGTTACAATAAACCACATTTATAATACACCGTGTACCATTATTATAAATATTTAATAATCATTAAAGATTAACAATTTTTAACGCAAGTAAGAAAAAAATTAGGTTATTACGAGCACACAAACATGTCCACAACACAATTCTATTGATTTATTGCTTCAGTGCCTGAGTATGGAAGGCTTAATTTCAAAGGTATTATCGTGGGGATTTATTAAGTGTAGTGTGTTGTAGCAGATTCAATCTGTTTAGATGAGAAGAGAATTCTATTGAAACTACCAATCCTGTGAAGAAGTTTCAATTTCGCCATGCTGATTTAGATGGAATTTTCAACCGCAATGTAAATATTATGTAGACGTATTCGTCGTGATTTGTAACTACGACAGTCTGTCAATGATTTATCTAAATAATTTAGACAAATTTGAAATACAACCAACAATTTTTTTAAATACGCAAACCAAATCTAGAAACTGCCAACTTTAGCATGAATGCAGTTTTATTTATTTTGTTAATAATTTTATAACAAACAAAAAAAGCAATCAAGATAAACTGTCACAGATTTCTTAGCCGTAAAATTAATATATTTCTAATATAGTGTTTATATGCGTTCACACTTTTCTGATGTTTTTTTTTTGTTTGTAACCAACAACTTTATTTTAATTCTAATCAAGCGAAATGATAGATAAACATTTATTTTATATAGTTCATACTTTTAATATCGAAAATACGTCGCTCTACTTCCCTTTTTTCTTCTAACAGACCATTTTTCGTGAACTTTATTTAAGTATGCAATTGTTCTCAAAAAGCCTTTATTTATACGAAATCGTTCAAACAAAAATTATAAAATGCTATTTAAGGGGTTTTCAAATCGCACTTGGTTATACGTCCTCCAAAATTTATGTGCTTTATTTAAAAAAAAAACATTATAGCGCCATTTCTCCCGATTTACGTTTTGGTCTGTTGGATAAAAACGAACTGAAGCGACGAATAGTAATTTCATAAATCTTGCTATGAAATTAGTAAATTTGAAGGGTACACGCGGTGCGGTTTGTCCAGGTCTTGCGTTTGCCCACCATCTGCGTGACGGGCTGGATTAGAGAGAACAGTTGAGGGAGACTCTTTGACCTCTCCAGTCGGACTATTTGGACCCATTCATCGCCTTGCAATGCAGTGAGAGGAATGCATTTATTAGTCCATCCTGAATACATTGACCTCAGATTCCTACCCACCCATCAAATCTTGTCATTCCCAGAATTTCTTTTCATTTTTTTCTTAAAAAAAATTATCCACGCAGCAAAGCCAAAGATGACAAGGTTTTATTTTTAACATTATCTCCACACAGAAAGCCCTGAGTAAAATAATTTCCCTTATGACTTATGTCATCTGTGAAAATGCTGTGAAAACACAGGAGGCCCCACGGACAATAATTTCCCTCGGGGCCTATGTCATCTGTTAAGATGCTGTGTGGAGGGTCTATTTGAGGAGAGGAAGGAGTGAACATGGGTCTGGGTCATGGGGAACACAGTCTTAGATACGACCCGTTCTCATGTGTTAAATGACAACCGTGTACACACGTTGGGCGCGCGTTTGGTGTATTTCCCGACTATGCACAGGTGCCGAGGAGTTCCATGATTCTAGTTCCTCGGAGCATCTTCCATTGAAATACCGGTAGAACAAGGACAGCATTCCCACTCTACGCCTGTGCTCTAAAGATTGCAACCCGTTTGTCAAGACGGGAGAATCTATCAAACGGATCGCCCGTTTCTGCACAGAGTCGAGGGTTTTTTTCAAGTATTGTGGGGCTCCAGACCGGAGGTGGCCGCCAAATTCAACCGTGGAGCGCACCTGCGATTTGTACAGGGTTAGCAGTTGTGTACTTGTTAAGATAAGGGAATCTATTAAACGGACCCAAAGGTTTTTTCAGATATTCAGAGGCTCCAGACCAGAGTTAACTACCAAACTCAACAATGGAGCGCACTTGCGATTTGTACAGACGTTATACCAGACGAGGTGAGGTACACAAGAACTATAATTAGAGAACTATAATAGAATATAACTGGAGGTCCCGATCCATTGAGGCGCCAAATGTAGCTCCCTTCACCACGTGTGGAGGAAGAACGTCGTCTGCTTGCCGCTGTAGAGCTGGTCCGAGTGTCCTAGTGGCTGTACCTTTGACGAAGCTGGGTCTGAGCTGGGAAAAGAATGTGAGGTAATCCGAGGTCCAGGGTAAAGCGATGGTCAGTAAAGGAAAGAGGCAAGTAGAAGCAAAGTAGCAAAGTTGGAGCGAGGTAGAACGGGCAGGGCAGAAGAGATGTTAGATCGTGTCGGCTGTTAGAGTGAGACTGATTTGAAAATGGCCTAGCGGGCCTTATATATAGCGGGCGGCAACACTGCAGACGCACTCGAGTGCGTTGTCCCTGCTGGTAGAACACTCTCTGCGCTGCTAGCCCTTCCCTCACCCCGACGATGTATTTATTAAAAACACATATCAGTCATAATTATCTTAATTATCTTAATCTAACAAATACAAAATAATAAAATGACATCAGTGCGTCCGTCACAGACGTAATATTAAAAAAAAACTAAACGTTGGTTCTCTGTGATGCCTCTTACATTATAAAAATAGATATTCAGATTTTTTGTAGTATATTTAAAGTAAATGCTTTAAAGGAGAGGAAAAAATGTTTTTTTTACAATCAAATGCGGGTATCCCCTATTGAATCTTTTAATTCCAATAAATTCTATCGTTGCAATACGGGAATACCCGCTGAACAAATTGCTGAGCCATTCCCGCGCGCTATTTGCATCGCAAATGTCCGAGTAACGATATCGGAATAAATTTGAATATAAATAAATGTGTTCATCCTTTTGCTACATTTCCCCTTTTATGTTAAATGTTAGATAATGATATTAACAATCATTTAAAAGGATCGTTTTTTTGACCCAGCTTTTAAAAAACAAAGGACATTATTATAAGGTTGATTAAATTTAATCTTAAATAATTAAATGAAACAATATAACTTAGTTACAACCATAGATTTATTTAGTTAAACGCCGACCGGTTTCGGAACAACCGTTCCTTCTTCAGGGCAAACATATAATGATGACAATTACAAAATAGTGGGTGGGTACAATTTATCAGTAGGTGTTGTGGTAGGGGTGGGGGCGTGGCTAGTAATTAATGAAGGGTAAGAGGGGACAGAATGGACATCGAATGGGAAGAGATTTAATATTGGGCTATAGGTTAATATTTTTTGATTATTGATAATCGACTCATTAATTTTAAGGGATTTTTTTTTATTTCTAGAGCTTCTAAGTTATCTAAGCGTTTTCCTTTATTATTAATATGAAGAATATTTATCCCTATATTTTATTATAAAATTGATAATTTAATTATAAAATGGATAACCACAAAGTGATAGCTAATTTCAAAAGTATATATTATTCTTAAATGATTATATAATTTAGTTGTGATACATTTGATCATACCAATTGGTAGAATGATGTCAGACGAAACACGATGACTTATGAATCAGACCCAAGTGATCTAGAAGTCAAAACATAAAAAAAATAATTTAGTTCAAATACAGTACAGGTATATAGGTACAATTGTAAACTGAATCGAAACTTAGAGTTTGACAAATTTGGGAAGGCCATCTAATATTTTTGGAAATATTTGGCAACCTAGGCTGAATTTATAACGTAAATGATACTCAGAACTCAAGCGACAAATACAGGCTTTGTTAAGTGGGATACCGTCGTGGTAAGTTAAAACACAGTGTCTTTTTTTGAGACTCTCAGCAAAGACATTGTATTTTTACTAACCATGACAGTTGATCCAGAAATCACAACCCTTGTTTTTAGGCAAATAAGATTATAATATAAATATCTTTTCGCAACTATATAAATCTCCCTTCCTCCACCCAACCTGCTATCCATGTAAATATCCTTATCTGACAGTGTGTGGCCAATTTACCTACGTTTGACATTTGCATCAATAAATCATGGAATAATAATACTAAATAATACGAAGCACGCACAATGAACCACTCTCTCAGTGCATTTTCATATCGGGTCAATTACGAAATCTGGTCAGTGACCATCTTATACCGTCTTAGAGTTTATAATTAAGAAATCTTTTATGTGTGATTATTCAGTGTATTATATCCTTCACGCCATAAGAAAGTTTATTATCAACAAGAATATGAGTGGACAAGGGTAAGTCAGTTATTTCAGTCAATCGGCTGCCACTCGACCACGGTCGGCCGTGGTCGAGTGGCAAGACACTTGACTTCCAATCGGAAGGTCGCGGGTTCGAACCCGGCAAATAAATTTTATTTGATTAATTTGGGTTATTTGATAATTCATTAATAAAAATAATTTATATACTGTATTTGTCACACGTTCCAGAGTGGAAGATTCTCTCAGTATCACCTTGGTGTAAGACCACCATTCAGAATTGAAAGGTTGCTTAATAATGGCTTAACCGTGTTTATTGACTAGATCTGAATAGCCAGGTACTTACCCACATTCCTCTTTCCCATCTCCTTCCCTTACCCACTTACCTTCAGCCTCACAACATGCCATAGTCTCACTGGCTCCAGACGGGAGCAGTTGAGACACTTGTGAGATATTCTTTATAAAAAAAATCATTCTGCTCTCCTTCTACCAAGTTAAAAACCGTGTTTAAAAAATATATAATATTATATATCCCGTTGAAAAACTTAACTTTTGAGATAATG
This sequence comes from Limnephilus auricula, assembly GCA_951813805.1. Taxonomy (NCBI): domain Eukaryota; kingdom Metazoa; phylum Arthropoda; class Insecta; order Trichoptera; family Limnephilidae; genus Limnephilus; species Limnephilus auricula. Next base: position 20,176,809 of record OX638406.1, read on the forward strand.
TCCCATTGTATTTGTTTCTCACCAATATAATTTAGCGGTATATCTAATTTTCCGTGTCTAATACTAGATTGTTGTCAATAATAGTGAACTGTGAACAGTGGTTGTAATTCTGAGACTCTCTTGTATTTGCTCAAACAAACCTAGAGAGGTCCAGGATACCTCAAAGCACAATCACATGGAGTGACCTTTGGTGCGAATCAGCTAACTAGAGCTATCTGTGTCTGTTTCCTAAGGGGTGGTAACGCAGAAACAGAAATTAATTAGTAATTAGTGGAAGATTAAGAGGTTTCAAAGAAAAAACGATTTTACGATTATTTTAAAATACTGACTGACAAAAACTCTTATTTTGGTTCTATGTATTTTTCAATTTAAGTGGAAATTCATAAATATTTTCAAAATATTTAGATGTATTTTTTTTCCTTTTTTTTACATTTGCTATATTCTTATTACTCATATAATCAAATTATATAAAATTTATTTTTATACCTAAAAAGTAACCAACAGTAGTCAAATAAAACAAACACGGAAAGCTTAAAGTAAAAATTTGTCAGTTTGTACAAAAAGTGTATCCAATTTTTTTTATTGTTATAAAGTTTGATTTGTAGAATACCATTTTAATTTTTTTTTTTTTTAAAACAATAATATATTTTTTATTTATAACAAAGTATTGCTATATAATTTAGACAGCTGTGCTAGACAGTATAGAATTATTTTTATGTATATTGTCAGTTGCGAGTGTACTGAATATTGAAAAAAGGGATTTCATTTGAAAATTTATATGATTTTTTAAAAATTAACTTAATTATTAATCGTTGAACTATTTTAAGTTGGATTTAAAATATTACCAAATGTTCCTCCCCAGCCAATAATACCATATTGCGATATAGATTGAATAATTAAAAACAGTGCATCCTTTTTAGGTTTTCTAGTCTAAGACTATTTCTAAGTCCTATTGATATAAAAATACATTTCCAAATTATTTTCACAAGATCATAAAAATGTATTTTCCATTTAAAATGTTGATCTATATTTTCCTCAAGATATAAATATCAATATTTTAAATAGAAAATACATATTTAAATAACATTTACATAAATTAAACAATAATCGAAAAAACCTGCTATCTTTTAAGAAATTAAAAGTTCAGATTGAGTTTAAAATGTCGTAAAACTATTACGAAAAATCATTCGCATGTGTAAAAAACCGTAGCAATGACGAAATCAATCGACAAAAATACTTGGTATTAAATAGCAACAATCTATTTCGCTATACAAAGTGTTTCTTGATCCAAACACAAACATAGTCGCCAGTGGAGTATTATTTACTTCATACAGTGGGTACCGTAGACATTCAATTTAATAGACCAGCCAATAGGGGAAAGGGGAATAAACCATATTGTGTGACTGTACCTTTTCTGAGATTTGTCAATAAATGAATCTAACAGTATACAGGCAACACAAATTGCCGAATTACTATTCAAAAAAAAAAAAAATAATAATAAAAAAAAAAAAAAAAAAAAATTCTCGAGAATTAAATCTGCTTGCAAATTACTAGTCCTTCTTATAATGACGCGCAAATTGCTGGCTACGTAACAAATGTAACTACAAATCCGAAAATCGGGTTAATAAAAGAATGGGCACGTTCCAAAAAAAAATATTTAGTTGCACTATTCAAGTAATTATCAACTATTAAATTTGTTATAATTATTTGTCCACTTCACTTAATGTTACCGTCGCTACGCTAAGCAACTCCCACAAAGTCCCACATTTTTTTCTGTGCAGGTTATAGTTATTTCAGTTTACACTCTTCGGCCGTCAATGTACCACCGATTATCGTAGTTTATTCAAAGCATTCTCGAATCTTCCTGGTGCCAAAAATATGGTCACGTGGTTTGGCTCCAGCTCGTCGAAGTAATACACAATTTATGTTAGAGCAAGTAAGTCTATTAATTTGGATGTCTATAACGTAAACTGTCACTGGTCTATAATAGATGTTATACTCCACACAGTTCCTGATCCATAGCCGTCTCAACTCTATTAGTATTAGCGTGTGCTTCACATGCCGGGCTAATGGACTGGCGTCACCGGCCAAACCCCTTTGGCCGTTGGTCTATTGTAACAAACACACCCGGCTAAGGTTTCAGGGAATATTTCATTAGGCCTATCGTTGTTTAAGATTAGGTAATACTCTACCCCTTGCCTACTCCTAAATTCATTACCAAGAAATTAGCTTCTTGTATCAAAGGCAATGTGATAGTTTTTTATTTATTTATTGACGATACAAAGATTTAACAACAGAATAATGAAGAAGAAATTATTAATAAAAAAATCATGTACCTAGTGTTATTTAAATTATGTGTTCTTGTATAAGATAATCTATTAGTGTCAACAGCAAAAGCTTTGGAGCATGAGCTTAGACGTCATTAATTTTGTGCAGTGATTCTTGGTTTATATTTTCGATTTTTATACTCTACTAGCTGACCCGGCAAACTTCGTACCGCCTCAGAATCAATAAATGTTGTGTTTAATTTATTAGCTGTTCGAATTGATTCAAATTATGTCGATAAACGGACATTATTTGAAAAGCCGTTCCATACAAAATATATGAAAAAAAAAATTTTCTTCATAATTATTTTTACCGTGATTTTTTCCGACGTTTTAATAAAGTTATTCTGTTAATCGGGACGAAGACAAATCCAACAAATCAAAGATCATGAAAATAGGTCCAGCCATTCTTGAGTTATAAATGGTGTAACTAACCCGACTTTGTTTTATATATTAAGATTGTGCATGTATTGTTTGCTCACAGCAGCGCCATATGATTACCTGATTACGATTACTATTGCGACCCTATGAAATAACAAGGTTCCAACTGGCAATTTCAGCTGATTTGATTTATTGATTGAATAAAGTTCCTACTGTTCTAATCTTCTACCATCCCAGCAGGCGTAAAATGTTGCTTGTATCGTGATATAGACCCTAGCCAGCCAAAGAATCAAACACACAATGCCTGGGTTGGAATAAAGACGTGATTCCACTGTCCGGTCGATTACTAATAAATTTACACGTAGATTGGTAAACCGACAAATTTGGTCGACATATTGACAAAAAATGAAACAATTTACTCAAAATTCATTAGACATATAACTGTTAATATAAGTGTTATAACTCCATTAGAAATATCTTTTCCCTTTGATTGAAGAACACGATTGAATTGAATCCCCTTCTAAAAACCCCTCGTGATCAATTTCCCGGGAAAATAACAGAATCAAGACGGGACCCAGACCTAAAACAATAAAAATCTGAATAAAAGCAGCGATCTTCAAAAGAATTCCAGACAAATTTACCTGAAGTAATAAAGTGCGGGCAGCCCGCACCGTGAATTTCAATCAGGACCGAAAACTTTATAGTGAAAGAACATTTTCGCCGAAATGTAAAGTTTATAACTCATTATGATCCAGAAATTTACTTGTGTTTGAAGCGGACGTCTTATTACAATGATTTCAGACCAAGCTGTGAATGTTTTTACAAGGTTTGCTTTTGCGAACAATGGAAAAAGTGTGGGAGGAGATTTTTTATGGGTTTATTAAAAAAATGCTTGTGGGTTTGTAAAAAACGAGATCGTATGTTTTGGAAGACAATCGTTTTATTCACATTTGAAAAAAATAACAGTGAAAAATCATTACTTTTTATACGCTAGTCTCTTGCAGACTAGGCGCTTTCACCAAGATCATCTTAGTTACCATTTATGGATAATCAGCACCCCTGGTATAAATTGACCGGTCAGTGGTTGAGTTTTCATCGCGTTTGGGTCCCACCCAGGCGTTCCGTGTTCGATTCCTCGGCTGGCTAAGTCATCACAACCCAAGCAACATCTTCCGCTTAGTGTGGTGGTAGTAGGAGATTTTCAAATGTTGTTGGGTTATTCGTAACCCGGGAATGTTTGTCTTTCTTTTTAAGAAAAAAAAAATCATCCCAAGTGGTTTGCTACGTTTGGTGAATGGGGTACTCGGGGTGACCTTTGTCTTGGTCTTGGGGGCATATTCGTTGCTCGGCCACCTCCTGCGTGACGGGCCGGATCGTAAGAGACTGGTTGAGGGAGACGTTTTTTAGTTCTCCAGCCGGACTCTCTCGACCCATTGCCTTGTACTGCAGTGAGAGGGATGGATTCATACGTCCGTCACTTTGACCCTCAGTCCTACCCTCGTACCTTTTTCCTTCGAAGAACTTCCTCTTTTCCCTTTTCTAAAAAGACTCTTCATACAGCATCCACAAATATGGCAAAGGCGCTGTGGAGAATTATTTTCTTCAAAGGTTCCTGTGTGGAGCTAATTAATTAAAAAGTGAATTCTTTAAGAGTTAGGATTGTGAGCTTTATGATATTGTGAGCTAATGTTAATAAAAACGAATTCTAATACAACCAAAGAATTTTATATTTAAGTACACGGAGAAAAATCTTATTCGAAAAAACGACCATTTTAATAGAAAAAACGTGACTGAAGTTCTTACGAACCAATTAACAGTGTTTCAATATTTATTGGCGGGAAAATGTAAGAATAATTTGTTGGTATACGTACGAAATTACGTATACCAACAAATTATTCTTAAATGTTCCCGCCAATAAACATTGTAACCCTGTTAATTTGTTCATAAGAACTTCAGTCCCGTTTTTATTATTAAAATGATCGTTTTTTCGAATAACATTTTTCTCTGTGTAGTGTCGCCATCATCGATTTGATTAGTCCTTTCGACTTCTAGGTCGTAAGCAGGTTAATGACATTCAAGTAACCGGGCTTCTTGTATAGGGCTAGCATATTCTTCAATATCGACTAACCCTTTACAATTCTAAATTAGTTCGTAAATTGAATTTTGGCTGTAGCCCTAAAATATATGATATACCTACTTATTTGGTAATGTTCAAAGGATGGCAATTCGTCTGATTGATATTCCGTTGATAACAAACCGATTACCATATCATAGCATGCATAAATAATGCATAGACGCAATGCAGAGTCGGTTCTACAGACCTTTCAATTGAGTCTCAAAGGAGCCAGCAACGTTGATCCCCTGTGCAGATTTGGGACACGAGAAGATGTTGGCTTCAAGAGAATTGCATGTTTCTTCGACTTCTGTATTTGTAAGTTCTACCTGTATCTTTTTCTCTTCCTTCATGTAATCCGGACGTTTTCAATTCCCACAATAATAAATCCCATCCAACAGCACCTTACCTTCAACCTCCTCAAAACAATGCTCAATTGGTTGAAAATATTGTTTCTCTGTCTTTACACTTTGCAAGCTCTTAAAGAATAAAAAAAAATTACGGTTATTGAAAAAATGTGATTCTTTTATTTCAACAACATACCTCATATTACAAACATCGAATGCCACCGTATTCGAGTGGGCAAGGCTCTCGACTTGGAATCCGGAGGACAGGGGTTCATATCAGGGCACAACATGTACCAATGTATTATGTAAATGGTACAACAATATTAAGAATGCGATAGTTTAAATGCATATAACTAGCGGCATGATAGATATATTCATTACCTAAACTGTGCAGCCGATGCAATAATGTTTATTTGACTAATAATTTGTGTTATTTTACAATTTTTCTCATTAAAAATAATATGTAGCATATTTGTGACACGTTCCAGAGAAAAAAGTTACTCTCAGTATTACCCTTGCGTAGATCCACCATTCAGGACTGAAACGTTTTTTGAAATGGCTTTAGTCTATTATCTGAAAAGCCAGGTACTTCTCCACCTCCCTCTTCCCCTTACCTCAACTTCAGCCTCACAACATACTCCAAATGAGGATGCCATAATCTCACTAGCTCCAGACAGGAGCAGTTGGGATTCTTGTGAGTATTAATTATATAGATAAGAAAACAATTAAAAAATCAACTGATTTCAAAAATCGATCTACAATGTTCGTATCTGCGAATGAGGGCTAGCAAATAATGGTATCGTGATGCAGCAAACGGCCTTCCAACCACCCTCCATTCTGAATCTACCCTCTCTGAGACCTAACAACCAATTCTCACTCCATTACGACCTTATACACAGAGCCTCTGCTAGGGGTTGTTTCAGATTATGAAGAAATAAGGGTGGAGTATACGTTAAGTGGGGTTAAACGAAGGTTTCTTATTAATTTGCGATGATTTTATTTTATTGATTGAATAGAAACCTACATATACATCTACCTAGAAAAATTTTAATAGTGTTTTTTTCATATTAAGTAACCCAAGTGCAAAATAATACGACTTTCTTGAATATTTATTTATATGTAATTTCGTACTTATACCAACAAATTATTCTTACATTTTCCCGCCAATAAACATTGAAACACTGTTAATTTATTCGTAAAACTTCAGTCCCGTTTTTATGAATAAAATGATCGTGTTTTAGAATTGCGTCCAAACACATTCTCTTGCGATAACAAGTTTCCATCTTCAAATTGTTGAAACTTAGAAAACAAACCAAATATTATTACATTTATTAAAAAGTGATTACGCTGAAAATACCTATTATAATTCAATTACCCTTTGGTTTAAGAACGTTGCATGCAAAAAACGTGACATTTTGCCAAAAAAATAATTAAAATAATCAGAAAAAATCCCGTTGCTCTGAGTTAGCTAATATTAAGAGCAAGAAAGTTAATTTTTTTTTCTTCTTTTGTTTGGCCATTGCGATGTGTCTTTTTCCTTATTAGGTTGTTAAAGATAAAGCTGATTCAAATATAATGAGTACTGCATGTTCACTTTTTCATAAATTTCAAGTGTTTGCAAACCTTTATCTCAATATCTCAGTTGTAGTAATATATAATATTGTTAGGTAGAACCAGCTTTTTCCAGGATACGATCTAATGATGCAGGGGTTACTATCTATAGCAATAAGAAAAGGCTCTAGCATCGGGGCTACATAGAAGCCCATCCAAATATATTGTAACAGTTTTACTTGTTACCCCATCTAATTCGGATGTTGACTCATGAAACGCCGCGTTGTGTGAGCCTGTTGCTAGCTTCAGACGAGACAGCGGCGAGATCTATGATCTATGATCAATGACCGTGACGAGGCACTCAACGGATTTTTGGTGAAGAGACAGGAGGTTTGCTGGAACCTGGAAGCTCCGGCTGACATCGTGTGGTGTTAGATCCTTTTACTGGTTTTAATTGTAGTTTACATAATGTAGTTAAATTTAAGGTCAAGTTTTTAGACTGGCCTGGCGCCCGACAATTTACAAGATTAAGGTTAGTACCCGTATTAGATAATATGGTCATACATCACTGATTCTTATTGTAGAATGATTTGCTAATTTCATTACCAAAGTGATTCCTATCGAACCTTTGACCACGTCCTGAGTTATAATGCTTTAGAAATAAACTTTAGAGTCTCATGTTTTGCAAAACTTTATTTAATCTGTTACTGATTACCTACAATAAATGTTAAAGTTGAACATTTGGTTTCATTTGATTAACCCGTGATTCACTGGAGAATGTAGTCACTGGGATTATAACTTAAACATATTATGCAAATGTTATAAGCTACAATATAAGACTTCCAAGAAGTTTCTCGTCTTGTATAGCGTTATCAGATTCTTCAAAAGTGATCAGCTGCTAACCTTGTATAAATCTCAAGTGCGTTCAACTATTGAATTTGGGAGCTACCTCTGTTCCCAAAATACTACATAAACCTACCTGATTCCGTGCAAAGGCAGACTGTCTGATTGATAATCCATTGTTGTCAAACCAATTGCCATATTATCTAATGCACAAACGCAATGTAAACATGCTGAGTCTGTTCTACAGAAGCCTAATGAGCAAATGAGTTTGCTGCATTGATCCCATGTACCCGGTGCATACACGTAACACAAGCGGAACTCCAGTGGATACTGACGTTCAATGGTAAAGCGGCATGATAATTCTATGTCCTTAGCTTTTGAAGTATTTGTATGATTTTTGTGAATAGTCAAAAATCTAAACCGTTGTTGTGGAGTTGTAAAACTTGTTTTAGTTAAAAAAACTCTTTGTAAAATTTGTCAGTAACTTTTTTAAAAGATTCAACGAAATATTTTTTTTTTCAATCTTCGCAAAATCACTTTGTGGCGTCATTTTGAATTAAATTAAAACAAATAACTTTGTATTAAACCACTATTATATAATCACAATTACCTACATGTTTCAAAACCGATGGTTTCTTCGTCAGGGTAGTAATGACATTAAATACACAATATAATAATTACTTGTTTTATTATACAATTACTCTGTATTATGAATTAGTCATTACTACCCTGACGAAGAAACCATCGGTTTTGAAACATGTAGATAATTGTGATTATATAATAGTGGTTTAATACAAAGTTATTTGTTTTAATTTGATTCAATGACAGTTGATCTCCTGTCAGTAACCCTCTCGGTATACTTACATACAATATGCAGTCAGGGAAAATACTCTAAACCAACTTACAATATAACTAAGTGTCCCCGAAGAGGTGTGTAAATAAGATGTACCGCCGAATAACATAAGTATAAAACATATTTTCATTAAAATGCATCAAGTAAAAAAATCAATTTATATGAATACCGCACGATAGACGTAATTGCTCTCGTCTGGAGCCAGTGAGACTATGGCATCCTCAAATGGGGCATGTTGAACGTAGTAGAGAGGGAATAAAATGGGGAAGATTATGGTTGGGAACTCCTTGGCTACTCAGATCTGGTCACCAAACACGGCTAAAGCCATTTTAAGCAACGTGTCAATTCTGAATAGTGGTTTACACAAGGGCGATTCTGAGAATATCTTCCAATATATTAAAACTGTACATGCTAAAAATCGACACATAAATGAATATGTTTGATTTTTACACCAAATTATTATTGAAGGTATTTTTGATGTTGATTTTAGTTTTGGAAATGGAAGTTAATGCACAAAAAATTTTAATTTTATAATAATTATGATTTCAGGGAATTAACTGTTAGATCATCTTTTTTAATAGTTCTTACATAGAAGTCTTCTCCGCGCCCCACTAATCCAGTTTAAAAAAAAATCGTGAGTTACGCAGTGAAATTTGATGTTTCTTTTGCAGCCTCGTGTCACTCCATTTATTTACCGGAACAGAACCCTGATCCCCGGCATAAGGAAGAAGAATGGCTGCCATGTCCCAGTATACAGTGTACCTACCAGTATTCTTGTGTCCCATGTACCGAGCCCCCAGGGGAGACGGTGCGCGCCTCCGGTTTGTTGTCACTTGAACCATTTTTCATAGAAATATGTCACAGAAAGTTATTCAAAGCTTTCCCTTACCAATAACACATCTGTCAAGTGTCAACCGTAGCGTGTAGTACTGTTCGCGAAATAAGGTGTGGCTTTTACGAAAATAGCATACGCACTAATTTGTTTTATCATTTAAGCCAAATTTACACAAAAGTATTGCGAAATGAATAAACGAATTGAAGATTTTATCTGTAAATCAATTTTAATCGAAAATATATATAGCACATTCTATAGAAAAGTGACGTAAGTCAAAATTTTCTGCTTTACATTTTATTTCTGAAAAGTAAAGTGATTTTGATTATCTATGCCCCACAAAAATTGTATTTAGGTTAGATCACTCCATCTCCGCATTATGTCGCTAGTATCTCTTTTCGACGGGTCCGCTTTTTCATAATTTATGCTCCTTTTTTTGCTAATCTAATTTGTTTTATCATTAAGCCAAATTTACACAAAAGTATTGCGAAATCAATAAATGAAGTGAAGATCTAATCTGTTTTAATCAAAATACATATAGCACATTCTATAGAAAAGTGTCGTAAGTCAAAATTTTTTGCTTTACATTTTATCTCTGAAAAGTAAAATGATTTTGATTGTCTATGCCCCACAAAAATTGTATTTAGGTTAGATCACTCCATCTCCGCTTTACGTCGCTAGTATCTCTTTTCGACGGCGCCGCTTTTCTTCATTTTCTTTTGCTCTCCTGTACAATTAACTTTTTGATTTATGACTTTATACTTTACTAGTCTAAGAATAATAATAATCTAAAAATTTTATCCTCAAAGACCTACGTACCTTGGAGCTTCCAAACTGAAGAGAACTAGTACAAAACAGAGATAAGTGGAGGAAGACTCTCGAGGAGGCCAAGACCCACCAAGGGTTGTAGGGCCAATTGTGATGATGATGATGACTTTACTGATCTTTAACCAAACGGAGGAAATGACAAAGATGTTAGATGGCATTATAAAAAGGAATCTGATATAATAGGTCTTTGGACTCCGCGTCAAATGATGTACATAATGATGAAATAATTCAGAAACTCAGCTATATACGCTTGGAACTTAACCGAGATTTAGCCTAGAGACGGGAAGATCCAAAAATCTTGCAGTTTCTAGTTTTAATAATATGGTGCATAACTCCATTGGCAGCGGATTCCACTAGGTGTGCCATGGCTTGTACTGAAATCAGAAAAAAACGGAAACGGTAGACGCCCTTAATAACTGATGTATTGAATTACCCTGTATTATGATGAACATTGTAATATTTTATTGAAGAAGAAGATAATACTAACAAACCTAAACGAATATATGAAACATAACAAGATACCAAAAAAGATAACGGTCACAACTAGAACTCGACCGCAGATCTCTCATATTACCTCGACGATAGCCCCAACCATCTCGGCCATTGAGATCTCTTAATTTGAAGTCGTATTTGTCAATCTCATATTTAAATTCTGAATTGACAATATTTTTTTCGACAATTTTTTTTTAATAACTCCTATTTTTTAAATATTTCGGTTAAGACGTTCTTCAAAACGTATTACTTTTCCGAATACATATTGAAAAAATTAACGCATTCCCGTTAATTTGACAGAGTTGCACACACATTACTGAATAATTACATAGCTGAAATATTCAATTTTATCTTCAATTCCGTAATTATTTTACTGGAATTTAACCGATTCAATTAATTCCTTTTAATGACAAGAACAGTTTCACAAACATGAGGCGCAGAATTATGAAGAGTGGAGAGCCTAGTTCTTCAGGTTAATTTATGTGCGGGTCACAGTCCGGATCAATGAAGAAATAACTAAAGGTGAAAAAAATTTACTGTCTATATTATATTTCACTGATCCATGTTCCAAAAGTGTATCGAAAAATCTTTTTAGTAAAACACAATTGTTTACAGAGGTCATAACTTCTCCGGCCGATAGCTTATTCTTGACGCCCTTCACTTCTACTTTTCATATTTTCTGAAGGAACTTGTCAAGGCTTTTGTTGGAAAAACTGTTTCTGGACAATTAATTCTTTTCTCCCTTAGAAGAGCCTTTTCTAGTTTTATTCGCGCTTTATGCGATCAAATAATAAACCAACACGAAAGACATTTCGTTTGTTTGGAGCCTTATTTATCACTTTGGCAAAATATCGGTGACACGTAATTGAATTAAAATTCTGCCTAAGAAACTTGAATAAGAATACTTTCGAAAGTTTAACAAAGCATTGAGGTTATCGTAAGTTTTAATCAGTCATAGTTTTAATACATTAACACCTATAAAAGAGTAACTTTATTTTCAGTTGTCAAAGCTTAACAACTTTTAGAAAATTAAACTGTGTCTTGCTAATTAAAAACCCATTTTAAAAATCTTCTAATCGAATGTTGCTATTGAAGGTACTGTGAATAACTATTAAACATCGAAATAATTTTAATAAAAGGATCACATTATCATGCACTCTTAGAAATAAGTTAAAGCCCAGCAGCTCGTTGATATTGGAGTCATCTGCCTAAATTTATCAATGTTTACCTTTCGACGATTTTTTCTTTAATTTTTTTTAAATTTTTTTATTTATTTAATATTTAAAGGTTTTTTTACAATAAATACACAATTTTTACATTTTATACAGTGGTAAAATAGTGGATAACAATAGCTTTTCCTCACCACAAAGAGACAAGGCTCTTGTGTTTGGTGAGGGAATTTTAGTTCAATTATATAATATCATGTGTGAAAGTAAATAATACAATATGGCAAAAAACAAGGGATAATTAAGAAAATGCAAGATTTATCAATAAAGGATTTGAAAGAAATAATAATAATAGTGAGATATGGACTCTTATAGTAGTTTTAGGTATTTTTTTTAATTTTTGCTGAAATTCCTGAATATTTTCGATAACTTTCAGATGTAATGGTAGTTTGTTATAATATGTTATACCTAGATAGAGATAAGTATTTTTTGTGTGCTTTGTACTAAATTTAGGAATTTTGATAGTATTCTGATATCTTGCTGATGAATGGAATGGTAAGTTATTTAACTGTACTTCTTTGTAAATTTGTAGAATTGAATATTTTTTATATATTTTGTCAATTGTAGGTACATTGAATATTGAAAAGAGAATTTCAGTAGAAAATTTGGATGGTTTTTCCAAAATTACTTTAATTATCAATCTTTAATTATCAATTACTTTAATTATATGTCTTTTAATTACAATACATGTCCAGGAGGTGAAATCGATAATTTTACAATATTGGATCAATAGGCGATACTTTCAATGATTGTATGTCGATGTACAGAGCACGGTTTCGCTTTTGACAGTCGAACTGGTATTGACATGGTTTAAATTAGAAATCGATAAACGCTGGCTAGACTGAACGTATTTTCTATGAATTAATGAATTTCTATGAAGAGATTACGAAACATCAAACGACGTTAAAATATTATCAAATTGGCAATGTTGAATTGTAAGACATACTTAAAGTCTTACAATTACATTGTCAGTCCGATTTTATTTTTTGACACTAAACGGGAGTTAATTAGTGAATGAAGTTTTACTCACGTTTCAACAATTTTTATTTATCAAAGATCGTACGGAAAAAAAATAATTGCGTCTATGATGCATTATTTCAGTCTACGGATCGCTTATACCAATTCTGTCATTTCTAAGAGCTTCGTAAGTTCAGTATGTTCATTAAATAAGCCAGTGATTTTGCATAACGAAAGACATAATTTAAAAAAAAATGTATATTCATAGAACCGAAAGTTATCTGATACTATGGAGGCCACGCTAAATTTCAACAATTGTCGCGTCGGCGTCGGTCGGAATATTTGTTAACAATCGTAGACAGTGCTTGCAAATATTGATAACAACTGACTGCAGGTGTGCTAGCACGGTCGCTTGATATGAAGTTACCGACCGATTGTCGGTAACTTCTCATCGTTCCCTAGGACAACTGCAGATCTCAAACGTACAAACGATAGTTGATATCGAATATATTAAGGACACTTAGTCATTGTGAACTGTCACCTATTCGTTTGCGATCTGCAGTTGTCGTAGGGAACGATGAGAAGTTACCGATAGTTATCCTACCGATCGTTATAGAGCAAGCATGCTAGGGCCTCTGATGACAGATTTAGTCAATATCCTGTTGATATAGGGTTTTGTCGATCATCCATGTACGACCTCCAAGCTATTTTGAAGCTGCACATTAATGATTAAATTCTTATTTTAAATAACACATTAGGTATAAGTTCAATGGGATAGACGATATACTAATTACCGACAAGTATTGTAGTTTAAGATTTATTTTTGTAACGAAGTACGAACGCATTCTTCGAGAACATATCTTTGTAAATTAACAAGCTTTATTTAGTTTAATGCATTAATGAACCTGAAAGATCGGGCTTTCTGACGATTATTTATTTCGGTTTTAAGGCGCTCATTGCATTATACCTACCCACCTTTTGACTTGCAAAGCCTCCTTCCTGCAGAAGACTTCCTTCCGTGCCAAGGCTCTGTTTTCTATTGTCTCCTGTACACTTGGATATTCCACGGAACTTTCTCCACTGCGGTCATGGCGGTGTTGAGAGAAAGTAAGAAAAATTTTAATCCCTGACTGAGAATATAGTAATAATAACGTTACATTTATATAGCGCAGTTTTGTGTGGTTTCACTTCAAGTGCACTTAACTAAAATAAACTTTAAAATAATCCTATAATGCTCCTTACAAAATATGAATAGAAATTTATAATAAAAAGTTATACGATTGTTAACCCGTTTAATCACAGGAGACCATATTTGTCCCAGCTCACATAGGTCTCACAGAAATCGTTGTGTCTCCCTTACTAACATAGTTAGAAGTATGATCTGAACGGCATTGGAAAAAAAAACTCAACACACTACATATTCAAATCTAAAAGTTAAACACAAAAAATTTAAACTATACACCTTTATAAAACCAAAGTTTCCGATCGTAATATAAAAAAAAAATATGTAGCTTTGTGATTTTTTTTTTTACATGAACCGACAAAAGAAACTGGTTACAGTAACGTTTATAATTCATTTGTCTGAAAAAAAATTTGTGTGTGTTTTTATTTTTTTTTCATCGTCAGTATAGTTCTAACTATACTAAAAGGAAAAAGAATAAAACTTTTTAAAATTTTCATAAAAAAAAATTATATTTAAAAAATTACTTGATTATTACTAATAACAAAAGTTGAAAGCTTATTTCATCACCTTTTGAAGACAATTTTTAGTTTTCGGATAAGTTAACACATATTATTTAATTATTATAAGCAATAATTATTAGCCTGAAACACTCATCAATATTGAAAACTCTCCCGAGAAAAGATATATGTCGCCGACGGGACTCGAACCCGCACCCCTCTGTTTGCCGGACAGGAGCTCTACCATTAAGCTACGGCGGGATACCTCCTACCCGCCAAATGATTCAATATATACCTAGTGTTTCATTCAACAATTATCGCTTACTATATTTTTTCACCTGCAAACAACCAACTTTATTTTTATATGAGAAAGGCATGTAAGTGCTAACTCTCTCACTAGGTGGCGTCGAGACATTATATCTACATTTTTTGGTGAAAATACTTTAACTCGTCAAATATTGATTTTTTTTTTTTTAAATTGATAAACTAATGTTTAAGACAAGATTTTTTTATGCATAGCACAAAGGGTAACAATTATTATAAGCAATAATTATTAGCCTGAAACACTCATCAATATTGAAAACTCTCCCGAGAAAAGATATATGTCGCCGACGGGACGGGTGCGGGTACGAGTCCCGTCGGCGACATACATCTTTTCTCGGGAGAGTTTTCAATATTGATGAGTGTTTCAGGCTAATAATTATTGCTTTTAATAACTGTTACCCTTTATGCTATGCATAAAAAAATCTTGTCTTAAACATTAGTTAGACTATGGACTATGGCATCCCCAACTGGGCTATGATGTGAGGCCCGGAAAGCCTAATATCTGGGTTTAAGTCCCAGGTGTGACCGTAGCTTTTTCTGTATCAGATTTTGGATTGGGTTTTGCTAATAGTGTCTCCATTAATTAAAACAAATTAATCAAATAAAATTTATTTGCGCACGTTGGGTTCGAACCCGCAACCTTCGAATGGCGAGTCGATAGCCTTACCCCTCGACCACGCCTCTATATATAACTGCGATTCGATGAAATCTAGAATTTAAGTGTTTGTTTAGAGGATTTAGACAAGTGATAAAGCACCTATCTATGTTATAAATATCAACTTTTCATCGAAAAATTATTTTTATTGCCAAATTTCAAAATTGGAACAGAATTCAGAATTCCCCAAAATAACTAACCCGTAACTCCGTAGGGTTAGGCAGAGAGGACCAACCGCCAAACAACGGTCTTAGCACACACTCCTTGCCTCATTCACATTAATTCATCGTCTCATAGATGCCCTTCTATTATTCTGACTCTTGACTCTTGGACACGATGTGAAACATATGGATACACTTCCCTAACATCAAGAGTTCAATTTTCTATTCCAACGCTCTTACGACGAACGACCAGAAATTACTGAATATGGTCGAGTAGTAGTAGAACATATTTTGATGCGATAATACCATGCAATAGTTCCCGCATGACTCAGTAATTTTTAAATAAATCATTAATGCAACTTAGTGACGACACACAAAATAAATCAATAATGGGCTATTGCCATTTGCGTCGGCAATATTATGGAAACTTTGAGCCCAAAATATGAAATATTTTTAGGTGAAAAGAAATGGGATGAAAATGAGAATAAAAAAATAGAGTCTTAATACGACTGCTTTATTAATTGATTCACAGTTTCCTTCCAAGAGCATCAGTTGTCGTTTTCATAGGTGTTTTGTTATCCAGGTATGACCGAAGCAGACAGAGTCCCATTAGATAAATGGTAGAGCATCGCCCCATCAAGGCAATGTTCTAGGGTAAATTCTTAAATGCGACCGTAACTTTTATATTTGACTTATCTGTTTCGAATTTTCGTTTGAGAGTTACTAATATTGTCTTCAATAATTTGTGCATAGTTCACAAGAGGATAATGAAGAAGACAATACATTATTTGTGTTGTCTCAGCTCCGTGATCGCGGAGGACAGAGCAATGGAACAATACAACAATTTGGCCGTAGTTCAAACGTTGAACGCTGCGAAAATGGATACACGACGCCGCGCGTTACGAGCGAGTTCGAGACACGCGCACTGAGCGATTGCCTATTGTCCTTCTGTCATGTCCGTGCGCGTTTACACGCGGACAAAACGGCATGGCACGGCGATGTCGATAAGTTATTGTTCTGTAGAGATAGCCTACTTGAGGTTCTCTAGGACAAGGTCTTGGATCATTGTCCTGTCTTCCAAATATCTTTCGCACTATGACAATTAGTTCGGAGCTGGGACAATACAATTGCGACAAATGTTCTGACTGTGTGACTATGATAGCATTTACCAAGGCAGGACTCGGCGCTCGGTTAGCCTGTTCAAACTTGTAAAAAATGTAAAACTGCATGGTAATTAATGTATCAAAAATAAGACGGAGTCGTCACTTTCACCTTTGGCACGAATTTCTAGAATTTTGAACAACTTTCAACCCTTTAAATACGGGCCACAATTGATCGCAAACCAGATCACCAGCCACACTCGCATCGCCTACACCTCTCCATCCGCCTTATTTATTTACTGATTCTCGCCTTACCCTGGACTACTGATTTAAATCTCTCTCTAGACCAGACCTGGCCATGTCAAAGGAAGCAGTGTGTATCGAACTCTACCGTGAAAAGAGCGTTCTCCCCTCACACGTGGTGAAAGGGACATCTAGCGCCTCCGTGGATTGGGATTTCCAGCCTATTTACAGAACTTATGTGCCTCTCCCTGTCTGGAACAACACAATTGTATTATTCTCGTCTGAACTAGGTATAGTTACTGCAATTTAAAGTTTTACTCATTAAGTTATTCCAAAATTAACAAATAAAATATCGATAAAACTACTGATCAAACAACTTTCAAAAAACAAAAAAAAGCGTTATTGGCAGCATCCTCAAAGTAATTTTATTCGACTTTATTAGTTTGCTCCTCGCTCGTGAGGCAGGATTAAAGTTCTCGATGAAAAATTTTAAAATGAATTTTAATGCCGGAAGTTTTGCAATTGAGAAAAACAAACATTTCGGACGATTATTAGCAGTTTTTTATTCGGAAGTTGGCCGCATTGTTCCTACTTTCATTAAGTATCTTACTGGGAAAGTTGGGTACAGGGTGGATAAAATAGTTTAATTCGGAATAATGCACACTTAAAACTTGTGTCGCACATATTAAGAAAAGTGTCGTGAGTCAAAAAAGATAATTTTACAGGAAAGTTAAAACAAATTAATGAACGGTGAACAAGCGGTCCCATCGAAAAGAGATATTAGCGACATCTAGTTAGTGATCTAACTTAAATACGGTTTTCGTGGGAAATAGATAATGACAGTCACTTAACTTTTCAGAGAAAATCAATATTTTTTGACTTACGACACCGTTGATAATAATAAATATGGAACCGAAAACCTACCAGTGTGTTGGGAGGGAAAATATAGTGGAAACGTAAATGTTTGATCTGATGTGGAGTACCAACCTACAATGATAGCTATTTTTATTCTAATTAACGTATTTAAGAAAATCTCGATAAAATATTTGTAAGCCATTGCATGAAAATTAACAATGATATCAACAGTCGGGTTGGGATGTTTCACAGAAATTCAATTGTAACATTGTTATCAAAAGTACAGAGTCATCGAAAAATAATACCAACATTTAAAATAACTGTTGTAAAAAAACTATTAGAGGTAATTCAATGGTTTTATAATACGCCATATAATGGACGGTTACCTAATCTTGATAACCAAATGTTGTGTCAATAAATTAACTCAGACCGCCATCTGTCAGAAACTTATGGAACTAGCCGATAATTTCAAATCATTGTCCCATAACCAACATTTAATTCGCAATAATAAGTTGGACCAAATTACACCAAAGTAGTTTCGGAGTTTACCTTGGACTAACATCGTGAAGAGAGATTTTTATTAACAAAGATATTTAATTTTTCCTTTATTCATTGCTTTGAAATGACATATTTTTTGCATTTTACGACAACTATGCTAGGCACATGTGTGTATTGTGGTGGTCGGTGTTATTGTCTTCATTATTATTAATTAATAATAAAATTATAGATGAGCTCCATCATAGTGCAACAAAGTTATAGTACTCATTTTTTCAAAAAATAGTTAGTTCTTCTGACGGTAGGTATTAGCTGTGCGATGACAATATTAATTAATGAAAGTAAAATCACTCACAATATCTAGAAAAATGTTGTTATAAAAACGCTACAAACTTTAGAAACCATAAATAAATTACACCCTGTGTGAGTAATTCTTCTTTTACTTCAACCTTTCCTTCCGCGATACGAACAGTATAATTTAAGGATTTAATACAATCTCTCAGACGTGCTTGATAGTTTTTAATTGCGCAACTTTCAATGAAAGTGGCTTTATTGAATTCTCAGTCGGGCTTTGCAGGTTTCATCTTAAATGCTCTCTTGTTCATCGTTGTGTTTAAACAGAGCTCAGTTAAAAATGTATTTCTACAAAAGATATAGTTTACCTCTACAAATTATTTTCTTTCACACAGTGTACCTACTACCTATATTATTATTGTCAATGTTTACTTTGTATTGCATTCAAGTCTTACTTATATGTCAGGCTTGTGTATGAATGTGGATTAGGAAGGAGTGTTTCCCCTTTGGTGCTGGAAGAAAGATGGAAGAAATTCGGTATTGAAGATAAGACCTTATTAACCCTTAAGTACTGACGTGCATTTTTTGTACCGTTAGTACCGACGTGAGGCGTGAGATTCCGCGCACATTATATAGTGTTTTTCAAATAAAAAGTGATGATTTAAATATGCGTCTTTGTGTTCTAATAAAAATTATAGGGTTTTCAGAAAAATAAGTATCGAAAGAAAATCAACTTTATAATTTTTTTAAACTTCTTTTCTTAATTTCTTTAAGACTACAATAATATTTGGCTTGAATTTTGAGGGAAAATCCGACTATAAGGTATACAAATTCAAAACACAAAGAATACTCATCTCAGAATATCAAAAAAATATTGTTAAAATAGCAAAAAAATAGACTAACATAACTTTTAGAAAAAAAAAATTGTAGGTACATAAAACTTCTGAATAAAAAATGGTCGATTTTCTTTTGAGTTTAGTTTGACATGGAAGTCTTTCGTGTCTTGACTTCTTCAGCTTGATCTTCAGATGTTTCTGGCTTATCAGAACCAAGTACTCTTACCAAACTCATCCTAAGTTCAAGGGGCAACCTAAGGTTACAAAATCGTCGCTTCATGTACTGTGGAGATATTTTTTTTTAATAAAGGCTCTATCAATTTGTCTTAAAACTTATCACCATCATGTAAAAGATGAGAATTGATGGAACTTATATCCAAAAACCGGAAAAAATTCATATTCTAGCGTCTTAATCGACGGCTGCAATTTTATATAGAGCACTTCTTAACTATTTCATCTACACCACCTTTTGTAGAATTATCAGAAATATCAGTGCTAATTTGCGTAACATGATTCTGTGCTCCAGACAAAAATCTTCGCCAACGTCGTCAATCTCGGATCCGCTTGAATCTTTGGATTGGAATTTGGATTCGATTCATTTATTCATATCCAAGATCTCTTTAAATGCTGTAAATCTGTCGCAGAACTATTTATTTTCCGCTATTTATTTGTCGCAGAACTATTGTTTTCTGAAACTAAAAAATAAAACTAAAAACTTACTAAAGTGAGGTCTGAGAGGCCGCGTCGGAATTTCAAATCGTAATTACTCACCAAACGCGCGCGTGACGACACCACCTCCTGCTCCGACGTTATAATAGGCATTATTTTTGCAGCAACTTAATAGCGGAGATCGGTATAGTGCGGGGGAAGGGGTAAAATAGCAAGTAATGTGCCTGCCGGGGCCTCTCAGACCGCACGTCGGTACTTAAGGGTTAAACACACTCACTTCTATGAAATCAACTTTTTTACTTTGGTTATTTCATGGACCGTAATGAAAGTTCTAAAACCTTTCTCTACACACTGCACACTCAAGTGCACCCTAAGGCATTCATAATTTCAATGGACTGCAAATGTAGCCCGACGCACGGTATAGTTTAATAGGAAAAGGTTTGCGGTGTTGGAAAACCGTAAATTTGACATTGGTAATTATAATGGTATGAGTTTTTTTAAATTTTGTTATTGGTAATTGTTTGAGCCGTTAACATACGGAAGTATTTTTCTTTCTGGCAAATTATTGATTCCTTGCTGCCGCCCTGCTCTACCCCTTCCCCGTGTCCGGTGAGACCTTCGCTCACCAGAGAAGAAACAACAGTTTTTGAATATAATCGCATATCGCATTTTCATTTGACGTTTTCGGATTATCAAAAAATTGGGCTTTCACGGCACGTTCCAGAGTGGAAGATACTGTCAGTATCGCCCTGGTGTAAGACCACCATTCAGAATTGAGACGTTGCTTAATAATAGCTTTAGCCGTGTTTGGTGACTAGATCTGAATAGCCAGGTACTTTCCTACCCTCCTCTTCCCCATCTCCTTCCCTTCCCCACTTTCCTTCAGCCTCACAACATACCCCAATTGGGGATGCCATAGACTCACTGGCTACAGACGGGAGCAGTTGGGACTCTTGTGAGGTATTCTCTATAAAAAAAAAAAAATCGCATCTGATATTTTTCGTACTTTGCGTACAATTGGCGTCTCACAATTAAAGTTATAATTTCAAAGTGAAATTTACAGTGAATCGAAATTGGAGAAATCATCACCCTCCCGTAAGTTTCCATTCCTTCTACCTACAAATTATTGTCATTTTCTGGAAGCGAAATACTTTGACCTGTAAAATATCGTGGCCGAAACAGTAATACTGGTTAAGCTAGTGGCATAAAATTTAAGTAACTTAATAACTCAGGTACGGGGCATGCGTCTTTCCTATGTCTACCTACGTTAAATTATTGTGAAAACAAGCTTATGTGTCGAAGCGGTAATCCCTAATCTGGTCGATACTTATTCGAATGCATTGCAAATGGCAGTTAATCTGTTTTGATGGTAAAATAATTCAAAATAAGAATTGTTTTCTGATCGGTGTTCAATTATTATTTTATCATATTATTTAAAATGGTATTCTGAGAGAAAAGATACAAAATTCTTCAATCACAGCAAAATTAATTGATAAAATTCGCCACATGGTGGATGAATTACTTGGCCGGTCCGTATATTACGTGGATAGACGAGGATATTATATTGCCTGTACCACTGCAGGAAGGCATCTCTTTTAGGTGAGCGCAAGCTTTATTTTAAGTTTAGGCACTCCTCAACAAAAAACTTGTTTTATTTCTTAGGAAACAATTCTCGCTTTTTTGGGTGCTACTTATACGCTCCAGCATTGGTAAACATATTATACATACCATTGGATTTCTTATTTTGTGTTCAATGTATGTATTTATTTATAAGATGTGTTTTTTTCTTCTTTAAAATGTGACAAAAAGCCCATTTAAAATCTTCTTCATTTACTATATCTACCGATACAAAAAACGTTCTGATTCTTTCTGAAAGTTTAATAATGCATTTTGACGTTATACCTGTTCTCCATACAAATTTACAATGCAAATGTAAAAAAGGAAGGAGAAACGCAAACAATTCTAATGAATTGAAACGATGCATAGACAGATAGGAAATATAGGGATGAAGGTAGAGAGAACTTTTTATGAGTTCAAAGGCTAGCAAGACTCTTTTAATAAAAAGCTGTTCCTCCGATGATTCTTTTTTTACGTGTAATTTTGTTTAATTTTGTTTAAGCGTAGCCCCCAAAAAAATCACGGGTTTGTAGAATTCTAAATATTTAGATTATTTTATTATTATAGGTACCAACATATTTAATAGCTTTCAAGTAAACAGTTCTAATTTTGTAAAATATTGGTACGGAATTAATCACCCAACTGTGTGTTATTTTATTAAAATAATTCATGTTTTCAGGTCCAGATTAGATTTCACGTTTTGTTGCTGTTGTTGTTGTTGTTGTTTTGTTATTTTGTTGTTTTGTTGTTTTGTTGTTTTGTTATTTTGTTGTTTTGTTGTTTTGTTGGTTTGTTGTTTTGTTGTTTTGTTGTTTTGTTGTTTTGTTGTTTTGTTGTTTTGTTGTTTTGTTGTTTTGTTGTTTTGTTGTTTTGTTGTTTTGTTGTTTTGTTGTTTTGTTGTTTTGTTGTTTTGTTGTTTTGTTGTTTCGTTGTTTTGTTGTTTTGTTGTTTTGTTGTTTTGTTGTTTTGTTGTTTTGTTGTTTTGTTGTTTTGTTGTTTTGTTGTTTTGTTGTTTTGTTGTTTTGTTGTTTTGTTGTTTTGTTGTTTTGTTGTTTTGTTGTTTTGTTGTTTTGTTGTTTTGTTGTTTTGTTGTTTTGTTGTTTTGTTGTTTTGTTGTTTTGTTGTTTTGTTGTTTTGTTGTTTTGTTGTTTTGTTGTTTTGTTGTTTTGTTGTTGTTTTTTGTTTTTTGTGTTTTTTTTTGTTGTTTTGTTATTTTGTTGTTTTGTTGTTTTTGTCAATAATATCAGGTTTCTAAGAGAGAACTTAACCTAACAAACAATATTTATTACCTGCTAATGGCAACGAACTGCTCCTAACCAGCTAATAAATAAATTAAAGTAAGCAATTAAAGTAGCAAAACAAAAATATGAAATCGCTCTTTCCAGGATGCACGTCAAGATCCCCACTACCCGGCTTGTGGCGAGTTCCCTCGAAATGGCGAAGTATTTTAGTTCACTTCATGTTTATTCTTTATTTTTTAGTTTAACTACATTGTACCTATGTATCATTATGACGTTACTCTGGTTCTACGTCTGTAAATCTTGTACAATGTATCTGTACTATTTTCACTTTAATGTATTACATTGCGCCTTTAGAATATTATGATGCTTAACTGACCTCAACTTACTACATTGTGTCTGTATAATATTATGATGACTATCTCAGCTCACAGCTACCTACACCTACTATATGTACAATACAATCACCATGGGTGGAACTACGGTGTTCTCTTTGAGAGTCTCGAGGAGGATAATGTGCTTTCACTTATGATAGCATAACAATACATGCGAACACCTCAGCACAGGATCTTCTAATGAGGTGTTCATAAAATATAACTACGTTCGTTACAGTTGCCGATCATATTTCACTCTACTACCTACTACGTTTTATATTAAGAATATTTTTTTTGTTTTACTTGCAACTAATGTCATTATAATTATAAACTGTACGTAAGAGCATATAAATAAATAAATTATTTAAAAAAAAATTATTTCTTTAAATAGCTTCATTTGTTTTCAGAATGTCTAAAGATTTTATGCTATAATTTAAAGGACCAGTAATTTTTTTCGTTTCACTCTTTTTTAAATGCGCTAGTAATATTTAAGGAACACTTTTTATTAGCAGTATTTTAAACAGAAGTAATATCAACATGAGACTGAGCGATGCCGTCAAAATGACTAATCCTTTGAAAGGCCCGAATATATGGTCAAAATAATTGATTTCATACACTTTATTTTGCCCTTTTGACTGTTTAATTATTTTTTGCTGGTTGTGATAAGCTCGGTGCGTTGTGCGGCTTAGACTGGATATTAAAATAATATTATGCTTTATTGGCAATGAAGATAATGACACAAAACAATTATTGAAACAAAAACTTTAGAATTATTGTAAGATGTGGGTTCATTTTATTTTCACTGTTTTTTTCTGTAAAATATTTCTAATAGGTGCACTGAAATTCATAAAAGCTCGTAATAAAATATCCTTCATGTATAAGAAGCTTTTTAAAATTTCCTCTAACAGTAAAAATAAGACTAAATGGTCAAATTATATCGATAGAACGAACGGTTTTTATTTTTACTTTTATGTGAAGTTTTTACAGTCCCAAACGAAGCAGACTCGTCATTAGTTTAAAACACAACGAAAAAATCGGAAAACCAAGAGACTTTTATAATATTTTTAATGAAGACCTCGTACCATGTCGCTCTGTCTTTCAATTATAATTATTACTGTTACAACTATAATACCCAGTTTTAACAAAGCAACTGCAGAGTTTCTGATCATTAGGTTTTCTCCGAGGCTGCTGCAGGCTTATTAGGAAGAGCTTAAAAACTATGAAATATTTTGTCTGACTCCACTTGCGACTTACTACAGCAACTGGGATGAGAAAGTTTGGAGAATTGAATGTTCTCACTAAAATCATTAGGTTTAATATATTTCACGACTATCTCAGTTAATAAAGCTAGTGTTTATTGTGTATACGCTTGTGGAAGTCGATTGAAAACGTGCTCACATAATGCACGGATGCACCGGCCAGATCAATTTGATTTGTGTCCAGTAATTTCCTTACGAGGCTTAAAGACAATGCTAGTCTTAGTGTTATGATGATAATTACGTTAAATCAAAACCATCTCAACCCAATTTAGGACACATATTGACGTGATGTTTATTTAAGATTTCTTTTTCAGTTATAAAATTTTACTATTATACATTATTCTTCATAACTTAGTAGGGGTGCCCAGGTTCATGGAGTGAGGTTTCTCCTCAATTTTATAGGCGGGCATGGGTAGCGCCGACCCAGGAATCATTTATTGAATAACCAACACCTCTGCTATAGATCACCCCAAGTGGTTCACTACATTTAGTGACTCAGCAGGGGCGCCCGGGTTCATGGGTGGAGAAATGCGACTGCCCACCAACTGCGTGGCAGGTCAGATAGTAGTGACTGGTTGAGGTAAATCTTTTTATTTCTCCAGCAAGACACCGCAGTGGGTAGAATAGATTAAAATTTAGAGGCGGGTATAGGTACCGCCACCACGGAAACCACTTATTGGACAACCAACACCTCTACAACAGGCCACCCCAAGTGGTTCGCTACTTTAGTGACTTAGCAGGGGTGCCCGGGTTCATGGGAAAACATTTGTCCGTGACTTAGTAGTGGATGCGTCTGCCCACCAACTGCGTGGCAGAACGGATCGGGAGAGACTGATTGAGGGAGACTTTTTGATCTCTCTAGATTCCTACCAACCCCACATACTTTATTCCTTTCCAGGACTTCCTTTCCTTTTTTTCCGAAAAAAGATCCTCCACACAGCGTCTCCAAAGATGACACAGGGAAATTATTTTCCTCAACACCTTCTATGTGAAGCTAATGTAAAAATAAATAAAAAAATAGTTAATTAATGTAAAAATAAAGATTATATATTAAAGTATGGCATATACCAGTATGTAACAAAATTTTTTGAGAGGGCCTAATATAAATAGCAAGCCAATTTCATTCAGTGTTCTGGCCTGGTTTGCGATAGTTTCACTTTAATGGACTACACACATCGGCTTTAGTTGGATAAAAATCTTGCATTAAGGCTTATTTTGCCTAAGCCATATTATTGTCGCTGCAAAAAATCGCATTACGAACATACCTACAAATGTAATTGTATGACTTCACTAATTGAAATTAACTCACAATATTCGCAGCATTACCTTTAGAACTTTCCAGTTTAATTTTCCACAACATAAAGCCTTTTTAATGGTTAGAAAAAATACTTGGAACCTGCAGCCATTTGCTTTGCAATGGAATCGATTTGCAGTTAAGTTCATTGAAGCACCTTTAAAGATTCGCAACATTAAAATGAGGCAATGAAAATTTTTCATTAGATTCAGCGAACTTGTATCTAGGATGAAATAGCCGTAAAATCAAGTTAAATCAAAGAATTACTGGTTACGAATAACATAATATGACAATATTAAACATAACTTCTGCTGTGGTATTTATGGTATTCCTTCAAATAATAAAGTATTGGTTATAACAATAAAAAAACATTGGTTTTTTTATTGTATTTATTTGCTACTGGTTTCAACACATCCGTGTCATTCACTAGCATTCTTAAAACCAACTTAAAAATTATACAAGTACATAAATGTTGAACAAGTACATAAATGAGGGCTGTGGCAACAATACTAAAAAGTAGAAAAAAAAATTGATCTCACGCGACGTCACATACTCACATCAGTGGTCAATAAAATTTGATTAAAAAAATTCAAGATGGCTTTCTTTATTTACCAAAATATCAAAATATAAATCGTATTTACGTATTATTAAGAAACTTCACTCGTTTGTAACCAAGAGTTAAAAAAAAATATTTGTTTATCGCAGTTACTTCCTTGTTTTTTTTCCTGTGAAGGTGAATCCAGTTCAGATTAAATGGGATTCAAGTAGGTACCCAGCTGAGAAGCTGTATACTGTTTGTTGACTGTGTGTGGTTTGAGGTAGGTTGAGTAGGGAAGGTAGAAGATGAGGAAAGAGATGAAATGGACCGATTGATTACCGGATGCGAAACGCAATCTTTTCCTTCAATAGAAACGTCACCGTTGCAGCGGAGGCAGTGGTATTTGTATTTACTGTGGGGAGTTAAGAATCTACCTTTTTATTTTGTTTTACCTTATTGATGTTTGGAACGTACCTACTGCTATTTTTTCCCTTCGTGTAAATTCATCGACCAATATCGATGTGCAATTCTTATATTTTTTTTTAAATTGGTTTGTGAATATTTGTATCATCATCATCATCACAATTGGCTCTAAAACCCGTGGTTGGTCTTGGCCTCCTCAAGACTCTTCCTCCACTCATCTCTGTTTTGTACCAGTTCTCTCCAGTTTGGAAGCTCCAACGTACGCAGGTCTTTGAGGACGTTGTCGTTCCATCTTAATTTTGGTCTTCCCAGGCTCCTTCGCCCTACAGGTTATTTGAATACAGAATCATACAGAATATTTTTATAGCTAGGTATTAATTATTATTATAAAACGAACCAATGTAGTGATTTTCAAAATTTAATTATATATTTATACTAATATTATGTAACAAACATGATATTCTTTTACATCCTTATATCAATTAAATTTTTTTTCGGAAATAAATAATTCTAATAGGATTAGTCACAAATGATGCCTCCTTTTTTTCTTACGTTTTTAATTGTTAAGAATTTAAAATGCAATTAGCCACATTATTGACGATTAATTTGTCACTTTTCAAGGAGACGTTTTCCTGTGCGGTAAGAAGCACAGTCCAGCTTCATTATAAGCCATTGACGCACGCACATATTCACGGCCTCCGCATTTTCAAAGTGAATCTCACGATGAGCTTTATATCTTACTGCCTTTAATGAAAGAGAGAATGCATCACAACTCATGTGTAATTATCCGGCGGTCACTACAAATGATATCATCGACTCGCTGAATGTTCGTGGAGTCACTACAGTGAACTGCCTACCGCTACGCTTTTCGTCGGCCAACGGCGTTTGTCGGCAACAGTGCTGACATACACTGTTGCATCACTGTGCACATTTTTCAGTCTTTTAATTTTTTTTTGTATAGTTTAAATCCTCACAAAAGTCCCAACTGCTCCCGTCTGGAGCCAGTGAGACTATGGCATCCCCAATTGGGGTATGTTGTGAGGCTGAAGGTAAGCCTGGAAGGAAATGGAGATGGGGCGGAGGAAGGTGGGTAATTACCTGGCTATTCAGATCTAGTCACTAAACACAGCTAAAGTCATTTCAAGCAACGTTTCAATTCTGAATGGTGGTCTTACACCAAGGCGATACTGAGAGTAGCTTCCACTCTGGAACGTGCCGCAAATATAGTATATATTATTTTTAATTAACGAATTGTGAAATAACATAAATTAATCAATAAAATTTATTTGCGCAGGCCGGTTGCGAACCCGCGACCTTCGGAATGGGAGTCCAAGCCCTTGCCCCTGGACTACGCCGGCCGTCAATTCATTTCATGATAGGGGCGTTTCACCTTCTGAATTTAAGAACTAAGCACAGAACGTTATCTAATACGAAACTCAGTGTCAGCAATTTTAGAGCGACTTAATTTAACAAGCGATTAAACAAATAATTCTTTTACCAGATATTTTTTTTTTGTGCCAAAAATAACCATCAATAGAGAAAACATTTCTCGAGTTTAAAGTGCTGCGTAGATCCATTATAGAATACAATAAAGTTTTTTTTTTTGTAAAAAATAAATGATCTTAAATACCATGATAATATAATTTCATTTTATAACTTTCAAAAGTTATTACAACAATCATCCTAATAATTTGTGATGGTCGTACCTATCAAAGTAAAATATCAGTGAACAAGAAATAATATTTATAAATCTTAATGAAAGTATGAAAAGAACAAAATACCTAAAACAACTATAAGAGTCTATATCTCACTATTATTATTATTTCTTTCAAATCCTTTATTGATAAATCTTGCAATTTCTTAATTATGCCTTGTTTTTGTATAATGTATTTACTTTCACACATGATATTGTATAATTGAAATATAATTGAACTAAAATTCCCTCACCAAACACAAAGCCTTGTCTCTTTATGGTGAGGAAAAGCTATTCTTATCCACTATTTTACCACTGTATAAAATGTAAAAATTGTGTATTTAATGTAATAAAAACCTTTAAATATTAAAAAAAAAAAAAAAAAAAAAAAAAAAAAAACAAGACACAGACAAATAAAAGGGTTTTGGTCGCAACTGGGAATGGAACCCAGAATCTCTTGTTTACCGGGACAAACGCCTTAACCAAATCGGCCAATGGAAACTCTTATTTTTTAGCCATTTTTGTCGATCTCACAAATTCAAAATTAACAATATTTTCTTCGACTTATGGTCGGACGCGCCAAGTAAGATACTCATAGCGGATAACAGACCTAACGTTTATAATGCCCTAAAGAAGCTACGTTAGTAGCAAAACCCGGTCGCCACAAAGTAGATAATTAATAAAAGCGGTGTTTACAAATTTATTGTTTTATTTAAATTATAATGTCACACCACAAAGTAACTGCTTCAAATGAACAAAAAATATTTACTTTATAGTTTAGGGTATAGGTATGGCTTCTTAAAAACGCATTCACATTATAATTCACAATGAAAAATATGCTTTCTGCGTCAGCAGAAAACGCTGAAAAGACAATCAATTTTTGAATTTAGAAAAATGGTGTTATTTAGTCCGATAAATTAATGCGACAATGTAGTTAGATAATGAGGTCGACTCCGAACAACCCCTTTACTCCTTCTACTCGTCCCAATGTCCACCAAGCCACTGTAGAGCAGGGTAAATACAATCGGATGGATTATTAGCTGCAGACCGAGCGGGCGGCGAGGGGCGCTCAAGTGCTACCGACCATTTTAATTTCAAATCGGATGATGCTCCATCGGAGACTTGGTGATCGGCGACAATGGCAGTGTACAAACACGCTTTGATGGAAATGTTTGTTTATGGGATTAAATAATGCATAAACTTAACATTATATTAATTCATTTTCCATACATTTTTATATATCTATTATGGTTTTTAATTTTTCAGCGTTGAAAAAACTCTTCACGCCATTTTATATGGTATTGTGCGGGTATCTTCTGAACCTATAAATTTTAATGTAAAATACAAATTGCTAACCCTATAACTAACTAACCATCCCACCGTTCCTCCATAGGGGTAGGCAGAGAGGACGGACCGCCAAACGACTGGGTATTGGCACACTCTTCTTGCCTCATTCACATTCATACATCGTCTCATATATACTTTTCTATTATTCTGACTCTCTGATTCGCTTGATGATGCCATGTCTTTCTCGGGCGTGCCCGACTTTTTCTGACATTCACACTTGCGTCATCTATTCTCCTTATACTCTTTTCTTTGTTATATATTTCATTTGCTTGTTCTATATGTGTTTCAAGGAATTAAAATATCTACAAGATGAGTATCTCCTATCACGTATGGATCGATGTGAAAAACATACCAGTGAACTCAAAGTATCAATCTTCAGAATAATCGGATAATGAATTTGACACCACAAAATTATCGGTGGTTTTTGTGGTGTTTTCAATAAATATTTCAAATTTTTCAAGTTTTGGAAATTCACTTTGTGACGCCATTTTATTAATGAAATAATTAAAAAAAGTAAAAGTTTAAGTAATTTTTTTACTTTGATCTTCTAAGCACCTCCCCTTTCCACCTCTCCCCCCTAACCATGTTGATCTTCACCCCTTTCTACCTCTCTCCCCCCACTACTTCCACGTCTTTCTATACTTGAAAATTTAGTTTTTAGTACATTTAATGTCCTGATGAAGAGAACATCGTTCTCGAAACATGTTGATTTTTAAATAAAGATTATCGTGGTAAAAAAGAAGTGTTTTTAAGTATTTCATTAAATATTTCATAACTATATAACCTCAAATTATATTAATGAAGACAATATTAGCAAAACTAGATATGACGTATTTTTTCAGATTTTTCTGTTTTGAGATTTTTAATTGGGTTTCGCTTATCTTGTCGTTATTTAATTACATTTTTCTCGTTAACATATTCGTTTCACTTTATAATATAATATTATTTCAATTTGTTGCAATATGTGTGTACTTTTTGAGTAGTGTGTGGTGGTTAAGTAAAGTTTTTTTTTATGTTTTACTATTATATGAAAAGATTTTCATAAATTGGAGTTGGTAAAAGGTAAATTCCTTGGTTTGTGATTAAATATAGTGTGCACATACCCTAAGAATTTCAACCTGCAATTTCTGAGCGTACTTTGAAGTAAAAAGATATAAAAATGATACTGAAATTTTATAATTCAAATATTTTCAGGAATATAATACTTGCTGTTAAAAATATGTATAAAATATATATCATATACATATTTTATAAAATATATATTATAAACATTTTTTTATTTATTTTTTACTTATTTAATATTTAAAGGTTTTTTTTACAATAAATTAACAATTTCTACATTTTATACAGTGGTAAAATAGTGGATAAGAATTGCTTTTCCTCACCATAAAGAGACAAGGCTCTTGTGTTTTTTAAACTCAACATATTTTTTTAAACTCATGCGAAAAAATATCTTGTCAAATAATTAATTCAGAATTTTTTTTACAGGTATGGAGTCAATTGGTCAACTCAAAATAAAAGAACTTTTATAGTACAAAGTACACGAATGGTCAAAAACACACGAAATAAAGATATTAGAAATAAGATAATTGGTCTGTTCAAATGTCCAATATATCCCTGACAAGTCTTTCTTTGTAAGGAATGTGGAGAAATAGTCGGACCGGTTTATAGAAATGCGTTGAAGTCTGGAGCTGAGAGAGCGATGGACCTATGTCTACTTTAGCATAAATAAAAGGTAAAACAAATTATAATATCTTTTGTGTGTATCGTTTCTGAAACAAACTTTTTTATTTGTTTTATTGAATTCTGCTTTTTTTTATGGGTAGAATTTTGCATCTAAGGGTGCTCTTAAAAAAATATTGTTTCTTAATATTTACTTGCTGACACCTAGTTTTTTATTATTTTGTACGAACATAAATAAATGCCTTAAAATGAATTATTTATATAAATATAAATGTAAATAATTATTTATATAAATATAATGTTTTTAAAACATTAATGCATGGAAGGAAAATCATTATAACATGACTTTGCTAATAGATTAAAATTGTTTGAAATAATTTAATATTTTTTAACACCTAGCGGTAATTGTAATAATATCTATAATATAATCATTATTGAAAGAAATTTGTAACATTAAAGGTAGCGACAGACTCGCAGCTCACATCAAAAAGTTATTTATAACACAATAGCGCTCGCCATACAATCCCATGAGACCCGCCAGACGTAAAAAGATGATGCGCTGTGATCGCGGTTTGAATCTTCGCTAACCGGAATTATTTTTCGTATTCACTACAGTGGCGATATCAGAAAAGTTATGCGACCCCCTCTCTACCGTAAACAGGAGAGGGGGTCATTTTTAATACACGGAGCATGCACGGAGCTGTCAAGTTAACATATCCAGTACAAAGAAATGATATTCTCTCGACCGCTTCCGATTTCAACTGACCCCTTCTCCTGCCGTAGGAAGGAATATTTTATAACGTAGTGTGTCGGTAGAAAAGATACTTATAACGCAGTATCTTTTTGATGTGAACTTCGCGTTTGTCGCCCGCTTTATACATAAAAAAAGTACATGTTCAGTGTTAATGGCTAACATTGGTTGATAAATTACATAAATACAAAAAGTATAAAACAGAAAAAAATATATGTATGAACAGTAGGTAATATTTAAATAACATAGATTAATAGTTCACGATATTTTTAAATGTATTAAAAAAAAATAGTGTATAACAATTGTAATTGTAAAAAAAAAAAAATTTAAAGAAGTTATAATTTGAGGTCTCTATAACCCGCGTCACTAGGCTACCTGTGTGCAGTAATATTATAAATTAATTTTCAATACCTACAAGCATAATTGTAATCAACTTATTTGTTTAAATTTATGACCGGTCTAGTTAAACTCACGAAGGGTTACTTCAGACAGAAGACTAGACTGGTCTGAAGATAAAGAAGATGGTGAAGACTAGATTGGTCTGAATATTAAATTGGCCTAAATACTAGATTGGTCTGAAGACTTCGGACTGGCCAGACCAGTCTGAAAATACATGTTATAGTGAAAAACCGGGCAGGTCATAATTTATCCCTTAATTATAATATTTACATAAAATTGAAATTGACCAATTGGTCATAATAGACCTGATATAGTTTTACATGACAAAATTAAAAAAATAACTTATATCATTGATGTAGCTATTCCAAATTCCTGTAATATTCAAAAATCTGTTTCTGAAAAAATAAAAAAGTATACAGATTTAGGAAATGAAATTAAAATAATTTGGCATTCTCAGACTATAAAAATATTACCTTTTGTTATTTCGGCTACTGGCATTATACCTAGCTCTCTTATTAAAAATTTAGGCTTATTAGATTTGTCAAAGAATTTGTATATAAAAATGCAAAAATCAGTCATTTTAAATACATGTAGAATTACGAAAGATTTTTTAAATATTTATATTGAGGGATCAGTAGGATTTATCGGTCAAATTAGGAATTCCACAGAGCCGAACCCTCTGATATGAAAATATTTGGAGACGGTCAATTATATTCCCATTTAATAGTTTGGTAGATTAACGTGTTGTTCTTGTATTGTTTTGTATTACTTATATAATACACTTGCATAACGTGGATTTACTAGATAATCATTTATATAAAAAAAGTGTATGAAAGGTTTTAGTCTTTCCTATGGGAAAAACTAAACCCGTTCCTGTAAATCTGGTGAAAAAAAAAAAAAAAAAATTAAAAAAATGAATTCATCCCTTAATTATAGTGGGCTTTACATGTAGAACTCCATTACTTTTTTACTACCAGGCTCCCTCTATAATAAAATATTTTTTCCGTTGAACAATTATTATTATTGGATAAAATATAAAACAAACAATATGACGTCTTGTACTATTTTAAAATAGGAAAGTGAATATTATGAGACGTTTAATAATTATCACCAAACCATAAAAATGTGTATCTAGGTATTGAATAATAATCGAGAAATGTGAGTTAGACTCATTTCATTTTATATCAATGTAGGATGTTTATCCCATCAGGCGTAGAAGTGGTATATTGGACAGAATGTATAGAAAGACATAGAAGGTATAGAAATCCTGTAGAAGAGCTGATTGAGAAGAGGAATGAAACGGTCAAAGTGGATTCCAACTACCTTCTACCTACTCTGGAATAATGGAAAACCTTTGCTAGGTTACGTGTTTCTTTTTATCAGTTTTAATACAATGCTGTAAATTTGTCTTACAAAGAGGCATTTATAGAACGAGAAAAATTGTCTATCTTCTTAATCAAATCAAATAATATGCGGTATTGTACAATATACAGATAATATTAATATAAATAAGGTTATAATTTTCTTTGTATCAGTCGGTATAAGAAATTGGATTTTTTCAATAAATTTGCCGAGTCAATCTATTTAGTACAAAAAAAGCTCATAAATAAAACAGCATGAATGTAAATATTATACAAGAAGTATTGATGTTTCACATAAATAGATATCGGATTTAATTAAATTATTTTTTGTGTCTACCAGAACATACACAGTGCCAGTAATATTACGTCATCCCGAAATTGGTGGATATTCTGTGGCGGAAAAAAGTGGGGAGGGGCCTGGGAAAATTCCTGACTGTACTATATCTGGGGTGCTAGCATGGTCGATCGATAAGGATCGGTAGGATAATTGTCAGTAACTTCTCATCGTTCCCTAGGATAACTCGCTATCGTACAAACGATAGTTGATATCGAATATATTAAGAACACTTAGTCATTATGAACTGTCACCTATTCGTTTGCGATCTGCAGTTGTCCTAGGGAATGATGAGAAGTCACCGACAATTATCCTACCGATACTTATCGATCGACCACGCTAGCACGCCTGGTGAGTTAATTCGCCGAACAGCGACTGTGACAGCAAAAGTTTGGTTAAATATTTAATATTAAAATTTTTCTGCGACCGAGTTTCATTATGACCATTTTAAAATATAAATTTATAAAAAAAATATTTTATTTTAATTTTAATTATTTTATTTATCTACATAATATTACAAAATAAGAGGGATGTAATAAATTATGATAAATTATTCTAAATATTAAATACTATTTTAGTTTTTCAAAAGAAGCAAACACATTGTGACTTGACATTTTAAATAAATGAAAAGAAAATACTTTGTTTTAAGTCACTTTATTTTTATTTAACGTCTACCGATTTCGGTACCTCCGTACCATCATCAGGACTGTTACAAAAATAATGTCTAAAAATACATAAGTACACATAGTATACTGTCCCTTTCTTTCACAACTTTATGTATATATATATGTATTTTTAGACATTATTTTTGTAACAGTCCTGATGATGGTACGGAGTTACCGAAACCAGTAGACGTTAAATAAAAATAAAGTGACTTAAAACAAAGTATTTTCTTTTCACTATTTTAGTATCTGCTTGATAAGTACAATATAAGTGTACAGTACACCCAGCATCTGAGAAGGCGTCCCATAATAGCCTTTATTCAATCAGATTTAGTGAGGCTTGTGCTCCTGACACGATGATTGTACCTTTTATATATTTAGAAAAATAGTTCCCAAATTTTGTGTACCAAAAAATAAGATTTTTTTAATATTTTTTGCTTTGCTATTCAAACCTTCATTATTAAAGTTCGGCGAATTGATATTTTTCTATTTCGACTTGAAGCCGCGACAAATTGCTTTAGCGTTTGATTTTAAGGCTTCTAATTTAATTTCCGGTGGGTGAAAGCAAGTAATTTGGTACAGCCTTACAAGATTATTCCAACCGTTCAATAAAAGCATGCAAGAGTAGGCGGTCTGCGGTTTTCAATATAATGAAAGACATTATTAGAAGAGTATGTACAATGTACCTAAGAACATGAAATCGAAAAACCTGTGTTTGGTGTTAAGGGGATATCCATACAAACGTATTCCATATTATCTCTCTGGTTTTTAACCCTAGAGAAAATATTGATTTTACATAAAATAGATATCAACTACTAGGGTATCAGTACTTTTTGTGTTTTTTTTTATAAGTAGCTTTTTATAGATGTTATGACCTTCCAAATATCAATAAAATTGACTGGTTTAAACGCTGTCAAAAGACGTTCAGTATACAAACTAGACAACGTTTGAAAAAAATCATAACGTACAGACATAGAATAGTTTTTTTTTATGTGGTTGGTAAAAAAAAATTGAATATAAGTCCACTTTTGGAGGAGAAAAGTGTAAAATATACAGTGGAGTAAAGCGGCGTCTTTGTGGATAGTTAGGTCGGGACCAAAATGTTTTTCCTTTCCGTGGCCCATGGAAAATCACAAACGTAGTGGCCCTGCCCCATATTTATGGTAATGTTTGAGGTATTGTTTGTAAAATTAGTCGCATGAGACCGGCTTTAAGAGCAACAGTGACATCAACAATTTAGTATCTATTTTTCAAATTTCTCCACCACCGGGTTTCATCTTAACAATGTTTTTTTTATGAGTGTAAATTCTTTATTAACCTACAAGATATTTGTATTGGTTTTAATGCGATATCAATTCAATATAAATTGATTAATCGTTATGGTTTACGTAAAAGTTCTCATCCCACAATAAATTGATGTATTCAACGCCAACATGTAAATTGTATACTGCCGGCCGATACATATTCCTAAGGGTACATGACAAAGATTAAACAGTTAATCCAAATCCACGACAAAGTTTAAGTAAATATTATTTAATTCTTTAACCTTTGGACAAATACGAAGAACTATGTAATGAATCTGAATAAATGTGATAATAATAATATTTGAAAAAATAAGAAAGTATACAGATTTAGGAAATGAAATTAAAAGAATTTGGCATTCTCAGACTATAAAAATATTACCTTTTGTTATTTCGGCTACTGGCATTATACCTAGCTCTCTTATTAAAAATTTAGGCATATTAGATTTGTCAAAGAATTTGTATATAAAAATGCAAAAATCAGTCATTTTAAATACATGTAGAATTACGAAAGATTTTTTAAATATTTATATTGAGGGATCAGTAGGATTTATCGGTCAAATTAGGAATTCCACAGAGCCGAACCCTCTGATATGAAAATATCTGGAGACGGTGAATTATATTCCCATTTAATAGTTTGGTAGATTAACGTGTTGTTCTTGTATTGTTTTGTATTAATTATACTTATATAATACACTTGCATAACGTGGATTTACTAGATGATCATTTATATGGAAAAGTGTATGAAAGGGTTTAGTTTTTCCTATGGGAAAAACTAAACCCGTTCCTGTAAATCTGGTGAATAAAATAATAATATATAATATTATATTATATAAAAAATAGCTTACATCATTGATGTAGCTATTCCAAATTCCTGTAATATTCAAAAATCTGTTTCTGAAAAAATAATAAATTATACAGATTTAGGAAATGAAATTAAAATAGTTTGGCATTCTCAGACTATAAACATATTACCATTGGTTATTTCGGCTACTGGCATTATACCTAGCTCTCTCATTAAAAATGTAGGCACATTAGATTTGTCAAAGAATTTGTATATAAAAATGCAAAAATCAATCATTTTAAATACATGTACGATTACGAAAGATTTTTAAAATATTTATATTAAGGGATCAGTAGGATTTATCGGTCAAATTAGGATTTCCACCGAGCAGAACCCTCTGAAATGAAAATATCGGGATCGTTGAATTATTTTCCCATTTAATAATCTGGTAGGTTAACATGTTGTTCTTGTTTTGTTTATATTAATTATACTTATATAATACACTTGCTTAGCGTGGAATTATTAAATGATCATTTTTGTGGAAAAGTGTGTGAAAGGATTTAGTTTTTTCTATAGGGAAAATTAATCCTGGACCTAAAAGTCTGGTGCGTAAAATTTGAAAAAAAAATGGTTTGCAGGGTTAGGTAGATATTTTTTGGATTAAAAAAGCTTTCAGAAATAAATCAAACAAGTAGATCCTATGTATATAAAAAAAGTAATTTGATAATTTTTTTAATACTTTTTGAATATTGGTTGAAGTTTGGATATTTATGAGATTGGTTGAGTGAAGGTTCAAATTCCGAAGTCATTTTCAAATGCATAGCTGTCACACAAACTAACAAACCTTAAAAAAACAACTACCCACTTAAAACTAACTCTTATAATTTTATAAGGTGTCTTTGAAACAAAAAACACTATGATAAAATATAATAAGTTCACAAGATTGGTTCAAAAAAATAACAATTTTACACCCATTTTCATTATTTCTCAAAATTTGTCTCTTTCAACCCTTGATTCACAAAATAAAATATAACATAGAAATATCAAATACGATATAACATAGAAATAGAACAGAGGAAGAATCACCCTAATCATGCAATATGCAGTACCTTTATTTATTACGCACTAAAAGTTGCAATATTGGAATATTTTGTTAAATGTTATTTTTAAATCATGTTTTCTCACAAATTCAATTTAGATATAATGTGCTGTTGTCTTGTAGATCGCAAGGAAAATGTAAATGTATGTATTGCAAAAAATAATTTATTTAAAAAAAATCCTAAATACACAGCATACACTTCTCAAACCGTTGTAGTAATCACTTTGTAAATAGACATTACTTGCCCGGAATAATGCTTTATCCATCAAAACTGTTAACATTGACTTGTTGATGGAATTCTAATTAAATTGCCTTTCTTCAGCACGTTTCATTTAAAACTCTTAAGAATCGAAGGCTTATTGTACTTTGAACGTAAAATTTTACGAATTATAGCTGGTTTCATTTTTAATTTTTTTCTCAAAAGGGCAATATGTTTGTACGTGTATTTAAATAAAATATTTATAAAGTAGCCTATCTCGACACAAAACATCTCTAGTGGGACAGGCAAATTACAAAATATATGTTATATTTACCAATCTAATAAACAAAAAGATATTAGTTATTTAATTAGTAGATTATTATGTAGTAAAAAGAATCATCATTGTCACGGTTTTTTTTGTTTACTATTTTGGTAAATTCGTAAGCTTTAGAAAGACAAACAACAGCGTGTTTCCATCAAAATTGTATTCAGAATTTATCAAAATTTATCAATATTGTTTTCAAAACATTAATGAACATTGTTTTCAGAACAATCATCAACATTGATTTCAGAACATTCATCAACATTGTTTTCAGATCATCCATCTATATCGTTTCAGAATATTCATCAACATCGTTTTCAAAACATTCACCAACATTGTTTTCATTCATCTATATTGTTTCAGAATATTCATCAACATCGTTTTCAAAACATTCATCAACATTGTTTTCAGATCATTAATCTATATTGTTTCAGAATGTTTATAACATCGTTTTCAAAACATTCATCAACATTGTTTTCAGATCATTAATCTATATTGTTTCAGAATGTTTATAACATCGTTTTCAAAACATTCATCATCATTGTTTTCAGAACGGTCATCAATATTGTTTTCAGAAAATTCATCAGTGTTATTTTGTGTTGGAAACATTTTTGTCAAAGAACATTCATTTTTTATTTTTTTTTATATTCACTCCGTACAGGAGGCGCTGAGGAAAATAATTTCCCTCGGGGCCTATACCATCTTTGAAAATGCTGCGTGGAGGGTCTTTTTGAGGAGAGGAAGGAGCGAACATGGGTCTTGAAGAGACCCATGTTGTAGGAAGGAGGAAATACAGAGGCCAACAAATCGTTCCACAGCCGAGCTGTTGAACTCAAGAACGAGTCGTAAAAACGACCAGTTCTCATGTGACAAATGTCGACCGTGTACATATGTTGGGCGAGCGTTTGGCGTGTTTCCCGAGTATGCACCGGTGCCGAGGGGATCAATGACGCGGGTTCCTCGGAGCGTCTTCCATTGAAATACCGGTGGAACAAGGATAGCATTCCCACCCGACGACTGTGCTCTTAAGACGATAGACTTCGCTTTTCGGCCCATACAAAAAGGACGCCCGGGAAAAAACACTTTTCTACATCGAAAATTGCACAAAATGAATATATTTTTTTATACTGCCTTCTAGAGGGTGAAAACTATGTCGGTATGTTTTCGAATTTTCGATGCGTTTCGTATTAACGTAAATATTCACTGTCAAACATGTACAATTTATCAAAAAATATTATTTAAGGAAAAAGTGCTGCTAACTCAACTCTCATAAAGAATGATAAAATTATAAAAAGCTACCGACGTAGCTTCTTCTTTCTAGAAAATATATACTTTTTAAAATTTCAATTTCGTGAAAATTTCGGTGTAGAAAAGTGTATTCTCCATAAACCCCTTTTCG
Organism: Limnephilus auricula; assembly: GCA_951813805.1. Taxonomy (NCBI): domain Eukaryota; kingdom Metazoa; phylum Arthropoda; class Insecta; order Trichoptera; family Limnephilidae; genus Limnephilus; species Limnephilus auricula. Next base: position 20,216,945 of record OX638406.1, read on the forward strand.
AGCGATTTCTGTAGGTAAATTTGAGCGTTGTCTCATTCGCACATTTCGCATTCGCATGTATTGTAAGTGTACGTGAGCTTATTTTGAGCGGGACAGAATGACAGTCGCGGGTGTTCCGCGTGTCGTTCAAAGTCTAGCCTCTTAAGATTGCAATCCGTTTGTTAACTCGGGAAAATTTATCAAGCGGACCGCCCGTTTCTGCACAGAGTCGAGGGTGTTTTTCAGATACTTTGGGGCTCAGAACAGAGGTGGCTGCCAAATTCAACCGTGGGGTGCACTTGCGATTTGTACAGGGTTAGCAGTTGTGTACTATTAAAGTATCTACGGGCCCTTTTCAGTACGCCCAGTTTCTGAGAGGCTAACTTAACCCTGGCCTCGATGGAGCCCCCATATCTGAGCTGGTCACTTTGAGTTACACCGAGCATATCAATGGAGGATATGTTCGGAAGAATGCTACCGTTGAAGGAGACTACATTGTCATTTCGATCCCTTTTAGACGTAATCAGACATGATTAGGTCTTTGAAACATTGAATTCATATTATATAAGTGTGTTTAATATCACAGATTTAGTAATATTTACCTAATATTAGAGAGTTCTATTATGTCGAGTGAATCTAAGAAGAAGGTGGATGGGTAGTGAAGAGCTTGGAAAACACTTGAATCATTAGTCAATTAGATACGGTAACTCTCTTAAAATAAGCAAGTCATGTTGTACAAACTCAAAAATAATATGCTGCCAAGTTATCTGAAAAACAATATTATGTATCACGAAAATGTTCATAATTATCCTACGAGAAGATGCAGAGATTTTAGGCTTCCCAAAACTAAACTTTCGTACACCCAAAACAGCGTGTTTTATAAAGGACAAAATCTTTATAATAACCTACCGAATGCCATTAAGGAAGCCTCAAACCTTAGCACTTTTCGTAGGACATGTGCTATATATGTTAAAAACAATCTTTAATTTGATTACAAATATTATAATGTATTTCTTAAATTGTAGTCAACTGTATTTCTTAAATTAATCTCTTAAATTGTATTTTTTAATTTGTATTTCTTAGACTGTATTTATTAAATTGTATTATAATATTTTCTTACTAGATGTATGAAAAAAAATGTGCATACATCTAAATAAACATAACAAAAACAAAACAAATTTCGTTTTTACGATCATACTTTTTCCTCCGAGGAGCAAGGTCTAATACATTATATAAAACCACGTTGAATATCTCATGAAATCTGTAGACAAATAAAAATTATCTGAACATTGTTTTAACTCCGGAACATCCACGATATTTTCTCATTGCACAAATAATACGCATTCCAATCTCGTAATTTTATTAAAAGCCATGAAATTGAACTTTTCCTACAATGAATTCTGAATAAAGGCATAAAAAAAATCTTATTTAAAATTGGAAAGGTGTGTAAAAATTGGGCAGAAAAAGGAAAAACACTGATCAAAAATCATGAAGACAAATTACATCTGACAGGTTGTACACAAAATGGCGTACAAGTTGGTTGGCTGGTCCATATAAATTGGTTATTAGTGCGTGTTAGGACATCCGTATATCCAGGACCCTCTCCTGAAGGATATCGGGGATGCAATATTAAAGACAATTATATTTATCTGCTCCTTCACTTGGAATTTTCTAACGATGTCATTTTTCGTAGTGCCGCTATATTGCAAAAGCAAGAAACAGAATTTATTGTACGTAATAAATAACTTTTGGATTGTAAGATGCAATAAAAATAAACGCATTTTGCAGAAATTTCTTGGATTAGGTACAGTTTTCATTTGAACACATTAAAAACTGGATCCAGTGAGTCTACGGCATTCTTAGAAAGTAAATGCCTAAGGGGAACGAAAAGGAGGTTTATAGGTAGAACATCAACCAGTGTCTAACTACCTGGTAATTGTTAGAACGGCGTTTTATTTATGTACAAAAGTTACAGTTGAAAAATAAAATGCACTGTATTTATGTATTCAATAATCGCAAATTCATTATGTGACGTGATTTTAATTCAATGAAAACAGATCACTCTGTGTTCACTGCGATGATTTTTAAATTTTTTATTAAGTAAGTGATGTTTAAAAAGTGATTAATTCTGATTTAATTAAAATATTATGTGTTTTTTAGAAATACCTTAAATTAAATCTAAGCACCAATAAATTTTCACAGCTTCACAATCTGCTATATTTGCAAATGACTACATTTGTGCTTTCTAGAAAGTATCCTGTTTTTATAAGATATGAAATTAAACAATTTTTTCACTTTGTTCCACTTATTTATTTACACCAGGACCGGTTTTGTCCTACTACGGACATTTTCAGACTTGTAGTTGAAATTCTTATGCTAGAATTTCAACCACCAGTCTGAAAATGTCCGTAGTAGGACGATCCGGTTCTGGTGTAAATAAACAAGTGGAACAAAGTGAAAAAAATGTTTAATTTCATATCTAATACAATGGAATTCCACCATGAATTAACAGTTAAAAAACTAGACTCATTATCCTGTTTTTAGTTATGATTCAAGTAAGTTGTGTGGCGGTGTTCGGCGATGTTTGAATGCGGTGCGGTGCAGACCACCGTACATGTGGTCAACGAATGCCCGCTCCATTCATTCCCCGGCGGGATTGATGAGGTCCACAGGGCGACGCCTGAGGCCCTGGACTGGCTCGCAGACCTATATGTCCCCCTCTGACCCCCCACCGTGCGAAAGAAGAAGTAAGACTCGAGTAATATTTCGTTAATTTTAATATTGTAAGTAACATTTTTTTAAATTCAAATAAGTCTCGCCATATTCCGTGAATAGTTAAAGTTTTTCTTTTTTCTCGATTGACATATGTACAATTTAGTATATTATACTGTTTAGATCACTTCTATAGCACCGTTTTCTTGATAAACTCACTGTTGTGATGACTATTAAACTGTTTTCATTATAAATTTTATTATTCATAAAAAAAAACATCACACAGGTCTTTTTTTCTAATTTTGGTAAAAGTGTTCATTAAAATTTTTTTCTGATTCTTCAAGTCCTTCGAAAATTTTCAAAATAAATATAGATATAAATAATATTATTTTTCTAAACAATTAAAAAAAAATTAACAATAAAATTAATTAAAAACAATTATTCATCGAAATATTTTATTTTCCATTGAAACATTATTATTGAACGAAGATATCACCTCTCAGTATAAAATAATATCAATAATTGTGCAGTAAAAACACAATGCACTCTTCTACATATTTTTCCGATCGTCATCGTTCCCAAGGTAGGAATCAACCGAATGCCTTAACGTTCCAGCATGTAATTCCAGTAATGGTAGTCGCTCCAGATTGGCTCCGGTCGGAGGCAAATTGGCTCAAGGAACTCTGGAACTGTGAATAACATTGCAGGAATGCCTCGATCCAGCCGGAGATATCCAGAATGTCTGGCTGCTCCATATTGCATACGTGAGTTCTAGATAGTTCAATCACTGATGAATTATATAGAATTTTTCACCACTGATGAATTGTATATATACATTGTATATCCTTAATGTTCTATTGAATTGAAAAAAATAATTTATTTAAAAATTTTATGTAAATTAAATTTAATAATGTTATTATTATGTTTTAGTTTTTTATTATTGTAACAGCTGTTTCGGCTTAAAACGCCATCTTCAAACTGTTAGAGTTCTACGAATTAAATAAAAAAAAACAATAATTAATAATAATTTAGCTGTAGAACTAAGAAAGACATTCCAAAGCTCAAAATTTTCATAAATTTATCCGTAAAGATTTAAAACAAGTAGTTGTTTTTTTGCATTATTTCATTTCAGAGCAGATCAGTATCATGGTTCTTCAAATATTTTTAGAGAAATTCATTTTAATTTTCATCTTTATACATACACAATCAATGTTTCTTTGTTTATCCCTAAGCATTCCTATACTATTCACCTGATTGCAATGATACCTTGGTGATTTGTTCTGCGCACACCCGCGAAGGTTTCTGTTTATAATGGTGAGCTCTGGCGATATGAAACTATTTCATACACCATTCGTCCTACTGCGATGAAAATTTGTTGATTTGTTGTGCGCACATGAATCGTTTCTGGCATCATGAAACTTGATTGTACATTTTAATTATGTTTTGGTACTCTAAGATTCTGCCTTGAAAATGTCTCACACTGCATATAGATTGCAGCAATTAGGGTTAGCATAATCTGAGAGTGTCGCGCGTGCAGACGACGCAGGAAATGTATGGGCTTATACGAAGCATGTCGCATAAGTCCATACATTTCCTGCGTCGTCTGCTGACAAACGCTGACTCCCAGCTTACGCCGTCCCTTATTGTGGATAAGTTTTTCAATTATAGGAAAATGTAGAAGAAAGAGAATGAGGTGGAAAATTTTTCTCTCTTCTGGTGCCTTCTCTCATTGGAGGTTGGCTAACAACAACTTTGAGCAGAAGAACTTTGCAGAACTGCACTCCACACTGAAAGTAGGAATAGCTTAATAATAACTCTTGAGCGCAACATAAATGGGATACACTGGTAACATTATTTTATTAATGAAGATTTCCTTCATGTAGGCAATTCAACTAATTTAAATTATTTTATTAATATAATGAAAGTGTTTTATTAACAATAAAATATATATTAAGTAAAAATTAGTTTATGATATTTAAACTATTACTGCTATGAGGGTCAAAAATGGAAGAGGCTCTAACAAACGTCTTATACTCTTAGTTCGCACCATATTATATTCATCAGAGACATAATTTCAATATTCTTCTACAATCTCCGTACACGTTCATTAAAATTGCTATATTTTTATTTATACCGATCAGTGTAACAAAATTTCAAACTCTTTTAAAACGTAACTTTTTTACATTAGCTCCACACTGTTATGTAATGAATTTATTCATATGGTAACCCCGGAGAATTTATTTAAGTCAGGTACTTTTATGAAATTAATATTTTTCGTACTGGTCAACCTAAAGGTTGCGTTGAACGGATTTTACCGTTTTCTGGGGTGGGGGCGAGGGAGGAGAGCCGAGCTTATCCGGCAAGGAAGGGCGAGAGGGTTCTTCAGTGTCCAGCTTTCGAAAGGGGCGGTTGTCTGCCATCTTTATTTAGAATTCGAGTATTGCTTTGCAAATAAGTTTGAACTTTTGAAAAGTAAATATAGTTAAAGTGATCTAGATATTACCAGATTTAGAATCAGTGGTCCTGCGCGTGTCTCTGGGTTTCATATTTAACTCATGTTAAAGAGGGCATATCTCGGGTACCTTTCAAATCCCATGGTGTTGGCACACGTGTTTAACAATAGAAGAAATCGACAGAGGGACAAATGCATCTGCTTTCCACGACAACAACCACGCAAGGTAACGTACTATAATATTCGTTAATTGTTTTATTCTGGCTTTGACTTAATAATCTAAAATCCGTCTTTCGTTCCCGCAGAGAGATTCAAGCTTTTTCCTAGTAGCGTAGAGTCATTTTGCTAAATATAATTGAACAAATATTTACATGGCAAAAGAGATCGTTTTATTTATTGAACCTTATTTATCTCGAATTTTCCCAATCCATCGAACTAAAAACACGAGAACCCCGAGATAATGACTGAGCTAGCTACCGGGGTTGACGTGAGTATATATTTGTGATTATGTTGAGATTATAATGTGTCTGTATTAAAAATGTAAATTCTATTCTGTTCTATCAAAACGGTTCGATCCGTACAGTTATGTAACACTGGCGCTTTCCAACGTGCGGCTAAATTCGAGATAATATAACCTTTTCCATTTATATCTATGTGTCGTACTTTATATTATGTGTCGTGATGTGTATAAAAATTCTGTAGATATGTTCTTCCTAGTAATATTGTGTTACCGCTTTAGAATTTTTGTATTTACACGTGTTCCGCGACGCCATTTTGAAACCGTTATTATCCATGTTTTAAATTCACCCACGCGTTCACGATGGACCGCCATTTTCAAAATAACACGAGTTTTACTTCAAAAACGTTCAGTTATTAATTTGTTTTGGTAGAAATTGGAATGCTTCAAATCCAAAATGAAACGTGATATATTTTGGCCAAGATGCGTTTTAAAACGTAAAATTTGTTTGTGATTGAATTATTATTTATCTGGTGATATGAAAGCACATGGTAAAGCTATTCTTTCGGGTTGAAAATATATTATTTCGGTTTAAACAGTGCGTAGATCACAGCTATGAACAACTTATATTTCGAGACGTAACTTTTAGCTAATCTTTGGAAAGATTTCTCAATCGTGAAAGCATTTTGTATGCGTGATCTGATTTAATTAAATGCTTATAAATCAATCGCACAAGAATCGTACAGATAGTAGATACTCTCAGTATTGCCTTAGTGAACGTCGTGAAATCACGATTTTAATTCGAACCTTTGCTTGAAATGATTTTAGGCATGTTTGGTGACTGTCTGTAATCCGAATTTGCCTAGATCGGCTTGGGTTAGTCAGGTATAAAATGAAACAATGCCTCGCTTGCATGGTAACCCGATAGACGTATTTCCCACCCGCCTTGTAAGATAATCTGTACCGTTTTAGAAAGCGTTTATTACAGGCACTTTAAGGGAGTCTATCAACATACAAAGAATTCCGGGTAATTTCGGGACAATTGGAAAGTTTTATTGTTTAAGACTAGACGGCCATTTATGGTGTTTTGGGCGACGAAACTAAATTACTCCAAAAAAAAAAAAAGGGTCTTAGAAGGTACCTGGTCTTCGCATAGCGCTTTGTAAATTTATCTCGTTGATGTAAAATAAAATTAAATTGAAACGTTCTTTTTGGAAAGTGACGTTATGACGGAGTTGAATAATGAACATCTCAGTTTTAAGATCCAACGGATATTTCTATAACATCTAAGTCTGCCACAGCAACTAATAAAAAATTAGTCATTACTTCGAGTTCGACTCTCGTAATTGATATATAAGTTCATAATAATTTTACATAAAGATTAATTCGATATAACTTAGTATTTTAAGAGAGTGGTGATCATTTTAATGAAATTAAAACAAATAACTTTGTATTAAACCACTATTTTAAATATGACGCCACAAAGTGATTTTGCGAAGTTTGAAAAAATCATATTAATGATTTATTTTAAAGGTATTCATGGGTTCGATTCTCAGAAGACCGAAAACCATATTCTATAGCGCCATTTTCGTCAAAAAATCACGCAAACATTTAATAGGCATGTTTACATATTTTAATAAATATAGACAATGAGAAAGCTATTATAAAATATGCTCCGATTCGAATCCGGAGTCAACAATTCAAGGTAACAGTAATCGCCTTATTTATTATTGAAACGGTTTTTAATACTGCCTCCCTGAAGAAAATAACTTTCCTCAGGGCCTACGTAATCTTTGAAAATGCTGAGTGGAGGGTCTTTTTGAGGAAAGGATGGAGTAAACATAGGTTTTAAAGAGTCCCATGTCGTAGGAAGGAGGAAACACAAAGGCCGGGAAATCTTACCACAGCCAAGCTGTTGAACTCAAGCAAGAGTCGTAGAAGCGAACCTTTCTCACGTGACAAATGTCACCCGTGTACATACATATGTTAGGCGCGCGTTTGGCGTGTTTCTCGATTACGCACCGGTGTCGAGGGGATAAATTTAATATGTTAAAAGAATATTAATGTTCGTTTGTTGTTGTGTGTTTGTAAGTTATGCGCGGCCATACCGTTCATCAGGAATATGATGTGCGCATACCCGGGATAGTTAAAGTATAGAGAGTTCTGGCATTACGAAATTCGGATAAAAACCAAATGAAATAGGTCACGCGAGTTGGTGGGAAAACTGGTGTACTTTATGGAGTTAAAAAGGGACGAATGGGAAATGACACGAAGGGAGAAAAAAATTATTTATTAAATTGGTATTGCAACGCATGATAGGTATCAGCTAGTTAATAATAAATACCATTTTAATGTACAAAGATCATTCACGGGTTCGACTCCCAGCGAAGTTCTACTACGTACGAGTATTGCAAGAGTTGCAAGTTCTCAGGCTGTAGGTTTAAAATCCATATTTCAAAGCCTGTTGGATTTTAAATAGAAAAAACGAAAGAATAATAGCGAATTTTAGAAATAGTTGATTATGATCGGTATTTGATTAATTATATTCTCGCGGGGAAGTGTCGTGGGTCCGATTATCCTACATTGGAAATTATTTTCGGGGTTTGCAATTCAAGATAGACCAAGTGTCAAAGATTTTTCAGCTAACGGTGAATATTGATTGCTTACGAAATCAATAAGTTTTAGTTGTTTTTAATGAACCGAAATCCGTTGGCGGTGAGTGACGAACTTATTTACAAGTCTTAACAGAATCTTGATAGAATCTATTTACAATATACCTAGACTGTAAGAAAGTCTAAGTGGAATCCATCTAGATTGGCGACCAATCCAATTGGAAAATTTGTCAATCAATGTTGTTAATTTTGAAACTATACACGAAAACACGCATATGCATACACACAAAACTCGGCACTGTGTTCAAAGGGGCCCCTTTGAAAACAGTGTGTACAGACTCTATACCATAGGCGCTCCGGAGTAATTAACCGGAAGCGGCTAAATACACTCCACACTTACGTTTTTGACTATTCATTCGAATCATTCGACATCCATGTAGAATTTGATATGTACCAAGCTTCTACTTGCTATTAACTACATCTGTCTTTTAAACTCGGAAATTAAAGTAGTCAATAGTTCGAAATTTTGATTTGAGGGTTGGTTGCTTGTAAGCCGGTAAACAAGATGGCGCCCATAGTCTAATAGGTATCTTTATTCTTATATAAATTATACTAACACTATCATTAACCCAAAAAAAAAAAAAAATTATAAAAAAAAAAAATTATTAAATTATTATTATAATAAGTATTCGTATAAGTTATCATTAAAAAATAATGAATGATAGCTATGTCCTAGGTTAGTGGTATTCTGTAGTTTGTTAGTTGGAAGCATGTTTTGTTCCAAGCTGACCTTATTTTTCTAGTTGGAGCATTGATGTTCCAAGCTAGAGTTTTCAAGTGTTCCTCCTAAGTATACCTACGTCAGAATCTTATAAGATTCCTGGCTAAATGTAGGTCCCTAAAGGATTATGATATTTTATGTTGAATTTTCAACATTTCTTCAACCAGTAACCGGGTCGTTAAAAGGCGGATACTGAAACTTGAACCATCGCCTGTCCATTAAAAGGGGGAAATGAGTTCTAAAAAAAAAAAAAAAATTACTAACAAATAACCATCACCGCGTTTCGCCGCAGGGGTAGGCAGAGAGGATGGACCGCCAGACAACTCGGTCTTGGCACACGCTCCTTCGTTCATTCGCTCTACAAACTCACTAAGAGTCCCTTTCTTTATCTTACTCATTACGTTTACTTCAGTCTTTGCTTTCTTTGCGGATATCCACTGTTAATAAAACACGTGTGTTCTTATCATGTACATGTATGCATCGCGACATATAGTGTTTAGTTATCTCCGTTGATCTCTTTTGCTAATTCATTCACAACTCAAATAGTTTTGCTTACTCTCTGTGGAACGTCTTGTATCTCATGTGTTTTATTGTCTTGTATCTCATGTGTTGTATTATGTCGTTTTTGGTAAATGTTTGTTGTTCGTTGCCTGAATAATGAATGCATATATTTTCGTACTTTTCTAATTGTTTTGTAATTTTTATTTCATGTTCTCGCTTCATCTTGAGTCGGATCCTCTATTGCTGAGAATCGAGACTCTTACTCCAAATGCCCTGATGAACAAGGATCCTTCACTACTCGCGGGTTATGGTGGCCTAAAAGCCGTGGATTCCCACGTGCCGCGCGCTGTGATACTTTCCCTCCGATATATTGATGTTGATGTTGTTATATCATGTACATTGCATTTATGTAAATTATGTATAATTGTTGCCTAGGTTTTTTAACGCTGAATCTTTTTGCGGACAACGTTTTTGGGTAGTTTAATAAAAAGTTTTCTTGGATGAATTAAAAAAAAAAAAAATAATAATAATATAAAAAACCTTCGTGGTTACGGCGGTTTTTTCTTGGTGTTTTCGGGGATGTGTTATGTAATGAATTTATTCATATGGTAACCCCGGAGAATTTATTTAAGTCAGGTACTTTTATGAAATTAATATTTTTCGTACTGGTCAACCTAAAGGTTGCGTTGAACGGATTTTACCGTTTTCTGGGGTGGGGGCGAGGGAGGAGAGCCGAGCTTATCCGGCAAGGAAGGGCGAGAGGGTTCTTCAGTGTCCAGCTTTCGAAAGGGGCGGTTGTCTGCCATCTTTATTTAGAATTCGAGTATTGCTTTGCAAATAAGTTTGAACTTTTGAAAAGTAAATATAGTTAAAGTGATCTAGATATTACCAGATTTAGAATCAGTGGTCCTGCGCGTGTCTCTGGGTTTCATATTTAACTCATGTTAAAGAGGGCATATCTCGGGTACCTTTCAAATCCCATGGTGTTGGCACACGTGTTTAACAATAGAAGAAATCGACAGAGGGACAAATGCATCTGCTTTCCACGACAACAACCACGCAAGGTAACGTACTATAATATTCGTTAATTGTTTTATTCTGGCTTTGACTTAATAATCTAAAATCCGTCTTTCGTTCCCGCAGAGAGATTCAAGCTTTTTCCTAGTAGCGTAGAGTCATTTTGCTAAATATAATTGAACAAATATTTACATGGCAAAAGAGATCGTTTTATTTATTGAACCTTATTTATCTCGAATTTTCCCAATCCATCGAACTAAAAACACGAGAACCCCGAGATAATGACTGAGCTAGCTACCGGGGTTGACGTGAGTATATATTTGTGATTATGTTGAGATTATAATGTGTCTGTATTAAAAATGTAAATTCTATTCTGTTCTATCAAAACGGTTCGATCCGTACAGTTATGTAACAACACAGGAGGCTACAAAATTCAGTGCCCACTCCTTCTTTTTAGGATGATGTGTGGCGGGTCTTTTTAGGGAAAAGAAGGAGAGGAAGTTCTGGGAAAGAAAACTGTTTTAGGGTTGGGTAGGAATCTGGGGGTCAATGTTTCTAATAATGACGGATGTATGGATCCATCCCAAGGTGGTGGGTCGAGTCCAACTAGAGAGGTCAAAGTTAGGTCTCCCTCAAGCAGTATCTACCGATCCGGACTACCGCGCAGTGGGAAAACGCATTTTCCGCCAAGACCTAGACAAATCTCATCAAAGTCACCCCACATAGCGCACCACTTGGGTTGACCTATGGCAGGGGTGTTTGCAATCCAATAAACGGTTCCAGGGGCGGTAGTACTCATACCCGCCTCCCAAATTGAAACAACAAAGCTAGGTCAGTGGATTTCATTGAAGTATCAATCCCAGGGTCGTTTCAAAACGAAAACAGGATTTGACGTCTTGTTTTCAATGAATAAAATACAGTTTTAAGTACGGAAACGTCGATAGTTCCAGTGAGTGAATCGTAACCTATTTTTATAGTGACCGCATTGATGAAATCGCCAACCACATACAAAGCTTTTGTTGTTTTGACACAGTTTATTGGGAGACGATCTAGTTTATTGTTTATTTATGAAGTTCTAGAAAAGCGTTGGTTTATGATTTAAATGGGAAGTATTTTTGTAGATTTTTTTAATTTATTTTATTCCTTGAAATGTGTTTTCTCGTCAATCTCGCTCAGACCTCCCGAATGGAAGGAAGCTAACAATTCGTTTTAATAGATGATAATGTTCACATCTGCCCTGATGATGGACACTGTAACGTTGTTCGAAACGTTGGCTAAATAAGGAGATAGCGTAACACCGCATAATACCCCAAAAATAAATAACAAAAGATGTGTCACGTGTTTATTTAGTAAAAGGAGCTATTATCAGCTAACAATGTCATTATGTCAAAAATGAAAAAAATATGTTTCTTCAAACTTCGCAAAATCACTTTGTGGTGTCATAATTTTTTTTTTCATCCATCTCTTAAATTTATTTTCTTATTAATATTTATATTTAAAATAAATTTTTTTTGTTGTTTAAACATCTTTATTATGTTTTGATAATTTATATAATGTAATTTTTCATATTCTAAAATAATTTTTATATTTAATTTTAAATAATTGTTTTTTACGATATTTTTTTAACTAATTAATCACCTCTCTCTATAATATTTTTGTCCATAGTTCTTTTCAGTCTGTTCTTTTTAGTCTATACTTGTTTGTTTCTTTTGTTATTTAATGTCATTACTACCCTGACGAAGAAACCATCGGTTTCGAAACATGTAGGTAATTGTGATTATATAATAGTGGTTGATACAAAGTTATTTGTTTAATTTAATTAAAAAAATATGTATTAATTATAACGCTGCCAAAAAACTGTTTTTTGGTAAATAATCAATATATTTTAACATCGCGTCTTTGCAAGATATATCAACTTATAAAATGTTAGTTTTTATTTGTTCGTATGAAGCATTTACTTTGTGATGTGACATTATAATTTAAATATAACAATAACTTTATATACTCCATTTTTATTTTTTTATACTTTATGCCGACCGGGTTTTCAAAGGGAATTCCTTTTCTCAGTCCTCGAACTATTTCTAATGCAAAAAAATTACGTCGACAATCCAACATACTACCGCATTTATAAATTATATCTGTCTATTTCTAGCAAGTACCCGGCAAGCATTGCAATACCACTCAAAGAAATATATTGTTACTCCTTTCGTGACTTTTCCTATGCGTCCCCGTTTCCTCCCTTGTTTCCCGCTGATGATAATAATCAATAAATCGATTCCAGCTCCTAATCGAGAACTCTGAACCATTAAGCCCTTTTCACAATAAACCTTTGTGAATAGGAATTTAATTTAATAAGTTTTATTTAATAACTTAAAAAATAAGAAAATAATTGAATTTATTTCTCCCTCATTCACAAAAAATATTTTCAAGATTTTTTATTCAATTCTCTCAGAACGAGGGCACGTGGAATTGTTGTGGAACGCAGATTTGACAAAAATATGGCAGAAAGAATTTCGGAGCACAGTTTCTAAAGACATAATTCTTTCATTGCGGATGAAAAACGAGGAGGCATGAATAAACATCACATATTTCAAATGAAATAAGAAAAATCCAGAGAAAAACTACCAATATGTTTTGGCTTCGCGTACAAACAAAACGCAACATATATTTTCCTTAGATTTTTCGAACACTCACAATACAGAGACGTTCTTTGGAAAAAATTCATAATAAAGGAAATTTACACACTTTTCACAATATGTGCGTTCATGTTATTGTGATTAGTTTTTAGGTTTTTGTGCCGTATTGCCCTTCCTCCTTCTTTAACCAACGTTTCGGAAAGGGTTCATCATCGGGGCAGAATTTTAGTCGCGGTGAAACGTGTTCATATATGAAAGTAGAAGTGTTGGTCAATACACTCAGTGTCGTATTAAAGTAAAATAATTAGTGCAAATTATTGCGCTTTTTGGCATTTAGTTTTATTGTAACCATTGTATTGTAAAGCTGAGACAAACAAAAATATCTTTTATTTTGAAATAACTTTTTTTTTTAAATTAGATCCAGACAGGAAGCCCTGACAAAAACAAATTCCCACAGGACTTATTTCAACGTTAGGGATACTTTATGGAAGGTTGTTTAAGGGAAAGGAAGGAGTGGAAGTTCTGGGAAGAAAAAAATTATGTGGGTGGCTGAAAGGCAATCAGTCGGCTGGAGAGTTCAACAGGTCTCCCTCAACCAGTCTCTCCCCATTTGGCCCGCCACACAGTAGAAGATCTAGGCAAACTTCACATCACGAACCCGGGCACCCCTGCTAAGTCACAAAACGTAGCAAAACACTTAGAATGATATATGGCAGGGGTGTTGGTTATCCAATAAATAGTTATAAATGGTTTACGGGGCGGCGGTATGCCTCTATGAAGCGTCTTGTGGATAACGTGGTTTGTTAAATAAAAAAATGATATATTATTTTTCTCATCATTTTATGCCATGTCTATTACATATATAGTCATACTAGTTTAATTATTAGTAGTCTTGTCAGACAGGCCGCACAACGCACGTGAGCCGCTCCCAATTAGCAAGAAACTTGAACATTGATGGGAAGGTTCGAATACCTACACTATTAAAGTCGTAATTTCATACACTTTATTGTGCTCTTTTTAATTGTTTAGTTATTTGTTGCTTATTGACGTTACGTGGACTGTTTGGAAACAAAATTGACAAAATTTAGACATGTATTATATTAAATAAATTAATCAGTGTTAAATTTCACCTTTTGAAAAAAAAGGACAGTTTTAAAATAAAACAAAATAAAACATTATAATTTAAAAAAGCTCGGGGTTTTAATAAAAACAAAAAGGGAAAACTTCAATTCGTCTCTTCGCTAAATCGTTAATTCTGTAAAATAAACAATTCCTTTTGCCAGTGCACAACGGCTAACCTAGTATAAATCGCAAGTGCGCCGCACTGTTGAATTTGACAGCTGTCTCTTGTGGAGCCCCAAGGAACTTGAAAAAACACTCGACTCTGCAGAAATGGGCGGTCCGTTTAATTGATTCGTTAACAAACTGAAAGCAATCTTTAGAGCACTGGCGTCAGGTAAGAATGCTATCCTTGTTCTACCTGTATTTCATTGGAAAATACTCTAAAGAATTAGCGGATCGTATATTTTTAACTTTTTAAGGTTATTCCCATCAATGTAATATATCATTAAGAAGATAACAATAATAATCTAACTTTTTTAAATATGAAAATGAACAAGACACAGAAAAATAATAAAAAATAATGGTCGAAACTGCGACTTGAACCCCGAACCTTACGTCTTACCGGGACATACACCCCTACCAATTGGGCCACTGCGATCTATTATGAGACTGTCGTAATTGTCAACTTCATATTTCAAATTTCAGAATTAACAATATTATCTTCGACTAATGTTTTTGTCAGCTACCTTTATTATTGGAAACAAGTATTCAAAGAATGTATTTGTTACCTATATAGTGTCTCGGATAAATATATACGATTTTATTTTTATAAAAAAAAATATATATATATATAATATTCATTTAGACTTTTGTAAAAAGTCAATAGGTGTTCCATAAAAAAAACTCTCTTTATAACTTTTGGAGGTTATTCCCATCAATGAAATTTATCATTGAAGAAGAAGATAACAATAATAATATAATTTTTTTTAATATGAAAATGAACAAGACACAGAAAAATAATAAAAGATAATGGTTACAAGGTTATTAAGTTCCTATTTATTTTATTCGTTAGATTCATGCGAAAAAGTGCTAGTAAGATTTGAGGATTGGTTTAGGTATTTTTTTTAAAGTAAATCTCCCTAAGGTTCTGTTACAAAAATTGGCATTTATTTTTTAGTAGTGGTGTTATTTAGCATAAGTGAAATAAAATAAACGTAGTTCAATACTAAAATAAAATAATCGTAGTTCAGTACTAAAATAAAATAACGCATAAATTCGATGCACGCCTTTGTCACTATTCCAAACTTTGCAAAAGCTGGAAGAGATAAAAATTTATCGCCATATTTTAATAATAGTAGAACAAACAAAAAACACATATATTTTTTATTTCTTTTCAATAATAATGAGGAAAACACATAAATCAGGAAACCGTCGGCATGAATTTCCTTGTTGGGGAAGCACCGAGTGGGGAGGAAGGAACTTTTCCAGAATTTGTCAAGAATCGATTAAGGAATTCGAGCGTTTATTTATGTTCTGCTGAGACTTGTGCGGTTTCATTCAACGCCTATACTTTCTACCTTGATAATATTATTTTATTTGTTCAATTCAAATTTCTACACAATATTTTTTAAGTAATAAATGAACGGTAGAAGCTATGTATTTATTTAAGAAGTACATTGTTACTTTTTTTAAGCAACATTAAACCCTCATATTATATTTGTTTTCTGTGACATAAACGTAATTTTAAAATGAAAACAATGAACATTAGTAATTTTAACATTCTTATGTCCAAATCGACAAAATAGTGAAACGAAATTTAATAAAAAGTTAATTACAAGAATAAAAAATGGTATATGAAAGCAAATACAAAAAGCAGATATAAAAATATGAAACTAGAAGTTAAGTCAAGACTAAGCTAGAAGTCAAAACATTTATAATATTTCTACACTTTTTTAGTGACCGACAAAAATTCATTTAAAATTTTACAAAAAAATTGTGGTCTTTAATTGTGTTGACCAGTTTACACATATAGGACAATGATGAATAATTTCTTTAATCTTTGCAAATTCACTTTGTGGCATCATTTTATTCAAATGAAACAAATTACTTTGGTGTAAATCACTATAATCAATGTTATAATATCTACATTCTTCAAAATTGAATTATTTTCATGTTTCTTCAAACTTCGCAAAATCACTTTGTGGCGTCATTTTGAATTAAATTAAAACAAATAACTTTGTATTAAACCACTAATATAATCACAATTATGTTAATGTTATTTAATTTAATATTATTTAATGTCATTACTACCCTGACGAAGAAACCATCGGTTTTGAAACATTTTGGTAATTGTGATTATATTAGTGGTTTGATACAAAGTTATTTGTTTTAATTTTATTTTCATGTTATTATCCCGACGAAGAAATCATCGGTTTTGTAACATATAGATATTTTAACATTTATTATAGTAGTTTACACAAAAGTAATTTGTTTCATTTGAATAATAAATAATATTCATAATTAGATGAGTGTTGATTGAGGAAAAACAGTTCATTATTTCTGAGTCTACGGGAAGGTATATCGAAAGAGATGATTTGTAGTTTAGTAGGGGAATCAATAATAATTTTGGAAAAAATAATGAGTTCCATTTTGTCTAAAGAAGAGAGGCTTAGGTATATATAGTGATTAATTTTTAGGTTATTTGCTACTTGCCGTGTAACGCTACCACTTTCTTTAACCAACTTTAACATATCCATGGTTAAATAGTGTCCAAAGTTGCCCTATACAAAATGCCCGAAGTAATCAATCTAGTGAGTGATGATGGACACTGTGACACTGTTCAAAGAGTTGGCTAAATAATGAAGTAGCGCAACACGGCATAATGACCCAAAAATTAATCACTACAATGCTTTTGGCCGTGAAAATCTAAAATCAATCAAGTTTAGAATTAGTTAGATTTCGTCGTATGAGTAATAGTGTCTCTTTCTAATCCTAGCCTCCTAGCAATCCTACATTTTATTTTTTTAAATTTTTTTATAGTGAATACCTCACAAGAGTCCCAACTGCTCCCGTCTGGACAATTGGTAAAATGGTAACCCCAATTGGGGTATTTTATGAGGCTGAAGGTAACTGGGAAAGGGAAAGAGACGAGGAAGAGGAAGGTAAGGAAGTACCTGGCTATTCAGGTCTAGTCACTAAACACGGCTAAAGCCATTTCAAGCAAAGTTTCAATTCTGAATAGTGTTCTTTCACCAGGGCGATACTTAGAGAGTATTTTCCACTCTGGAGCGTGCCGCAAATATACTATATATTATTTTAAATAATCAATTGTGAAATAACACAAATCAATTAAATATAATTTATTTGCGCACGCCGGGTTCGAACCCGCGACCTTAGAAATGGGAGTCTAACGCTAGACCGTCAACTACTTCCATTTCGTTGCAAAATGATAATGAATTATAAAATATTATTTCCAAAATAGTCAAAATCTTCAAAATTAAGATGTTATTCTCCGTTTCGTAATCCATTTAAGGAGTTATATTTCTTACGAAAAAGCCCCTGATTTCAATTTGTCAGCGTTTATTTTTGAAAAGTGGTGAATTGAAAGAATCGCATCCCTTCTTCCGTCTTCGCTTGGGGTGGAGGTAAACGGGTGAAACGGGTGTAGCCGGTGGAGTGGGTGGGTGGAATGGGTGGAGCTGGGTGCAGATGGGTGGTAGTAATTTATGGTTTAATACATCTGTAAAGCGAGTGGACCGCAAGAGGGATTGTAAATATCTGTTTCTGCTGGTTCCATGGATGCGAATTTGTGTGTAATGTTTGTTCATCTGTATTGTCTTTCTTAAATATATGTTATGTTCATATATTTTATGTAAATAAAAATGTTTAGTCCCTTTTAGGTTTTTAATTAATTTCGATTGGATTGTTTTAACTTGTATCAAACAATTCTATAGAAAGAATATTCAAATTTTAATTTTTGTTTCGGCTTAGGTTTTTTTGTTGAAAAAAAATATTATTAAAAGCAAATCAATGGCTGATCACGATTCATTCTAATTATTTGGAATTATTTTTACATGAAAGGTTTCATACAATTTATTATAATCTTAGGTTCTTCGCAAGTTATTAGAAATACGTTGTGATAAAATGTAAAAACTTAGATATTTATTTTTTTAATTAAATGGACGATGACGACATTGATAGGCAAAGACGAGCTCTCAGCGTAAAAGCAAACATGCTTAGCAGAAGATTTCGTCTCTGCAGTACCGCTGTAAAAAGGACGCTCTTCCTTTCCTTCTGCGCAACGTTGTATACATGCGAACTCTGGACAAACTACAAAAAAGTACCATAGAAAGACTTCGGGTCCAGTACAATGACGCCTTCCGCATAATGTTTGGTCTCCCCAGATGTTGCAGCGCTTCCCAGATGTTCACGGAGGGGCGAGTTCCCGGTTATGCAGCCCTTATTAGATCCAGGGTGGCAGGAATGAGGGAAAGGATAAGCAGTTCTGAAAATATCCTCATCATGGAAGCCTGCTTCATTCCATCCTCCAGCCTTGATGCACACTAGCTCCTAACATAGTAAGAGCATCCTAAACGCTTAAATTATTATTTCTCAAAATTGTTATTATTTTATTATCTTTACTTTTTTTATGTACTAATTTATTTACCTGATCTTTCTTTGTTGTTTTAAAATATTCATTTACCTATCTTTATGGAGTCTGTGGGACTGCACTAAAATCCCCATATACTGGAATAAACACATATTATAATTATTATTAAATACATATCGCACATCCCATAGAAATGTGTGGTAAGTCAAAACTTCTATTTTAGTTTTTATCTCTAAAAAGTAAAGTGATAGGGATTTTGTATGCCGCACGAAAACCGTATTTTAGTTATCTCTGCAAGATGTCTCTAATATTATCGTTTTACGACACTTTTCTACGGGTGTATGCATATGTAAGACAATAGTTTTATTTTTATTGTTATTGGTTGTCTTGGTTGTAGAAGACATTTTCAAATGGAGTTGTAATCCCAATTTATTTTTATTTATTTCCATTCTCGTACATACATTTTAAAGATTTTAATACTTGGATATGTAAAAGTATCACCATCGCAATGGGATGAATTGTATAGGAACGCTTCCGGGACAAACCAAAAAACACTCTGCTACTGATGTATGAGTACGAGCATTCGATGCTGTATGACGTGTATTTTTGTGATAAAAGTAGGGAAAGTTCTGGGTAGGAAAAATGTATGAGGGATGGGTAGAACTTTGGGAGTCAGTGTGTCAAGGACAGACGAACGAATGAATCCATCCGCCACATCGAGGTTCAAGGCATATAAAGAGACTCCTGCTGGAGAGATCAAAGGATCTTCCACAACCAGTCTTTCCCGATCTGTTCTGCCACGCTGTTAGCGGTCGGATTCATAAGATGACAAGACCCAGACAAACCTGAGCCCGTGAACCGCGGCATCACTATTAAGTCACATAACGTCGTGAACCACTTGGGGTTACCTACGGCAGAGGTGTAGGTTATCCAATAAATGGTTCCCGGGGAGGTGATAAGAACCCTAACTGATCAGAACCAAATTAAAAATTCCAACATTTTGGACTTTCGATTTCTATTTCGATTAGATTTCTACTCATTTATTTTATTTTATTTGGTAGATCAACAGTATATATATATATTATATATATATATTAATATTAATGCTCTTGACCACCAGATTTTAAGACAATCGCAGTCTCGCGAAAAACGACCACTCTGCCCCTCGAGTTTGACCGACCTCAGAGCTGATTTTCGCGAGACAGCGACCGTGGATGACCGATTAAGTGTTTTGCAGTCTCGCGAAAAACGACCATTCTGCCCCTCAATTTTAACCGACCTCAAAGCTGATTTTCGCGAGACAGCGACCGTGGATGAAAATACATACGATTTTTTCAGACCTGATTTGTATGGGAAAAATTCAGCCAGAATTTTACCAATTGCAAATTTTCATATAAAAAAACTGATGCAAAAAAAAAAACTACTAATGAAACTGATGTATTAAAACCTAGCGGCGAAAACTAGAAGCGCTCATTATTCGAAGAAGAAATTCAAAGTTATATTGCCAGCCGCCAGGTTCGCCCCTCAAAAAAGGAAAAATTTATCGTCAGACCTTCACGAAAAATTTCTGAAAGAGCCTCAGTACTGAAATCGTAAAGTGTATATTTTTTAAATATATGGCGTCTCACCTCAAAATTTAACATTTCGACGAGCCTCGAGGTAAATCAAAATTGCGACTTAAAAAAGATACCTGGCTTAGATGTTTTTGTATTATTTCGACTACGACAGGTTTCGGAACATTAATAATATATTATATTTGTGACTTTTCATGGAAATTTTGTCAGGATTCGTTTTCAAACGTCGGTAATTTCTGACGTTTACGAAAAAAATTCCGAGTTAAAAACTGTTAAAATGTTCGTAGCCAGTAAAAAAAAATGCTTTATTAAGGAAAAATTTATCGTCAGACCTTCAAAGTACTGAAATGTTGGGGCATTTTTGAAAATTATTCTATGGCGTCTCGCATATAAATTTGACATTTCGACGAGTCTCATGTATATCAATATAACGTCAAAAATAGGATATGTGGATAAGATGTTTTTCTATAATTTTGAAAACCATACATTTCCGAACTCCAATAATACATTACATTTACCACATTTCATGTAAATTATTTCAGGATACATCTTCAAAAGTTGAAAAAATTCTGACGTTTATGAAGGAAAGGAAAATTGAAAACAGGTGAAATGTTACCGGCCAGCTACATAACGTTTATTTTAATTGCTGTGTAGGTACTTTTGTACAGACAAATAAAATTCGAACGGTTCAGGCTGCCGAGATCATAGAAAATAATTTACCAGTGGGTAGGTACCTACTTGGGTGGGAACGTTATTTTTCAAATATTGAGAATTTAACATGATGAATAAAACTGTTTAAATAACTCAGGATAATCCATTTTTTTTGCCTAATGGTGTAGGTACTTCTTTAAATAGTGCACAATAGTGTTATTATAATATCATTCGGCGTGGGTGGTGTGCATTGGTACTGCCACCCCGTGAATCATTTGTTGGATGACCAAACCCTTTATAACCGGTTAATCTGAGTCGATTTAAGAATATCTAAATATATTCAGGTTGGCAAAAAGATGTATCTCAGTGACGTTTTGCATCGTTATATGCACCAATACACACAATCCTAAGGGCGGGCTTTTTCGTGTGAATGTTTATGCATAAACTATGGATCTTACTCGACTAATTTAAAACAAAATTAGGAAAATCTACCGGGAAAAGAGAAGTTTATTTAATTTTTATAATAGCTCTACACAGGAGGCCTTGAAGAAAATAATTCCTCTCAGGGCCTATGTCATCTTTGGGGATGCTGTGTGAAGGGTTATTTTTAGGAAAGTAAGGAGATGATGTTCTGGTAAGGAAAAAGTTATGAGGGGTGGGTAGGAATCTGGGGATCAGTGTGTGGAGTGACGGACGAAAATAATTCCTCTCAGGGCCTATGTCATCTTTGGGGATGCTGTGTGAAGGGTTCTTTTTAGGAAGGTAAGGAGATGATGTTCTGGTAAGGAAAAAGTTATGAGGGGTGGGTAGGAATCTGGGGATCAGTGTGTGGAGTGACGGACGAATGATTTTATCCCTCCCACTGCGGTGCAAGGTGATGTTCCGAGAGAGCTTTGCTGAAGAACCCAAAAAGTCTCCCTAAACCAGTCTCTTCCGATCTGGTCTGCCACGAAATTGGTGGGCAGACGAATCAACAAACATAGCGAACCACTTGAAATGACCTATTGCAGAGGCGTTGGCCTACCCACCCAGCGAATTTTTTTAGCGTAAGATCCTCACGGCTTTTGCGGTAGGTCAGAGGCCCTAGCACGCTCGCTCTATAACGATCGATAGGATAACTATCGGTAACTTCTCATCGTTCCCTAGCATGACTACAGATCGCCAACGAATAAGTGACAGTTCACAACGACTAAGTGTCCTTAACATATTCGACATCAACTGTTGTTTGTTCGTTAGCGATGTGCAGTTGTCCTAGGGAACGATGAGAAGTTACCGATAGTTATCCTACCGATCGTTATAGAGCAAGCGTGCTAGGGCCTGAACAAAAAATTAGACTTTAGCCTTTAAAAAAATTGAGCTTTGGCGTATTTGAGAATCCTTCATTTGCAAACGAAATTGCGTCAAAATAACGGCCTCTGGCGTAAATGTTTTTTGATATATTCAATGGCAAAAGGTTTCGAAAACTTATTCAACCGTTTTTTTAGTGGCATTCCATTGAAAATATTCCACAATATCGAGCTAAAAATTTGACATTTTACAAAAAAATCCATGAAAAATCCGCTAACAAATTATACAAGATTTAAAAATATTACTGGTCAGGTGGATTGGTATAATAATAATCACTGGGTAGGTACCTACTTTGCTCCATCGAATTACAAATAAATGGTTTGAAATTAAGAGAAATCACCAAAGATGGTAGGTACTAAATGCGTTTCTTCTGGAAAAATGCCGATTGCAGTTTGTCGGTCTTTTAATTCAAATTCAGAAACAGGGTGGTAAAAAAAATTCCGCTCGAAATATACTGATTAATTTTTTTATTAAAACTCATGATTTTTTCCTTAATTTTTTTTGTTTAGAAAATATTGTCTTGCGTTTGCGACCAACGTTTTTGCGGCGCATAAAAATTTATCTAAATAAGATGCAAAGTTTTTTTTCTAATTTTCTATACATTTATCGTTATTAATAATTATTGATTACGAAAAGAATTATGGCGTCCGTGACATCAAAAGGTGGATACTTGAAAGATGTCATTTCCATAAAAAAATATTAAAGATTCGATTAAAAAAAAAAAGTCAATTTTTTAATCGATTGGTTTTTGTAATAATGAGTGAGGAAATTTTGCCGGACCCTGTCGTTCATTTCGACTGTCCAATCAGGAGTTCACTAGGCATGCGGATTGCATTGAATTCAAATATCGATATTTACTCTAAGTAAGAACTTCTTTCCTTTAAATCACAAAAAAATTATGATATAAAATTTAAAAAAAAGTAACCAAAGATGGATATTTCTAAAAAAATGTAGGTGTACACGGGGGTAGGTAGATATGCAGGTAGGTAGGAACTAAGTACTGAACAGGTACTCTGGGTAGGTAGGTATGCATGAAGGTACTTTTTATAAATTAGGTGGGTTCGATGCAGTGCTACAGATTTTTTATATGCATATAAATCGAAAAATAGATCGGTCAGGATTCGTTCGTTTACTGTGGACATTATTAAATTTTAAAATAAAAATAATTATACGTGTGCACGGGTACCCGGATATTGTTAAAGAATTTCTTTGTGTAATTTTTTTGCTGCAGTAAAATTGAGTTTGATAAGATGGTTTTTTTGATAAGTAATAAAATTGCAATGTTTTTTTTTTTTTTAGAAATTACGTAGGTAAATGAACAAATATTTTTAGTTTGAGGGTTAGGTAGGTTTTTTTCCAATACTATTCATCTGATGGCGACAAAACTTTTGGGATTTGATGTGTGCATGCTCGGGTTGGTTTCTACGCATCCGATCGAGATGAAACTTTGGAGATTTGATGTGTGCATGCCTGGGATGGTTTTTATGCATAAAAGTAAGCTCTGGCGTTATGAAAATATTTCCTTTAATTTTCATCCGATTGAGATGAAACTTTGGGAATTCGATGTTGGCATGCTCGGGATGGTTTCTATGTAAAAGAGTAAGCTCTGGCGTTATGAAAATTTTTCAAATACTATTCATTTGATTGCGACAAAACTTTTGGGATTTGATGTGTGCATGCCCGGGTTAGTTTCTACGCATAATAGTAAGCTCTGGAATTATGAAATTATTTACGCATAATGGTAAGATCTGGCGTTATGAAATTATGTCCTATACTTTCCATCCGATTGAGATGAAACTTTGGGAATTCGATGTTGGCATGCTCGGGATGGTTTCTATGTAAAAGAGTAAGCTCTGGCGTTATGAATTTTTTTCCAATACTATTCATTTGATTGCGACAAAACTTTTGGGATTTGATGTGTGCATGCCCGGGTTAGTTTCTACGCATAATAGTAAGCTCTGGAATTATGAAATTATTTACGCATAATGGTAAGATCTGGCGTTATGAAATTATGTCCTATACTTTCCATCCGATTGAGATGAAACTTTGGGAATTCGATGTTGGCATGCTCGGGATGGTTTCTATGTAAAAGAGTAAGCTCTGGCGTTATGAAATTTTTTCCAATACTATTCATCTGATTGCGACAAAACTTTTGGGATTTGATGTGTGCATGCCCGGGTTGGTTTCTACGCATAATAGTAAGCTCTGGCTTTATGAAATTATTTCCTATACTATTCATCCGATTGTGATGAAACTTTGGGGATTTGATGTGTGCATGTCCGGGATGGTTTCAATGCGTAATAGTAAGCTCTGGCGTTATCAAATTATTTCATATACTATTCACCCGATTGAGATGAAACTTTGGAGATTTGATGTGTACATGCCGGGGATGGTTTTTATGCATAAAAGTAAGCTCTGGCGTAATGAAATTATTTCCTTTACTTTTCATCCGATTGAGATGAAACTTTGGGAATTCGATGTTGGCATGCTAGGGATGGTTTCTATATATAAGAATAAGCTCTGGCATTATGAAATTATTTCCAATACTATTCATCCGATTGCGATGAAACTTTGGGGATATGATGTGTGCATGCTCGAAATGGTTTTAAAATATAATAATGAGCTCTAGCGTAATGAAATTATCTACAATAATATTCATCCGATTGCGATGAAACTTTGGTGAGTTATTGTGCGCAAGCCCGCGAAGTTTTCTTTATATAATGCAGAGCTTTGGCGTTATCAAATTTGTACAAAAAATTTAAATAGGTGTAACGGGAGTTATTAGAAAAGTGAGTGCATATCATATAATTTAGAAACAATTTATTAGTGAAAAAATTGAGCCGTGAACTTCTAGGCCCCTTTTTGCGAGAAAAGGCCCATACTGAACGCCTTAACCAGGGCGACCAAAGTGGCTAAGTAGCGGGTGTACAAAATTGAGCGATTAACTCACAGGACCCTTTGAGTAGTTCTCACAATCCTTGCTTCATCCACATTCAAACATCGATTTTTTTTTTTTCAAATATTTAATTTTTAAAAAATGTAGACACACACACTTCTTGCTTCATCCACATTCAAACGTCAAATCGCTTAGTGCTTTAACCAATAAGTTGCATTGCAACGGGCAAAAGCTAGTATATATTAATGCTCGTAACCACCAGATTTTAAGACAATCGCAGTCTCGCGAAAAACGACCACTCTGCCCCTCGAGTTTAACCGACCTCAAAGCTGATTTTCGCGAGACATCGACCGTGGATAAAAATACATACGATTTTTTCAGACCTGATTTGTATGGGAAAAATTCAGCCAGAATTTTACCAATTGCAAATTTTCATATAAAAAAACTGATGCAAAAAAAATAAACTGCTAATAAAACTGATGTATGAAAACCTAGCGGCGAAAACTAGAAGCGCTCATTATTCGACGAAGAAATTCAAAGTTGTATTTCCAGCCGCCAGGTTCGCCCATCAAAAAAGGAAAAATTTATCGTCAGACCTTCACGAAAAATTTGTGAAAGAGCCTCAGTACTAAAATCGTAAAGTGTATATTTTTTTAAATATAAGGCGTCTCACCTCAAAACTTTACATTCCGACGAGCCTCGAGGTAAATCAAAATTGCGACTTAAAAAAGATACCTGGCTTAGATGTTTTTGTATTATTTCGACTACGACAGGTTTCGGAACATTAATAATATATTATATTTATGACTTTTCATGGAAATTTTGTCAGGATTCGTTTTCAAACGTCGGTAATTTCTGATGTTTACGAAAAAATTTCCGAGTTCAAAACTGTTAAAATGTTCGCAGCCAGTAGAGTAAAATGCTTTATTAAGGAAAAATTTATCGTCAGACCTTCAAAGTACTGAAATGTTGGGGCATTTTTGAAAATTATTCTATGGCGTCTCGCATATAAATTTGACATTTCGACGAGTCTCATGTATATCAATATTACGTCAAAAATAGGATATGTGGATAAGATGTTTTTCTATAATTTTGAAAACCATACATTTCCGAACTCCAATAATACATTACATTTACCACATTTCATGTAAATTATTTCAGGATACATCTTCAAAAGTTGAAAAAATTCTGACGTTTATGAAGGAAAGGAAAATTGAAAACAGGTTCAATGTTACCGGCCAGCTACATAACGTTTATTTTAATTGCTGTGTAGGTACTTTTGTACAGACAAATAAAATTCGAACGGTTCAGGCTGCTGAGATCATAGAAAATAATTTACCAGTGGGTAGGTACCTAATTGGGTGGGAACGTTATTTTTCAAATATTGAGAATTTAACATGATGAATAAAACTGTTTAAATAACTCAGGATAATCCATTTTTTTTTGCCAAATGGCGTAGGTACTTTTTTAAATAGTGCACAATAGTGTTATTCTAATATCATTCGGCGTGGGTGGTGTGCATTAGTACTGAAACCCCGTGAATCATTTATTGGATGACCAAACCCTTTATAACCGGTTAATCTGAGTCGATTTAAGAATATCTAAATATATTCAGGTTGGCAAAAAGATGTATCTCAGTGACGTTTTGCATCGTTATATGCACCAATACACACAATCCTAAGGGCGGGCTTTTTCGTGTGAATGTTTATGCATTTTTTATACACAAACTATGGATCTTACTCGACTAATTTAAAACAAAATTAGGAAAATCTACCGGGAAAAGAGAAGTTTATTTAATTTTTATAATAGCTCTACACAGGAGGCCTTGAAGAAAATAATTCCTCTCAGGGCCTATGTTATCTTTGGGGATGCTGTGTGAAGGGTTCTTTTTAGGAAAGTAAGGAGATGATGTTCTGGTAAGGAAAAAGTTATGAGGGGTGGGTAGGAATCTGGGGATCAGTGTGTGGAGTGACGGACGAAAATAATTCCTCTCAGGGCCTATGTCATCTTTGGGGATGCTGTGTGAAGGGTTCTTTTTAGGAAAGTAAGGAGATGATGTTCTGGTAAGGAAAAAGTTATGAGGGGTGGGTAGGAATCTGGGGATCAGTGTGTGGAGTGACGGACGAATGATTTTATCCCTCCCACTGCGGTGCAAGGTGATGTTCCGAGAGAGCTTTGCTGAAGAAGCCAAAAAGTCTCCCTAAACCAGTCTCTTCCGATCTGGTCTACCACGAAATGGGTGGGCAGACGAATCCACCGCCAAGACCAGGACAAACCTCATGAACCCAGGCACCACTTCTAAATCACCAAACATAGCGAACCACTTGAAATGACCTATTGCAGAGGCGTTGGCCTACCCGCCCAGCGATTTTTTTTAGCGTAAATCCTCACGGCTTTTGCGGTAGGTCAGGGCCCTAGCACGCTCGCTCTACAACGATCGATAGGATAACTATCGGTGACTTCTCATCGTTCCCTAGCATGACTACAGATCGCCAACGAATAAGTGACAGGTTACAATGACTAAGTGTCCTTCGTAACATATTCGACATCAACTGTTGTTTGTACGTTAGCGATGTGCAGTTGTCCTAGGGAACGATGAGAAGTTACCGATAGTTATCCTACCGATCATTAAAGAGCAAGCGTGCTAGGGCCTGAACAAAAAATTTGACTTTATCCTTTAAAAAAATTGAGCTTTGGCGTATTTGAGAATCCTTCATTTGCAAACGAAATTGCGTCAAAATGACGGCCTCTGGCGTAAATGTTTTTTGATATATTCAATGGCAAAAGGTTTCGAAAACTTATTCAACCGTTTTTTTAGTGGCATTCCATTGAAAATATTCCACAATATCGAGCTAAAAATTTGACATTTTACAAAAAAATCCATGAAAAATCCGCTAACAAATTATACAAGATTTAAAAATATTACTGGTCAGGTGGATTGGTATAATAATAATCACTGGGTAGGTACCTACTTTGCTCCATCGAATTACAAATAAATGGTTTGAAATTAAGAGAAATCACCAAAGATGGTAGGTACTAAATGCGTTTCTTCTGGAAAAATGCCGATTGCAGTTTGTCGGTCTTTTAATTCAAATTCAGAAACAGGGTGGTAAAAAAAATTCCGCTCGAAATATACTGATTAATTTTTTTATTAAAACTCATGATTTTTTCCTTAATTTTTTTTGCTTAGAAAATATTGTCTTGCGTTTGCGACCAACGTTTTTGCGGCGCATTAAAATTTATCTAAATAAGATGCAAAGTTTTTTTTCTAATTTTCTATACATTTATCGTTATTAATAATTATTGATTACGAAAAGAGTTATGGCGTCCGTGACATCAAAAGGTGGATACTTGAAAGATGTCATTTCCATAAAAAAATATTAAAGAGTCGATTTAAAAAAAAAATCATTTTTTTAATCGATTGGTTTTTGTAATAATGAGTGAGGAAATTTTGCCGGACCCTGTCATTCATTTCGACTGTCCAATCAGGGAGATCACTAGGCATGCGGATTGCATTGAATTCAAATATCGATATTTACTCTAAGTAAGAACTTCTTTCCTTTAAATCACAAAAAAAATATGATATAAAATAAAAAAAAGTAACCAAAGATGGATATTTCCAAAAAAATGTAGGTGTACACGGGGGTAGGTAGATATGCAGGTAGGTAGGAACTAAGTACTGAACAGGTACTCTGGGTAGGTTGGTATGTATGAAGGTACTTTTTATAAATTAGGTGGGTTCGATGCAGTGCTACAGATTTTTTATATGCATATAAATCGAAAAATAGATCGGTCAGGATTCGTTCGTTTACTTTGGACATTATTCAATTTTAAAATAAAAATAATTATACGTGTGCACGGGTAGCCGGATATTGTTAAAGAATTTCTTTGTGTAATTTTTTTGCTGCAGTAAAATTGAGTTTGATAAGATGGTTTTTTGTTGAACAAATATTTTTTGTTTGAGGGTTAGGTAGGTTTTTTTTCCAATACTATTCATCTGATGGCGACAAAACTTTTGGGATTTGATGTGTGCATGCCCGGGTTGGTTTCTACGCATAATAGTAAGCTCTGGCTTTATGAAATTATTTTATATACTATTCACCCGATCGAGATGAAACTTTGGAAATTTGATGTGTGCATGCCTGGGATGGTTTTTATGCATAAAAGTAAGCTCTGGCGTTATGAAAATATTTCCTTTAATTTTCATCCGATTGAGATGAAACTTTGGGAATTCGATGTTGACATGCTCGGGATGGTTTCTATGTAAAAGAGTAAGCTCTGGCGTTATGAAATTTTTTCCAATACTATTCATTTGATTGCGACAAAACTTTTGAGCTTTGATGTGTGCATGCCCGGGTTGGTTTCTACGCATAATAGTAAGCTCTGGAATTATGAAATTATTTACGCATAATGGTAAGATCTGGCGTTATGAAATTATTTCCTATACTTTCCATCCGATTGAGATGAAACTTTGGGAATTTGATGTTGGATACTCGGGATGGTTTGAACATAAAAGAGTAAGCTCTGGCGTTATGATTTTTTTTCCAATACTTTTCATCTGATTGCGACAAAACTTTTGGTATTTGATGTGTGCATGCCCGGGTTGGTTTCTACGCATAATAGTAAGCTCTGGCTCTATGAAATTATTTCCTATACTATTCATCTGATTGCGATGAAACTTTGGGGATTTGATGTGTGCATGTCCGGGATGGTTTCTATGCGTAATAATAAGCTCTGGCGTTATCAAATTATTTCGTATACTATTCACCCGATTGAGATGAAACTTTGGAGATTTGATGTGTGCATGCCTGGGATGGTTTTTATGCATAAAAGTAAGCTCTGGCGTAATGAAATTATTTCCTTTACTTTTCATCCGATTGAGATGAAACTTTGGGAATTCGATGTTGGCATGCTAGGGATGGTTTCTATATATAAGAATAAGCTCTGGCATTATGAAATTATTTCCAATACTATTCATCCGATTGCGATGAAACTTTGGGGATATGATGTGTGCATGCTCGAAATGGTTTTAAAATATAATAATGAGCTCTAGCGTAATGAAATTATCTACAATAATATTCATCCGATTGCGATGAAACTTTGGTGAGTTATTGTGCGCAAGCCCGCGAAGTTTTCTTTATATA
The DNA here is from genome assembly GCA_951813805.1 of Limnephilus auricula. NCBI lineage: Eukaryota > Metazoa > Arthropoda > Insecta > Trichoptera > Limnephilidae > Limnephilus > Limnephilus auricula. The sequence continues at coordinate 20,247,375 of OX638406.1, forward strand.
ATGCAGAGATTTGGCGTTATCAAATTCATACAAAAAATTTAAATAGGTGTAACGGGAGTTATTAGAAAAGTGAGTGCATATCATATAATTTAGAAACAATTTATTAGTGAAAAAATTGAGCCGTAAACTTCTAGGCCCCTTTTTGCGAGAAAAGGCCCATACTGAACGCCTTAACCAGGGCGACCAAAGTGGCTAAGTAGCGGGTGTACAAAATTGAGCGATTAACTCACAGGACCCTTTGAGTAGTTCTCACAATCCTTGCTTCATCCACATTCAAACATCGATTTTTTTTTTCAAATATTTAATTTTTAAAAAATGTAGACACACACACTTCTTGCTTCATCCACATTCAAACGTCAAATCGCTTAGTGCTTTAACCAATTAGTTGCCTTGCAACGGGCAAAAGCTAGTATATATTAATGCTCGTAACCACCAGATTTTAAGTCAATCGCAGTCTTGCGAAAAACGACCACTCTCCCCCTTAAGTTTAACCGACCCGAAAGCTGATTTTCGCGAGACATCGACCGTGGATAAAAATACATACGATTTTTTCAGACCTGATTTGTATGGGAAAAATTCAGCCAGAATTTTACCAATTGCAAATTTTCATATAAAAAAACTGATGCAAAAAAAATAAACTGCTAATAAAACTGATGTATGAAAACCTAGCGGCGAAAACTAGAAACGCTCATTATTCGACGAAGAAATTAAAAGTTGTATTTCCAGCCGCCAGGTTCGCCCGTCAAAAAAGGAAAAATTTATCGTCAGACCTTCACGAAAAATTTGTGAAAGAGCCTCAGTACTAAAATCGTAAAGTGTATATTTTTTTAAATATAAGGCGTCTCACCTCAAAACTTTACATTCCGACGAGCCTCGAGGTAAATCAAAATTGCGACTTAAAAAAGATACCTGGCTTAGATGTTTTTGTATTATTTCGACTACGACAGGTTTTGGAACATAAATAATATATTATATTTATGACTTTTCATGGAAATTTTGTCAGGATTCGTTTTCAAACGTCGGTAATTTCTGACGTTTACGAAAAAAATTCCGAGTTAAAAACTGTTAAAATGTTCGTAGCCAGTAAAAAAATGCTTTATTAAGGAAAAATTTATCGTCAGACCTTCAAAGTACTGAAATGTTGGGGCATTTTTGAAAATTATTCTATGGCGTCTCGCATGTTAATTTGACATTTCGACGAGTCTCATGTATATCAATATTACGTCAAAAATAGCATATGTGGATAAGATGTTTTTCTATAATTTTGAAAACCATACATTTCCGAACTCCAATAATACATTACATTTACCACATTTCATGTAAATTATTTCAGGATACATCTTCAAAAGTTGAAAAAATTCTGACGTTTATGAAGGAAAGGAAAATTGAAAACAGGTTATATGTTACCGGCCAGCTACATAACGTTTATTTTAATTGCTGTGTAGGTACTTTTGTACAGACAAATAAAATTCGAACGGTTCAGGCTGCTGAGATCATAGAAAATAATTTACCAGTGGGTAGGTACCTAATTGGGTGGGAACGTTATTTTTCAAATATTGAGAATTTAACATGATGAATAAAACTGTTTAAATAACTCAGGATAATCCATTTTTTTTTTGCCAAATGGCGTAGGTACTTTTTTAAATAGTGCACAATAGTGTTATTCTAATATCATTCGGCGTGGGTGGTGTGCATTGGTTCTGCCACCCCGTGAATCATTTATTGGATGACCAAACCCTTTATAACCGGTTAATCTGAGTCGATTTAAGAATATCTAAATATATTCAGGTTGGCAAAAAGATGTATCTCAGTGACGTTTTGCATCGTTATATGCACCAATACACACAATCCTAAGGGCGGGCTTTTTCGTGTGAATGTTTATGCATTTTTTATACACAAACTATGGATCTTACTCGACTAATTTAAAACAAAATTAGGAAAATCTACCGGGAAAAGAGAAGTTTATTTAATTTTTATAATAGCTCTACACAGGAGGCCTTGAAGAAAATAATTCCTCTCAGGGCCTATGTTATCTTTGGGGATGCTGTGTGAAGGGTTCTTTTTAGGAAAGTAAGGAGATGATGTTCTGGTAAGGAAAAAGTTATGAGGGGTGGGTAGGAATCTGGGGATCAGTGTGTGGAGTGACGGACGAAAATAATTCCTCTCAGGGCCTATGTCATCTTTGGGGATGCTGTGTGAAGGGTTCTTTTTAGGAAAGTAAGGATATGATGTTCTGGTAAGGAAAAAGTTATGAGGGGTGGGTAGGAATCTGGGGATCAGTGTGTGGAGCGACGGACGAATGATTTTATCCCTCCCACTGCGGTGCAAGGTGATGTTCCGAGAGAGCTTTGCTGAAGAAGCCAAAAAGTCTCCCTAAACCAGTCTCTTCCGATCTGGTCTGCCACGAAATTGGTGGGCAGACGAATCCACCGCCAAGACCAGGACAAACCTCATGAACCCAGGCACCACTTCTAAATCAACAAACATAGCGAACCACTTGAAATGACCTATTGCAGAGGCGTTGGCCTACCCACCCAGCGAATTTTTTTAGCGTAAGATCCTCACGGCTTTTGCGGTAGGTCAGAGGCCCTAGCACGCTCGCTCTATAACGATCGATAGGATAACTATCGGTAACTTCTCATCGTTCCCTAGCATGACTTCAGATCGCCAACGAATAAGTGACAGTTCACAATGACTAAGTGTCCTTAACATATTCGACATCAACTGTTGTTTGTTCGTTAGCGATGTGCAGTTGTCCTAGGGAACGATGAGAAGTTACCGATAGTTATCCTACCGATCGTTATAGAGCAAGCGTGCTAGGGCCTGAACAAAAAAATTGAGCTTTGGCGTATTTGAGAATCCTTCATTTGCAAACGAAATTGCGTCAAAATGACGGCCTCTGGCGTAAATGTTTTTTGATATATTCAAAGGCAAAAGGTTTCGAAAACTTATTCAACCGTTTTTTTAGTGGCATTCCATTGAAAATATTCCACAATATCGAGCTAAAAATTTGATATTTTACAAAAAAATCCATGAAAAATCCGCTAACAAATTTTACAAGATTTAAAAATATTACTGGTCAGGTGGATTGGTATAATAATAATCACTGGGTAGGTACCTACTTTGCTCCATCGAATTACAAATAAATGGTTTGAAATTAAGAGAAATCACCAAAGATGGTAGGTACTAAATGCGTTTCTTCTGGAAAAATGCCGATTGCAGTTTGTCGGTCTATTAATTCAAATTCAGAAACAGGGTGGTAAAAAAAATTCCGCTCGAAATATACTGATTAATTTTTTTATTAAAACTCATGATTTTTCCTTAATTTTTTTTTGTTTAGAAAATATTGTCGTGCGTTTGCGACCAACGTTTTTGCGGCGCATTAAAATTTATCTAAATAAGATGCAAAGTTTTTTTTCTAATTTTCTATACATTTATCGTTATTAATAATTATTGATTACGAAAAGAGTTATGGCGTCCGTGACATCAAAAGGTGGACACTTGAAAGATGTCATTTCCATAAAAAAATATTAAAGAGTCGATTTTAAAAAAAAGTCATTTTTTTAATCGATTGGTTTTTGTAATAATGAGTGAGGAAATTTTGCCGGACCCTGTCGTTCATTTTGACTGACCAATCAGGGAGGTGGTATTAGGTGGAGGTGGAATACACTAGACATGGTATTCCATTGAATTCAAATATCGATATTTACTGTAAGTAAGAACTTCTTTCCTTTAAATCACAAAAAAATTATGATATAAAATAAAAATAAGTAACCAAAGATGGATATTTCCAAAGAAATGTAGGTGTACACGGGGGTAGGTAGATATGCAGGTAGGTAGGAACTAAGTACTGAACAGGTACTCTGGGTAGGTAGGTATGTATGAAGGTACTTTTTATAAATTAGGTGGGTTCGATGCAGTGCTACAGATTTTTTATATGCATATAAATCGAAAAATAGATCGGACAGGATTCGTTCGTTTACTTTGGACATTATTAAATTTTAAAATAAAAATAATTATACGTGTGCACGGGTACCCGGATATTGTTAAAGAATTTCTTTGTGTAATTTTTTTGCTGCAGTAAAATTGAGTTTGATAAGATGTTTTTTTTGATAAGTAATAAAATTGCAATGTTTTTTTTTTTAGAAATTACGTAGGTAAATGAACAAATATTTTTTGTTTGAGGGTTAGGTAGGTTTTTTCCAATACTATTCATCTGATGGCGACAAAACTTTTGGGATTTGATGTGTGCATGCCCGGGTTGGTTTCTACGCATAATAGTAAGCTCTGGCTTTATGAAATTATTTTATATTTTCATTCACCCGATCGAGATGAAACTTTGGGAATTCGATGTTGGCATGCTCGGGATGGTTTCTATGTAAAAGAGTAAGCTCTGGCGTTATGAAATTTTTTCCAATACTATTCATTTGATTGCGACAAAACTTTTGAGCTTTGATGTGTGCATGCCCGGGTTGGTTTCTACGCATAATAGTAAGCTCTGGAATTATGAAATTATTTACGCATAATGGTAAGATCTGGCGTTATGAAATTATTTCCTATACTTTCCATCCGATTGAGATGAAACTTTGGGAATTCGATGTTGGCATGCTCGGGATGGTTTCTATGTAAAAGAGTAAGCTCTGGCGTTATGAAATTTTTTCCAATACTATTCATCTGATTGCGACAAAACTTTTGGGATTTGATGTGTGCATGCCCGGGTTGGTTTCTACGCATAATAGTAAGCTCTGGCTTTTTGAAATTATTTCCTATACTATTCATCCGATTGCGATGAAACTTTGGGGATTTGATGTGTGCATGTCCGGGATGGTTTCTATGCGTAATAGTAAGCTCTGGCGTTATCAAATTATTTCATATACTATTCACCCGATTGAGATGAAACTTTGGAGATTTGATGTGTGCATGCCTGGGATGGTTTTTATGCATAAAAGTAAGCTCTGGCGTAATGAAATTATTTCCTTTACTTTTCATCCTATTGAGATGAAACTTTGGGAATTCGATGTTGGCATGCTATGGATGGTTTCTATATATAAGAATAAGCTCTGGCATTATGAACTTATTTCCAATACTATTCATCCGATTGCGATGAAACTTTGGGGATATGATGTGTGCATGCTCGAAATGGTTTTAAAATATAATAATGAGCTCTAGCGTAATGAAATTATCTACAATAATATTCATCCGATTGCGATGAAACTTTGGTGAGTTATTGTGCGCAAGCCCGCGAAGTTTTCTTTATATAATGCAGAGCTTTGGCGTTATCAAATTTGTACAAAAAATTCAAATAGGTGTAACGGGAGTTATTAGAAAAGTGAGTGCATATCATATAATTTAGAAACAATTTATTAGTGAAAAAATTGAACCGTAAACTTCTAGGCCCCTTTTTGCGAGAAAAGGCCCATACTGAACGCCTTAACCAGGGCGACCAAAGTGGCTAAGTAGCGGGTGTACAAAATTGAGCGATTAACTCACAAGACCCTTTGAGTAGTTCTCAAAATCCTTGCTTCATCCACATTCAAACATCGATTTTTTTTTTCAAATATTTAATTTAAAAAAAATTTAGACACACACACTTCTTGCTTCATCCACATTCAAACGTCAAATCGCTTAGTGCTTTAACCAATTAGTTGCCTTGCAACGGGCAAAAGCTAGTATATATATTAATGCTCGTAACCACCAGATTTTAAGTCAATCGCAGTCTTGCGAAAAACGACCACTCTGCCCCTCAAGTTTAACCGACCTCAAAGCTGATTTTCGCGAGACATCGACCGTGGATAAAAATACATACGATTTTTTCAGACCTGATTTGTATGGGAAAAATTCAGCCAGAATTTTACCAATTGCAAATTTTCATATAAAAAAACTGATGCAAAAAAAATAAACTGCTAATAAAACTGATGTATGAAAACCTAGCGGCGAAAACTAGAAGCGCTCATTATTCGACGAAGAAATTCAAAGTTGTATTTCCAGCCGCCAGGTTCGCCCATCAAAAAAGGAAAAATTTATCGTCAGACCTTCACGAAAAATTTGTGAAAGAGCCTCAGTACTAAAATCGTAAAGTGTATATTTTTTTAAATATAAGGCGTCTCACCTCAAAACTTTACATTCCGACGAGCCTCGAGGTAAATCAAAATTGCGACTTAAAAAAGATACCTGGCTTAGATGTTTTTGTATTATTTCGACTACGACAGGTTTTGGAACATAAATAATATATTATATTTATGACTTTTCATGGAAATTTTGTCAGGATTCGTTTTCAAACGTCGGTAATTTCTGACGTTTACGAAAAAAATTCCGAGTTAAAAACTGTTAAAATGTTCGTAGCCAGTAAAAAAATGCTTTATTAAGGAAAAATTTATCGTCAGACCTTCAAAGTACTGAAATGTTGGGGCATTTTTGAAAATTATTCTATGGCGTCTCGCATGTAAATTTCACATTTCGACGAGTCTCATGTATATCAATATTACGTCAAAAATAGGATATGTGGATAAGATGTTTTTCTATAATTTTGAAAACCATACATTTCCGAACTCCAATAATACATTACATTTACCACATTTCATGTAAATTATTTCAGGATACATCTTCAAAAGTTGAAAAAATTCTGACGTTTATGAAGAAATGCAAAATAAAAACAGGTTAAACGTTACCGGCCAGCTACATAACGTTGATTTTAATTGCTGGGTTGGTACTTTTGTAAAGACAAATAAAATTCGAACGGTTCAGGCTGCCGAGATCATAGAAAATAATTTACCAGTGGGTAGGTACCTACTTGGGTGGGAACGTTATTTTTCAAATATTGAGAATTTAACATGATGAATAAAACTGTTTAAATAACTCAGGATAATCCATTTTTTTTGCCTAATGGTGTAGGTACTTCTTTAAATAGTGCACAATAGTGTTCAATAGTGTTATTATAATATCATTCGGCGTGGGTGGTGTGCATTGGTACTGCCACCCCGTGAATCATTTGTTGGATGACCAAACCCTTTATAACCGGTTAATCTGAGTCGATTTAAGAATATCTAAATATATTCAGGTTGGCAAAAAGATGTATCTCAGTGACGTTTTGCATCGTTATATGCACCAATACACACAATCCTAAGGGCGGGCTTTTTCGTGTGAATGTTTATGCATAAACTATGGATCTTACTGGACTAATTTAAAACAAAATTAGGAAAATCTACCGGGAAAAGAGAAGTTTATTTAATTTTTATAATAGCTCTACACAGGTGGCCTTGAAGAAAATAATTCCTCTCAGGGCCTATGTCATCTTTGGGGATGCTGTGTGAAGGGTTATTTTTAGGAAAGTAAGGAGATGATGTTCTGGTAAGGAAAAAGTTATGAGGGGTGGGTAGGAATCTGGGGATCAGTGTGTGGAGTGACGGACGAAAATAATTCCTCTCAGGGCCTATGTCATCTTTGGGGATGCTGTGTGAAGGGTTATTTTTAGGAAAGTAAGGAGATGATGTTCTGGTAAGGAAAAAGTTATGAGGGGTGGGTAGGAATCTGGGGATCAGTGTGTGGAGTGACGGACGAATGATTTTATCCCTCCCACTGCGGTGCAAGGTGATGTTCCGAGAGAGCTTTGCTGAAGAACCCAAAAAGTCTCCCTAAACCAGTCTCTTCCGATCTGGTCTGCCACGAAATTGGTGGGCAGACGAATCAACAAACATAGCGAACCACTTGAAATGACCTATTGCAGAGGCGTTGGTCTACCCACCCAGCGAATTTTTTTAGCGTAAGATCCTCACGGCTTTTGCGGTAGGTCAGAGGCCCTAGCACGCTCGCTCTATAACGATCGATAGGATAACTATCGGTAACTTCTCATCGTTCCCTAGCATGACTACAGATCGCCAACGAATATGTGACAGTTCACAATGACTAAGTGTCCTTAACATATTCGACATCAACTGTTGTTTGTTCGTTAGCGATGTGCAGTTGTCCTAGGGAACGATGAGAAGTTACCGATAGTTATCCTACCGATCGTTATAGAGCAAGCGTGCTAGGGCCTGAACAAAAAATTAGACTTTAGCCTTTAAAAAAATTGAGCTTTGGCGTATTTGAGAATCCTTCATTTGCAAACGAAATTGCGTCAAAATGACGGCCTCTGGCGTAAATGTTTTTTGATATATTCAATGGCAAAAGGTTTCGAAAACTTATTCAACCGTTTTTTTAGTGGCATTCCATTGAAAATATTCCACAATATCGAGCTAAAAATTTGACATTTTACAAAAAAATCCATGAAAAATCCGCTAACAAATTATACAAGATTTAAAAATATTACTGGTCAGGTGGATTGGTATAATAATAATCACTGGGTAGGTACCTACTTTGCTCCATCGAATTACAAATAAATGGTTTGAAATTAAGAGAAATCACCAAAGATGGTAGGTACTAAATGCGTTTCTTCTGGAAAAATGCCGATTGCAGTTTGTCGGTCTTTTAAATCAAATTCAGAAACAGGGTGGTAAAAAAAATTCCGCTCGAAATATACTGATTAATTTTTTAATTAAAACTCATGATTTTTTCCTTAATTTTTTTTGTTTAGAAAATATTGTCTTGCGTTTGCGACCAACGTTTTTGCGGCGCATTAAAATTTATCTAAATAAGATGCAAAGTTTTTTTTCTAATTTTCTATACATTTATCGTTATTAATAATTATTGATTACGAAAAGAGTTATGGCGTCCGTGACATCAAAAGGTGGATACTTGAAAGATGTCATTTCCATAAAAAAATATTAAAGATTCGATTAAAAAAAAAAGTCAATTTTTTAATCGATTGGTTTTTGTAATAATGAGTGAGGAAATTTTGCCGGACCCTGTCGTTCATTTCGACTGTCCAATCAGTAGTTCACTAGGCATGCGGATTGCATTGAATTCAAATATCGATATTTACTCTAAGTAAGAACTTCTTTCCTTTAAATCACAAAAAAATTATGATATAAAATTTAAAAAAAAGTAATCAAAGATGGATATTTCCAAAAAAATGTAGGTTTACACGGGGGTAGGTAGATATGCAGGTAGGTAGGAACTAAGTACTGAACAGGTACTCTGGGTAGGTAGGTATGCATGAAGGTACTTTTTATAAATTAGGTGGGTTCGATGCAGTGCTACAGATTTTTTATATGCATATAAATCGAAAAATAGATCGGTCAGGATTCGTTCGTTTACTTTGGACATTATTAAATTTTAAAATAAAAATAATTATACGTGTGCACGGGTACCCGGATATTGTTAAAGAATTTCTTTGTGTAATTTTTTTGCTGCAGTAAAATTGAGTTTGATAAGATGGTTTTTTTGATAAGTAATAAAATTGCAATGTTTTTTTTTTTTTTAGAAATTACGTCGGTAAATGAACAAATATTTTTAGTTTGAGGGTTAGGTAGGTTTTTTTCCAATACTATTCATCTGATGGCGACAAAACTTTTGGGATTTGATGTGTGCATGCTCGGGTTGGTTTCTACGCATCCGATCGAGATGAAACTTTGGAGATTTGATGTGTGCATGCCTGGGATGGTTTTTATGCATAAAAGTAAGCTCTGGCGTTATGAAAATATTTCCTTTAATTTTCATCCGATTGAGATGAAACTTTGGGAATTCGATGTTGGCATGCTCGGGATGGTTTCTATGTAAAAGAGTAAGCTCTGGCGTTATGAAATTTTTTCCAATACTATTCATTTGATTGCGACAAAACTTTTGGGATTTGATGTGTGCATGCCCGGGTTAGTTTCTACGCATAATAGTAAGCTCTGGAATTATGAAATTATTTACGCATAATGGTAAGATCTGGCGTTATGAAATTATGTCCTATACTTTCCATCCGATTGAGATGAAAATTTGGGAATTCGATGTTGGCATGCTCGGGATGGTTTCTATGTAAAAGAGTAAGCTCTGGCGTTATGAAATTTTTTCCAATACTATTCATTTGATTGCGACAAAACTTTTGGGATTTGATGTGTGCATGCCCGGGTTAGTTTCTACGCATAATAGTAAGCTCTGGAATTATGAAATTATTTACGCATAATGGTAAGATCTGGCGTTATGAAATTATGTCCTATACTTTCCATCCGATTGAGATGAAAATTTGGGAATTCGATGTTGGCATGCTCGGGATGGTTTCTATGTAAAAGAGTAAGCTCTGGCGTTATGAAATTTTTTCCAATACTATTCATTTGATTGCGACAAAACTTTTGGGATTTGATGTGTGCATGCCCGGGTTAGTTTCTACGCATAATAGTAAGCTCTGGAATTATGAAATTATTTACGCATAATGGTAAGATCTGGCGTTATGAAATTATGTCCTATACTTTCCATCCGATTGAGATGAAACTTTGGGAATTCGATGTTGGCATGCTCGGGATGGTTTCTATGTAAAAGAGTAAGCTCTGGCGTTATGAAATTTTTTCCAATACTATTCATCTGATTGCGACAAAACTTTTGGGATTTGATGTGTGCATGCCCGGGTTGGTTTCTACGCATAATAGTAAGCTCTGGCTTTATGAAATTATTTCCTATACTATTCATCCGATTGCGATGAAACTTTGGGGATTTGATGTGTGCATGTCCGGGATGGTTTCAATGCGTAATAGTAAGCTCTGGCGTTATCAAATTATTTCATATACTATTCACCCGATTGAGATGAAACTTTGGAGATTTGATGTGTACATGTCTGGGATGGTTTTTATGCATAAAAGTAAGCTCTGGCGTAATGAAATTATTTCCTTTACTTTTCATCCGATTGAGATGAAACTTTGGGAATTCGATGTTGGCATGCTAGGGATGGTTTCTATATATAAGAATAAGCTCTGGCATTATGAAATTATTTCCAATACTATTCATCCGATTGCGATGAAACTTTGGGGATATGATGTGTGCATGCTCGAAATGGTTTTAAAATATAATAATGAGCTCTAGCGTAATGAAATTATCTACAATAATATTCATCCGATTGCGATGAAACTTTGGTGAGTTATTGTGCGCAAGCCCGCGAAGTTTTCTTTATATAATGCAGAGCTTTGGCGTTATCAAATTTGTACAAAAAATTTAAATAGGTGTAACGGGAGTTATTAGAAAAGTGAGTGCATATCATATAATTTAGAAACAATTTATTAGTGAAAAAATTGAGCCGTGAACTTCTAGGCCCCTTTTTGCGAGAAAAGGCCCATACTGAACGCCTTAACCAGGGCGACCAAAGTGGCTAAGTAGCGGGTGTACAAAATTGAGCGATTAACTCACAGGACCCTTTGAGTAGTTCTCACAATCCTTGCTTCATCCACATTCAAACATCGATTTTTTTTTTTTCAAATATTTAATTTTTAAAAAATGTAGACACACACACTTCTTGCTTCATCCACATTCAAACGTCAAATCGCTTAGTGCTTTAACCAATTAGTTGCCTTGCAACGGGCAAAAGCTAGTATATATTAATGCTCGTAACCACCAGATTTTAAGTCAATCGCAGTCTTGCGAAAAACGACCACTCTGCCCCTCAAGTTTAACCGACCTCAAAGCTGATTTTCGCGAGACATCGACCGTGGATAAAAATACATACGATTTTTTCAGACCTGATTTGTATGGGAAAAATTCAGCCAGAATTTTACCAATTGCAAATTTTCATATAAAAAAACTGATGCAAAAAAAATAAACTGCTAATAAAACTGATGTATGAAAACCTAGCGGCGAAAACTAGAAGCGCTCATTATTCGACGAAGAAATTCAAAGTTGTATTTCCAGCCGCCAGGTTCGCCCATCAAAAAAGGAAAAATTTATCGTCAGACCTTCACGAAAAATTTGTGAAAGAGCCTCAGTACTAAAATCGTAAAGTGTATATTTTTTTAAATATAAGGCGTCTCACCTCAAAACTTTACATTCCGACGAGCCTCGAGGTAAATCAAAATTGCGACTTAAAAAAGATACCTGGCTTAGATGTTTTTGTATTATTTCGACTACGACAGGTTTTGGAACATAAATAATATATTATATTTATGACTTTTCATGGAAATTTTGTCAGGATTCGTTTTCAAACGTCGGTAATTTCTGACGTTTACGAAAAAAATTCCGAGTTAAAAACTGTTAAAATGTTCGTAGCCAGTAAAAAAATGCTTTATTAAGGAAAAAATTATCGTCAGACCTTCAAAGTACTGAAATGTTGGGGCATTTTTGAAAATTATTCTATGGCGTCTCGCATGTTAATTTGACATTTCGACGAGTCTCATGTGTATCAATATTACGTCAAAAATAGCATATGTGGATAAGATGTTTTTCTATAATTTTGAAAACCATAGATTTCCGAACTCCAATAATACATTTCATTTACCACATTTCATGTAAATTATTTCAGGATACATCTTCAAAAGTTGAAAAAATTCTGACGTTTATGAAGAAATGCAAAATAAAAACAAGTTAAACGTTACCGGCCAGCTACATAACGTTGATTTTAATTGCTGGGTTGGTACTTTTGTAAAGACAAATAAAATTCGAACGGTTCAGGCTGCCGAGATCATAGAAAATAATTTACCAGTGGGTAGGTACCTACTTGGGTGGGAACGTTATTTTTCAAATATTGAGAATTTAACATGATGAATAAAACTGTTTAAATAACTCAGGATAATCCATTTTTTTTGCCTAATGGTGTAGGTACTTCTTTAAATAGTGCACAATAGTGTTATTATAATATCATTCGGCGTGGGTGGTGTGCATTGGTACTGCCACCCCGTGAATCATTTGTTGGATGACCAAACCCTTTATAACCGGTTAATCTGAGTCGATTTAAAAATATCTAAATATATTCAGGTTGGCAAAAAGACGTATCTCAGTGACGTTTTGCATCGTTATATGCACCAATACACACAATCCTAAGGGCGGGCTTTTTCGTGTGAATGTTTATGCATAAACTATGGATCTTACTCGACTAATTTAAAACAAAATTAGGAAAATCTACCGGGAAAAGAGAAGTTTATTTAATTTTTATAATAGCTCTACACAGGAGGCCTTGAAGAAAATAATTCCTCTCAGGGCCTATGTCATCTTTGGGGATGCTGTGTGAAGGGTTATTTTTAGGAAAGTAAGGAGATGATGTTCTGGTAAGGAAAAAGTTATGAGGGGTGGGTAGGAATCTGGGGATCAGTGTGTGGAGTGACGGACGAAAATAATTCCTCTCAGGGCCTATGTCATCTTTGGGGATGCTGTGTGAAGGGTTCTTTTTAGGAAGGTAAGGAGATGATGTTCTGGTAAGGAAAAAGTTATGAGGGGTGGGTAGGAATCTGGGGATCAGTGTGTGGAGTGACGGACGAATGATTTTATCCCTCCCACTGCGGTGCAAGGTGATGTTCCGAGAGAGCTTTGCTGAAGAACCCAAAAAGTCTCCCTAAACCAGTCTCTTCCGATCTGTCTGCCACGAAATTGGTGGGCAGACGAATCCACCGCCAAGACCAGAACAAACCTCATGGCACCACTTCTAAATCAACAAACATAGCGAACCACTTGAAATGACCTATTGCAGAGGCGTTGGCCTACCCACCCAGCGAATTTTTTTAGCGTAAGATCCTCACGGCTTTTGCGGTAGGTCAGAGGCCCTAGCACGCTCGCTCTATAACGATCGATAGGATAACTATCGGTAACTTCTCATCGTTCCCTAGCATGACTACAGATCGCCAACGAATAAGTGACAGTTCACAATGACTAAGTGTCCTTAACATATTCGACATCAACTGTTGTTTGTTCGTTAGCGATGTGCAGTTGTCCTAGGGAACGATGAGAAGTTACCGATAGTTATCCTACCGATCGTTATAGAGCAAGCGTGCTAGGGCCTGAACAAAAAATTAGACTTTAGCCTTTAAAAAAATTGAGCTTTGGCGTATTTGAGAATCCTTCATTTGCAAACGAAATTGCGTCAAAATGACGGCCTCTGGCGTAAATGTTTTTTGATATATTCAATGGCAAAAGGTTTTGAAAACTTATTCAACCGTTTTTTTAGTGGCATTCCATTGAAAATATTCCACAATATCGAGCTAAAAATTTGACATTTTACAAAAAAATCCATGAAAAATCCGCTAACAAATTATACAAGATTTAAAAATATTACTGGTCAGGTGGATTGGTATAATAATAATCACTGGGTAGGTACCTACTTTGCTCCATCGAATTACAAATAAATGGTTTGAAATTAAGAGAAATCACCAAAGATGGTAGGTACTAAATGCGTTTCTTCTGGAAAAATGCCGATTGCAGTTTGTCGGTCTTTTAATTCAAATTCAGAAACAGGGTGGTAAAAAAAATTCCGCTCGAAATATATACTGATTAATTTTTTTATTAAAACTCATGATTTTTTCCTTAATTTTTTTTGTTTAGAAAATATTGTCTTGCGTTTGCGACCAACGTTTTTGCGGCGCATTAAAATTTATCTAAATAAGATGCAAAGTTTTTTTTCTAATTTTCTATACATTTATCGTTATTAATAATTATTGATTACGAAAAGAGTTATGGCGTCCGTGACATCAAAAGGTGGATACTTGAAAGATGTCATTTCCATAAAAAAATATTAAAGAGTCGATTTAAAAAAAAAAACATTTTTTTAATCGATTGGTTTTTGTACTAATGAGTGAGGAAATTTTGCCGGACCCTGTCGTTCATTTCGACTGTCCAATCAGGGAGTTCAGTAGGCATGCGGATTGCATTGAATTCAAATATCGATATTTACTCTAAGTAAGAACTTCTTTCCTTTAAATCACAAAAAAAATATGATATAAAATAAAAAAAAGTAACCAAAGATGGATATTTCCAAAAAAATGTAGGTGTACACGGGGGTAGGTAGATATGCAGGTAGGTAGGAACTAAGTACTGAACAGGTACTCTGGGTAGGTAGGTATGTATGAAGGTACTTTTTATAAATTAGGTGGGTTCGATGCAGTGCTACAGATTTTTTATATGCATATAAATCGAAAAATAGATCGGTCAGGATTCGTTCGTTTACTTTGGACATTATTCAATTTTAAAATAAAAATAATTATACGTGTGCACGGGTAGCCGGATATTGTTAAAGAATTTCTTTGTGTAATTTTTTTGCTGCAGTAAAATTGAGTTTGATAAGATGGTTTTTTGTTGAACAAATATTTTTTGTTAGAGGGTTAGGTAGGTTTTTTTTCCAATACTATTCATCTGATGGCGACAAAACTTTTGGGATTTGATGTGTGCATGCCCGGGTTGGTTTCTACGCATAATAGTAAGCTCTGGCTTTATGAAATTATTTTATATACTATTCACCCGATCGAGATGAAACTTTGGAAATTTGATGTGTGCATGCCTGGGATGGTTTTTATGCATAAAAGTAAGCTCTGGCGTTATGAAAATATTTCCTTTAATTTTCATCCGATTGAGATGAAACTTTGGGAATTCGATGTTGACATGCTCGGGATGGTTTCTATGTAAAAGAGTAAGCTCTGGCGTTATGAAATTTTTTCCAATACTATTCATTTGATTGCGACAAAACTTTTGAGCTTTGATGTGTGCATGCCCGGGTTGGTTTCTACGCATAATAGTAAGCTCTGGAATTATGAAATTATTTACGCATAATGGTAAGATCTGGCGTTATGAAATTATTTCCTATACTTTCCATCCGATTGAGATGAAACTTTGGGAATTTGATGTTGGATACTCGGGATGGTTTGAACATAAAAGAGTAAGCTCTGGCGTTATGATTTTTTTTCCAATACTTTTCATCTGATTGCGACAAAACTTTTGGTATTTGATGTGTGCATGCCCGGGTTGGTTTCTACGCATAATAGTAAGCTCTGGCTCTATGAAATTATTTCCTATACTATTCATCTGATTGCGATGAAACTTTGGGGATTTGATGTGTGCATGTCCGGGATGGTTTCTATGCGTAATAATAAGCTCTGGCGTTATCAAATTATTTCATATACTATTCACCCGATTGAGATGAAACTTTGGAGATTTGATGTGTGCATGCCTGGGATGGTTTTTATGCATAAAAGTAAGCTCTGGCGTAATGAAATTATTTCCTTTACTTTTCATCCGATTGAGATGAAACTTTGGGAATTCGATGTTGGCATGCTAGGGATGGTTTCTATATATAAGAATAAGCTCTGGCATTATGAAATTATTTCCAATACTATTCATCCGATTGCGATGAAACTTTGGGGATATGATGTGTGCATGCTCGAAATGGTTTTAAAATATAATAATGAGCTCTAGCGTAATGAAATTATCTACAATAATATTCATCCGATTGCGATGAAACTTTGGTGAGTTATTGTGCGCAAGCCCGCGAAGTTTTCTTTATATAATGCAGAGATTTGGCGTTATCAAATTCATACAAAAAATTTAAATAGGTGTAACGGGAGTTATTAGAAAAGTGAGTGCATATCATATAATTTAGAAACAATTTATTAGTGAAAAAATTGAGCAATAAACTTCTAGGCCCCTTTTTGCGAGAAAAGGCCCATACTGAACGCCTTAACCAGGGCGACCAAAGTGGCTAAGTAGCGGGTGTACAAAATAGAGCGATTAACTTACAGTACTCTTTTAGTAGTTCTCACAATCCTTGCTTCATCCACATTCAAACATCGATTTTTTATCTTCAAATATTTCATTTTTAAAAAATGTAGACACACTTCTTGCTTCATCCACATTCAAACGTCAAATCGCTAAGTGCTTTAACCAATTAGTTGCCTTGCAACGGGCAAAAGCTAGTATATATATTAATGCTCGTAACCACCAGATTTTAAGACAATCGCAGTCTTGCGAAAAACGACCACTCTGCCCCTCAAGTTTAACCGACCTCAAAGCTGATTTTCGCGAGAAAGCGACCGTGGATGAAAATACATACGATTTTTTCAGACCTGATTTGTATGGGAAAAATTCAGCCAGAATTTGACCAATTGCAAATTTTCATATAAAAAAACTGATGCAAAAAAAATAAACTGCTAATAAAACTGATGTATGAAAACCTAGCGGCGAAAACTAGAAGCGCTCATTATTCGACGAAGAAATTCAAAGTTGTATTTCCAGCCGCCAGGTTCGCCCATCAAAAAAGGAAAAATTTATCGTCAGACCTTCACGAAAAATTTGTGAAAGAGCCTCAGTACTAAAATCGTAAAGTGTATATTTTTTTAAATATAAGGCGTCTCACCTCAAAATTTAACATTTCGACGAGCCTCGAGGTAAATCAAAATTGCGACTTAAAAAAGATTCCCGGCTTAGATGTTTTTATATTATTGCGACTACGACAGGTTTCGGAACATTAATAATATATTATATTTGTGACTTTTCATGGAAATTTTGTCAGGATTCGTTTTCAAACGTCGGTAATTTCTGACGTTTACGAAAAAAATTCCGAGTTAAAAACTGTTAAAATGTTCGTAGCCAGTAAAAAAAAATGCTTCATTAAGGAAAAATTTATCGTCAGACCTTCAAAGTACTGAAATGTTGGGGCATTTTTGAAAATTATTCTATGGCGTCTCGCATGTAAATTTGACATTTCGACGTGTCTCATGTATATCAATATTACGTCAAAAATAGGATATGTGAATAAGATGTTTTTCTATAATTTTGAAAACCATAGATTTCCGAACTCCAATAATACATTACATTTACCACATTTCATGTAAATTATTTCAGGATACATCTTTAAAAGTTGAAAAAATTCTGACGTTTATGAAATGCAAAAAAAACTAAAGTTTATATGTTACCGGCCAGCTAAATAACGTTGATTTTAATTGCTGGGTAGGTACTTTTGTAAAGACAAATAAAATTCGAACAGTTCAGGCTGCCGAGATCATAGAAAATAATTTACCAGTGGGTAGGTACCTACTTGGGTGGGAACGTTATTTTTCAAATATTGAGAATTTAATATGATGAATAAAACTGTTTAATAACTCAGGAAAATCCTTTTTTTTTTGCCAAATGGCGTAGGTACTTCTTTAAATAGTGTACAATAGTGTTATTATAATATCATTCGGCGTGGGTGGTGTGCATTGGTACCGCCACCCCGTGAATCATTTATCGGATGACCAAACCCTTTATAACCGGTTAATTTGAGTCGATTTAAGAATTCCTCTCAGGGCCTATGTCATCTTTGGGGATGCTGTGTGAAGGGTTATTTTTAGGAAAGTAAGGAGATGATGTTCTGGTAAGGAAAAAGTTATGAGGGGTGGGTAGGAATCTGGGGATCAGTGTGTGGAGTGACGGACGAAAATAATTCCTCTCAGGGCCTATGTCATCTTTGGGGATGCTGTGTGAAGGGTTCTTTTTAGGAAGGTAAGGAGATGATGTTCTGGTAAGGAAAAAGTTATGAGGGGTGGGTAGGAATCTGGGGATCAGTGTGTGGAGTGACGGACGAATGATTTTATCCCTCCCACTGCGGTGCAAGGTGATGTTCCGAGAGAGCTTTGCTGAAGAACCCAAAAAGTCTCCCTAAACCAGTCTCTTCCGATCTGGTCTGCCACGAAATTGGTGGGCAGACGAATCCACCGCCAAGACCAGAACAAACCTCATGAACCCAGGCACCACTTCTAAATCAACAAACATAGCGAACCACTTGAAATGACCTATTGCAGAGGCGTTGGCCTACCCACCCAGCGAATTTTTTTAGCGTAAGATCCTCACGGCTTTTGCGGTAGGTCAGAGGCCCTAGCACGCTCGCTCTATAACGATCGATAGGATAACTATCGGTAACTTCTCATCGTTCCCTAGCATGACTACAGATCGCCAACGAATAAGTGACAGTTCACAATGACTAAGTGTCCTTAACATATTCGACATCAACTGTTGTTTGTTCGTTAGCGATGTGCAGTTGTCCTAGGGAACGATGAGAAGTTACCGATAGTTATCCTACCGATCGTTATAGAGCAAGCGTGCTAGGGCCTGAACAAAAAATTAGACTTTAGCCTTTAAAAAAATTGAGCTTTGGCGTATTTGAGAATCCTTCATTTGCAAACGAAATTGCGTCAAAATGACGGCCTCTGGCGTAAATGTTTTTTGATATATTCAATGGCAAAAGGTTTCGAAAACTTATTCAACCGTTTTTTTAGTGGCATTCCATTGAAAATATTCCACAATATCGAGCTAAAAATTTGACATTTTACAAAAAAATCCATGAAAAATCCGCTAACAAATTATACAAGATTTAAAAATATTACTGGTCAGGTGGATTGGTATAATAATAATCACTGGGTAGGTACCTACTTTGCTCCATCGAATTACAAATAAATGGTTTGAAATTAAGAGAAATCACCAAAGATGGTAGGTACTAAATGCGTTTCTTCTGAAAAATGCCGATTGCAGTTTGTCGGTCTTTTTATTCAAATTCAGAAACAGGGTGGTAAAAAAAATTCCGCTCGAAATATACTGATTAATTTTTTTATTAAAACTCATGATTTTTTCCTTAATTTTTTTTGGTTTAGAAAATATTGTCGGGCGTTTGCGACCAACGTTTTTGCGGCGCATTAAAATTTATCTAAATAAGATGCAAAGTTTTTTTTCTAATTTTCTATACATTTATCGTTATTAATAATTATTTATTACGAAAAGAGTTATGGCGTCCGTGAAATCAAAAGGTGGACACTTGAAAGATGTCATTTCCATAAAAAAATATTTAAGATTCGATTAAAAAAAAAAAGTCAATTTTTTAATCAATTGGTTTTTGTAATAATGAGTGAGGAAATTTTCCCGGACCCTGTCGTTCATTTCGACTGTCCAATCAGGAGTTCACTAGGCATGCGGATTGCATTGAATTCAAATATCGATATTTACTCTAAGTAAGAACTTCTTTCCTTTAAATCACAAAAAAATTATGATATAAAATAAAAAAAAAGTAACCAAAGATGGATATTTCCAAAAAAATGTAGGTGTACACGGGGGTAGGTAGATATGCAGGTAGGTAGGAACTAAGTACTGAACAGGTACTCTGGGTAGGTAGGTATGCATGAAGGTACTTTTTATAAATTAGGTGGGTTCGATGCAGTGCTACAGATTTTTTATATGCATATAAATCGAAAAATAGATCGGTCAGGATTCGTTCGTTTACTTTGGACATTATTAAATTTTAAAATAAAAATAATTATACGTGTGCACGGGTACCCGGATATTGTTAAAGAATTTCTTTGTGTAATTTTTTTGCTGCAGTAAAATTGAGTTTGATAAGATGGTTTTTTTGATAAGTAATAAAATTGCAATGTTTTTTTTTTTTTTAGAAATTACATAGGTAAATGAACAAATATTTTTAGTTTGAGGGTTAGGTAGGTTTTTTTCCAATACTATTCATCTGATGGCGACAAAACTTTTGGGATTTGATGTGTGCATGCCCGGGTTGGTTTCTACGCATAATAGTAAGCTCTGGCTTTATGAAATAATTTTATATACTATTCACCCGATCGAGATGAAACTTTGGAGATTTGATGTGTGCATGCCTGGGATGGTTTTTATGCATAAAAAAAAGCTCTGGCGTTATGAAAATATTTCCTTTAATTTTCATCCGATTGAGATGAAACTTTGGGAATTCGATGTTGGCATGCTCGGGATGGTTTCTATGTAAAAGAGTAAGCTCTGGCGTTATGAAATTTTTTCCAATACTATTCATTTGATTGCGACAAAACTTTTGGGATTTGATGTGTGCATGCCCGGGTTGGTTTCTACGCATAATAGTAAGCTCTGGAATTATGAAATTATTTACGCATAATGGTAAGACCTGGCGTTATGAAATTATTTCCTATACTTTCCATCCGATTGAGATGAAACTTTGGGAATTCGATGTTGGCATGCTCGGGATAGTTTCTATGTAAAAGAGTAAGCTCTGGCGTTATGAAATTTTTTCCAATACTATTCATCTGATTGCGACAAAACTTTTGGGATTTGATGTGTGCATGCCCGGGTTGGTTTCTACGCATAATAGTAAGCTCTGGCTTTATGAAATTATTTCCTATACTATTCATCCGATTGCGATGAAACTTTGGGGATTTGATGTGTGCATGTCCGGGATGGTTTCAATGCGTAATAGTAAGCTCTGGCGTTATCAAATTATTTCATATACTATTCACCCGATTGAGATGAAACTTTGGAGATTTGATGTGTACATGCCTGGGATGGTTTTTATGCATAAAAGTAAGCTCTGGCGTAATGAAATTATTTCCTTTACTTTTCATCCGATTGAGATGAAACTTTGGGAATTCGATGTTGGCATGCTAGGGATGGTTTCTATATATAAGAATAAGCTCTGGCATTATGAAATTATTTCCAATACTATTCATCCGATTGCGATGAAACTTTGGGGATATGATGTGTGCATGCTCGAAATGGTTTTAAAATATAATAATGAGCTCTAGCGTAATGAAATTATCTACAATAATATTCATCCGATTGCGATGAAACTTTGGTGAGTTATTGTGCGCAAGCCCGCGAAGTTTTCTTTATATAATGCAGAGCTTTGGCGTTATCAAATTTGTACAAAAAATTTAAATAGGTGTAACGGGAGTTATTAGAAAAGTGAGTGCATATCATATAATTTAGAAACAATTTATTAGTGAAAAAATTGAGCCGTAAACTTCTAGGCCCCTTTTTGCGAGAAAAGGCCCATACTGAACGCCTTAACCAGGGCCACCAAAAGTGGCTAAGTAGCGGGTGTACAAAATTGAGCGATTAACTCACAGGACCCTTTGAGTAGTTCTCACAATCCTTGCTTCATCCACATTCAAACATCGATTTTTTTTTTTTCAAATATTTAATTTTTAAAAAATGTAGACACACACACTTCTTGCTTCATCCACATTCAAACGTCAAATCGCTTAGTGCTTTAACCAATTAGTTGCCTTGCAACGGGCAAAAGCTAGTACATTATTAATAAGCAAAATTAATAAAGTTACATTAATTGTACCATTTACAGGTTTCCACATAGGTATTGTATATATGTGAAATGTTTTTAGTGATATGAAAAATTACGTAAACAAATTGAAAGGGATTGGAGAGAGGGTAGGATGGGGAGGGGATTGGTCTAGTTGAGGTATTGTATGTAAGATAGAGAGCTTTAATTCTATACATGATTCCGGGAAGTCAGACTGAATTTTAAAATAGTTTGTAGTACTCATTCTTTCTTTTTTTAAAACTGATTAGTAAAGTAACAATGCGTATATCTGAAAGGAGAGGGGGAATGGAGGGTGTAGAGGGTGAGAGAAGGTTGAGGAAGAGATACATGATGAGTGCAGAGAACATATGAGAGAAAAAGAATTGAAGCAAAATATTTTATAGAAAAATATAGGTACAAAAGAAAAATATTTTAATGCAAAATATTTAAAGGAAAATTAAAAAAATATATATATTTAAATTTATCTCTCATGAGACCATCTCTCATGTGAGCTCGGACAAATATCCTGTGATTTAATGGGTTATAGAATATTGAGAATTAAAATTATGAAAGGTATGGTTAATGCACATGTACAGTAAATTCAACATAAATAATAGATAAATAAATTGAAATATCACTTTATATTTAACACAAAAAAACTTGGTTTATATTTTGGGATAAAACACAAATCATATTTTTTTATTCCGCCACTGTTCAACATACAAAATGTTATTATGTTAAAATATCATTCGGTAAACGAAAAATGTGCGGATACGAGGCGGCTGTAAATAATAATTTATCGCCCACAAATACATGTAATAAGTGACGCCGCTCCGCCCCTGAAGGGGCCATCTTTCATCTTCCTCGTACTCGGTGTCTCGACAACTGCCAAAATCGGACGTCCCTCTCGCACTCTTTCTTCTTAGAGATGATTTTAAATTATTGTTATGAACACATAACAGGGGTGTGGCGTAATTTGTGAACATGTAAATTCGGTGAGAGAGACAATTTTTTTATTATTTATATTGAAAATATATTAACATCAAATGTGAGCATTTACTCTATGAGCTGATTCGTTATAACAAAATATCATAATATTGTAAGAACATATATTTTTTATGATACCGAAAAAAAATCCTGTGGTGTTCTATTTTTTCCTGTAATGAATAACACTTCTCGGATGATGGGACTTTTCAAACGACACTATTCACAATCAATATTTAGTCCGTTACTAATAAGTTATAAATGATACTCTGTATTTACCTGAGACAGGGGAACTGATCACTGGGTGTTCCCAGCTGTCGATCGGATTTCATCGGCCATTTCCGTAACCGAATATTGGACCCGTATGGGCGACAGTTGACTGTCTCATCTAGTACAATTTTACTGGATTCTGTTGGGCTCCTGAAAACTACATACAATAACGATATCTGTTGAAAGACATTGAAACTACATACATATTCATATTATACACTACAAGTCCCAACTCATCCCAACCGTCTGGATAGTGAGATTATGGAATCGTATTTCTGAGGCTGAACGGTATTTTTACGTGAAAACCTTATAACAGACTTAACTTAACTACTCCCAGCTGGAGCCAGTGAGACTATGGCATCCCCGATTGGGGTATATTGTGAGGCTGAATGTAGTAGGGAGGGAAAGGAGATGGGAATGAGGAAGGAAATAAAGTAGATATATCTGGATTTTCAAATCTGGTCACCAAACACGGCTAAAACCTTTTCTTATATTTTTTTGTTATTTTACCTGCAGTAAATTTGTTTTAATTATTTTGATATACCTAAAAAAAAATTCTAAAATAAAAAATATATCGTACTTTTTTATACATCAGTGTTTTGTTTTGCAATAAGAATATCTATAGTTACTACTTCTCGCTAACCATATCACTTTACTAGAATAGCATATGAAATTTGAAACAATGGTAGGAAAAATAGCGAATTCGAGTGCATTTGTTTTGAAAAACAGAAGAAGAATTCCGACGTAAATAATCTCATTTTTGTGCTAAAAAGAAGGTTTTTGAACGTCTTCAAAGTAAACAATATCGTTTTTGTACTTGTTGTGAGAATAATGACCTCGATGTATTGTGGTTGAAATATATAACTATATTGTGATTACGTTCTCCTTCGCAGAGGTACAGTGGTAAGTGATTGGTTATCCTTTATCCTTGCATCCCTAGTTTTTCCTAAACGTATTATCACCGAATTCCAGCGAACTCTATTTGGTCTCGTTTCATTTTTAGTATTTACACTCCATTTCCAAGTGCATCTAAAGCTTAAATTCGTAAATGTGTAATTAACAAAAATTATTATAAACATAATTCTTATACTGAAATTTATTAATTATTAAATATAAGTATTAAATTTTAATTCTATTCAAGCGAAGTTGTAACAAAAATTCAATATTCTCAAAAAGCATATTTTATGGTACCTTAATTCGAATATAATCCGATTATTTGTAAAGATTAACGAAAATAGCGATATCACTACGATAGCTCGCCTATTTTTTAATTTTTTTTTTATAGTGAATACCTCACAAGAGTCCCAACTGCTCCCGCCTGGAGACAGTGAGACTATGACATCCTCAATTGGGGTATGTTGTGAGGCTGAAGGTAAGTGGGGAAGGGAAGGAGATGGGGAAGAGGAAGGTGTGGAAGGACCTGGCTATTCAGATCTAGTTAATAAACACGGCTAAAGCCATTTCAAGCAAAGTTTCAATTCTGAATGGTGGTCTTACACCAGGGCGATACTGAGAGTATCTTTTACTCTGGAACGTGTAATAATAAATCAGTGATCAGAGATCACAAATTTGGATCAAATATAAAATAAAATTGTCAATGGGTAACTAGTCTAAAATTCTTTCTCATTTCACATTCCATAAAGAAGGCGTGATGTCGTAATATTGAATTTATTAAGATTTAAAAAAGGAGAAATATGATGTGATTTTAAAAAAAGGCAAAACAACAATTTTTATTTAACCCTTGGAATGCCGGACTCCCGTGAACAAAATCTTACGTTGTTTGCCGGGAGGAAAGTGTGTTCTACGCATCGTGTGCTTGCTACTCTAATTTCATAATTACATTAGATTTTACAAAATGGTGTTTAAAGTTGCAACTGAGGTGGCCTTGGTCATGTATTAAGAATGTCCTAAGAGTGCCCCAGTCACATCTGAGAGAAGCAACTTCAGAGGCTGCACAGGGAGAGGCTGGGCGGAATTATGCGCCTAATATATGAAGTAGCGCAGGAAAGGGATGCCTAGAGGCACCATGTCGATTCGTTGGGTCCCCGACCCGAGAAGGACAAGGGAAAGAAGATGTATGTATGTTTTTGTAAATTGTACCATCTTATAGATAAAGTGTTCATACATTTAACAAAATTTATAGAAGGTTTGTGGTTTTCTAGAATAATACTTATGTTCAGAGGAATGATTTTTTTCAGACATTTTTATAGTTTTTTTTTATTTTCGTAAGACTGAATAAGTGTCTTTCTAAATAAAGATAAAATCATATGTGTTGTTTCCATAAACACATACAATAATGTAACTTAAAAAAAACGGAATTATTTAAAATGGCACGCACCAATTTAAAATATTCGTTTCACAACTTGTGAGGGAAGAAATTCTGCTGGGTTATTTTATTGAAATGTGGATACGATTCATTTTAATATTCATAAATAGGTTTTCATTTTAGAAAGCCCATGAAAATATATTACTGGATTACACGACAGGCACAAATCTTGCGTATCTGACAGGCTACGCGGGTACATCAGAGGTTAGGGATGCAACTAATATGACTTCAAGTTTGCTTTAAAATGATATATCGTAACGAAGTATATTTAATTTTTAATTAATTAATTGTGAAATAACAGAAATCAATTAAATAATAAATTTATAGTGACCTTCGGAATGGGAGTCCAACGCCCTACCGCTTTCTAACGCGCTACCGTCATTTATTTATATATTATATTATCGATAATATATAAATATATTTTGTACGATATATCTAATCCGTGTCTGTTTTTAGTAAAATTGAAATATTATTTCAGTCCCAGAGCAGAGTGTTTTTTTCTAAAAGCAAGATTCCGCAAACACCCATTTGGAGAGGGATATTATTACTACGCCTGTCTATGGATTTGCACAATTTCACGAAGTGGAGAGTGGAAACGTAAAAGCCTCTTTATTATAATACGAGTATCAATAGAAGGGATTTCAATATTTGTTTGTATAAATCAATAGAACCAAGCGATCGATTCAATTCCACGTCACGTATTTTTACACGAGATCTTTTTATGAAAGCACAATATTACCAAAATTTCCCTTTTTAAAAGATAGGCAAGTACCGAAGAACCTTAAATAAATGTGGGTAGTATTTAGGCATATTAGATTTGTCAAATAATTTGTATATAAAAATGCAAAAATCAGTCATTTTGAATACATGTAGGATTACGAAAGATTTTTTAAATATTTATATTGAGAGATCAGTAGGATTTATCGGTCAAATTAGGAGTTCCTCCGATATGAAAATATCTGGAGTCGGCAAATTATTTTCCTATTTAATAGTCTGTAGGTTAACATGTTGTTCTTGCATTGTTGTGTATTAATTATACTTATATAATATATAATACACTTCCTTAGCGTGGGTGTACTAGAAAATCATTTTTGTGGAAAAGTGTGTGAAAGGCTTTAGTTCTTCCTGTGGGGAAAACTAAACCCGGACCTAAAAGTCTGGTGCGTAAATAGTGAAATTCAATTAAATTCTCAATTTCTAAGAAAACTAATAAAATATAGTGCTTTAAAACGAGTGGTATTGTACAGTGGCGGCTCGTGACTTTTGGTGAGCTAGATTGCAAATATTAACAAAAATGGCATTTGTTCGTATGAAGCAGTTACTTTGTGATGTGACATTATAATTTAAAATAAAACAATAACTTTGTATACACCACTTTTATTTTTTTATACTTAATGCCGACCGGGTTTCGCTACAACCGTAGCTTCTTCAGGGCAGTATAATCTCTATAGGTAGAGATTATACTGCCCTGAAGAAGCTACGGTTGTAGCGAAACCCGGTCGGCATTAAGTATAAAAAAATAAAAGTGGTGTATACAAAGTTATTGTTTTATTTTAAAAAAAATGGCATTATTGATGTCGTTGTAGCCGAAAAAAAATTTTTTTTTTTTTTCAAAAATTTATTTTTTGTATGAAAATTTTCAGGAAATTTCAGTTTTGCCGTGCGCCGCACGGATTTCCTGAAAATCTTCATACAAAAAATAAATTTTCGAAAAAAAAATAAAAAATATTTTTCGGCTACAACGACATCAATAATGCCATTTTTGTTAATATTTGCACTCTAGCTCACCAAAAGTCACGAGCCGCCACTGGTATTGTACATGGTCTCCAGAA
This sequence comes from Limnephilus auricula, assembly GCA_951813805.1. Lineage (NCBI taxonomy): Eukaryota > Metazoa > Arthropoda > Insecta > Trichoptera > Limnephilidae > Limnephilus > Limnephilus auricula. The sequence goes on from OX638406.1 coordinate 20,274,661, forward strand.
ACTAGTGATAGATTCAAGCGGGAAATTGGTGAATTTATATCACATTTGGAATCAATTACATATCAACCCTTGGAATAACAAGGTTCCATCTGCCTTGGTAACGTCGTGCCATAATGGGATATAAGAAAGATATAGTAAGCTACTTTAGAGTTCATTATCGCATGACGTTACCGCAACAGATGAAACCTTGTTATTCCATAGGGTCGATATTAGAAAAAAAGGATGTTTTCAGCTTTCTTTTCTGCCTTTTCATCGTTTTCAGTATTTTGAAAGGCGTCGAAGCTTAGACCTGGCTATAAAAGTATAAGAACCGAAAATGTAATTATAAGTCATATTAAATATAATATTAAATACCATATTAAAAAAAACTCGACCACCACAACACAGACCTGTGCCTAACATGGTGGTCGTAAAATCCACAAATTATATAATTACTAAGCATTGAATAAAGAAAAACTAGTTGCCAAAAAAACTAGGAAATAAAAAATAGAATTGTTCAGACTAAAATAATTTTTTTTTTTGCTTTCTCTGTGTGCTGTAGGTTAACCTGTTTCCCGTTTCTACAACTAATTTCCGGTCACCGTGTATTGATTAATTTTTAGTTTTACACACTTTTGCATTCATAAAAAATGCAAACTGGTACCGCCGCCGCCCGGGGAACTAACACCCCTGCCAAAGGTCACTCCAAGTGGTTCGCTTCGTTTGTTGACTTAGCAGGGGTGCCTGGATTCATGGCGTGAGGTTAATCTAGGTATTTGCAGCCGATGCACATGCCCGCCTTCTGCGTGGCGGATCGAATTAATAGAGCTTGGCTGAGGGAGACCTTCTGACATTTCTCTGAACCTATCAACTTGCACTGCAGTTGGAGGGATGGATTCATACGTCCGTCACTCCTGGATACATTGCCCCCAGATTCCTACCCAACCTGACAAGACCCTCCACACATCATCTCTAAATATCATATTGGCTTGAAGATATTTTTTCAGGACTTTCTGTGCAGAACAAATATTTTTAAAAAAATGATGTCAATTTTTTTTTAATAATTTCGTCGTATCTTCTTATACAGTTGTTATTGTAATTGGCCGATCCACTTAACATGATGAGGACGCATCAATATTAATGAGAATCGGAATCCCATTGGATGCAGATTCCAGTGCATCTGGATATGGTGCCTACTGCAATTATTTTAAAGCTGGTAAACTACTTCAAAGAGCTCATTGGAAACGAATGGCTTTTAGATAGACTTTACATGGAGGATGTTCTCTTCGCTTGAATGGAGTAATGTTCTACCGGCGATGAATTCTGATTTGGTTTTTTGATTTTTTTTCTGCAGTAAAAACTCTAAATTAAAATAAAAACACGAAAATGATTAATTTTTTTTTTTTTTTTTTTTTTTTTTAAACTTTTTAACTTAAAGAGTTAAACCTCAAATTATAATATTTTAAATAATGAAGATAATATTAGCGAAAGTCAATCAAAAATCCGAAAAAAATCAAAAAGCGCGTCGGCCCGGATTGCCGGAGGACCTGGGTTCGAGTCCCAGATGTATCCGTATCTTTTTCTGATTTTTCTGTTTCGGATTTTTGATTGACTTTCGCTAATATTATCTTCATTATTTAAAATATTATAATTTTTATTTTACTAAATCCTTATGCGCTTTCCTCTGCTTTTCTTCCACTGATCTACCTACATAATATAATAGTTTTACAAATTTAGGAGGTGGTTATGGGTATCATCCTTCTGGGCACCGTTTATTATATATATATATATTTTTTTTTTACATTAAGTCCACACAGGAGGCCCGGAGGAAAATAATTTCCCTCAGGGCCTATGTCATCTTTGGGGATGATGTGTGGAGGGTATTTTTAAGAAAAGGAAGGAGAGGAAGTTCTGGGAAGGAAAAAGGTATGAGGGTTGGGTAGGAATCTGGGGTTCAGTGTCTAGATCATCCGCCGCCAAGACCTAGATAAACCTTAGTCCATGAACCCGTGCACCCCTGCTAAGTCACCAAACGTAGCGAACCACTTGGGGTGACCTATGGCAGAGGTTTTGGTTATCCAATAAATGGTTCCCGGGGCGGCGGTACCCGTTCCCGCCTCCCAAATTATATAACCAACACCCTTGTTCTTTATAGGTTCGCTACGTTTGGTGACTTATCATTGGTGTCAGGTTCATCGTGTGAAGTTTACGTAGGTTAAGACAGTGGTTGCATGTGCCCACCGACTGCGTGGCGGGCCAGGTCAGGAGAAACTGGTCGTGGGGGATCTTTTGTCAAAAGACTTGCACCGCAGAGGGAGGAATGGATTCGTACGTCTGTCACTTCAGGATACGTTGACTCCATATTCCTACCTACCCCTCATATGTTTTCCTTCCTAAAATTTCCTCTCCATCATTTCCATAAAGAGACGCTCCACACGGCATTCCCAAATATGACAAAAGCGATTTTTTTTCATGCTCCCAACCGTTTGGAGACAGTAAGACAATGACATCTCCAATTAATTAAGTATATTGTGAGGTGGGAAGGGGGAGGAGGTAGGAGTGGAAAAATGGAGATGTGAATGAATATTCAGATCTGGTCACCAAATATGGCAAAAGCCATTTCAATTCTGAGTGATGATCACCAGGGCAATAGTAAGAATATCTTTCAGTCTGGAATGTTCTGCAAATATACTGTACATGATTTTAAATATATAAAATTAAACAAAACAAACGCCGGGATTTCAACCCTTCTAGTTACCGATTGATAGCTGAGAGCCTTGCCATCGACCAGGGAGTCAGATCAAGTTATTGCAGTTTTTTTATTTCTATATAATAATGAAAATAATTGAGTCCTTGCCCCGAATAATGTTGTATCCGAAAATATACCTGTTTTTAAAATGCTTGAAAAACCGAAACCACTTATGTTTCATTACATTTTATATTTAAAATACAATGAACACACAATTCTTAAGATATATAAAAGGAAAATGGTATAGAAAGGCAATTAAATTAGTATTCTATCAACAAACATTGATAGTTTTTCTGGGTACCACATTATTCCGAACAAAAGCTTAATTATTTACAATTAAATATCTTAATTTGACAATTTGAAAATTTTTAATCAACACAGTAAAAAAAATTCAGGGCTTTTGTCATATTTGGGGATTATGTATTGAATGTCTAATTATATGTATCAAAGACAAAACAGAGAAATAATCCATAAACAATTAATGTACAGTGATAATATTCGATAATATTATGTACTAGCACAAAGGAAACAGATTCTAATAACCATTTTGATTAGACCATTAGCCACTAGAGTGCATCACGCTTTCCGTACATTTCATCTCAACTGAATAGGAAGCAAGCAATCGCATCATTTGCTTGTACGGGTAGCAAAATCAAAGAATATCTATCTGAAATATGGCCCACATGTTGGAAGGTGTCTACAAACATTAAAATAGGGTATATCAGAAGTTTAAACACCAAATAATATTTCATTTAATGTTTTGTGAAATCTTAATGCAAAAAACTGATAATTGGTAGACCTAATAGCAAAGCAATAACCAAATTAAATTAAACAATCAAATAAATTTAAATAAAAGTCAGATACTTAAGTTGTTCCCCATTGTCAAAGTACATTCACTTCACAATCCTCAGTCCCTTACTCCAATTACGTCTTGCATCGGCGGAACCCATCGCATTTTTTCAATCCACTGAATATATTATAAAACATGTTAGACATTAATAGAGTTAATACTGCCCAGAAGAAGCTACGATTTTAGTGAAACCCGGTCGGCATAAAGAATAAAAAAATAAAATGGTGTTTACAAAGTTATTGATTTATTTTAAATTATAATGTCACATAACAAAGTAACTGCTTCATGTGAACAAATAAAATTATTGTTGTTTTTCCATTTTTTGGGTAATCAGGTATTTTTTTTTAAAAACTTAATTTATTTATTTCATTAATATTACATCTCTACAGGGTGTATTAGCACGTACCCGAAATATTTGAACCATCTCGAGCAAATTTGCAATAAAAAATGTAGATATCATTTTGGTGTCCAAGATATTTTTTTCAAATAAAAAAATTCTATCACACGTCACAATTCATCACACTGCCACACATACCACTGGATAACCGCTATATATCGTATGTACGGTGCTAGTGGAACGAGATTGAGTGCGTATCACGTGATGCGCTAGGTTCTACCCAATGGCGCCGGACTGCAAAATGACGTGTATAATTAACAACCCAATTTTTCGGTGAATGACGATTTGAAGGAAATTCAAATTTGAAGGAAATTCAAATTTGAAGGGAATTCCGAAACAACTGGTCCTATGGAATTTTCGATGAAATTTCTTCTGACGGAGGTTGAAACAACCCAATTTTTCGGTGAATGTCGATTTGAAGGAAATTCAAACGTGAAATTTTCCGAAACAACTGGTCCTTAGAATATTTCTGGCACTATAATCATAATTAATTTTTTTATTTTTTATTTATTTATTTGGCTTTCACCCATCAAGGGTGATCTTGGCCATATCTTAAAATTAGTTACATTACATTAGTTACAAATAAAATGAGAGAAGACAAGGAAGTTGTACAGGTTCCCAAAAATATGAACCCGTACAACTGTACACAATAACATAACAAGAACAAATGCATACAGATTTGACAAATATAGAAAAATAGTGAAGACAGTTATATAAGTAGTCAGAAGGTTATACAGGATGCCGTATAATACAGAGTTGGTATTAAGAGTGATCATAACATTGTAGAGATGGAAGTTGTACAGGTTCCCAAAAATAGGAACCTGTACAACTGTACACAACAACATAACAAGGACAGATGCATACAGATTTGGAAAATATAGAAAAATAGTGAAGACGGATAAGTAGTCAGATGGATGGATAGGTTGTCGAAAAATACAGAGTTGGCATTAAGAGAGATCATAACATTGCAGAGACGGAAGTTGTACAGGTTCCCAAAAATAGGAACTTATACAACTGTACACAAAAACATAACAAGAACAGATACATACAGATTTAACAAATATAGAAAAGAAGAGAAGACGATTATACTAGCAGTCTGATGGTTTATACAAGTTGTCGTAAAATACAGAGTGAGTTTTAATAGTGACAAAATTGTAGAGGAGAAAGTTGTACAGGTTCCAAAAAATAGGAACCTGCACAACTGTACACAATAACACTATAAGAACACAGGCATACAAATTGAATTGAGTGTAATGTGATTGATGGTTAAATGTTAAGGCCATTTTTATAAATAAATTTTGCTAACAAATAGTGAATTTCAGGAGTGTTAAGACTAAGAAGGCAGGGCACACTGGTAGGGAATTCAATTTTAAGTTTTACCAATTCATGTATGAAGTTTGGAAATTGATCATTGATAGGACACTCAAAAAAATTATGATCTAGAGTATCCTCTGACCCACAATCACAGTAAGGAGAACTGACTATGTGGACATAATTAATTATTTCAAAACGTATTTTCATCTAAATTTAAAATTTTAATTCTATGTTTATTTGATTTTTAAATAAAAATGAACAAGCTCCACGTCTTTCACAGTTTACCCGCGGTATTATAAAGCTCTGTTGGTAATATATTCGCTTTGCCGGCAGTATCTGGCTTGGTAGGTACCCTATCCGGGTAGGCAGTGATACCTACTTACTGCAGTATGGTATATAGCCTGGCTGGCTTCGGTAGCCCCCTTTGTGCCCACGACCGGATATGGTTTCTTTGCAAATGCGCAAAAGCCGCCCATAAAAATTCGTAGGGATTTTTTCAGGATTGAAATTTTAATCACGCTGATGGTTTTTTCATCGATAACCGCAAAATGGTACTACTAGACGAGCTTATTTTGATTATTTCATCATTGAAGATAATAATTTTTTTACGTTAATCCGACACAGGAAAATAATTTCCTTCAGGGCCTGTCATCTATATATCTTTTTTTACATTAGCTCCACACAGGAGGCCCTGACAAAAATTGTGCATGTGTCATCTTTGGGGATGCTTTATGGAGGGTTTTTTTAAGGAAAGGAATTAGATTTAGTTCAGGGAAGGAAAAAGTATGACGGGTTGGTAGGAATCTGAAATTCAGTGTGTTCAGATCACCATTTAATTTGGGAGGCTGGAATGGGTACCGCCGCCCCGGGAACCATGTATTGGATAACCAACACCTCTGCCATAGGTCACTCCAAGTGGTTCGCTACGTTTGGTGACTTAGAAGGGGTGTCGGGGTTCATGGGGTAAGGTTTGTCTAGGTCTTGGCGGCGGATGATCTAGGCACACTGAACCCCAGATTCCTACACAACCCTCATACCCTGTTCCTTCCCAGAACTTCATCTCCTTTCTTTCGTTAAAATACCTTCCACACAGCATCCCCAAATATGACATAGGCTATGACGGAAATTACTTTCCTCAGAGCCTCCTGTGTGGAAATAATGTTTTAAAAAAAATCCGCCGCTAAGGCTTAGACAAACCTCACCCCATGATCCAGGGCACATTTGCTAAATCACCAAACGTAGCGAACCACTAGGTGTGACTTATGGCAGAGGTGTTAGCTATCCAATAGATGGTTACCAGGGCAGCCGCACCCACTACCACCCTCCAAATTGAAAAAAGGAAGAAGATGATGTTTCGGGAGACAATCCATACGACAATCAAATCCATACCCCCCACTACGGTGCAAGGCGATGTTCCGAGAGATTCCTGCTGGAGAGGTTAAAAGGTCTCCCTAAACCAGTTTCTCCCGATCTAGTATGCCACTGCCAAGAATCAAAGCCTAACCCTATAAATCCGGCACTCCTGTGAAGTCCCCAGACTAAGCGAACCACCAGGGGTGACCTATGACAGAGGTATTGGTAATTAAATAAATGGTTACCGGGGCGGTGGTAAGCAAACCCGCCTCCCAAATTAATACCTATGTAATAAAAGAAAACAAATAAAATTGATAACAACATTTTAATAATTTTTTAAAATTATATAGTGGAACATTATCTAATTAATGAAGACAATATTAGCCCCTACCAATCCAAAATTTTTAATAGAAAAGTCAAAATAAGATACGATCATATCTAGGAATTAAACCTAGGACCTATATATAAAAGTATGTCAAGTACGTCAAGTACGTCACTACCCCATGCATAATCAACTCCACTATTTATAGAAAAGAGAAGTTTGATTTCTGTAGTTCGAGGAATCAATTCTAGTTTTCTGTGAATTGTGCAGCCTTAAATATTAACGCAATTGCTTCATGTTGTAGTAGAATAGAAAGAACTACCTACCCGATTAACCAACATTCAATTATTTCAAAGCTTTCAGGAAGTAAAAACGCTTTTGCATGATTATTTTACGAATACAAGCAAGTACAGACAAATCATTTGAAAGACCACCCCTTTTATGCTCTGTATTTTGAAAGCAAGAACAGATACACATATATTAGCTCCTTACATACGAAATTGGCGTTTTGCCGTACTGGCAACTTTGATCTCAAATATCTTCTCTTTGGTTAGGAATTCAAAATTCAAATTTATACAGCTGTTTACTCATGTATTTGTGTTTCGAAAATTATAATTAATTGGTTTTTTCCTTAATTGTTTTTTTTTTCTTTGCGTCACTTAGTTTACAAAATGGAAAACTTAAAATATCGCGTTATTTACGAGTACGAGTTAAAAGTGAAATAAAAAAATGGAATTTGTGAATTTTATTAATTATTTTTTCATGAAATGATAAAAAAGGTAAGTGATGATAATGTTTATATGTAATAATATATTTGTCTAATAATAGTTGTGTGTGTGTGTTTTTTTTTTGTTATCGTTAATTTTAGTTCAAAAAACATAAGCCGTTTTTACAACTTTTTATATGTTTGATTTTAAAATTTTCATTTAAAAAACATTAATTATTTATTTCTAATAATAAAATTAGAAAACGTATTTTATCACCTCTCAAGAACAGTTTTTTTTTTGGATACGTTCACAAATATTGAATTTATTTGGAATTTATTGCAAATCGGAATTGACCTTCTGACAGAATATTACCGAGGCCTGAGGGTTAACAATTTATGATTCCTTTCGGAAATAGCTTGATCCGTGTTTGATGACTAGATCTGAATTGCCACATGCTTCCCAATTTTCTTTTCCCTATCTCATTCTCTGAATAACTGCCTTTAGCCTCACTATACACCCAATCTTCAAAACACAAAAAATCGTCTTCATTAGTACGTAGTATAAAAAATAAAAATGCAATAGAAATAAATTAGGAAATTTCTTATTAATCGTTTATGAAACTATGTCCTTACATACAGATGCACTGTTCCTGTATGGATTATTTATTCAATACCCAGAGTTGCTAACTAAGTAAATTAATTGATATATAAGAGTTATTCTTAAGATTGATTGAAGAAGAAACAGTTTTTTTTTATAAGATTGGCTTTAGAATATTTTTTCACAGTATTAATTTTTTTGGTTTTGTCATTAATCCCTCGAATGTCTTTCAGTAGTCGTCGATAGAAAAAAAGTTCTTCCTTGGTAAGTGTAATAATTTTGTGCAAAAGAAGTGTAAAATTTCGGGCATAGAAAAATATATTTCAGTCAAGTACATTTTTCAGTTAGATATTGATGCTTGTCTTTTTCGTTTATGGTTTGAATTAATACATTTTTAGTGTATAGATCAACAATTAACACTTTCTATTGCGAAATAAAAAAATATATAAAAAGTTCATAAAAAATAGTATTTCGCCGAGTACAAAACATTTCTGTAGTTTATGTTGATAATTACATTAATAATTGAATTTTTTTATACGTATATCACACCTTCTTATGGTTACCAATAAATGATAACAGTGACTACAGGCATGAACACTGAAAAGTAATGTTTTTCTGAATTAATATATAACATTTTGTCTTTATAATATCACGAATTACGTCATAATAAGATCCGTACGATAAACGTTTTTTTTTCTCCCACGAGAAATTTTTTGTAAAATGTATTTACTTTTCTTATGAAGTCCATTAGGTTTTATTTTTATTTCGTAGTCTTTCTAATAAGAGGTAAAATCACAAGGCGGAAATCAATAAATTATTTTATTTCAGCTATACTACACATGCACAAATTGACAAATGTAAGCTGTCGATTTTGTCCTCCCTGTCAACCCCTGCGGGGTTTAGTTAGCTTTTTAATGAAATGATCACTATTTTTGTGAATATTGTGGGCTGGGGGGAGTGGAGAAGAGATGGAGACGAAGAAGACGGTTGGGAAGTCGATTCCAATGAAAAAAATGGTTTTCATAGTACAAATCACATTCATCATTTAAAAAAATCACTAGAAACCTTAACAAAAACAAGCACAAGAATACTACTAGACAAGAAAGCGGCTATTTAATAATGACTGTAAATGATCATCTTTAGACAGGACCGTTTTCTGGTAAAACCATCTAAGACGCAACTTTTGAGCTAAGAGTATATTCTCTGAAAATGTTGTGTCCATGCTTCAAGTAGGTACCTGTACATTACGGGTTCACATTTACATTACGAGAGATAAACTATTTCAAGTACTAGCGAATAATCGTCCTCTCGAGAGGTATCTCATAATAATTTACGAGGATATCTGCTTCTTTGGCAGATACATTTTGTCTTATATATTGGATTTCACAATAGAAACAAATCCACAATAACTGTGTAGATCTTAGACAAAACACAATAAAAATTTTGTGTTGAATTTAACGTATTTGTTGCAATGGTTATTATTTTTCTGGCTATGCTTTCTTAACGGAATCTTTTTTAATGGCTTAATATGAAAAATAGGTAATTTTTATTCAATTGTAATTTTAAATACCCTCATGTACCTACCTATATATCCCTTCATGTTTGGTGACCGGACAACTCAACAATGTGCGACTTCGTCACCTTCTTTGAAAATTCATTAAAAAAAGATGAATTAAAATTGGTTAAATAGGTTATATTTAACTAGGTTTTGGGCTTATTTAATATGTTATTTTATAACTTTTAATCACTATTCAAAGATGTGTTGAAATGCCACTTTTTTGAGTTGTGGTGGAACTATATTTGTTTATGTGACTCTTAAAAATAGCGCGTTTGTCTGTATAGTGTTAAGATGGGATAACTATATAGCCACTCGGTTGGGCAGCGTTGTGAGGCGGTCTAAGGTAAGGGCTGTAGAAAGGAATTTATTATTTCTGGTCTTGAAGAGGTCTGGATTACGTGAAGGGGGGAAAACAGATGTCTGTAGGTCATCTTAAAACGAGTGAAAACGGGGTCGAAGAAAAGTTTTCATGAAAAAAAAAGTTGACCGGGTTTTTGTGTCAGTAGAGTTTTACGTACGTGCATAGGAACGTATTTAATAATATTTTAAACGTTGATCAATATGACCACGTACCTATTTAATAAAAAATATTTTTGTAATCATGAAAACAATCGTTAAACAATCTTGAAAAATTGGAAAAAAAGATACAGTCACATTCAGTAATCGAACTCAGAACCTAAGCCTTATCGGGGCGGTGCTGGTTTCGATTCCTATATGTGACTGCATCTCTTTACGATTGGAGTCGCTTATATTGTCTTTAAAAATTTAATTATTGAGACGATAGACTTCGCTTTTCGGCCCATACAAAAAGGACGCCCGGGTAAAAACACTTTTCTACATCGAAAATTGCACAAAATGAAAATTTTTTTTTATACTGCTTTCTAGAGGATGAAAACTATGTTGGTATGTTTTCGAATTTTCGATGCGTTTCGTATTAACGTAAACATTCACTGTCAAACATGTACGATTTATCAAAAAATATTCTTTAAGGAAAAAGTGCTGCTAACTCAACTCTCACAAAGAATGATAAAATTATAAAAAGCTACCGACGTAGCTTCTTCTTTCTAAAAAATATATATTTTTTAAAATTTCAATTTCGTGAAAGTTTTGGTGTAGAAAAGTGTATTCTCCATAAACCCCTTTTCGAGCGATTTCTGTAGGTAAATTTGAGCGTTGTCTCATTCGCACATTTCGCATTCGCATGTATTGTAAGTGTGCGTGAGCTTATTGTGAGCGGGACAGAATGACAGACGCGGGTGTTCCGCGTGTCGTTTAAAGTCTAGCCTCTTAAAGTTTCAGATTTTACCGATTTTTAGTAAAAAATAAAAATTCATCCTGGACTTGCATAAAGGTCAATAGATCTCACACATTAATTCAAAAAGATAAATTTATCCAAGACACTATCTAGGTAGCATTTAGTTCAATATATACCTCGCAATCATACATAAAGATAGCAGACATTAAACATATACGTTATGAAAATAATAATGGTTTTTAGTCGAGATGCAATTTAATTTGACTGTTATGGTTACATTAGCTCAGAGGTAAAGCACCATCCTGGCAAGGCTAATAAAAAAAATCTGATATTTCATACAGAAAATTCCATTTATTTACCAACAAACAAAGACATTATAATCCCCTATTCCTTGGAAAACACAGTATTTGTTCATAAATCTTGTCCCTTACTGCTCCGGGATTGAGTTTCCCCTGGCGATGCAATAATGAAAACTAAGGTTCAATGTTTTGGAAGAAAACATTCACTAGATTCATACATCGTTGCTGTAAGGGAAATTTTTAGTCGTTACGAAAGTAAAATGGTCCTTTTCCAGGCATTAGAGCTCCTCACAGGACTGGCAGTGGCAATTTTATCTGATGTGTTCCAGATTGTAGATAGTCATTCGTAACAGTAGTTTAGAAGAAGTGTTATCTCAGATTAAGTATGTTTTTATACTACGGCTATCTTAAATGATAACCGATCTACAGTTAGTGATTCTGAATCTACCCTTCCAAACTAAAAGGTTGTAATTATTATAAGCAATAATTATTAGCCTGAAACACTCATCCATATTGAAAGAATCTTCCGAGAAAAGATACATATCGCCGACGGGACTCGAACCCGCACCCTTTTGATTGCCGGTCAAGTGCTCTACCATTACGCTACGGCGGGATACCTCCTACCCGCCAAATGATTCAATATATACCTAGTGTTTCATTCAACAATTACTGCTTATTACACTTTTTCACCTGCAAACAACCAAATTTATTTTTATATGGGAAAGGCATGTAAGTGCTAACTCTCCCACCAGATGGCGTCGAGACATATTATGCCTACTTTTATTTTTTTTTGTGAAATAATTTAACTCGTCAAATATTAATTATTATTTTTTAATTGATAAACTAATGTTTAAGACAAGATTTTTTATGCATAGCACAAAGGGTAACAATTATTATAAGCAATAATTATTGCTTATAATAATAGTCAGTGGCTGAGCTGGAATCGCATCGTGTGCCGGTTTTTTTCAAATCCTCCATCTAAGTCCTCTATCATGACACGAGCAAAATTTTCCGCTTTCTGTGGCGGAATAAGAGATTTTCAAATATTGTCACGTTATTCGTAACTCGGGAATGTTTGTCCTTGTAAAATACAATAATTAATAGCATTGAAGGAGAAGATAATATTATACTAATGTTGTCATAGTCTTCCTAATGATCTTTTTACAAATCACCTTCAAATACTATAAAAAAAGTTATTTCAATAAAATTAAATACCCATTTTGGACTTGTAGAAAAAGTTTTAAGGTGTCCTATTTAAATAAAAATCGGAAAGATATATCCAAGACATCGTCCAGGATATAAGTACATTCGTATAGGACTCTCTAATCTTACAAAAATAAAATGTTATACGAGATTCACCAAAACGATGTAAAAAAATTAGACCATAATGGCCGAGTGGTTAGAGACGTTCTCCTGGTTCGTTGTTGTTTACAATATATAAAAACAAAGGCAAATCCAAAACACAGGTAGGTATTCCATTTTTCGTGAAATCAAAACATTCCTGCAATCCTAATATATTCACGACTTAGAATATAAATAAGATTATATTAATTTCTACTACCCCCTTAAAGTCTACGTCAGCCATCATCCCTTCTGGACAATACATTTAATCTTGTCCTCATCCCTTGTCCAATCCAATTCTAAGCACGGCATTCTAAACCAACCCCCGCTAGCTGTTGCTGAAAATGATTGAAATACTAAATTGAAAAAACCAAAAAGAACTTACTTACAGATTTTTTTTAGTCAAATATATGGGCTTACAAATATTCGTTTATATAGATATAGAGGTAGAGTAAGAAAGATTACATTTCTGAAGTTTGTTTGTTGTTTTTTTTAGAATCCCATCTGACAGATCCATTCGATCAGTTTCTCAAATATGCATATAATTATTTTTATTAAATTTGTGCATATTTTGTTCGTTTTTGGGAATAACTCACACAAATCGTTATGTGTCCCTTACTTTCGATAGTTGTAAACATGATCTAAACAGTGTTAGAAAGAGAAAATATCATGCTTTATATTCAAACCTAAAAGTTAACCCCAAAATAATAAAAATTTATAAAATCGAAAATCCGACTGCAATGTGAAAAAAATAATTATTAAACTATTTGAGTATTTTTTCTTAATAATTATTTTTACATGAAATGACAAAAAGTTAGTTATAACGTTTATAGTATATTTTTTAAAAAAAAAATTTTGTTTTTGTTTTCAGTTATATTATAAAAAAACGTAAAGTGAGCCATTAAAAAAAATATATATGTATGCATCAAAAATGTTGTATTTTTCCAAAAATTATTTTTTATTTCTAATAATAAAATTTAAACCGTAATTCATAACCTTTAGAAAACAGTTTTCGGATTCGTTCTTTTAGTTTTCGGATACGGTGAGAAAAATTCCATTTATTTGGATTTTATTGCCAAACGGACCTTCTGACTGAATATGCCCAAGACGATGGGTTAATTATTTAAATATAGGAATAAAAAGTAATTACGAAAATGATTTTAAAGGTTACTCTAATTCATATGTATTAAAGAAAACATAAAACAATGGATACAAAAAATTGAAGGAAAAAAAAAACAAATACAAGAACGTTTGTAAAAAAACTAATATTTAATTTAAGACTACCGAAAAAAGAAAAAAAAAATTATAACCCGATATTGAAAGTTAATCACAAAACATGGCTTATCAAGTAAAATTTCATTTCTGAATGCTGGCACTACGATAATACAAGGACTATCTGGCACATATTATGTAAATCAAAATAATAAAGATACATTGTGCTCTGAACATATTTTTTTACGGTTATATATTTTGTGATGGCATAAAAAGTCCTTGTTTGGCAGGAGAAATCGTAAAGTTTCGGTACATGAACCCAAAACGGCGGAACTCGTTGTTAATAATTTCAGTAGATACCTATTATGTAACGTTGTCAATGTTGCCATATGAGAGAGAGCACGATTCCGTCATTAAATCGTCGTAACGTTAAACAGGCTCTACCGCAGTTCAAACACCGCTTTCTTCTGCGTGTGTAGACACCTATTTACATGCAAAGCATATTGTTGTAAACTTACAATTTTCTATTTCAAATTATTTTTAAACAGGTTCTGTACGAGTTTTACATCCAAATGGGTAGTATCTTTTACCTATTCTGTATAAGTGTTGTTTTTCTATTGTATGTGAATTTTTATGTAGTTCCAATGTCTCTCAACAGATGTCGTTAGTGCAAGTGTGTGTAGTTTAAAGTGTGTCAACAAAGGTCAGTAAAGTTGAACAATACGAGAGAGACAACCGTTCAAGTCAATTGCCGCAGATCTACTCAAAGTATCCTATAGAACGGACGTTAAACCAAGAAAAAAAATCATTTTAATTAGGACGATAATAAACACGACTTACACAGAAACTGAATGGTCTTTAAGAGTTTTACCACAAAACGGGTTTTTTTTTACATTAGCCCCCCACAGGAGGCCCTAAGGAAAAAAATTCTCTCATGGGCTATGTCACATTTGAAGATGCTGTTTGGAGGTCCTTTTAAGGGAACGGAAGTAAAGAAATTCCTCGAAAGAAAAAGGGTTGGAGGGGTGGGTAGGAATCTAGGGATCATTATATCCTGGAGTGATGGATGCGCTCCAGGGATCAATATATCCAGAAGTGATGGTCGTGTAAAGCCATCCCTCCCACTGCGGTGTAAGGTGATGGATCGAGAGGGTCCGGCTAGAGAGATCAAAAGGTCTCCCTCAACAAGTCTATTCCAATCCGGTCTGCCACGATGCTAGTGGAGAGTGGGTAGTGATCATTTATTATTTATTATTATCACATCAGAAGAAATCAAGTCAAGTGTAGGTGAAAATTTGTGTAGTTTCAATGTCTCTCAACATGTCGTTAGTTTAGATAGTTTTATTGGATCTCAACAAAGGTCAGAAAAGTTGTACCATATGAGAGAGACAACTGTTGCCGTTACGAAGGGAGCCGATGATATCCGTTTGACAGTGGGCTCCTTCAGTGACATTTTCACTTTCCGCAGATCTGCTCATGGCATCCTTTAGAACGGTCCTTAAGTCCAATTAAATATACAATGTACATAAGACGATAATGAACACGGTTCTAAGTTAACGTAACCTTAGGAACCAAAGTATAATTGAAACTCCCGACCATCCGAGTTGTATTGATTATCAGAGAAAATTCCAGTACACCAAGTTTTGAATCAATTTTAAAAAGGGATCTTAACAAAACAGTCCTAAAATCATTGGTGTAAAAATTGTAAATTTGTGGAAAAAAGAAGCATTGTCAATGCAAGAGTACTGTGACAGATTAGAAAACGTTTTGCCCCCAAAAGCCTAAAGAATAATGGGAAGTCCGTCTGATGGATTCCCCTATCTCAGTAGAAGGATTGAAATCATTGGAGCGCGGGCGACAGGTAGAAATTTTACCGCTGTTCAAAGGAAGCTGCTCAGTGAAACGGTCGTCGTTAATCCCTACGGTACTACTGCACAGTCAGAAAATACGGCAAACGTATGTCCTGCACTTGTGCACGGGTAACATATACTTTTACAACCCGCCATCATGCTCAATAGATCGAATCTGAGAAAATCCGTTATGTGTGTTTCTACTAGTAACAAAGAACTCATCGAAACAAAGGTACCTCACTGGATCTCCTAACACAATGCAATCTCTCCACATTCTCTAAATATGTTGTACATAATAAATATTAATATAAAAGATTAAAAAATTTGTATACAACCTTTGTAGAGTTAAGCTTTCAACAAACGATGGTTCTTCAGCATAACTATGATATAACTCGCAATGAAGATTTCTGTTTATTTTTGAAATTTTTACATGATTAAGTTTTGATTATGATTTCAATATATTATACGAGATTGTGAGAATCATAATTTGATTTGGATTCATGTCATTACTTACCCACTCGAGCGCTTTTTGCCACATTATGGCACTCTTTACAAAACCTCGGATTGCTTTGTTGCTAAAATGTGGCGTATTGAATTTTTCTACTTTTTTATTTAAACGACTATATTATAATATATTGTACATTCAAAATATAACAAAATAAATATTCGCTAGATTCATAAAAAAAATTTATGGTTAAAGATATAATTATATTTTTTTTATGTAAATAAAATCCTGTAAATAAATAATAGATAATAAACAAAAGATATAGGAATTCATTGGCTATATAGAAATATAATAAGTTTGTATGTCTCCATATTCAAATTCGGAGGTATGATTTTTTTAATGTGGGCGGAAAAATTTCCTCTAGCAATCCGAGAAAAAATATTTTAATTGCTCTGTCGCTCCAGTGGTTAGTTAGTTTCCATTTGTGGACAACAGCTTTTTGAAAAGTAATCATCTCATTCATTTTAGATCTATAATTTTTTTTTTGCTATAAGTAAACAGAAGATAAATCACGAAAAACATACACAAAAATTTTATGATTACTTGTATCCAAATCTATCAAGCATTTTCATAAAAACAGCTAAACACTCGAGTAGAGAAGAAAGTTTTGTTATCTTTCTATTTCATGAATCAGTGAGTGTATTTTTTCTTTATGGCTATACTATGTTTTCATTTTAATTTTTTCTTGATTTCGTCAGTAGCTTTACTAATTTACCATCCAGTTGCTTTATTGCTTTAAGAACCTAGAACTTGACTGTAAGTCGGATTATTATGTATGTATGTGGCACTTGTACCGTAATTAATTTAGAATTAAGTTTTATTGATAACAGAATGTACCCCACTTAATCAGTCAATTTACATATCCAAATCCATACTAAAGTATTTTTATATTAACTAAATATTTTTTTTAAAACATAAAATAAAAAATGGAGAAAAGACAATTTTTTCGTGCACATAATTTATTTTTACCCATTCTGTCACAGAAGTTTTAAAACGCGAAAAGTATATAGTACTGTATAAAAATGAATCACCCTTTAGACTATAACAAAGTGGTACTGTTAAAAGAGTGTCCCACTTTTTAGGAAGTTATTGATTCTATCAGTTAGGCAGTGATCCAGCGAATTCCAAAAAAGCTTCTCGCCCATTACTCTATTCCATCCAGAACTTTGTCTTGGGTCTATCCTCCATCGATATATCTCACGGTTGATGCATTATGAACACAACTCAAAATCGTTTATGAATATTATTTTAATTTTATTAATTTCTCAAGGCCTCTGGGTGGTTGTAAAAAAACCCTCGCCTTTGGCACACACTAATGCTTCAATTCATACATCGTCTCAAAAGAAACCTTCTATTATTCTGTCTTTAAACGTGACCCAACTAAATTATTTGAATAACATGATCAAGCCATGTCTTCTTCTTTCGTCTCCGATTTCAACCATTGTTATATTTATTATCAAAAATATAAATTTAGAATCTAGTCAAGAAATCTAAAAGGAAAGCTTTTATGTAAAAAAAAAACTCACATTATTTTAATTTCCATTTTTTTTAAGGTTCTTAAGATATTCATAATTTTAATTTCACAAAACGTATAGAAAACGATTCCGATGGTAAAATAACTAACAATGTTACTGATTTTCATACAGTTTCAAGAAGATGGCGGTAGAGCAATCAGAAGGTTCCCTATTCGATTTAGGTTGCGTTAATTTTTTTTTTTCCGTATGATTTTCTAGGTTTTATGACTACTCAGAATCACGCAATTACAACACCTCTTTAAAAAGCCATTAAAAGTTATGAAAACGAAAGAAAAATACCCCATACCCTAACCTAATGTAACAAATTTAATTAGATTTTTTTTTAATCTTTTTGAATGACTTTTCAAAGGAGGTGTTGAAGTTGAATGATTCTGAGTTGTCTAGTCACCGATTTTCTAATACACAGTTAGACGGCCGGCGTAGTCCAGCGGTAGGGCGTTGGGCTCCCATTCCGAAGGCCGCGGGTTCGAACCCGGCGTGCGCAAATAAATTTTATTTAATTGATTGGTGTTATTTCACAATTAATTATTTAAAATAATATAAAATGTATTTGCGGCACGTTCCAGAATGGAAGATACTCTTAGTATCACCCTGGTGTAAGACCAACATTCAGAATTGAAACGTTGCTTGAAATGGCTTTAGCCGTGTTTAGTGACTAGATCTGAATAGCCAGGTACTTCTCCACCTTCCTCTTCCTCGTCTCCTTTTCTTCCCCACATACCTTCAGCTGCACAACATACCCCAATTGGGGATGCCATATTCTCACTGGTTCCAGACGGGAGCAATTGGGACTTTTGTGAGGTATTCACTATAAAAAAAATTAAAAAAAGATATCTCTAATACAGGTACAAAAACAATATTTATTACTTCAACACTAATATTTTAAGCAATTTATTATTGAATTTGTCGCCATACTATAATCGCCTTGCGATATCATATCGATCTTACTAAGTTCATTTTGTGCTGGCAGTTCCTTGCTCCCCGTATGCAGACGTATCCAGAACTGATTAGCCCAGCCGACTGTAAAATTCCCTTCCCCGGTGACTGATACCAAGAATAGGAGAACGCATTACAACGTGGCACCGCGGAGCGATACAGCCACAACTCTAAAGCAATTTCCTTCACTTGCATTAGTGATGACTCGGCTCAGATTCTACAGGCAGATATTGATGGGGATTTGGTTCCAATACTGAGGGCACTTTGCGAATGTATGCCTTACATGGGATTTGGTTAGCGTTCACTGAATAAATGAACTCCTAGAAGTATCTTGATTGAATTGATAGAAAATTAATAGATCCAATGTATCTAGCACTGTCTATCGGTGAAGGTTTTATCGATAACATCGGTAATTTGTCAGCGTTCCTGATTACTACTGTAGGACGCTAAATAACAAACAACGTTAACGGCTCACGATAACCCAACGCTATTAATTTATCCGACGTTTGTTTGTAGATACATTTGCATCTGCTTTCTTGCTCGAGAACAATAACAAGTTATTTTTTATGTATCTTTTATCGAGTGACCGTGCTAGTCGTTAAAATCACCGACTTTAGATACGGAGATCGCGGTTCAAACTGATTGATCACCTTAAGGGGATACCCAACGGTGATTTTTCCATACAAACGTATTCCCTATTTATCTCTCTGGATTTTAACCTGAGAGAAAATTTTTTTATTTTACATGAAATAGATAGCAACTACTAGCATGTCGGTACTTTTGGTTTTTTTTTTGATAAGTTACTTTTTATAGAAGTTATGACCTTATAAAAATCAATAAAATTGACTGGTTTAAACGCCGTCAAAAGACGTTCAGAATACAAACTAGACAATGTTTTTTTTTTTAAAAGCAAAATATACAGACATCCAATAGTTTTTTCTTATGTAGTTAGTAAAAAAAAATTAAAATCAGTCCACTTTTGGAGGAGAAAAGTGGGGAATACAAAACCTTGATTTTAGTTACGTATTAGTAGCCCGAAGTGCATTGTCCCTTTCGCTCAATATCCGGTGGAGTAAGAGCAACAGTGACAGCAACAATTTAGTAAAATCTATTTTTCAAATTTCTCCACCACCGGGTATCATCTTAAAGATCACCATTTGGTATCAAAAGTTCCTTGAATGATTTTAGCCATAACACACCTAAAATACACCGTAGCCACAACATTCTGGAAATTTACCGATAGCCCTAGAACTCGTACTAATAAACATGTTTTAAATTTACACACCTGTTTAAGTTTATTGGTCTGTAAAATTTAAAAAAAATGTATAAGTAATTAGTAAAGTCTTAAAATTATTAATAAGGGGGTTAGAATGTAAAAGAACAAAAACTGCACAATTAAGAAACCATTAATAATGTTTGGGTAAAGTGAAATAAATAGTTTTATTCTTTTATTATATTATTGTGCACCGATATTGGAAATTGGTATTTATTTTTAACTACTTATTACTTTGTATGTCTTTAAGTTAAGAATTTAATTATTTTTATTTTTATATAATTTATTTCTTTTTATTAAGTTAACCCATGTCTGTTATAAACAACATAAATTAGTAGTTCTGGGAACAGTTTGGCCTCGTGTCCAAAGTTTTTATTAAGTTTTGAACTTAAATCAAAGTAAAATTTCCTCCATGAGAATAATATGTTACAATGTTACTTAATTATAAACTGAAGGAATTATACAATTTGTACAAAGATAAGTCATTGTCTGAAAGACGATTCTATTTCAAACTTTATTACGGCAGGTAGGTACCATAATACTGAAAAGCTCTGTCAAAGTTACCCAACAACTCAAAAGTTAACTGGCAAATCAAATAAGGCTTGCTAGTCAGTCCAACCAATTTCACAAAGGAAACTGATTACTTACCCCTTTCATCGTCCACCTCAAGATTTCATTTTTTTAATAAAACTAAGCTAAGGTAGATATGATTTTAGATTTTCACGGCCAAAAGTATTTTTGGGGTGTTATGCCGGGTTAAGCTATCTCCTTCTTTAGCCAACGATTCGCACATCTGCCCTGATGCCGGACACTGTAAAGTTGTCCCTTCTTTGGCTAAATAAGGAGATAGCGTAACACGGCATAACACCCCAAAAATAAATAATAAAAATATGCTAAGGTAAATTAATTATTATGAACAACACTAGACCCTCTAGAATCCCTGTATACGGCCTTTGTTAGTATGCATAATATGTGGACGAGAGATGGGGTAATGTAAATACGTACACCAGCAAGCTTAGGGTCACAGGAACAAATCTCGGAGTGCGCAAGTAAATATCATTTGATTGATTCAATATTATATCACAATTTAATAATTCAATATAATTTATGGTATGTTTGCGGCACGTTCCAGAGTAGAAGATTCTTTCAGTATCGCCATGGTGTAAGACCACCATTCAAAATTGAAACGTAGCTTGAAATCCACAATCCTCTTCCCCGTTTTCTTCCCCTCCTCACTATCTTCAGCTCCACAACATATTCCAATTAGGGTTGCCATAAGGATGTCTCACTGAATCCAGCCGGATGGGGGCATTTTGGGCCATTTGTGCGGTTTTCATGTGAAAAAAACCTTCATTAATAAATATACACCTATTTCATAAATAAAATTAATATAGCTTCTTCGCGTTATTGCCAGATTTAAAGAAAAAAAATTAGAATTAAATGTAAATTAAAATGGTCACTTAGAAAATAATAACATGGTAGCTAGGGAAAATAAACTCTCTGTCACAGGGCAAGTGGATATAGCAGATTATGGAAACAAACGGAACATTGCAACATTGTTCAAAATTTTCGAAGTTCCAAAAATTGAAGATCTCTATAAAAAAGACTCAATATTACAAATATTCAAAGATAAGACATTAAAAAATAATAATGTTAACTCATCATTAAGACGTAAATATAATATCCAAATTCCATTATATTCAACTCAACAAATGCAAAATAATTATGTATATAAAGGGATAACTTACTTCAATAGCCTTCCCGAAGAAGTAAAAAAAATAAGAGATTTAGCATTATTCCAGAAAAAGATCAAACTATTCTTTAAAAACTGTATGCAATAAAATCATGTGACATTAATCATATAAATCAAACCATAAAATATTGTATAATGTCTTCCTTAATCTAGTCCTTGATATTATATTAATTATGGACTAAAAATTGTATATTCTTACATAACTCCTACACCAAGCTCAAGGGCCAGTTCTCTTAATTGGTGTAGAAACCAAAAAAAAAAATGATGTTTTCACCTTTTTGTTATACCTTTTTATTGTATTTTGTTTTTATTTAGTTAAACAATGATTAAAATTGTAAAATTGTTGTTTGTAAGAGGTGAAATAAATTGAAATAAAAATGAAAAAAAAAAAAAAAAAAATACAAACAAATTTGCAGACAGATTAATTGGCAAACGGTTATTTTTAGTACAGAACTTCACCAATAATTAAAAATGTATATGAAATAGTCTCACTTAGCTGATAAGGACGATTGACCAGCGGCTGAGAATAAAAGTTTAAAAATGGTTGCAACTGTACAGGGAGGTTCCAATGAGAAAGATCGATTATCTCCGTATTAAATTTTTTTGATCCTAAGTATTTATTATTTTTAAATAACAAAATTTTTCTAATAACAAAATAAGCATTTAAAATTTTTTTGTAAGACCTTAAATAAATAGAAAAATTGAGGTACTTTTGTCACAAAACACGTTCTCGGATTTATTTTTTAATGATTTTAATTTAACTTAAATTAAAATTCTGATAACTATGTAGACTAGATTATGTATTGGTTTATTTGATTGTACGATTATATGATCTGAAATTTATGTTGTTTAATAGAATCTATCGTTTGAAAATTGAACAAATCTGCCAACGACCAACGGTATAACCTTAGTATATTATAAATACACTTATTTTTTCAAAATTTTAAAGCTGCGTGTACCAGATAAAATAACAATCTTTCAAAATCAATTTATGTGATTTTGTAAAAAAAAGTCAATACGTCTAGAATTTGATTTTAAAAAGGACTAATTTCCGGTATTCTCTGGTCTCTGGCCCTCTTAAGAGTCTATTGCCTTAATGATTTTTTTTTAAAATAAAAATTCTAACAAACCAACTCATAGGCCACGGCCACTGTAAATGGATTACCTTCTTGAAAATGTTTTAACAATTTCACAAGAAATAAGATAAAAATTACCTTACTTAGGAGTCTCACAAAACACTTCCACACGTTTATCTCTTCACTTTAGCAGTGCTTTAAATAAATTCAGGCTCATGTAAGATGGTGTTCAAATAAGAAGCGGAACATCGAAATTAAGCAGTTCATTAATACATTATCGTCTTACGTCAAAGAGCAACAAGGATGTCATCTTCTGCTTTTAATGATAGTAGTAGGAGATTTTCAAATATTTTACGTAACCTTAGAATGTTTGTTATTCAAAAATAAAACTAAACAAATATAGAAAAGATAATAAACAATTTGGGGTTGCTGTGTGGAGGGTTTTGGATGATAGGAAAGAGAAGAGGTTCTGGGAAGGAAGTTTGAGGGGGGTAGTAATCTGTGGGTCAATGCATCCCGGAGTGATGTACTTTTGATCCGGCGTGCTAAACAGCTGGTGGACAGATACATCCACCGTCAAGACCCGGACAAACTTCACCCCATGAACCAGGGAATCCATGCTAAGTCATTAAACGTAGCGAAACATGTGGGGTAACTGGCAATATGATAGATAGTTCCCGGGGCGGCGGTACTTACGGTCGTCTCATACATACTCTTCCTATGCATGATACTAGTTATTCCATGACAAGTATTCGACTCACTTGATCATGCCATGTCTTATTTGGGCGCCTCCGCCTTCCATCGTCATAGTCGTTGTCTCCAGAGACTTTTTTTAACAACGATGGTATAATCTCGATACACGATAAGAATCTGTATTCAGCACAAAATATTTTATTCACTTATTTTACGATGTAGTAATAGAATTATTTTATGGCTTTAAATGCGTTCATTTTATTTCTTAAGATAAAACTAAAAACTCACTCCCTTCTTAGGCTAATCGGCAGGAGTTTTGAAATATTTTCTTAGTATGTAACAGATGTCATTTTATAGTCCCGATAACGATTATCTTCAGCCACAGTGCCATTAAGATATCATTATTTCTTTTCACACACAGTCAAAATGCCGTCCCCACAGAATCTCTTGTAGAAAACATTTAAACATCGATAATTAAAACTTAAACACTCAAAAAAAATACCGAAAAAAATTGCATTATTTTCCCATACTATACATTACCTTTTTTTAAATAACTAACTAATAATCACACCACTTCCTCGGAAGGGTCAGTAGAGATGTTAGATCGCCATACATCATCACTGTTTTGGCATATGCTCCTTGCTCTATTTGCATATCACGCATCATACTTAATTAGTGGTATTTTAATATAATATGTTATATTAAAAATATAAACTATGTTCTACGCTCACTGTTGGGAGGTAGTTATTCAAGATAATCTAAGATAAAGATCCTAATAAAATTATTAAAAATTATTAAAGTAATTCTGACTATTATAAAAATTATCTATTGCAATCGAAGAAATACTTTTGATAGGAAACATCTAAAAGGCGTTAACCACTTGTCCATTAGGAAACTTGTTTCAAGTTATCGTAAAGATGAACAAATAAAGAGTGAATATTTTTTTTTAATTCAAGAAAAACAGTTTTTCCATGTTAACAATTTATCTGCAAAGCTACTGCAAGTATCTTGTCTGCAGGAAAACAGTGTGAACAAAACATTGTACAATTAAAATGTCTCAAGTATAATACAATAGGAAAAAAAATTGCAACTTAATAAAATACATAATAAAAACAGAAATAAGTATAAAAAATAATAGAATATGTCTAAAAAATTTGAAAGTGCAAGAGGTAAGTCAGTCAATACAGAAAATCTGATTCCAAAATCTATAATAATAATAATTGGATAATTTGTAGAGCGCAGTTTTTGTGAGAAATCACCTCAAGGGCGCTGGAAAATTTATAATAAATTCTATCTAAGTTTATTATTTAAAAATAGATAAAGAAATTCTTACCTGGCCGGTCACTTCCGATAAACACACTTTAATTATAAAGTTTATGCTTGGAGAAGATACCAATTTTTATTTTCAATAGAAAACTAGAATAGCGGACCAAGCGCCAAGAAATAATAATACTAAAGGTATTTTTACACGAACGCCTTGTAAAACGCACAAAAATAAGATATTATTTTATTGAACACTACTGATAAATATTTTGAATTTTTACGCTGTTTCCATTATTAAAAATAGATTAGATTCCAATAATTTATCTAAATACTAATTCAACCATTTGTACATTATAAGAAAAGCCACGTTAATTCTCTCAAAACCGGCGTGCGTGGCGTATAATAATATATTTTACAAACTGCCTACTATATGATACTGTAAATAACCTCCATCGAGAATCATTCCCCAAGACCAATGACCTGTGGGCAGCTTTAGTATTATAAACCTTCCTTAAATTTACAAAAAAAAACTCTGAGAATTTCATTTACCGCGACAAAAATCCAAAAATATCCAGATTATTTTGATACCCGATATGAATCTTTCGAACTGGCGAAAGGGCCTTGTCGCCATCGGATATCGGCCGAAATACCGATAACTTAAATGAAGAACCTCCGGAGAGCCGAGAAGCCTTATGAATGACTCCTCGTGATGACCTGGGGGCCCAGAAAAGGCTTTGAATTTATATCCAGCCTCCTTGAAAGCCTCGGAAGAGGTATTTGGAGTTATCTTGGAGCTCGTACAAAACTCAAGGTACCCATTCAAATGTGCCGAGGATAATATTTGAAGATTGGGCAATGTTCACAAGAAATTTTTCAAAACTTTTTCTGTAAAATACGGGTATTTTATGTATTACGTATAAAGATTTATGATAAGGCGTAAAAATAGAATATTGTATGATTTGAAATGAGCGATTTTGATAACCTACTTCTGTACAAATTGAAACATTTATTTTATAGCTGATACCCGGCATGCGTAGTTGCAATGCTACTTAAATAAAATAATTGTTTCTCCCTTCGTGTAATTTCCCATTCGTCCCCGTTACCCTTCCGCCTCCTATTCCTCTTACCCTCCCGCTTCCCCTTTCATTCACGCATTCCGCTTCCACCTTCTCCGCATTCCCCTCTTCCTCTTCCCCCCCCCACGCGAAGCCCCCCTCCATAATTCCCCATCCGACCCTTCAGCATACACCTCCCCCCAGCCTTTTTGCCTGCCTCTTAACTTCATAAAATACACCCATTTTTCCAACAACTCGCGAAACCTATTTCATTTATTTAATTCAAATTGCGTAAGGCCAGAGCTCACCAGTATATATACTTATAGTGAACCGTGAATATATACCAGTATATATTCACGAGCATGTTCACAACAAATCAAAAAAAAATTAATGAAAATCGGATGAAATTTTAATCGCAATTGTACGAATAACGCCAGAGCGCACTATCCTATAACCATCCCAAGAATGCGCACATCATATTCCCAAAGTTTCATCGCAATCAGATGAACGGTATGGCCGCGCATAACATACGAACACACAAACAAACAAACAAACATTAATTTTTATTTATTAGATTCGTATCTAATTTTTACCATATTTAATCGTCTTATGTTCGTTATAGGGTATTTAGCAGATAAACATAA
The DNA here is from genome assembly GCA_951813805.1 of Limnephilus auricula. Lineage (NCBI taxonomy): Eukaryota > Metazoa > Arthropoda > Insecta > Trichoptera > Limnephilidae > Limnephilus > Limnephilus auricula. Next base: position 20,301,177 of record OX638406.1, read on the forward strand.
ATTATAAATTGAAAAAAATTATGAATCCACACAGGAGGCCCTGAAGGAAAATAATTTTCATCAGGGCCTATTTCATCTTAGGGGAAGCTGTGTAGAGTGTATTTTTACAGAACGGAGGAGAATAAGTCCTAGGGAAGAAAAAGCTATGATGGGTGAAAATCTGGAGTTAATGTCACTAGAAGTGACAGAAGAATGAATTCATCTCTCCCACCTCAGTGCAAGTTATTTGTTGAGATAATCTGGCTGGTCTAAGTTAAGTATTTCTCAACCGTTCTCTCCCGGGCAAATTCACCGTCAAGACTAAAGACGAAAACCTCACCCCATGAACCCAGGCACCCCTGTTAAGTCACCAAACGTAGCCAAACACTTGGGGTGACCTACGGAAGGATTTTTGTCTATCCCATAAATTATTCGCAGGGCACATTACCATTACCCGCCTCCCAAATTGACAACACATTTTATTAAGTCAAATTTAATTAGTGCACTTTCGCCGAAATTCGAGCAAGTCCTCTGAATTCTTAGTCAAGAATCTAATCCCCTCGACCACTTAAAGCAGAATATACAATTTATAATACAATAAAAACTTTGTTGCTTTTAATAAAAACCGGAAAATCCTCAAATATTATTCGTAACCACACCGAACATAATATTATTCCCTTTCTTCAATTCATTACACCGCCTTTACAACTTCTGGTTGACTTAGAATCCTTTATCCATTTCTCTTCTGTGCCATCACAAAAAAAAACAATCAAAGTGTTTTATTTTGGCGATCGCTTCGGATAGAATAATGGTTTGATAATAAGAACGGATTGATCATGGCTAGGGAGGGGTAGTTGTATAAGAATGATGTGAAAAAACCGACATTATCATCTTTAAGTCAGATTTACTCCCGCTTTGTGGATTTAAATCGGGCAGCCTCTAACGTTCCACAACTATCGTTTCCACAAAGGGCATCAATTGGATTCTGTGGAACATTTATTGGAACGCGGTGAAAGAGCGGACGCTGTTATTTCTGAAGAAATAATTTTCCTTTTGGTTGGAGAGGGAAGTGGGTTAAATGAATCACTAGGATTTCTAGCAAATTATATTTATTAAAAGAATAATTCTGATTTCAAAGAAAAAAATTTTTTTTCGACTCCATTAATGTATTTGAATTTATAGAAACAAGTCATTTTAGAAGTGAACAGAAAGAATATTTCTCGGAGTAAAATTATTGTTTAACATTTTTTGTTATTTTTTTTTAGATTAAATTTACGTCCTTTATGAAACAAATTTCTTTGTGGCCTATTACATCTTGAGGGATGATGTGTGGCGGTCCTTTTTGAGGTAATGAAGGAGGGAATCTGAGACATAAAAATATATTTCTTTAAATTTCACTGATTCAATCAAAGGTTTTTTAAAGTGAAAATGTTTTTAAAATAGGTTCCCGAACTAAAATCGCGGTAAAATTAGCGTTGAAACCCATTTGTGATGGCCAAATAATTAGATATATCTTGTGGACCATTGTCTGTTGATTTTTAGTGGGACTAAACAGGGAGGCTGTAAGATAAATCGAAATCGAAATCAAATCTGCGCAACTAAAGAATCAGCCATAACTTCTCAAAAGGAGGAGTTACGTGACTTATTCATGGTTCGTCTTGTAGAACTTGAGGTGATCTAATAAGTAAGCTGAACATAAAAACATACATTATGTCCAGTGACGAGAAAAGAGACATTTACACTGAAAAAAATTACGGTGGTACATAGGTTCAATTTTTTTAAAGCTTGCAACACAAGATCATAAGTCTCCGTAAATATTTCATGATACACATAATATTGTAATGTTGCGTACGTAGGTACTCAGTAACAATAAAAAGCTGGTCTCAAACGAAAAATATACACATAAACCATTATATAATATAATACTTATTTAAAAATCAATATGCTTAAAAACTAATTATCGTGCTTCTGTAAGATAAAAACTCTAAGGCATTAGGTTCGGAGCTTGACTAAAACCTACTGTTATTTACGATTATTACTCGAGTGTTTATTATATGATCAAGTAATTCGATCTCAGTAGATCGGTGTTAGTGTGAGCTATTTGTAAACCCACTTATAGTTGATTTGTTACGGTGTTAGTTTTTATACAACATAAATACAATGGGATTCCTTGAATCTACTTATTTCTAATTTGCAAACAGGACAAGCAGTTCCTTCAGAAAAACAGGGGGGTCGAGCTGATGTTTAACTGGATAAAAATATAGAGCCCAAAATCATCGCGCAAACTTGTTATTGTATAACAAAATCAATAGATTTTAAAAAACGGAATGCGTTTTCTTACTGAATCTGACCTGAAAATGTATCAATACTTTCTTTATTTTAAACATGTGCTAATAAAGTTTAGACGGTTATAATATAAGATCAAAAGGAGTAGAAATGAACGCAAAGTGTTTGTTCAACCCCTTAGCGGGGTATTTTTCGTTCGTTATAAGTATTCACATATGCCAAATACTTAGATTTATCTTTACTACGAATCGGTTAACATTATGAATATGAAAAAATATGATACGGATACATTGAAGCTTTTCCCACATTTTCAATTTATTGGAATTAAGGTTAACTTATTAATTACGTTTTAAAAAATAAAACCTTAAGTACTAAATATTTTTGTTTTTCATTGGATAAATATGAAGTTATATAAGAAACAACTTTTAAAAAATACCCCTTTATGGCTAAGATTATTTTCGAATCGATCGATTGACTAACTTTTTTTCGTTCTTGTAAAATTATTATTAAAAAAAAAAAAAACAATTTAGGCTCTACTTTCTTCGTGCACGTAAAACCAAAAACACGTGGATTCTCAATGGGTAAGAAGTCATACATTTCTGGCGTTTATATTCCTCTTAACATGTGTTGTGGGCAACTATGCATCCCTTTCACATTGCTTTCACTTAGTACATTTTTGAAGTGAATGATTTTTCATTATCTTTTTAGTTTCTATTAGTATAGTCTGTCTGTGGCAGTAAAGTCGTGGGACGAGGTTTTAAAAACATTATTGGTAACCAAAATAGAATAGAATATAAGAAATTCATTTCTAAAGGATAAGGGAGAGAGAGTTAATAAAATTAACCATTTGAATAAGTTTTTTCGAAGTCTTCCCAAGTTATTCTATCCGTATTTTCCTAAGCACAAGCATTAGCTTTCACTGGGAAAGAATATAATATTACACAAAATTGTATAAAAAACTGATATTTATCTTATATATAATATATAGTGTAAGGCTCTATGTTATATTACTAAATTAAAAGTAGTGTTAAGTGTTCTGGAAGATATATTCAATGTTAATTTTACAATAAAAACAAAAAATTATAGGTATGCAAAAATGCCAGTTTTTTTTAAATTTTTCTTTTCGCTCTCCAGAAGAATTAACATTTTGTCTTTTACAGCATAACAAATTTCTGATGTCGATAAAATGGTACCTTAGTATCATTAATAATGGTTTAGAAATTTTAAAAATATTTAAGAAACATTCGGATAACTTCATTTGTGTTGATCTCATATTTCAAATTCATAATAAACAATATTATCTTCATCTCATTTTCCCCATTAATGCATTGATGGACGTAACCTTCAAAGTTATTCAGTTAAGAGAATACCGGAAAATAGTCCTTTTTAAAAAATATTCTAGATGTATTAACTCTGTTTTACAAAAAAGCATAAATTGATTTTGAAATATTGTTATTTTATCTGGTACACGAAGTTTTAAAATTTTGAAAAACAAAGTTTATTTTTCATATACTAAGGTTATACCGTTGGTCGTTGGCAGATTTGTTCAATTTTCAAACGATAGATTCTATTAAAACAACACAAATTTCAAATCATATAATCATACAACAAAATAAATCAATATAGTATTATCTAGTCAACACAGTTTTGAAAATTTAAATTTTAGTTAAATTAAAATCATTAAAATATAAATCTGAGAACGTGTTTTGTGACAAATATACCTCAGATTTTCTATTTATTTAAGGTCTTACAAACCAAAATATTCCAACTTTTTTTTTGTAAGCTTATTTTGTTTAGACATTATTGAAAAATCATAAATACTTATGATCAAAAAAACTTACAAGAAGTACACGATAATTAATAATTTATCATCGTGCGTTTTGAGCATTTTTATTGCTTACTCGAATGTAGGTATATATTAAAGCAAGTTTTTAATGAAATAAATCGATATTAAATTATTATTTTTAAACAGTTGATACGGGGAATAATCGATCTTTCTCATTGGAACCTCCCTGTACAAGCATTTTTAAACTTTTATTCTCAGCCGCCGGTCAATCGCTCTTAAAATTGATATACTTACTTTATTTACACCGATGTTTAATCAAAAGTTATCAACTTGTTTCAAAACCATTACGATGTTTTTACATTGCGACGCAAATTAAAGTAAATATTTTATCGGCTGTAGAATAAGAAGATAGGTTGAGTAAAAATAACGAAGAGAATTTATTGTACATCAGTGGTTCCGTATATAAACTTTCATTAAAGTTTTAAATCAAAGTGGAAGATACTTTAAGTGTCACCCCGGTGATAGGACACCACTGAGTATCAGTAGGTTGCTTGAAGTAGCAGTTTGTATGTTTTGTAAGCAGTTCATACTCGAGAACTTCCCATCGTTGCTCTTCATTCATATTCCCAGCGGCTTATTGCTCTGCTTTCAACCTTTCCTTTAATTTTCCTAGACTGTCCTCTTTCTCTAAGTATTTAATTATTTGTACATGTGTATGGTAATATAATTTAGAATATTTTTTATTTATTTATTGTTTGAAGCATTTACGAAGTGTGAAGTGTGTGCTGCCCTGGGACCATTTCTCGTATAACCAACACCTTTGATGTACCTCACTCCAAGTATTTCGCTGCGTTTGGCAATTTAGCAGGGTTGCATGGGTTGAAGTTTCTCCAGTTCTTGGCTACAGATGCGTCTGCCAACTAATGCGTGGCGGGCGTGACCAGGAGACGCTGGTTGAGAGAAGCCTTTTGATATCCCTCAACCAATTGCCGTGGTGCTCCACGCTGGGAGGAATGTAATTATACGTCCATCACTCGTGGACACACTGACCTCCAGATACATTTCCAATACCCAACCCTCACATCTGTTTCCATTCCAGAACTTCATCTCCTTCTTTTCTCAAATGGGATAGCATTCCCAAGAATGACATAGGACCTGAGAGAAAATATTTTTTGAGCCTCATGTGTGGTGTTGTTAAAAAATACGAAAATGTATTCAAACCTTATTCAAACATAGTGTTGGCGAAAATATGCAAATATATATACCTACCTTCCTTTCGTACACCTACCTATCATTTCTGACAAACCACCAGTGGACAATACTCTGTGAGAGTGATAATAATTAAATGTGTTTGACAGTCTGTTTTTGTGCTCAATACAATAAACATCGACCTTTATGGAGTCTGTTTTTGGTGATGTGCAGTGATACCTTTATCTCTCTTTGTCTTTTACATCGACTAAATACGGAAGTCTGATTAGAGTCTGTGCAGTGAATCAAGAGAGTTCCCTCGGGCATAACATCGACTATTATTGAAATCTATTATGTGTGCTATGCGGTGCGTGCTTGTTCATCCTTCGGCACTTATGTATCCAATTCAAAAGGATACTTGGCAGGTGCAAGGCCAAGTGATTGTGTGACATAATAATTCTCAAGAACGAAGACCAAGAATTTGGGGTAAGTCAGATTCCTTTCAAAGGTCCGAAATTATCATTCCCATAGTTGTTTCACGCCACCTTATATTAATTTTAATTAGAAACCGAACATGCGATTACAGTCCACTTCTCATTGATTCGCATCTTTGCGACTACACATAGAGAAAGTATAATTTCTAAAATGATTTGAACAATATCGATTTTTGGTGTCGTTGAAAATATATTACACTAATCTGGAATACGATTTTTGCAATAGTCTGCCGTAATAATAAATACCAGAATCATACATAAATCGGTTGATCATTGTTAAAATTAGGTTGTTGTTGTAAAGAAGTTCAATGTTTAGGACATCCAAATGTTACTAACATAGCAGTCAAGGGGTTGTACGTTGCATGCCAGCATTTCTGTGAATCGCGAAATTCGATTGAATCAATCACGACTACCCGGTATCACACGTGAACAATTGGACATACCGGACATAGAACACGTTGGGGACACTCCCAGTCACCCATTCCACGTTTCTCCCTTCTGATGTTTGTTCCGCAGAAATAATAGTAATTCCGAGGGCATTATTTTGGCCGAAGAAAACGGTCGCAAATTGAGATTTATTATTTGGTTGGTCGGCGTTTTCCATTATGATATTGTTACAGATATTTTTATTGGGAGATTCGGCAGAGGCTGCACATTGTGTCAGATGTGTGCTTAAAGTACTGTTATACAAATTAGTGATGGGTTTCGCGCCTAATTAAATTACATTAAATAAAGGGAAGGTTTTGTCTACAACGGAGGAGGCTTTTATTTCTGATAATTTATAATACATGATAATTTAAACAGCGTAGCAAAATTGCTGCAAGTTATTTTAAAGGCGCATATTGCATACTAAATTTTGGTGAAAAATAGCTGAGATACCTAACTAAACTGAATATTATTTTCTGCAATAAAAGTATGTCATAATTGACTGCGTGCAGTAAAGTCCTGTTTTGGCTCGACGGTTTTGCAATAAGTCTGCATTTCAATTTATTTATATTCCGTTTGAGTTTCAAGATGGTGGCCGTTATAATGGTTAAGTAAGTAAATTTTATTTGATTGCTTTGGGTTTTCACAATTAATTATTTAAAATTATAAAAAATATTTGCGGCACGTTCCGGACTGGGAGATATCGCCCTGGTGTAAGACCACCATTCAGAATTGAAACGTTGCTTGAAATGTTTGGTGATTAGATTTGAATAGCCAGATACTTCCCCACCTACCTCTTCCCCGTCTCCTTCCCAATCCACTTCCCTTCTGCCTCACTACATGCCTCAATTAAGGATCCATAGTCTCACTGGCTACAGGCGGTTGGGTGCAATTTACACTCTTGTTACTCGTATATTTTATTTTTAAAAAGAATTTTAATTTAAAAAAGAAAGTAACGATTATTTTTTTCAAATTCAATTTTTTATAAGATTATGGTATTTACCAGCCCGAAGAAAGATTGATATAAGAATTGTCATTCAGACAGTGACATTTCTATGGACAAATTGTATATTTCTTAATTTTTAAATTTAAATAAAAAGTTACATAAAAACTATGGTTTAAAATTAAGTGGGGAGGTATTTAAGTACCTACTCACAATTATGATTCTAGCGGATTTTTGTTTTTTGATCTATTAAATTAATAAGAGAAAACTATAAAAACGTACTTCTTGAAGGCAAGGTCCACTCTGTTCAGTATCTTAGTCGGTATTAAATACTCACAAAAAATGAATGCAAAATTATGTTAATCTAACTCAGTACATTAATAAAGCAATAAAAACTGATTTACCATAAAATTTTATGAATTGTGCCATTTGATAGCATTTCTTTCACCTTACAATTTATTTAAATTTTCGCAAACAACACCGAAAACTCTCAGTGATTTTCATTTTAAAAGATTGAAAGATTTTTTTTCAGAGGCTATTTCGCATTTACCGGACAGTTCCCAATTCTCTGTTCCCGGATGATACATGGCTGTCCCTGTGAATCACGATAATATTTTCTTGTCTCCTTGCCAAGATTTAATTACACCGACATATTATTGTAGCACGAAATAATGGCGTTTTAAATAGTCGCTCTGATATTCTGCTACCATTGCCAAAGCTTTTCAAAATAAATTTATTTTTTTATTTAATTTCTTATGTTTTGTCAGTTTTGTTTGTTACTTTTCTTATAAACTTAGGAAAGTAACGTTACTATTCAATTTATAAAGTTTTTTTAATAAACTGAATGATAATATTATTATTTGTTGTGTATGTGATGTACCATTATAATTTTAAATAAAACAATAACTTAGTAAACACTATTATTATTTTTTATATATTTAATGCTGACCGGGTTTCGCTTCAACCGTAGCTTTTTTAGTACAGTATAATAACACTATAATAAAGTGTGAGAGCTATGGCGTTATGAAATTATTTCCTATGCTATTCATACGATTGTTATTAAAATTTCATCCGATTACTATTAATTTTTTTTGAATTGTTATGAACATGCCCGTGAATATTTCTATATATATTAATGGTGAGCTCTAGCATTACAAAATTAGCATAACAAAATGAAATAAGTCACGTTGGTAGTTGGAAAAATGTGAGTATTTTATGGAATCAAGCGGCAGGGAAAAATGGCTGTCTGAAGGGGTACGCAGGAGGGTCGGTTGGGGAATTAAGGAGGGGGGCTTCGTTGGAGGGGGGACGAGGGAGAAGGGAAGGCGAAGAAGGTGGATGCGGAATGCGTGAGGGGGGGTTGGCGAGAAAGGGAAGTGCGGGAGAGGGGAGGGGGAGCGCGAGGAAGGTGAAAAAAGAACGTGGGAGGGGAAGGGTACGCAGGAGGTAAAGAGGAAGAGGAGGCGGAAGTGGAACGGGCGAATGGAAAACGACACGATGCGAAAAACAATTTTCTTATTTAATTGGCATTTTAACGCACGCCGGGTATCAGTTAGTCTAATATATAAAAATGAATGTTGGTTTGTTTGTTCGTATATTATGCGCGGCAATACCGTTCATCCGATTGCTACGAAACTTTGGGAATATGATGTGCGCATACCCGGGATGGTTGTAGGATAGTGAGCTCTAGCGTTATACTATTCTTGAGATTGCGATTAAAATTTGATCGGATTTATATTTAAAAAAAAAAATTGTGAACATAGCCGCGAATAATTATATTTGTAATGGTGAACTCTGGCGTTATGATATTTGCATAAAAACATTGAAGTAGGTCACGTGAGTTGTTGAACAAATGGTTATATTTTATGGAGTTAAGCGGCAGGGAAAAAGGGCTGGAGTGGGATGTATGTGGAGAGGAATTAAGGTTCGCGAGAAGGGGGATAGCAAGAGAGGGAACGGGGAATGCGGGAAAGCTGAAAAGGGAACGCGGGAGCGGAGGGGGACGCGGGTGGGGAAGAGAAGATGGAAGGAGTACGGGGACGAATAGGAAAGGACACGAAGGCAGAAACAATTTATTTATCTAAGTGGCCCAACTCATGCTGGGTATCAACTAGTATTAAATATAATGACTTCCTTGTGATGTCTTTAGCTTAGTTGATAATCATAAATGTATATATAGATTCGAACATGCAATTTTAAGTATTTATACACATGATCAATGACTTGAAAGAAAAAAATATTTTAATAATCACGGTTCACGGAATATCAATAATACATTTATTATCGACGACTACGTCGACTACGACTACGACTACGACGACGACGTCGACTCTTGTTATAAAGAGAACCTACGAGATTACCTTTGTGATAAAACTAAATTCAAATTAAATAGTTCTTCAAATTGGCCAAATTTCCACAACACATTACCTTCACATGAACAACATTCAGTCCCACAACACATTACCTCATTTCTGATATTCATACAGTCTCACAACATATTACCTCATTTCTGACCTTCATACTGTCTTACAACACTTTACCTCATTTCTGACCTTCATACAGTCCCACAACACATTACCCCATTTCTGACCTTCATACAATCCCACAACACATTACCTCATTTCTGACCTTCACACAGAAATTAAATAGTTCTTCAAATTGGCCACATTTTAACCAGCGGATGCGGCAGTTGTTATAATTTTGCTATCAATTTTAACAATAATATACCCAACAAATAGTGTTATAATGGAATCCTACTATCATTGTCTTTCTTTAGTTAAAAATACATCTACTGCAGTTGTTTGGGCAACTTCTTAGAATATTTTCAGACGATACAACACATCTCATAATTATTCTAATTACTAAACTTTTCACTTCCCATAAAATATTTTAAAGACCAATAAAAATAAACGTAATACAAATTATTGTAACATTTTGCAACAAAACGTTGAAGTTAAAAATAAATTAGTTACAATAAATATATGTCATCTGAACCCAATAATATTTAAATCCAGTGTCAACTATTTTGCAATTTTCGAGTTGTTAATTAATGATTATTATCTGTTATCATTGACTTTGCCAAGTTCCATATTGCTCAAAAGGGTCCATTAAGTTAGGCCCAAGTTTAAACAACAACACAAACTCGGCGCAACTTCAGTTTATGGCTTTCGGAACTAAAGAACCTGTACCAAAGACATAACGTTTCCAACCGAACTCCAACTTTGGGACTCGAATTTTGTGTCAGCAATCTTGATAATATTCCTTAGTTTGTGCATTTTTAGTTATTTGCCTTGTCTATTTACGGAGTTACTTTACTTATTATAGATGACTGGGTTTCGTACCAATGTAGGTTGAGACCTCCTCTTTACAATTTATTGTGGTTAGGTTTGTGAAGGAGTAGGTTAGGTTAGGCTATTTTTTTTATTACTTTCAATAGCAACGTTTGTACATCATAGAGGTATAAAGTATAATAATACAACAATAAATTCAACTTTTTTCACAGTCCTGACTTGTTTATTTATTTATTTAATTATTCACGCCCTTGGGGCTTTTACAACAATCATAATACAAAAATAATAGAAAAATAAACAATAATATACAAATTATGTTACATTATTCTTTAGTAAACAAAAAACATAATTTTTGGAATTTCAGAAATAAATTTTGATAAGGAATAAACGAAAATATCAACTGAACTAAATTTATTTCCAAGCCTATGTAGTCTTTGGATTGGGGGGTTAATGAAATAGCTATTTTTCGAATGATAAACAAATAATAGCTCTGGAAGTCTCGTGTTACGATTTAGTACTCTGAATGTTATTAGTTTAGTTAAGTCAGGTGCGTCAATTGTGCCATTTACTAATTTAAATAAAAGTACCATATTGCTCTTGGTTCTTCTACAAGGTAAGTAAGTTAAATTTAGTCGTTTCATTAATATATCATTATTGATTTCCCCATCGCGTTCCTTCTCCCCTCTCCCGCTCTTCCCTTTCTCGCCAACCCCTCCTTGCGCATTCCCCTCTCCCTCGTTCCCCCCTCCAACGAAGCGCCCCTCCTTACTTCCCCAACCGACCCTCCTTCGTACCCCTTCAGACAGCCATTTTTCCCTGCCGCTTGATTACATAAAATACTCCCATTTTTTATGCTAATTTCGTAATGCTAGAGCTCACCACTAATATATATAGAAATATTCACGGGCATCTTCACAACAATTCCAAAAAAATTAATAGCAATCATATGAAACAATTAAATCAGCTTTAAGAATCTTTAAATAAATACATGCCCCATAGACAACTTTGCGGCGCGGGCGTATCGATTATAGTAACAAGCAAAATAAATACATCACAAAATATGACAACACTTTTGCCACAAAATGAACCATCTTCGTTGGTTTTGCATACTAAACTTGTATTTTTAGGAGTCGCTTTTTGTGTTGAAGTGGGGCAGTATTCAAACTTTTACTAGGTAACTAATCTATGTGATTCAATTTAAATATTCAAATCTACATTAATACGGCGTCAGAGCCTTCCAAATGAAATAATAATGGAATCTGTTCGATAGCAGTCCGCCGGGACCGATGTGTCTACAGAAGGAATTCGCTGCCGTGGTGAAATTCCGACAATACTAAATTCCATTCTAGGCTGATACTAACGGTCGCCTTCTGGATTTATTGGCCCTGGGATTTCACGCTGGACCTGGACACCAACTAACCGTATTTTAATAGGCTGGACTCAAAACTTTGCACCGGGATCATTGCCTTTCAAAAGAAGACATTTACCTATCGAATGTTGTAAACTTGAAACATTACATATTATGACGTCTAGCCAATGACATTGTGGAAGAACTAAAACACGCAATCTTGTGTAAATAATTTTATTGTGGGGTAAAAAAGCTTAAACGACACTATCCAAAAATGATGAAATTGAGTTAAAAATGCCAATCTACGCGCAATGTCCGTAGCTACGCGGTGGTTTTTGAGATCCTGATCTGAACCCTATTTTCATATCGATTTTTCGATATGAAAATAGGGTTTATATGCAAAATCACCACTCTTCGCAGCGATTAACAAGCAAACACTCTACACCAAAACCAATAACAAGCCTTATTGTATTAGATATGAAATTAAACAATTTTTTTTCACTTTGTTCCACTTGTTTATTTACACCAGGACCGGTTTCGTCCTACTACGGACATTTTCAGACTGGTAGTTGAAATTCTTATGCTACGGAATTTATACAAACTTAGGCAGGGGCGCACAACATTGTCTCTATATGATGAATGTTTCTATTTTGTTAATTTAAGGTATTATCAGTTATTTTGTTAAGTTAAGATACATATAGATAATTATAAAGTTTATTATTAAAATTATGAATGATGATACATAGTAAAAGGTTATTTTTAATTGACATGAATCTATATGAATTTATATAATTGAAAAGGTCTGTGATCACTGATATTTTATTTATAAGCCTTATTGATTGCTTATGTGTTTAATTCGTAGAACTCCATTTAATTTTTTTTTAAATTAAATTAAATAATGTTTTTTGTTTAGTTCTTCTATTAAACACTTGCAGAACTTAATAATAAACATAATTAAATTTAAAAAAAAAAAATATAAAAATAACAAGCCTGAATTCAAAATAAATTCAACGTGACCAATGAACATTATGATAACATTTTTTATTATAATAATTCACTTTGGATAATTGTTAGAGATAAGATATTACTGAAAAGTCACACGAAAAATGCGTGGCATTCTTCGAATCAGTTTATTGTGATTTACCTAAAACAGTACTTTTAGAGACTGGCATTTTTGCTTTTATACCCTTCAAATATCTAATAGATATTTGAGATCCATGTTGAGAACTGCTAAAAACTCTGTTCACAGCCGATTTCCAATTTAACTAGGTTTTTTTGTTTTGTTATTGCTTTAAATATAGATAATTTGATCCGTAGAGTTAGTTATGTAGTTGCGTTCAGGCTGAGTGGTGCATCTGTACCTACAGTTGGGTTATCAGAACTGAGAGAGAGATTAAAGGAAACTAGACTCTTTTCTTATAAATTATTATATTGAGTATATAATAATTTATAAGATTGTAAACTATATAATTATTGAGTAGAATTGTTGAGCTGATATCTAAGCTTAATGGGGCCAACAGACCTAGCTATAAAAGCTTAAGCGTTATTTTTTTGGCGTATTTCGGCATATCGGTTGCCGTACATTCCCAATGGGAATGTATGACGAGCGATATGCTGAAGTAGGCCAAGCCAAATAACGCTTGAGCTTTTATAGCTATGTCTGTTGGCCCCATAAAGCAAAGCGAAAATAGGCCCATTGCATTTGTATTTATTACAATATCTAAATAAATTGTGCTCAGGATAACCAGACAATACCGGAAATTTGCCCTTTTAAATCAAATTCTAGAAGTATTGACTCTTTTTTTTTACAAAATAACATAAATAGATTTTGAAAGATTGTTATCTTATCTGGTAAAGTAAGTTTTTTAATTTTAGAAATCAAGTTATTTTTTAGGTAATAAGGTTATACCGTTGGTCGTTTGCAAATTTGTTAAATTTTCAAGCGAAAGATTGTATTGTACAACAACACATTTCAAATCATATAATCTTACATTAAAATAAATCAATAAATTAATAGTAAAGCCAGTTTTCAGATTTTTTTTATTTTAGTACAAATAAAATTATTAAAAAAAATTAATACTTGTTTTGTGACAAAATACTTCAGTTTGCCTGTATATTTACGGTCTTACAAACTAAAATATATCAGGCTTTTTTTTACACACAAATAAATATTTACGATCAAAAAATACTTACAAGAAGTACACGATATTTAATAACTTATGCGTTTTGAGCATTTTTATTGCTTACTTAAATATAGGTATATATTAAAGCAAATTTTGAATGAAATAAAACAATATTAAATTTTTTGTTTAAAAATTTGATTCGGGGAATAATTGAGCTTCCTCATCGGAACCTCCCTGTACAGTTGCAATCATATTGAAACTTAAATTCTCAGCCGCTGGTCAATGTGTCTTAAGTAGAAGTAAAATTACTTTCCTGCGTTCCATCTGCTCAACCAAGGTAATCAGAAACAGCGGTCTAAGAATTCGGAGGTTGCCAGTTCAAAACATCACGCAGCATCTTCTACATCTTCCACTTCTCTATCTCCTCTAATTCCCGCTATCTTAAGCCTCACAAAATACATGAATTGGGGATGCCGCAAGTATCCATACCAAATACTTGTGTAATAGACGACTTGAAGACGACCTTAACATTTGCTTTTCTGTTACGAGAACATTCTCTGGTCATTTGGTTAATTACCTAACTTAACATACTTAATATTTAACTTACTTTTAATCGCTGGTTACATTACAATTAGTAAGTGAATTACGTTCCTTAACCCTCTGCAAAGAAGTCGGATTTGTTTTGAATTTGAATAAAGCGTCATTTTCAAAATTCAAGCGGTAAAGTACCTAAGTATTACATAAAATTCAGAAAATAATTAGTTGTCTACGAATCCGGAGGTCGCCGGTTCAAATAATCAGGTAGGTATTTCTGCATCTTCCTCTTCCCATTACCTTAAGTCTCACAATATTCCCCAATACGGGATTTCATCATCCCACTTACTCCCGATTGGGAGCAGTTGTAATTTAAAAATAGGCTAATGATGGTTAAATATATTTTAAGCACGGTTCTAATGTAATTGATTTACCTTGCTTTCAACGACAGGATACGCCAAAGTTAATAGATTGTTATAAAGTGCTTAAGATTCCTTATAAAAACCCACAAATCAAACCATCAATAAAAATAATCCGAAAAAGTTCTATAATTCCTAATTTGAATGATTTATTTAGATTTTGTGGAACGGTTTCGGTTACCTCATCCCAGTAATTCAATAAACTTTCCCCAAATTATAAATTTCATCCTCGACTTCTGATTCCAACTTCTTCCTCAAGATGTAAGTATCCTGTCCCATCCCCGAACCCCCCTTTTAATAATTTCCGTAGAAATTTCCACAAAAACAAGGCTATTTCTCCAATGGGTAATTACGGCGAGATAAGGATGGCTATAATTGGGTGGCGATGGACAAAAAAGGGTAAGCCCAAACGTTAATTATCTTTGGCCAAATTGATAATTTGTACTAATTGATTCAAAGGTGATTCATAACTCAGGGGTTAAGTATCTCTTGGTTAGTTTCAATGCTGAATTAGCTATTCGCTTTCAAGGTCTGAAAATTTATGAAGGGGTCAGAATATTTCACTGAAAGTGAATTTTGGAATAAATTTTAATGCTAATAGGTAGGCATTTAAAATTAACCCAGCCTTGAAACTTTATTTAATGTTTTTTTGAGGGTTTCATCATTAAAGAAATCACAAACTTCTAGATATAAAAATATATTTTAAAATATTCTTTTGATATAGTGGGCGTCTAAAAAGTTAATGTAAATTATGTTTAAAAAATTACTTATCAGTGCTTCAAAAACTGACTTTTCTGGAAGAAAGTGATGATGAATGTGACCAAATCAGCAAAATTTGCCTACTACCACTGGTAAATTCTAATTCTGAACTCACTTATCAAAATAGGGTATTTCCACAAAGAAAATTTATTGCTTAAAAAAATTAAGGAAAAAATTACGAATATTATGGCATTTTTATTTTATTTTTATGTTGACGAATAAAATTTCTACAGCGAGTTTAAGTTGGCCATTTTGGGATTCCCGCCAAAACGGCATTTTTGACGTGTGACGTCATAATGGTCGCTCGTTCTTGAAAAAATTCCGACAGTACTACTTTGTTTGTTTGATGACGTGCGAACGAAGTGACGTTGGCAATCACGGGCCGTTTTGGTTTCGTTGGTTTTTAAGCGTTTTTAAAATGAATAAATTAGAATGAAAACGTAATAAGCAAACATTTTAGTACGATGATTAAAATCAGAAAAATGACCTTTAAATAATCAATATGTTTTCAACAGAATCCCTGGTTTGTGAAAATACCCTTTTCTGGTGGTGAAAATGTCGTTCGAATTGAAAATCTTGAAGAAGAAAGAAGGTTAACTGATGATTATATTCTATCATCATGACCACTCGTCATCATCGAAATATTTCACAAATGCTACATTCTGAAAATGTGGCCCCGTAAAATTTTTAATTCGTATCTCATTTTTTTTCACAACATCTGACATTCCATCGAATGCCATATGTTTAACCAAAAACTTAATTTCATTGATTCTTTTTTTTTTTATTAATTCCTCACATTTTCTCTATTACTTTTAGTAGTTTGTATTTTAATGAAATCTTTTCCTCAAAGATATTATTGATATCCTTTAAAATTTAAGTGTAAACCTTAGAAATATGTATATCATAAAACACTTTGTAAATTGAAGAAGCACTTAATCAGAATTGTTTGTATTAGGTATATTGTTGCATTTTTTATTATGGTCCTATACTTAAATGTCGTTATTTTATTGGTCAATGACATTAACATACTTATTCACCGTCATATATAAATGTATAGACTGTTACTAAACGCAAATAAATAAAATAAAATAAATCGTTGTGGTCATAATTGGCCTCTTCTGGTGGTTATGTTCAAATGTTGTTTATTTGGTCGCATTCGTCATCACTTTTTTCCAGGAAAGACAGTTTTTATTACACTGACAAGCAACGGAATTTTTAAAAAAGAAAATATGTTTGCCCTATAGCACCAAAATTGGAACAGTAAATTTTCATACACAATAACGTATTGTTAAATTACATACGATTTTTGTTACAATATAAAAAAACGCTGTTTACACATAAAACACATTTTTTCATAAACTAGTATTGTAATGCACGTACGCTTACGTTCTAAAATACATGTTTTTAGATTGTGTGACGTTTAAACTTTGATTACATTTTTTAATCAAATGACGACAACAATATGCTATTTGATGTTAAAATCGTAAAGGCTGGTTATACGTGCAGTAACACAAGCTGTAGACAAAGTTTTTTTTTTTTAATTTATGCCTTCTTATAATCATTTTTTGGAAACTAAATTGGTACGGTAGGGTTGTGAGGGTTAAGGTTAATTTTTTATTTATTTTTCAAGCACGTACATTTTTTTAAATTAATTAACGCCCTAGTGGGCTTTTAAACAAAATATTTAATTTTATAATATGTATGTACGTTTTTTTTTTACATTAGCTCCACACAGGAGGCCCCGAGGAAAAATTCCCTCAGGTCATATGTCATCATTGAAAATGGTTTTGTGGAGGGTTTTTTAAGGGAAAGGAAGGAGAGGACGTCCTGTGAAGGAAAGAGGTTTGTAGGGTGGGTAGGAATCTGGGGATAAATATGTCCAGGAGTGATGGACGTTTAAAGCCTTTCCACTGCGGTGCAAGGCGATGGGTCAAAAGGGTCCGGCAGGAGAGATCAAAAGGTCTCCTTCAACCAGTCTCTCCCGATCCGGCCTGTCACGCAGATGGTCGGCAGACGCATCCGCCCAAGTCCCGGACAAACCTGACCCCATGAACATATGCACCCCTGCTAAGTCACCAAACGTAGTGAACCACTTGGGGTGACCTGTGGAAGAGGTGTTGGTCGTCCAATAAATGGTTCCCGGCGCGGCGGTACCCATAGCAGCCTCCCAAATTTGTCAGCATATCATTATTTCTAATTAATATCCCTTATTAAAAATCCCGCAGGCTTTCAAAATTCTATCCCGCGTCTTTTGAAAAAAGGTCGGGGATTCATAAACCGTAGTGAATTCTATAAATCAGCCTTTTATTGAACAATGTCTTCTTGGGTTTGATCAATTCAGTAAAGTTCGTTATAAATATATCAATAGTGCAAGTGCATCGATACGTTTATTTACCTCCTTAAGTTTCCTACTGAGTTCAACACGGAAATGTACGAACAATCCACTCGCAAGGATGGCTTTATCTTCCTCCCCTTGTCCTGTTTGTGTACATCGGAAGTATGACCGAGTTAGTTAATCATTGAGAGATTAATCAGTATGTAACAGGATACAGAACCAAGGCAGCAGATAGTTGATGTCAAAGGAAAGGAGGCTTTCACTCGAGCTTGTTGGTAATTGGAATTCCTCGACGAGTCAAGGATATTATCTGAATATGAGTATTATTACGGTTGTGGTCTGAACTGATGAAGGCTTCAGTTTAAATTTAAATGGGAAATTGTAAAAAATAGAGTAAAATAATTCAAGAGGTCGAATAAATTTATCGCTTTCATGGCAAATTTTTTGTGACATAATACATTTATTAATTTAAATAACTTAACGTTTACGTTTCATTGTAACATTTAAAAAATATATACATATGGTGAAAGCGAACTTTATGAGGTATTTGGATATAATTTTCTCAGTGGAAACCAAAATTACCTTTTTAATTGCACCGTCAAAATGTGCAGAACTCGAGACAAATTAAATTTACATCAAAGATCAGAACATTTATGTAAAAAATCTAATTGTTCCTCCATTAGTAGCATCTTTAAAAAAAAATTATTAGGTTTTTTAATGATTTAAATATATAAAATTACTTTTGCATGCCAAATCTTCGTGATCGATTCCAATTTTTTAAAATATTTTAATACCAATCTCAGTGCTCCCTACGTCTGAAGCCAATAGGATTATGGGATTCGCAATAAGGATGTGATGTAATACTGAAGGTAGTAGGTAGGTGAAGTTAAGGATCTCGTCAGCAAACTATTACGATATTTGATCCATTCACCTAACTACTACAGTCTTGCTATTTCAACCAACATTTTAATCTGGATGGTGGCCTTTCACCAGGGCGATACTAAGAGCATTTTTTGGCCATTTGTCGCTTCTGTGTATGATACTTTTATTTGCTGGCTGCGCCAATTGTGATGATTGCTCGTTTTAAATTTAGTTGGATTGTAAGGTAATCACAGTATTAATTAATCTTGTGGTAGATAATAAACTGTTATTAATTTTATTCGCACTTACTCTATGAATCACAATCTTGTAAATGGAAGGTAATGTGGTAAATCTGAGCAATTATTGCATATTCAATATATTGTTGTCACATTTATACTCGGTTGTCTCTTTCATACATTTGGACAAGCGTTCTCTTTCAGTAAAGAAAATTGGATGACTATATGTTGTAAGTAAGGAATTAAGCTATAGGTGCTTCAAGGGTTGGATGTTTTGAAGTTATCCGATAGTTCCCGATTGCACCAACCTCAGTGCCTTTGTACAGGTTAATATCGGCCGACCGGGCAGCCGGTGAACCGCGTCAGTAATTGGCCCGAGAATCCTGCGATGCACGGTTAGCGTCCTTGACCCTTAACTTTACTTTACTTTAAGGATATCTGATATCAATCCGAGTAGTGCCCGCTCAACTGGATTTTAAAATATAACCTTCTTTCTTAGTATTAAACGCTTATTTATAGATCTCATTCTAGCCGAACTGTCAACACCGTCCAGAATCTCTTAGTTCAAGCAGAGAACTGGGGAATATACATCATAATAGTCTGTAATCAATAAAATATGGCATTGAAGAAGAAGATAACAATAATAATCTAAATTAGAATATGAAAATGAACAAGACACAGAAAAATAATAAAACATAATAGTCGCAACTGGGACTCGAACCCAGATCTCACGTCTATCCGGGACAGCGCTCTACCGATTCAGCTACTGCGTCCGATTATAAAACCGCCATAATTGTCAAAGTCATATTTAAAATTTCAGATACAACAATGTTATCTTCGAATAATGTTTTTATTTTTCCATTTTATCGGCAGTTATTTTTTTCATTGGAAACAAGTTTTCAAAGAACGTATTGGATACCTAGATAGTGACTCGGATAAATATATCCGATTTCATTTATATGGAACACTTTTGGACTTTTTGTAAAAGTCTGAATGAATATTTTTTTTATTATAAAATCTCTCTTTTTAATTTGTGTAGGTTATTTTCATGAATATAATATATCATTGAAGAAGAAGATATCAATAATAATCTAAATTAAAATATGAAAATGAACAAGACATAGAAAAGTAATAATACATAATGGTCGCAACTGGGACTCGAACCGATTCAGCCATTGCGTTCGATTTTGAAACCACCATAATTGTCAAAGTCATATTACAAATTTCAGAATTAAATATGACTTTGACAAATACGTTCTTTGAACACTTGTTTACAATGAAATAAAGTTTTTCTATTTCTTGTACATTTCACAGAAGTATAGATATTTAAAAGCTCATTTTTTAACATTAGCTTCACACAGGAGGCTCTGAGTAAAATAATTTCCTTCAGGGCTTTTGTCATCTTTGGGGATGCTGTGTGGAGGATCTGTTTAAGAAAATAAAGGAGAGGAAGTTCTAGGAAGGAAAAAGGCATGAGGGGTGGGTAGGAATTTGGGGTTCAGTGTGTCCAGATCAAAAGACGTAGACAAATATGATATTATATAATTGAAATATAATTGAACTAAAATTCCCTCACCAAACACAAGAGCGTTGTCTCTTTATGGTGAGGAAAAGCTATTCTTATCCACTATTTTACCACTGTATAAAATGTAAAAATTGTGTATTTATTGTAATAAAAACCTTTAAATATTAAATAAAACAAAAACAAAAACCTCACCCCATGAACCTTGTCACCCTTGCTAAGTCACCAAACGTAGCGAACCACTTTGGGTGACCTGCCTACTTGGCAGAGAAGTTGTTTATCCAATAAATGGATCCCGGGGCGGCTGTACCCATAGAATGATTTCGAAAGAGGGGCTAAAAATATATTTGTATATTCCTGCAAATTCCAGACGTTGAATGTTAATAAGTACTTCATGATTATCACAGACTTCTCACAGACCATATTATTTGCTTTATAGCAAAGTATAATTTGTTTACTTTGTAAAAATTCATTTAAATTTACATTTTAATAAAAAATATTTTGATGTGGGTATTTGCGAAAAAATATCTGATTCCATACTATTGGACCTTGGGCGTTAATATTTCAAAATATAACTCAACTAACTTAATTGATAACAATGGAATTACTAACGTCAAAAGTCACTTTAAATTACACCAGTAGTTTAATAATAAATGTTATTGCCTGCAAAAATAATGCATAGTACCTACTTAGGGGTACAATAGCAAAATAGCTTAAAATTGTAAACATGCGGTTGATTAAAAAAGCTTTGTATTAAACATTCCTTTAGAAATTAACCCCTAAATATTATAAATGCTCGCTTTTCGCCAAAGTTTCCGCCCCTTGGTCCAGCCAGCCGGGTACAATATTGATAACTGGCCTAATTAGTTGGTCGGTAGGGTGGACTCTGGGGGTAGTGAAGTGGGTAGTGTAGTAGGTAGTATGTAGAAGGGTAGAAGATGGTAGAGGGAAGTATGTAGATGATAGTTGTAGAGAGGAGTATATAGTTCAGGGGTGTCAAACTCAATCTAAATCCAAAGTATGTCAAAGGGCCGGCATCAAATTAAGGACTCTCCAAAAACCTTAAATTTAGATTAAATGTAGGTATCAACTTATACACCTAAATTCAAATGTCGTGCAGTTCGTCTTCTGCGGTAAAATATTTTATGAAAATACCCGACAGTAATAAAAACATTTGGGCAGGGCCAATAGAAAACAAAAAACGTTGTGGCTCCGACCCAATGTTTTTGTTTTTGCCTGACGACCCGACTTCGGACGTTCAAGAGCATCGATTTTTTTTAAAATCTTTACTGGTGACATATTATAGCTTCTCATAACCTTCGTGGTCGAGCAGCAGAACAAATCTAGTGGTAGTGAGTTCGAATCCAGGCGTGCAAAAGTATATTTTATTTAATTGATACAAATAATTTTTTCACATTTAATTGTATTCGAGCTATTTATATAAACATGTGTATGTGGCAGATGCCGGGAGGGTGGTGTGGATTTGATTTATTTAAAAATCTAGTGTTTCATTCCGAGAGTAATCCAACCTAAAAAAAATCAGAACAACCTTCAATATAATAATAATAATAATAATAATAGCCTTTTATTCTGGACTTCGGTTAGGTACATGAATTTAAACATTTTTTGTTTGTTATAATATGTTTGTTATAATATATCCCGAAGCTCAGTTTGCCCCTTGGCATAGGCCTCCTCTAACATTTTCCATTGGGACCTGTCACGCGCTACTCTTCTCCATTGATGTCCAGCCGTGAGTTTTAGGTCGTCTTCCCATCTTATGTGTTGACGTCCTCTACTTCTCCTGCCATCTCTGGGATACCAGTCAGTGACATTTTTGCACCATTTCTCTTGTGGATCGCGGATCATGTGACCTGTCCATCTCCACTTTTGTTGGTCTATTCGGGTTACTATATCGGCAACTTTAGTTTTCTCCCTTATTATGTTACATCTCACCCTGTCCTGTTTCCTTATTCCTGTCAAACTTCTCTCCATGGCTCTCTGGCAGCGTTCCAACTTTTCTCTGTGGCGTTTGGTGAGTGCCCAAGTTTCACATCCATAGGTTATGACTGGAAGTACACACGTGTTGAAAACTTTCCTTTTTATTTGCATACTTAGTTCTTTGGATTTCAAGACTTCTTTCAAAGACCAGTATTTCTTCCATCCATTTGCTACTCTTCGCTCGATTTCTTTAGTGGTTTGATCATTGTGGGATATTATTTGTCCTAAATAGATGTAATCAGAGACATATTCGAGTGGTTGGTTGTCAATTTTTATAGTTACTGGTTCGGAGTTTGTAAGCAATTTTGTTTTGTCTTTGTTCATGTTTAGGCCGACTTTCACACTTTCCTCGATTAGTGATTCTATCATTTTATTTAGGTTTGTTGGGTTTTCCTCGAGTAGGACTATATCGTCCGCAAATCTTAGGTGGTTCAGTTTTGCACCTTGCACGTTGATACCATATTTTTCCCAGTCTAGTTTGCGGAAGATACTTTCCAGAGCAGCCGAGAACAATTTTGGTGATAGAGGGTCTCCCTGTCTTACTCCTCTCTGGATCTTAAACTTTTTTCCCAAGGTTTCTAGTTGGATCCTCGCTTCGCAATTCAAGTATATGTTCTTTATAATATTGATGTAGTTTAAAGGTATCCCTTGCTGTTCAAGGCTATCCCATATAGCTGTGTGTTTTATGCTGTCGAAAGCTTTGGAGTAATCGATGAATGCCATGTATAGTTTCTTATTATACTCATTATATTTTTCTACTATTTGTTTCACTGTGTGTATGTGATCCAGGGTAGAATATTTTTGTCTAAAGCCGGCTTGCTCCCGTGGTTGGTTTTCGTCTAACTTTTTACTTATTCTTTCTAGGATAACTTTGGAAAATACTTTGTAGATATTTGACATCAAGCTTATAGGTCTGTAGTTCCCTATATCTTCTTTTTGTCCTTTCTTAAATATAAGAATAATGTTTGATGTTTTCCACTGTGTAGGGATTAGACCAGTTGTTAGTATTTCATTGAATATTGAAGTGAGTATTGGTAGTAGTTCTTCCAAGGTGCCTTTAAGAAGTTCGTTTGTTACTTTGTCTGGGCCTGGAGCTTTTTCCATCTTCTGACTGTATATGGCTTTCTCTACTTCTCTGGAAAGTATTTTTGGTTCAGTTATAACGTTTTCCTGCTCTTTATTGACGTCTGTCTTCGGGTCGTGTTTTTGTTTGTCGTCTGGGCTTGAATAGAGGTCCTGGTAAAATTTTGTGGCTATTTCGTTGATTTTTTTTCTATTTGTAGAAGTAGTCCCCTTTTTGTTTAGTTTTGGTATCCATTCTTTATTTGATTCCTTCAATTCTTTAAGCGCTTTTTTCACTCCTCCTGTTTTCACTATGTGCTTTTCTAATGTTTGCAGCCTCTTGGTCTTCCTATCTTTCCTGATGTTCTCTCTGATTTCCTTACTTAATTTCGTTATAGTTTTTATGTTATCTTTTTTTGGATGTTTTGAAAGTAGATTTTTTTTTTTTCTATAAGTTGCAGCGTTGTATCACTTAGCTTGTACTTATTTCTTCTGCCATTTTCAGCTTTTACTTTAGTTAGTAGATTTTCTAGCTTTCCATATTTCGTATGAGCATCAATGTTATTCGTAGTTAATTCGTCAGCTGATTTAATTAGAGATTGTGTTATTATCTTTAAGGTTTCATCGCTGTGGTGTTTTATAGTGAGTGAAACAAAATGTTTTCTAGATTTCTTTGGAGGTTCAATTCTTATGTTGCTTCTGTATAACTAACTAACTAACTAACTAACCATCTCGCCGTTTCACTGCAGGGGTAGGCAGAGACGACGGACCACTAAACAACTCGGTCTTGGCATACACTCCTCGCCTCATTCACATTCATGCATCTTATCATACATGCTCTTCTATTATTCTGACTCTTGACATGGGCCGACACAAGTATCTGATTCACTTGATCGTGCCATGTCTTCCTCGGGCGTCCTCGACTTCTTCTACTATTCACATTCGCGTCATATATTCTCTTGACACTCCTTTCTTCATTCATTCGCTCTACATGTCCAAACCATCTAAGCGTCCCTTTCTTAATCTTACTTATGACGCTCGAATCGGCCTTGCATTCTTTTTGGATCTCCACATTCCTCACACGATCATACACGGTTTTACCACACACTCCTCAGGGATCTCATTTCAACAGCATTCAGTCTACTTTCATCCTTTCTCTGCCAGTTCCATGCTTCACTGCCATACATCAGGGTAGGTACCAGCACTCCATTGTGAACTGCTAGCTTTGCTTCTTTGGACAGCTTTTGGTTGGCGCCAACAGCATTTAGTCCACCATTAACGGAGTTACCTGCATTTACCCTTCTTTCAATATCCCCATCAGCCTTTCCATCTCTCGTAAACATACTTCCCAAATACAAAAACTCATCAATTTGCTCTAAGTATTTATCATTCACAACTATATTGCAGACTGTTTTCGTACTCTCTCTTTCAAACACCATTATTTTAGACTTACTTACATTCATCATCAACTCATTATTCATACATACTTCGTTCATCCTAGATACGAGTGACTGCAGATCTTCTATGCTGTTGGAAATCAGCACCGCATCATCAGCATACCGTCAATATAAAATTTTAAAAACTCTATGTAAAGCCCTGGCAACTTTAGAGATTTCAGCTAGATACGTTAAATGCAGTATATACTCTCAGTATCTCCCGACGGTCGGGAGCAGTTGAGACTATGCGGTAAAAGTTATTTTTTTCAAATGAGATCGTGGTCAGTTTCTAGATACCTCGCGGACAGCATTGTCCCGCGGGCCTCACTTTAACACCCCTGACAAATTACACCGAACCGCAAGTAAGGGTTGCCCCAGCCGAGGTTTATGTGATATTATAAAACGTTCAGGCCGCGCGTTCACCCCTATTGAGTCCGGTGCTCGATTATGATTATTCCTGATTTACGGCCGCCAATTATAGGGTAATTACGTCTGTAATTAACAAAGATCATTTTCAATTTGGTTTCGGGCGAAGGTCGTTTTAATTTCTTGGTACTGGATGTTAAATGCTGGATGGTTTTGTATTGCGATAGCCAAGAGAGTAATGCAAGTGTAACGTACTTTACATACAATTATTTTGAATTTCCTTATCTATGATATATATATATTTTGCATTGTTTGATATTATCAATATTTAGAATAAAACTGTGAGGAATGTGTGCATTTTAAATAATAAAAGTATTCAACATTCTTTCAGTCGATTCATGAGGGAAACAACATTTCAGGTACAAAATTAAAAGATGGATTAAAGATGATCATTTTCAATTTGGTTTCGGGCGAAGGTAGTTTTAATTTCTTGGTACTGGGTGTTAAATGCTGGATGGTTTTGTATTGCGATAGCCAAGAGAGTAATGCAAGTGTAACGTACTTCACATACTTTTTTTTATTTTTATTCAAAAAAAATAAAATAAAAAAAAGTATGTGAAGTACGTTACACTTGCATTACTCTCTTGGCTATCGCAATACAAAACCTTATCTATGATATATATATTTAGCATTGTTTGATGTTATCAATATTTCGAACAAAACTGTGAGGAATGTGTGCATTTTAAATAATAAAAGTATTCAACATTATTTCAGTCGATTCATGAGGGAAACAACATTTCAGGTACAAAATAAAAAAAAAGAATTAAAGAAGAAAAAATACAGTATTACAAAAAAAAATTGTCCGTGTAACCATTTGACGACCGTCCGTGGCCGAGTGGTAAGACACTTGACTCCCAATCGGAAGGTCACGGGTTCGAACCCGGCGTGCGCAAATAAATTTTATTTGATTAATATGTGTTATTTCACAATTAATTAATAAAAATAATATATACTATATTTGCGGCACGTTCCAGAGTGGAAGATACTGTCAGTATCGCCCTGGTGTAAAACCACCATTCAGAATTGAAACGTTGCTTAATAATGGCTTTAGCCGTGTTTAGTGACTAGATCTGAATAGCCAGGTACTTTCCTACCTTCCTCTTCCCTATCTCCTTCCCTTCCCCACTTTCCTTCAGTCTCACAACATACCCCAATTGGGGATGCCATAGTCTCACTGGCTCCAGATGGGAGCAGTTGGGACTCTTGTGCGGTATTCTCTATAAAAAAAAATAAAAATAAAACAATTAAACGCGATTCAAGTAAAACTTCTTTGACTAAAAAGTAAATGAAAAAAACTTAAATTTTTTAGGCGGAGGAAGATGGTTGGGTTGTTTATAATTATTTATAGATGAATTTTAAAAAAATCTGCGTTTCAGTCATTTGAATTATAAAGAAGGCCATTTTTATTGTCTCGCTTCTGCTACATTTTACTTCAATAACTAGAATTCTCAAGAACCTGAGAGATAAATAAGACAAACCAATATGTTCATCTAAAATCTTTAGTTAAATCATATAACAATCAACAAAACATAACAAAAACCTGTTTAAACACGATTAAACTGATGATGTCTGACGTTTGAGTTTGATTTGACGTTTTTTTATTCGTTACTAGGTGTCACTGTTGCCACATCTACGACGTTAATATGATGAAATATAAATCGAACGCCATTTCCGATTCAAAATGTTTTTTTCGTCCAAAAATCGATCTGGGTTACTTTTAATAATGCCACTAAAGAAGTCTTACTGTAAAAAACTAATAATGCAAAAAAATATAACTTATGCAGAGTGTTTTTTACTTACTTTATTAACCTGTAATTCTGACATTATTTGGAGTAAAAAATGTGAATGAAATTTTTGTCTCCTTTTTTCTAGTTGAATCATTAAAAAAAATTTATGTACCGACAATGAGGGTCACGATGGTTGGGTGGTTCCCAGCTGAGTGACCAATGACAACATGAGGAAGATTTTTATTTTTTTAGTTTGAAGAAAAAATATCAAAAAATTCACCGGAGACCGAAATTACTTTTATATTTATTAAGACAAATTAGTTAAAGTAAGTACCTTAGTATATGTTTTATATTTTTTCTGGTCAGAAATAGATTTCAGAAGTTCAATAAAACCCAATAAAAATTAGAAGGGGGGATAGTAGTTTTAATAGATTAAACAAAATAACTTCGTAATATTTTAACATTCTAAAATTCATAATTCTTATATTTTCTTCCTATATAATAATTTTGTGTTGCACCTAACAATTTTTTGTTTCTTTTTATTTGTATTTACTTATGAATGTGTATAATTCCGAATATTTAATAATTTATAATAACACAATTTAATTATATAATTTAAAACTATCAATAAAAATAATACAAGTGTTTGAAAAGCACAATATGTTTTATTTTTGCGTAAGCTCTTCCTGCTTAAACTGCTCGCTTCATTCGTTCCCCCGGAACCTTAATACTTTCAGGAAGGCATTACCCGATGGCTCACTGACCCGTGTTATTGTATCGGGAAATACTAGTTCCTTTGTATATTTATTAAGTTTTTCCTTTCCCGTTATCTACCAAATCGCTAACAAGAAAAGTCTTTCAGGGATGATATCAAAGTGCTGAGTTTTCACTTGGCCACGGAAATGTATATACCATATTTCCGCTTTAGAGTCTGATATTTATAGTCTAATGTCTAATGCATTTGATAATGCTGTTGGTTTGTAAGTTATGAAATGCTTACAATGTTTGAATTTTTGCGTTTCACTTTGGCTTGAGTTTGTCAAATGTTGTTGTTGTTGAGGAAAATATTAATACTAACACTTTCTGCAACGTGTACATTCCTATACATAGTTTTTAAATAACAATATGTACGTGGAAATCTGGCATCTGAAGATTGGCATCAAAAATACCAAAGTCCTGACTTGATTTAACCCTTACATTACCCTGTAGGTCCCTGGGACTCCATTGAAAACGTTCAGCGCTCATAAAACCATTAGTTCTTGGAAATACAAATTGTGCCTTCCAATACCTTCACCTAGTGATGCGCCAAACGCGGGGGAGAGCGGACGTCGATGCGCACGGCTCCGATTGGTAAGTAATCATGATAGAGGAATCCGTGGGATTCCAAGTTTTTTTGCACGTTTAATTTTTTTGTTCGAACCAAGTTTTTTGTATATTATAAGAACTGATTATGTTTTTGTTATATTTCTTAAAAATGTTTTGTTTTTAAAATGTTGAGACTAGCAGTTAGGTCTCGTAATTTTGATAAAAAAGTGCCATATTCTAAAAGTTTCTTAATAAAAGTCGGTGATTCGATAATTTTAACTAAAAATCTATGCCATTGTAAAACCAAATATACGATAAATAAATATAACTAGCATTTCATTTAAAAAAGTGTTTATTTCATGTTGAATTTACGATTTTATTTTCGGGAGTCCTGGGGACTCCACCAGGTAAATTGTGTACGTATGAAGTCACCGGGTAAATCAACGGTTAAATTAAGTCTCACTATTGACAATCAAATGGTACCTAGTAGAGTGGTATGGTAATTAGTAGAGTGTTAATTATGGAAAATCAATTCATAATCGAATCTTCAACCACGGCAACGAATGTTGAACTGGAAGAGTTATTTATACCAAATAAGGTGAACCAATAATATTATTATTGATTTCAACGACGAATAGCAGCAACAAGAAAATTAATTCACAGTTTTGTGGTTGAGTTATAATGTTGTTATTTTTGTAGCTGAACGTAGAAAGCTGTCGATTTTTTTAATCATTTTTTCCTTTAGTTGAAAAATAATTAAGATTCCTTTGATATTCTGTTGTGGATTGAGTATTATTTTTCCATTACTAGACAAACATTTGGATCTTAATGAAAATGTTTTTAAAGTGCCATGAGATTTATATTATTTTAGTACTTGTATAATATTCTACAACTCTCGATAATATAATGGCTCTTTAGAGAAGAAGCACTAGAAGTATTAGTAGACGCTTCGTTCCGAGGAGAAATGTTGGAAAGCTTTCCTCCCCTATAAAACACGAGAAATCTTCAATTTTATTTTAACATTAGATATTGAAACAGAAGTGTTCCCTGTTATTTGCTCTGATATCTCTCATTATTCTTCCATGATATTATACAGTTATAAGCTCTCAAAGAAAAATACTCAGTTCGCTTACAGTTAGAGAAATAATGATTATCAAAATTTTGTAAAAATTATAACAACATGAAAGTTATTTATATATTTATGAAAAATTAAAACACTTTGTTTTTACCACGATGATCATTATTTTTAACAAATCGACATGTTTCAAGAACGATGTTCTCCTCCTCAGGACATTAATTGTACTCAATTACAATACGGTACAATTTATGTTCAATTACAGTACAATTAATGTCCTGAGGAAGAGAACATCGTTCTCGAAACATGTCGATTTGTTAAAATAAAGATCATCGTGCTAAAAACAAAGTGTTTTAATTTTTCATTAATTAAATGGTGCCACAAAGTGAATTTGCAAAATTTGAAGAAATTTATATATTTATTTAAACGCCATAAAAGGCTTTTACATTTAAGTGATACATAAGTTTACAGTGGTACACAGGAGAGAAACAGATTATGAACAAAATACGTACTCTGAAATAATATCGAAATATATCTCCAAAAATAAATCAAGCATATCTATTCATACATACATAGATTTATTTGCATTCGTTCGATTCTAGGAGTTGAAATATTTACAGTTATACAAGATTCATAAAAAAATATTGTAAGTTACAGTACACTTTTGTTATCATGCGCCTGGTCACCAGTTGCGTGGCGGACCGGATCGGCAGAGGCCGACTTGGGGAGTCCCTTTGACCTCTACGGACGTGTATGCGTTGTATGATGAGTTTAAAGTATTTAAATATAATTGTTGAATTTTATAGACACCTCTGGTCTGGAGCCCTAAAGTACCTGAAGTAAATCCTTGATTCTGTACAGAAACGGTGGGGCCGTTTGATAGATTCACAAGCGGATTGCAATCTTTAGAAAACAGACGTCAGGTAGGTCCTTGTTTTACGGGTATTACAATGAAAGATGCTCCAAAAAACCAGCGAAATTGATCCCTTCGGCATCTTTGGAAACATATTTACACTTTTGACATTTGACACATGATAATGGATCGCTTCTACGACCCGTGTGCAACAGCTCGGTTGTGAATTTACGCCGGCCTCTATGTTTCCTCCCTTCAACAACATGGGTCTCTTCAAGATCCATGTTCACTCTTTTGACAGCCGGCGTAGTCCAGCGGTAGGGCGTTGGACTCCCATTCCGAAGGCCGTGGGTTCGGACCCGGCGTGCGCAAATAAATTTTATTTAATCGATTTATGTTATTTTACAATTAATTATTAACAAATAGTATTTTGTATATTTGCGGCACGTTCCAGAGTGGAAGATAGTCTTAGTATCGCCCTGGTGTAAGACCACCATTAAGAATTGATATGTTGCTTGAAATGGCTCTAACAATGTTCAGTGATTAGGTCTGAATAGCCAAGTACTTCCCCACCATCCTCTTCCTTGTCTCCTTCCCTTCCTCAACTACCTTCAGAAACATAACATACCTTAATTGGGAATGCCATAGTCTCACTGGATCCAGACGGGAGCAGTTGGGACTCTTGTGAAGTATCACCATAAAAAAATAAATAAAACGAAAACTCTTTTCTCTCCCGAAAGAGACGTCCACACAGCGTCTTTAAAGATAGCATAGGCTTTAAGGGAAAATAATTTCCTCAGCGCCTCCTGCACACAGTTTACAGAAAAATATATTTGTTTATCTGGTTGTTAAAATATATAATATTTATCCAAATGAAACAAATACTTTGTTTTAAACAACTTTATAAATTCAATAAAGTGGTTTAAAACAAAGTATTTGTTACATTTTGTATTATGTGAAGCCACAAAGTGTTTGATTTCTTTGATAATAAAATAATATTTTTGACAGTATTTATTATCTGAAAAAGCAAGCTATTTATAATACCGAATTAGTAGATATAATACATTTAACACACAAAATAACAATCGTTAAAAACTCAATTAACATCTCTATATTTTGGTTTTTCTCTCAATAACTTCTCGTGTGAAGTAATTTAATATTTTATCAATTAAAACAGTAATAAAATTAATCAATCCAGGTCATCACCAATAAGAAATTAGAAAGATACGATTTAAAGATATCGAAAGTTCGTCAAGTTTCCCACATAAATACAGCCTTATCGCTTTAGTATCACCTAACCTTGACGCGTGCACAACTTCCGGCGGGATTTTCTAACCCGGAGGAAGTCGAACTTCTGCCGTAATATTAACCCCCGAAGTTTGTCACGAACTCACCGGGAATTAATCTACCGTTTTGATTATCTCTGATCGACTTTATGCCTCTAATATACTCGGAATATTATTATAGGCATCTAGTTTTATTGGAAATACGTTCGCCAGACCACGAAATATGGAATTAATATGTTTTTTACTTTTTGATTCGCATTTCTGTAATTTTTACTTTTGATACTGTTTTATACATCGATGTATCTAACAGATTCAGTCGACTAATTCAGCCCATTAATGAGTAATTCCATAACAAAACTCTCAATCTATCCGTTGCGCGTCGCCTCGCTTCGCAAGCAAAATAATATGTTGGAAGGCAAATTTGCTCTTTGCAACAAAAAGTAAAAACCAATACGTTTTGTTATCTTTTGAATATAATACAATGGACCATCCCTTTTGATAAAAATTTTTGGTAGCCCAATTTTAGGAGCCAATCATTTTGGTTTAAGTGTTATTTTTAACAACCAAACTCCTCTTCTAGACTTTTTTGGTCGATAGCTTTAACCCTTCAGGCTAATTTGTTCGCTTTTGGGAACAACTCGTATAGAAATTGCTGCGTCTCCCTTATCATCGTGGTGAGAAATATAACATAAACGGTTTTGGAAAAATTCCAATCTAAAAGATAACCACATAGTAATTAAAACATACAAGTTTAGGAATCTATAGTTTCACAATTACAATTTGAAAAAAAAATTAAACTATGGAAATTTTAATAGATTTTTTTTACAAAAGTGAGGTTGTTAACCTTCATAATGCAACTTTCTAATAAAATATGCCTGCGTTTTTATTTTTTTCGATATCAGTAAGTTTAGTAAGAAAAAACATGAGTTGAACCATTTTAAAAAAGTTTGCGTTTAAAAATTGTATATTTCATATAAGCGTATTTTATAGCCTATGAAAAACGGTTTTTAGTTTTAGGATGCTTTCAGAAATATTCCACTTATTTGAATTTTATTTTAAAGCGGAAATACGCCCGAGGCTTGAGGGGTTAAGGCTTTACTTTTCGGGTTTCAAAAGTTCACTATTGATTTACCGATATTTTTTTTTTAAATTGAACAATAATTTTGATGGATTTCACATCTTAAAGGGAGAAATTTAGTGCATATTCCAAAAAAATTCCCTTAGGGGAAATGTTATGTTGTTCTATTAATGTTTTATTGTAAGGCGCTCTGAATAAATAGCATAATTAATGATGCTTTCGGAATCTCTCGTGCCCAACATTTTCCTCCATTAAAATTTAAAGAACGGTTCGTTTTTACAACCCGTTTGTTTGCTGGTCATAGTCATAGTCAGGCATTTCTTCTTGAAGAGTTCTTGAATACTGCGAAAATAGCAAATGTGCTCTGTTTTTAAGGTAAATTAAAGTTTAAGTCTGTCTAATGATAATATCACGACAAATTTATGGTATTACTGTGATGAGCATCCATGTGGCAGAAATGGCTTTACAAATTAGTCACTATTAAAGCGCTACAAAACGCCGAACATCTGAACACCCTGTGACATCCGAAATCTACAGGGTGTGTCAGAAGTGCAAACTGAATTAGCGCGAGGAATAAATTAGCCAGTTATAGCACAGCGGATATACTGGTTTGGGGGCGGGACACGTAGCGCCGAATTTCTACAGTAGCTGGCCAAGATATTTTTGTGTTTAAAAGAGATGCTGTGAAAAGAAGAAAAGATTTTTGCCGTACATAGGTCAACGAATATCCGGAACCACTGTGATTATGGCATCCGTTTTTTTAGGGGATCATTTTGAAGCTTTAAGACATAGAAGAAGTAGTAAATAGGAAGAAGGAATTATTTGAAATAATATCTGCCTGTTAGTGGCAATTTTCTTTAAAGTGCGCTGATACAGTGAAAATGTAAGAAAATAAGACACACTTTTTATTACAATAAATTCTTAATTGTGATTTAATAAATAAGAGTGTGTAATCATTAGATTGAATGCAATTAAAGATTTTCACGGCCAAAACTATTATCGTAATGAAATATTTTTTAGTTTTTATGCCATGTTGCGCTACCCCTTAAGTAAGCCAACATTTACCAGGAAACTGCTCGATATGGACAGAAACTCGCTGAGGGAACTGGTAGGACCACTAACGCGACACTGCCAACTCAAGAGACGCATGCAGATATTGGGAGAAAATAGAAGTAGGAAATGCGAAGAGGATGAAGTGACTCCAATTCGCCTATGGTGCCAATGTCCTGCCCTGGTGGGAACTAGGCTCAGATACCTGGGGAGACATACAGTAGAACCAGAAGAGCTAGCCATATATCCAACAACCCTAGTGAACTTTATTAATAAAGGATTGAGGTAATATGCCTATGGCCTACGTTCTCACGGAACTACTACCTACCGTCTTCTCCTTTAAAGAAAAAGCTGACTTCAGGTTGTTTTATTCGATTTTTAAAGAATCACGAAAGTGGGCAACCACTCCAGATATAATACATTTTGTTGATTTAATTAATTTAATTTATTAAATTTCATTTATTGGCTACCAACACCTCTGTCATAGCTGAGGTTTGTTTGGATCTTGGCGGTCGACCACCTACGTTACAGGCTGGATTGGAAGAGACTCGCTGAGAGGGAGATCTTTTGACCTCTCCAGCAGGACTGTCGGTACATTTCCTTACACCGCAGTGGGAGGGATAGATTCATTTATATGTCACTCCTGGATACAGAGACCCCTAAATTTTTTCATACTTCCCATAACTTTTTCTCATTCCTTTCCCAACAAGACCTTCCACACAGCTTCCTCAAAGATAACACAGGACATGAGGGGAATTATGTTCCTCAGGGCCTTTTGTGTGGATTTAATTTAAAAAAAAATCAATAATATTGTTATTGACCGCGGTGAAATCTCAGATTTTTTTTTTTGACCATGTAAAGGTATGATTTGGAACCTTGTTGCGAGCGTCGGAAGCAAAGCGCCCCGCGGCCTCTGGCGGCAGGGTTTATAAACTCAACTCTTGCCCCTACAAAAATAGAAATCATATTTCATTTTACATTATTTCAAATTCGCGCCACGCGGGATAATTAGTAATATGAGAGAACATTGGGCCAATCTGAGCGCTGGTTACGTTTCCATAGAAAGTGTAGAGTAACAATATTATTTAATTTACAGAGGCGCAACAGAAGTAGCAACGTGTTTAAAATTTACTTCAACACTGAACCAAAGATAAATAGAAGTGTGACGAAAACAGATTTGAAAGAATACTGATGGCGTACTGTGGTTTGAAAGAAACTTGCATGATAACTAAATCAATATGACCAAGTAATAAATAATGCAAACTAAAATTTAAAAAAAATTAAAAAAACATATTCTTCAAAAAAACCAATTTCAATTGTCTGTGCGTTAGTCGGTTAGTCCTGCAAGAAATTTGGCTTACAAGTATGCTTACGAAATTAAGTGTCATTTTCTAAATTGTTATCAGTTATCATTGATTTCCTCGGCTCCGGTGCGTAGTCGGGAAACACGCCAAACACTCGCCCAACACTGTTGACATTTGTTACATGAGAATGGATGTTTCTACGACTCGTTCTTGTGTTCAACAGCTCGGCTGTGGAACAATTTTCCGGCTTCTGTGTTGTGTGTTTCCTCCCTCCTACAACATGGATCTCTTCAAGACCCATGTTCACTCCTTATTCTCCTTCAAAATACCCTCCACACAGCATTCATAGATGACATAGGCCCTGAGGGAAATTATTTTCCTCAAGGCCTCCTGTGTGGAGTTAAAGTAAAAAAAAAAAATAGTTTTATGAAGATTTGAAATAGGCAATAAATTACCTATCTATAAAATACTATTTTTTTCAAAGATTGGAACTGATATATTCTTAATCAAGAATTCCGCATATCCTGTGATTTTTTACGGGTCTGCGCAAATTATTCTTAATTCACTTTTTCACGTATTTAACACAAAAACGTGTTTTTAATGCACTTGACTTATTTTAACCAGTTATTCCGGACATTATTTAATTTGTAAAAATGTTGATGAAAATTTTGGATTCTTGTGCAATATCTACATATACAAAAAAATACATTTTTATTCCTAGGTGTCAGACTGGCCTATGCAATGGTTTATCTGTTAAACGAAAAATTTCGACACTTTAGGATAATTTTTATTTTTACCATCATTCACTCATGCAAAACTAATTTTTCAGTTTTTCATGGTAAAGAACACGGTTAAATTAATCGAATAGTAAAAATATATGTATAACATTTAATAATATTGATAATATTTGCATAGCCCCGTTTTTTTCTAAATCACCTCAAGGGCGCTGGACTAATTTCTAACATTTTT
This sequence comes from Limnephilus auricula, assembly GCA_951813805.1. Lineage (NCBI taxonomy): Eukaryota > Metazoa > Arthropoda > Insecta > Trichoptera > Limnephilidae > Limnephilus > Limnephilus auricula. The sequence continues at coordinate 20,337,275 of OX638406.1, forward strand.
CTATAATCTTACTTCTAACTATAGACTAGAAGAACCATTTATAACTTATAGCTAAAAAATTGCCTCCACCGATTCGTTATTGAATTCATAACTGTGTACCATTTGACCAATGAATTTTTTTTTAGAGAGAATACTTCACAAGAGACCCAACTGCTCCCGTCTGGAGTCAGTGAGACTATGGCATTCCCATTTGGGGTATGTTGTGAGGCTGAAGGTAAGTGGGGAAGGAAAGGAGATTGGGAAGAGGAAGGTGGGGAAGTATCTGGCTATTAAGATCTAGTCGCTAAATACGGCTAAAGCCATTATTAAGCAATGTTTCAATTCTGAATAGTGGTCTTACACGAAGGCGATGCTGAGAGTATCTTCCACTCTGGAACGTGCCGCAAATATGGTATATTTTATTTTTATTAATTAATTGTGAAATGTGGGGAATGTCGAGATCCGAAAAGAATGCAAGGCTGATGTGAGCGTAGTAATTAAGATTAAGAAAGGGACGCTTAGATGGTTTGGGCATGTTGAGCGAATGAAAGAAGAAAGGAGTGTAAAGAGAATTTATGACGCAAATGTGAACGGTAGAAGAAACCGAGGACGCTTAAGGAAGACGTGGCACGATCAAGTAAATCAGATACTTGAGTCGGGCTATGTCAAGAGTCAGAATAATAGAAGAGTATGTATGAGAAGATGTATGAATGTTAATGAGGCAAGGATTGTGTGCCAAGACCGAGTTGTTTGGCGGTCCGTCCTCTCTGCCTACCCCTGCGGGGAAACGGCGTGATGGTTAGTTAGTTAGTTAATCGTGAAATAACACAAATTAATCAAATAAAATTTATTTGCGCACGCCGTATTTGAACCCGCGACTTTTGGGAGTTTGGGAGTCAACAGTCTTACCACGGACGGCTGTCGATGCTGGATAAAAATATACATATTATAATGTTTTATTTTATTTGCCTGCAGAAAACACACGGGACCATGCTACCTTTTATGTCACTTGAGAATAACTCTGTTTATTTAGAGAAATCTAGATACAGTTTTTATATTTAATTGGGAACACGTGTTATTGGAAAAGCCCACTTCAATCAGATTGTCTCTTTGGTTCTTCACTGAAATTCGAATTTGATTTAAATTGAAGTTATTCGTGGAGTTGATTGACTGACTGTTTGTTTTGATTACAAACTTGCCTATATATATATATATATATATATATATATATATATATATATATATATATTTATATTTCGTTATAACGCTTTTATGTCCAACACCAACAGAAATGAATGTAGAAATATCATTGTGAATATTGAATAATATGTCACTCTATCAAGAGAAACGACTGCGCTACCCTTTTCATGCAAAACTTAAAATTTTATTTAGGACAAAATTCTGAAAATATTTTTTAATCAAAGGGTAATAAATATCTAGCACGAATATCTGCGGCGATTGTGTTTTAAATTATGAAAAAGGTCATTAAGATTTTTATTTGTATGGTTTTAGGAAGTTCTGGGAAGGAAAAAGGTAAGAGGGGTGGATAGGAATCTAGGAGCATGAATCCATCCCTCCTACTGCGATGTACGACGATGGGTAGAGAGAGTCTGGCTGGAGAGGTCAAAAAGTTTCCGGTCCGCACGCTCCTCGTGGCCCTCTTATCCGCTGCCAAGACCCAGGCAAACCTCACCATATAAACCCTGGCACACCTGCTAAGTCACCAAACGTAGCTTGTGGAGTTGGTTATCTCCTAAATGGTTTCCGGGGCGGCGGTTCCTATACCCGCCTCCCCAAAAAAATATTTTTTTCATATATTATCGGATATAAGTTATATTTACCTATATATTTTTCTATTTATTTAAATTTTATAAGAAAGACAATCATTTCCGGGATGCGAAAATATTTGAAAATGTCCTAATTTCACTACAGTACGACACTTTGGAATAACAAAGTTCCATCTGTTGCGGAAAAGTCACGCGGTTATGGTACCTATAGTAAGCTACCTTAGAGTTCATTATCGCATGACGTTAAAGCAATAGATGGAACCTTGTTATTCCAAAGAGTCGAGTATGCGGAAAATGTTGTTTGTGTCGTGATGGGGGACTTAACGAGCCGAGGATTTTTTTAAATTTTTTTTTTATTAAATATTACATATAATTTATAATTAACCAATATATATATATATACATTAAACACGTGACGCCTGGATGGGACCTAAACGCGATGCCAACTCGACCAATGACCGGTCTATACTATCATCAATATAATAATATACTGAACCAAACTTATTACTTTGTATAAACCACTATATAATCACATTTTATAAAATCAACAAGTTTCAAAACCGATGGATTGTTCGTCAGGATAATAACATGAATAAAATCACAAAGTAATTTTAGGAAGATTAAAGAAAAAATAAATGTTCCTCAGGACAATCATCGCGTTCTCTAAATATTATTTTAAACATTCCCATAACATCTATAAAAAAGCGTCTATAAAAAAATACTGTGAAGACTGATTGCATCGCATATTACGAAACTCTTTTTCAAAAATACTGAGCGAATCTACCAGTCCATCGTTATTGAAAAAATAAGGATGGCACGTACAGAGCCCGAATTCGCCGGAACCTATTAAGGGAATGTTTGTCAGCTTTGTATTGTGGATATGTTTTCATCACTGAGATCTGCATCCAACTGCAGAGGGAATTTTATTGTAAAACATTCAATGTGGATTCAAATCGCCGTTAAATGCCTGAATTGAAAACTCACGTGCATTTTCTGTTCGAAGAATGAAAAATTATTGGTTTTAAAATCACTATCGCCATTTTAAATTTTTAAGTGTTAACACAACTTTTTTTGTTGATTATTTAAAACATTTGATTAACAAATTTGGCATCCTCTCTTATTTTACCATTTGCGGATATTTCAAAGCCCCATAGATCACGATGTTAATGGTATTGCAAGCGATCTCGACATCGACCGTCATTTATTTACAGTTGATTAGTCAGACATCTCCAAATACTACGTTATTAGATAATAAGGAAAGCAATAGTCTAATGCTCACCATAAATCAAATATTATTAATTGTGTCTGTGTTTTACATGTTAAATATGCTATAAAAGCGCCCCGGGAGGCTTAACAGTCCGGTAAATTAATATAATATTTTGTAATATCCTAGTAGTGACCAAAAAACCATCAACATTTTGTTTAATTCTCCATTCGTTTTTCTGCATTATAGCTGATTATTTTAAATGTTTTTATTGTTTTGTACGGCTCAAGAAAAATTGACAATTAAATTGTAAAATAGGACTTCTTTAAACCCTCCTTTCAATCAAGTCAGTTCCTAATTGCTGAGATCCGTGACCCCTTATCCAATTTCCATGGTGGATATAGCTCCTCCACTCCTCGCCATCGTCCACTGGATCCTTATTTATTTTATTTATTTATTTATTTACCAAACCAGTGGACATTATATAATCCAGTTTATATTGAAAGATTTTTAGCAACATGGAGTATATTTCAATTGTATTAAAAAATGCAGCAATAAACTTTGTTTTATTTTAATGATCAATTCTTCTACGCAAACTCTTCATCTATTTTATTTAACAAAATCCATTTAAACGAAAAGGTTTCTCTCAATAATAACGCCATAGTTAATAAACAATGAACAGCCATTATTTTATATTAAACTCTCCTTTAATGGTTCATTTATCAAGGAGCGGCTCTTCAAAGTTAATACGCCCGTTATATCATACATTTAACGTCATGTTTGGCTATAAACCATATAAGGACAAGGCTAATTTACTGTTTAACTGTTTTTTTATAGCCAAGACAATCAAATGTTACAGATAACTGCCTAGACTATTCAAATCTGCAATAAAATTCTAACTACTATTCTAATATCGGTAAAAATATTATATCTATAATTCTTTGAATAATGTAAGTGTAAGTCTGTTGTACTAACAGCAAAGTCAATAAAATAATCATTTTCAAATAAAATAATCATTTTCAAATAATGCGCTAATGTTGGTTGAAGTAATTAAGGATCTAAAGTAAAACGTATATTCACAAAACATACATTAAAATAAAATGACACTTTCGCAATTAAATTTAAAACGTTTTATATTTATCTATAATAATTTGAGTAACGTTCGCGTATGTTCTATTTTACTGACAGCAGTGTCAATAAAATAATAATTTTAAAATAATGCACTTTGTTGGTTCAAGTATTTAAGGATCTATATTTACAAAGCTTTCATAACAATTAAAGTGCGCTTTCACATTTTAATGTATGTGTATAGGCATTAAGCGAACGATCAGTTTGATAGCGAACAATCAATATGTATAGCATTGAACGAATGATCATTTCGATAGCGAACGATCATTTTGATAGGGAATAATCAATGTGTATACCTATGCATTGAGCGAACGATCAGTTTGACAGCGAACGATTAATGTGTATGGACATTGAGCGAACCATCAGTTTGATAGTGAACAATCAATATGTATAGCATTGAGCGAATGATCGGTTTGATAGCGAACGATCATTGTGAAAAGGAATTGAGCGAACGTAGGTTTGATAGAGAACGAATCAGTTTGATAGTGAACGATTAATGTGTACAGGTATTGAGCGAACGACATAGTTTGATAGTTAACGTTCAGTTTGATATCGAACAATCAGTTTGATAGCGAACGATTAACGTGTATTGGCAATGGGCAAACGATCAGTTTGATAGCGAACGATTAATGTGTATAGGTATTGGGCGAACGATCAGTTTGATAGGGAACAATCAGTTTGACAGCTAAGGATTAATGTGTATAGGCATTGAGCAAACCTTCAGGTTGGTAGCGAATGATCAATGAGTATAGGCAATGAGCAAACAATCAGTTTGATAGCAAACTATCAATCTGTCCAGGCATTGGTCTATTTTGGCGAAGGAGGGAGGTGAAGTTCTGGTAAGGAACGGGGTATAAGAGGTGGGGAATGTTGTAATGTTGTAAGGTTAAGGGTAAGTGGGGAGGGGAACCAGATAGGCAAGCGGAAAGTGGGGAAGTACCTGGCTATTCAGATCTAGTCACTAAACACGACTATAGCCATTTTTAGGCAATTTTTCAATTCTAAATGGTAGTCTTACACCAGGGCGTGTGGTACATTGATAGGGCGATACATTCCTTATATTATATTTACATGTTTGAAAACACAAATCAATCAAATAAAATTTATTTGCGCACGCCAAGATTTGAACCCGCGACCTCCGGATCTCTAGTAAAGAACCCTGGACCACGGCGGCCGTCATAGTTGGTGGGCAGACGCAGACGGGCAGTGGGAAGACTTGAAAAACCTCACCATATGAAATCGGGCACTCTTGCTAAATCTTTCATCATTTCAATTAAACATTATAATGGATGTTTTGAAACCAAACGTAAACAAACTATAAAAAAATTAAAAATAACTAAACACATTTTTGAATATATACCAACTATACACATACTTAAAATATATATATGTATACGTATTTTTTTATTATTTGTTTTTATAAATAATCAGTTTGAATGAAATAAATAAAAAATAAATAAAGAAGAAACTTTCTACTACAACACATAAATACTTGTCACACTTAAACATAACCACGTAAACACCTCAGCACAGGTTCTCCTAGTGAGGTGTTCACGAAACATACAACAATACCCAACCACAGTTTCCCAACTATTTTATGCAGCTCTGAGCTATTAGCTTTTCTATGGAAAAAATTTCTTAACATTTCTACCTGATTGTGTTTCAAAGAATTTATTTTGACTATACCTCTACCTCCTAAAGTTCTAGGTAAATTAATTCGTCATTGAAGAAGAAGATAAAAATAATAATCTTTTTTTTTTTTAAATATGAAAATAAACAAGACACAGAAAAATAATAAAAGATAACGGTCTCAACTGGGACTCGAACCCAGAACCTTACGTCTTACCGGGACATACACCTCTACCAATTGGGCTACTGCGATCTTACATGAGACTGTCGTAATTGTCAACTTCATATTTCAAATTTCAGAATTAACAATATTATCTTCTACTAATGTTTTTTTTCTTCATATTATTGGCAGCTACCTTTATTATTGGAAACAAGTATTCAAATAATGTATTTGTTACCTAGATAGTGTCTCGGATAAATATATCCATTTTTTTTTTTTTATGGAACACCTGTTGACTTTTTTATAAAAGTCGAAATGAATATTAATATTTTTATTAGAAAAACTCTCTTTAACTTTTGAAGGTTATTCCCATCTATGTAATATATCATTGAAGAAGAAGATAACAATAATAATCAAAAAAAAAATTTTTTTTAATATGAAAATAAACAAGACACAGAAAATTAATAAAAGATAACGGTCGCAACTGGTAAGACGTAAGGTTCTGGGTTCGAGTCCCAGTTGCGACCGTTATCTTTTATTATTTTTCTGTGTCTTGTTTATTTTCATATTTTAGAAAAATTTGATTATTATTGTTATCTTCTTCTTCAATGATATATTACATTGATAGGAATAACCTTCAAAAATTAATTCGTTCTATAGCTGAATTATTATTACAAGTTGAAGTTATGTGAAAATATGTTATTGGATTTTATTTTTATTATTAAGTTTGTTGTAATTCATGTAAATAATCTGTTGATTTTCCTAAATAAATATGTTCTATAGGCGATGGCATCGAAAATATTTTTAAGTTATCTTGATTAAAAAATAATATTATAATATTTTAATTAATGAAGATAATAGTCAATCGAAAATCCGAAACAGAAAAATCAGAAAAAGATACGGATACATCTGGGACTCGAACCCAGGAATCGATTGACTTTCGCTAATATTATCTTCATTAATTAAAATATTATAATTTGAGGTTTAACTCTTTAAGTTAAAAAGTTAAAAATAAAAATACAAAATAATATTATTTAATAATGACATCCTTAACAATACTGTTATTCACCAACAAACGCAATTTAGATAGTTGAGCCAAAACACTAACATTTCGTCGTCAAAGATTTCATGGGACATTTTAGATGACTTCATTGATTCCATTTGAGATAAATGAAAAACATACAAAAACACTGCGTGTTTTCTCCACGTTGTTTTTACTTTATTTTACTACCCCCAACTTTTAATCCCACCCTTCTGTCGAACACAAATTACGTAGGTACCGTAGAATAAAGAAGAACACTAGAAATGAAAAGTGGGCGTTTTTCATAATTCAAATGTCTGACCATTCAGTGCTTAAATTTTAAATACAGAAATTCATTTCATCGACAGAATGAAGTTCATTACATTTCGATCAACTAGAATAACTATTTATGATATCATATAGTGAAAGAGAGACAGAGCGCGATCTAAATAGTCTAGAAATATACAATCCCAAGTGGTGACATCGGTTTATTTTAATCTATTTTTTTAACGTTTACTTTTCACAGGTTATGGTCCGTGTTATGTTAATGGAGCTTTTTATCTTTATATATAAAAAAATCTCGAGTCACAATGTTCGTCCATGATAAACTCCGAAACTGCTTAACCGATTTTGATGAACTTTGGCTAAATGTGTGTAATTTAGTCCGACTTAAAAGATAGGATAGTTTTTTATCTCGATTATTGACCTCAATATTTATTATTGCGAATTAAATGTTCGTTATGGGACAATGATTTGAAATTGTTTGTAAGTTCATTAGTTTCTGACAGATGGCGGTGTGAGTTAGTTTATTGACACAATACGTGGTTATCTAGGTTAGATAACCATCCAATAGATAGCGTTGTGTCTCGTTGGCCACAGCAACGCGTGGGCGGGTCAGTTAGTTTAATATAAATTTGCATTTTAATGAAAGAAAAGACAGAAAGTTCTGGAAAATGAAAAGTTTTGAAAGGTGAATAGGAATCTGAGGTAAATGTGCCCAGGAGTGACGGAAGTATGAATCCATTCCTGCGGTGTACGGCAATGGGCCGAGAGAGCCTGACTGGAGAGGTCAAAAGGACTTCCTCAACCTGCCTCTCTCGTTCCGGCATCCCAGACCTGGGTTAATCTCACCCCTGAACCCGGGCGCCCTTGCTCAATCACCAAATGTAGTGAACTACATTGGGTTACCTACTTCAGAGGTATCGGATGTTTAACTGATGGTTCCCGGGGCGGCGGTACTCACAGCTACCTCCAAAATTTAAACATGGTAATCATTTCTAGTGCGTATTATCCCATTCAGTGAAAAGTACCAATATGTGGGTGCGCGACGTACAGGGTGCTTGGAAATTGCTGGGATTAAAATAAAAACTGAAGTAAACTATTTTCCTCCACTTTTTCAATAATGTTCTCCATCAGAGGTACCTAATCTTCGGAGGGTTGCTGATTCAAATAATGTTTTTGTATGTTTCGAAATAGAATGTGTTCTGACAAAGACAAAATCATTATTTGGTATAGAAAGTGTCGTGTCGGAAAGCGTAGTTGGAACGCGGCAATATAGCGGGAGTCCGAAATTTGTTTTTTTTTTTAAAGAAAAACAAACATTCCCGGGTTACGAATAACCCACAACATTTGAAAATCTCCTACTAACACCACACTAAGCGGAAGATTTTGCTTGTGTTGTGATGGAGGACTTAGCCAGCCGAGGAATCGAACACGGAACGCCTGGGTGGGACCCAAACGCTATGTTCACTCAATCACTGACCGGTCTATTGGTATGGGACATATTGCAGCATAATCGTTGTTGATTTCATCCTTTGTTTTTTATTTACATTAAGGTACATAAAAATACTAGTTCTATGGTAAAAATTATTGATTGATTGTTGCTTCAGAGTTAAATTCATTTGAACTGACCCTGGCCGTAATCGCCGTTGATGGCGATTCTACCAGATTTTCATGAACACATTTTAATGAGTGTTTCTTCGTCATTTTCTTTGTTTTTGAGAGTTTCCTTAAAGAAAGTGTAAACTCTTTTTAACCATATCCCTTTTATGTTATCGATATTTCTATTAATCATTCATATAATAATTTGATTTCAAGTCGGTTTCTCGGTACTCCAAACTTTAAATAATTGATATGTTTGCTACCGCCGACGAAATTGGGGTCATTTAAATATTTAGGTGATGCAATACTCAATAATGCAAAATCATGTGATTTTGGTTTGAAAATTAGATCTCCTAGAAATATTATGGATGCTTTAATTAAAAACTGCGAGAAAACGTATTTGCCTTTAAAACAATCGACAATTTTTGTATTAGTCTTTTGATAAACCCCGAAAAAGGTATAAAGCATCGGGCCTATAAAAACTGTTTTAAGAGGGTATTACCAGAAAATACCGGAAATTATTCCGTTTTAAATTAAATTTTAGACGTATTTAGTCCTTTTTACAAAAAATATAAATTGATTATTATTTATTTTATCTAGAACAAGCAGTTTTAAAATTTTGAAAAACTAAGTGTATTTTTAATATATAAGGTTATACCGTTGGTCGTTGGCAGATTTGTTCAATTTTCAAACAATAGATTCTAATAAAAAACACGAATTTCAAATCATATAATCATACAACAAAATAAATCTACACATAATCTAGTCAAAAAGATTTCAGAATTTTAATTATAGTTAAAATAAAATCATTAAAAATTAAATCCGAGAACATGTTTTGTGACAAAAATACTTCAGTTTTTCTTATTTTGTTTGGACATTATTGTAAAATTATAAATTCTTATGATCAAATAATACTTACAAGAAGTACACGATATTTTATAATGTATTATCGTGCGTTTTGAGCATTTTTATTGCTTACTTGAATATAGGTATATATTAAAGCACGTTTTTAATGAAACAAATCGATATTAAATTTTTAATTTAAAAAAATTGATACGCAGAATAATTGAATCCTCCCTGTGCAGTTGGTTTTATTGTATAATTTTATGCCCGCTCCATTCATTCCCCATCGGGATTGATAAGATCCACATTGCGACGCCTGAGGCCCTGGACTGGCTCGCAGACCTAGATGTCCCCCTTTGACCCCCCACCATACGATAGAAGAAGAATTGTATAATTTGGAAAATTAACTGCTACGTTTAGTGACTTAGAAGGGGTGCCCGGGTTCATGGGGTGAGGTTTGTCTAGGTTTGGGCGGATGATCTACACTCACTGAACCTCAGATTCCTATTCAACCCTCATACCTTCCTCTTCTTGCTTTCCTTAAAAATACCATCCACATAGCATTCTCAGAGATGACATATTCCCTGAGGGAAATTATTTTCCTCAGGGCCTCCTGTGTGGAACTAATGTAAAAAAAAGTTCGGTCTCCTTCAACCATCCTCTCCCAATCCGGCCCGTTACGCAGTAGGTAGGCAAACGCATTTAATTATGATAAATATATAGGTGGATAATTTGTAACAAGGTGATAGAAACATGGATTCGTTCTTGCTAAGTGTAATTCGATTTTTCTATTTTAATTTAATTTAATTTATTTATATACTTGGACATACATTTAACAAATAATTACAATGGTTTACATAGTAGTACAAAAAAAATGTATTCAGATATTCTGCTGACATAAGTAAAAACACAGTATCCTCCAAATATTGTCAATGTTTTAGTGTGGTGGGCATGCAGTTATACAGCTTGATTGTGTAATGATCAATCCCATATATTTAAAAATTCGTTAGTTTTACTTTATGTGTTTCTATTTCCATTCGCCCTGTACGAATTTTGTGTGACACTAACAAACTAGTGGATTTTACGAGTGTCGCTCGTAAAATGATACGACTGGACCGTTTTTACGACTTCCAATCGATATTTCCTCAGACGGTTTTCTCTCGATATTAACTTTTATGATTTCCTTTATCCGACTCAAATACTCGACAAACTTATTTGATTTATACGAAAATACTCGAATTAAAGATGTGCGTATGCAAATTTTTTTGATCCTCATTAAAAATGCGTATAACTTTATGGGAGAATTTACTGATCTCATTCGAATGTCTGCTTTTATGAGTCTCCGAAAACAAATTAACAACCATTCGCCGAATCTTTCAAAGAATTTAATAAATAGTAGTTGAACAACGTTATGTATTCTCTTTCACAAAAATAATAATTTTTCAAAGAATGATAAAATTTTCGCTCAAAAATAATGGTTAAAACTTGAAATTTTCTAATTTATTGTCACTGTCAAGGCACGAAAATGATATAAATACTTTTTTTAGAGCTCCGTGGCTGAACGGTTAGATCCTCGGATTAAGATCTAGAGGTCGCGGGTTCGAAACCCAAAACACAAAATTATACGTATTTTTTTTACTTTTCTATGTTTCTTGAAAATTCTTTTGCCATGGTTGTGTTAAGTGAAAATTTCTAATCAATTTTTGAGCAATTTGGGAGACGGATAAGGGCACCACCGCCCGGGAAACATTTATTAGAAAACCAACTTCTCTGCTATAGATCGCCCTAAGTGATACGCTAAGTTTGGATAACAAGCAGGGGTGCCCAGGCACATAAGGTGATAATAATAATAATTGGATAATTTGTAGAGCGCCGTTTTTGTGAGAAATCACCTCAAGGGCGCTGTTTAACAATGTCTTAGCATCGGATTCATCTGGACGCCTACCGCGTAGTAGGCCTAATCGGGAAAGACTGGTTGAGGGAGACCCCATGATCTCTCCATCAGAACTCTCTAAACCCATTTTATTTCACCGCAGTATGAGGAATGGATTCATAAGTCCTCATTGACCAACAGATTCCTACACAACCCTCACACCTTTTTCCTTCCTTGAGCATTCGCATACCCTCTCATTTATTTTCTTAAAAGTACTAAATTTACTTAAGTGTAGATTTCATAAAAATCCAATTAATTGTAGATTTCATAAAAATCCAATGAACATTTTTACGAAATCTACACTTAAGTAAATTTAGTATGCTGTTACTTAAAATTTCGGTAAAACCTTAAAAAGGAAACCGAAAGTATATTTACTTAAATATGAACTTAAATGTTTCGTGCATCAAAGCAGAGCACAAATAATATAGTATTATTTCTTTAACATTTTCAAAATTACTTTGTGGCATCATTTTAAAGCCATATGTTATAAATCATGATATTATAACATGTGTTTAGTGGTTTACACAAAGTAATTTGTTTTATTTAATATAGTATCAATTTGTGTTACATATTTGTGTTTAAATTATCAACTTAAGTAGGCGTATGTGTAGTAAAACCAGGTAAGATTGTGTGAGGAATGTGGAGATCCGAAAAGAATGCAAGTCTGATGTAAGTATGAGATGTGTCAAAGCAAAGGCAGCAATCTCCATTTCGGCCAGATTGTTATGTTTCCATGTTCGTAAGATTAAAGTGGTCTAAAACAAATTTATATATTTTATTGTTGTTATGTTTCCTTTTGAAATGACATGGATGTTGCTGTATTTGCTTTTACGTACAATATTACATACAAATATTGTATGTAAGAAACATGCACACAATATTTGTATGTAATATTGTACGTAAAAGCAAAGACAGCAATCTCCATGTCATTTCAAAAGCAAACATAGCAATCTTGCTGAAATGGAGATTGCTGCCTTTGCTTTGACGCACCTCGTATATAGAGATAAGTAAGATTAAGAAAGGGAGGCTTAGATGATTTGGGCATATTGAGCGAATGAATGAAGAAAAGAGTGTAAAGAGAATTTATGACGCGAATGTGAATGGTAGAATAAGCCGAGGACGCCCAAGGAAGACGTGGCACGATCAAGTGAATCAGATACTTGAGTCGGGTCATGTCAAGAGTCAGAATAATAGAAGAGTATATGTGAGAAGATGTATGAATGTGAATGAGGCAAGGAGTGTGTGCCAAGACCGAGTTGTTTGGTGTTCCGTCCTCTCTGCCTACCCCTGCGGGGAAACAGCGTGATAGTTAGTTAGTTAGTTAAGTAGCTCACTATTTCCGGAACTATAAATTTTTCAATTTAAATTAAATTGTCTTCATTTATCGCAGTAATAGAAATTTATGTATATTCAAATAACTTAATAAAGACGAGTGATTGAATTTTCTACTTCATTATCTTTGCATATAAAAAGTTATCAACTATTCCTAGAATAACTTATTACACAGCACTTAAAAGTTTTCCTTTGTGTGCACGTATTTAATATTATTTAAAATCATTTTCACCAAAATTGGCCACAAATTTCCATCACTGCATGATTCTAATAACGTGAAAGTTCTCCAACGAATGCAGTGGATGTAATTAAATACCGAAACCACTATTTTCATCCACATTTCAGTACGAAAGACCTCAAAGTGTAGACGGGAAACCAACGGTACAGGGAAGTCCCGGTCTAAAGGATTGTAATACTAATGTATTATGTACTAGCTGATACCCGGAATACGTTGCATTGCAAATTAAATAAATAAATTGTTTCTCCCTTCGTGTTATTTACCATTCACCCTGCTTCCCTTCCGACTCCTCTTCCTCTTCCACTCCCGCCTCCCCTTCCCCTCCTGCGTTTCCCCTCCCCTTTCCCACTCACCCTCTTTCGCCCCCCCTCATGCATACCCCTTTTATCTTCATCGCCTTCCCCTTTCCCTTGTCCCACTTCCACGAGTCCCCCTACTTAATTCCCCAACCGACTCTTCCGCATAACCCTCTTCCCCAACCTTTTTTCCCTGCCGCCTAACTACATAAAATACACTGAGAGCTCACCAGTATATACAGAAGTATTCACGGGCATGTTCACAACAATTAAAAAAAAATTAATAGCATTCGGATGAAATTTTAATCGCAATCGTACGAATAGTATAGGAAATAATTTCATAACGCCAGAGCTCAGTATAATCCAATATCAACCATCTCGGGTATGCGCACATCATATTCCCAAAGTTTCATCCCAATCGCATGAATGGTATAGCCGCGCATAAGATACGAACAAACAAACAAACAAACATTAATTTTTATATTATCCACTGGAGCGACAGAGCAATTAAAATATTTTTTCTCGGATTGTTAAAGGAAATTTTACCGCCCACATTAAAAAAATCATACCTCCGAATTTGAATATGGAGACATACAAACTGATTACAGTTCTATGTAGCCAATGAATTCCCCCATCTATTTTGTAGATAGCGTTACTATAAACTAGTGGCCTTCTTTAAACCAAAAAAAGTTTTGTTCGATATTTGATTTGATAATAATATGGGTCGTCCAGTTGATTTCATTTTTATTTTATTGTTACTGGAAAACCAACAGATATATGGCCGGTCAGTGGTTCAGTGGGCATCGCGTTTGGGTCTCACCCAGGCGTTCCGTGTTCGATTCCTCGGCTGGCTAAGTCCTCCACCACAACACAAGCAACATCTTCCGCTTAGTGTGGTGGTAGTAGGAGATTTTCAAATGTTGTTGGGTTATTCGTAACCCGGGAATGTTTGTCTTTCTTTTTTAAAAAATAAAGAAATATAATAATAAATATGGTTTTATTATGTATTTTTTATTTATTTTTTTACTATTTATTGAGTAAGTTTATACAACATGAATATAAACTAATATAAACAAGATAATATTTCATTTTGTAACATTAAATATTTTTACAAAAAAAAAGATATCATTTCTTTTTATATACATTCATTCTTACTTAGACTTTCAGGCATTTCATCATACATCTTTATTCCTCTGTACATTAGACAGTTCTGTGATTTGGATTTCTTCGCTCTATTCTGTGTAATATCTAGTTCAAATGTTCTTTATTTCTCAAAATAATCAAAATGTGGAGCAACTATAGTTTTATAAATGAGCTCTGTAGTGATTCCATTCAGTTTACTTCATAGTCTTCTAAGAAAATTGTCTTTTTTCATACCTTCTTTAGCATGTGTGATAAAATATGTGTAAATTATTTAACTAATATAAGGTTTTCACTGAAGTATTTTAATTATTTCATGAAGATGTTAAAAAAGTAATACATTTGCCGGTATAGTTTATAGTCAGACATTTCTAAATAATAATAATAAAATATAATGGCTGCAACTGGGACTATGTGTCCCAGTTGCAGCCATTATATTTTATTCATTTTCATATTTAAAAAAAATTAGATTATTATTGTTATGTTCTTCTTCAATGATATACCACATTGATGGGAATAAACTTCAAAAGTTAAAAAGAGAGTTTTTCTTATAAAAAAAAATATATATATTATTTACACTTGTCTGTGATTTACACTTAAAATATGTTATAAAATAACACCGCGAGACAAAACGGTCCGGTAAATGAGTATGACATTTTGAAATATCCTACTAGTGTCCCAGAAAACATCAGCATTTTGTTTTATTCACTAAAAGTTTTTCTGCATTATAATTAGTGATCTTGTGGTGTTCATGAGTAATGTACCAGATGATAGAGAGTACGAGGGTAACCATCTGTTTTGAATCATGTAGATATTATAACATTATTACATTGAAACCACTGTATTTAATGTTATAATATCAATAAACCACATATAAACAAACACAAAAGTTATTTGTTTCATTTAAATTTAATTTCAACTTAAAAAGACAAGAAATGTTTGAATATCTCAGTATTCCTTAAAATTCCCAAGCACAATATTACAACATTATTAACACCTTCGAGCTTTTTGGAACATGGAATTCCCTTTCGGTTTCCTATAAAATATTTGGGGAAACCGGATTTCGGGTAATTAGAATAAAGGTTGTAGGTTAGGATCAGAGTTTCAAGTACAAATTCTTGTAAAATGTGGTCGGTGATATATTTAGCTTCCTCTAGGAAATTGTCACTTCATAATTAAGATAAGTATCCATCAATAATTAAACAATGTTTTACCATTAAGGATACCACAAGAGATAATAGTTAAAATAAACACCATCTTCTCCGGAATAAAGCCGGGTTTTCAATATTCTAAGGACAAGAATTAATACACCACTTCGATTGACTTCGAGTTAATATATAAAACAAAGTCGGGTTAGTTACACCGTTTATAACTCAAGAACGGCTGAACCAATTTTTATGATCTTTGATTTGTTAGATTTTTCTCCGTCCCGATTAACAGAATAACTATTAAAACATCGGAAAAAATTACGGGAAAAATAATTATGAAGAAAATAATTTTTTTCATATATTTTGTATGGAACGGCTTTTCAAATAATGTGCGTTGGTCGACAAAATTTGAATCAATTCGAACTGTCAATGGTGTAGTGTGCCGAACATTTCGTGCTTAGTCAACAGTTCAATTTGATTTCTTAATTAATAAAAAACTTAATTTATTTCTGCTAATAAATTAAACACAACATTTATTGATTCTGAGGCGGCACGAAGTTTGCCGGGTCAGCTAGTTTAATATAAAAACAAATGTAAGTAATAGGAACCCATCAAGTTGTTGCGTATGTTGGTAGTAAAAGCGTGTATTTATAGGTGTGTAATATGATCAATAATTATACATTTTTACGTTATACAGGATGTTAAGAGACGTACGTAAACCAGTGATTTCTGACAGTATTCAAAGTAAAAAGTTAAAATGAAATTTTTGTCGCGGTGACATATATATCCCTGAACATTCCGTAAACCTTCACTGTGTTTTTTTTTAATCTTTATTTGTTGTATTTTTATTTCTTATTAATGTAAATTTAATTTTAATTATTTTATTTTCTCATTAGATATGAAATTAAACAATTTCACTTTGTTCCACTTATTTATTTTCACCAGGACCAGTTTCTTCCTACTACGGACATTTTCAGACTGGTAGTTGAAATTCTTATGCTACGAAATTCATTCAAACTTAGGCAGGGGTACACAACATTGTCTCTATATGATGAATTTTGTTATTTTAAGGTATTATAAGTTATTTTGTTAATTTAAGGTACAAATAGGTAATTATAAAGTTTATTATCAAAATTTAGAATGATGTTACATACTAAATAGATACTTTGAATCTATATGAATTTATATAATTAATCTATATGAATTTATATAATTAAAAAGGTTTGCGATTACTGATATTTTATTTTGGTAAAGTTGGGATGTTCCCTCCTTGTTGCTTAGGGCTTAATTGATAAATATGGTAATTATAATAACATCATTTTCTCACGATTAAAATAATTATTTTCAAAATCTCACTAGGCGGTACATTAATAAATAAATAAAGCAAAATGACGGTGAAACAATAATTTGTAAAATCTTTAATAAAATAATAATTCAACATGATTGGAGATTCTAAATGACCGCCCTTGTGAAAAATCACCACAAAAGCATTGTAAAAATTGTAAAAATATCATCAATTCTTAGCCTCTAATCACGCAAAAAAATAAAATACTACACAATATTTTATAGCCTACCCCTTCCACTACTTACCAATACACCCCATACTTTCCAAACACAGTGTTTTAAAAAATAGTTAAATTACAAAAAAAATCTTCAAATGTAGTAGTTTATTTGTCCCCCTCCTACCCTTCGGATGCTGTGATCTCTATGTGGAAGTTATAATGAACAGGTGATTTGTCAACCGAGATGAGAGGCTGACTTCGTAATCGGGTGAGACGTTGAGGTGAGGTAATGTCAACTAACTACGTGACGAAATCTAATTCTGAATAATTTCTTCTCATTTGTGTGCCCTATCAGGTCCCATTGACGTAGGCGATCACTCTGGTAAATATGTCTCTATCTTGCACTATCCGAACAGCTCCTCCACACTTCTAATACTGATCTACTCTCGTACATTTCGCAGCCAAGACATTTGTCTCCTACCAGGCCCTCGGCGACCATCTATCTTGCCTTTTAATATTAATTGGAGCAAGTGATATTTATATTCATATTAGATATTAGATATTATTTGCATATTAGACTTTAAACCCATTAATGAAAGAATGTGCACCTTACGCATAAAAACGAAATTTTTCAATGTATCGCTTATCAATGTACATGCTGAAACGGAAGATAAAGATGACATAATGAAAGATACATACTATCAGAAACTCGAACAGGTCTACGACACATTACCATCTAACGACATTAAGATGGTAATTG
The DNA here is from genome assembly GCA_951813805.1 of Limnephilus auricula. Lineage (NCBI taxonomy): Eukaryota > Metazoa > Arthropoda > Insecta > Trichoptera > Limnephilidae > Limnephilus > Limnephilus auricula. The sequence continues at coordinate 20,355,256 of OX638406.1, forward strand.
GGGACTTTAATGCCAAGATAGGACAAGATCCTCTGCTCCAACACATTACAGGAATGAACAGTCTACACAAGTATGCTAATAATAATGGAACCCGTGTGATTGATTTCGCAGAATCAAGAAACCTAACTGTGGCCTCGACTCAATTTCCCAGAAAAGACATACACAAACGGACTTGGACATCGCCAGATGGTAGACACCATAACCAAATTGATCATGTCCTGATAGAAAGAAGGGGGGCAACGAGCATCACTAACGTAAGGACGTACAGGGGTGCCAACTGTGATTCTGATCACTACATGGTGGTGGCCACCTATAGGAGCCGAATCGCCAACAACAGGACACGGAAACCACCAACTATTCCGAAAATCAATACGGAAGCTCTAAAAACCGCAGAAGGCAAAGAGCAGTATCACAACGCCCTTGTAAATAGCCTACCAGGTCAGATCACTGAGCAGAACTCCTATGAATCACTCGAAAAAGACTGGCATGATATAAAAGATGCAATTGTAAGAGCAGTGGAATCAAGTGTTGGAAACATGCCCAGACAGCTCAGAAACCCTTGGTTTGATGAAGAGTGTGAAAGAAAGATAGCTGAAAAGAATACACTCAGAAAGAAGTACTTGGAAAGGTCAACAAGGAACAAAAGACAGGAGTACGAACAAGCGAGAAGGGAATCTAATAAGCTGATAAGGGGAAAGAAAAGAAAAGTCCTTAATGATATACTGCTAAAAATGGAACAGGATTTTGCTGAGAATAATACTAGAGAAGCATATAGGGGAGTAAACTTCTTCAAGAAAGGATTCAAACCGAATACAACACTATGCAAAGACATTGATGGCTCAATTATTTCCGATAAGGAACGGATTAAAACAGTGTGGAAAAACTACTTCTGTAAACTTCTCAACCCTAATAGCGACCTGAGAAGCCACCCTACCAACATCCCCACGGAATCAAATAATGAAGAACAAGCGAATCCACCAACAATGCCAGAAATAAATGCTGCACTAAAGAGACTTAAAAACAACAAATCGCCTGGGAAAGACAACCTGCCTGCAGAGCTGTTCAAATATGGAAATGATCACCTGAGAAATCTGCTACTTAATCTTATTACCAAAATATGGACACTGGAAAAAATCCCAGAGGAATGGCAAATAAGTATAATATGCCCAATTCACAAAAAAGGTGACAAATTAAAATGCGAAAATCATAGAGGCATATCACTTCTGTGCACAGCATATAAAATATACACCATAATACTGAAACAAAGAATTGAGACGTACGCAGAAAACCTACTAGGAGAGTATCAGGCAGGCTTCCGCACTGGTAGATCCACAACAGACCAACTGTTCACCGTCAGACAGATCTTGGCAAAGTGCTGGGAGTTTGATATAGATATACACCAACTATTCATAGATTTCAAGCAAGCATATGATAGCATAGATCGTGAGTGTCTATATGACATACTACTACAATACCAGATTCCGCCTAAACTGGTTAGGCTCATCAAAGCCACAATGTCAGACTCAAGATGTCAGATCAAAATCGATGGAGAATTGTCGGAAGAATTCACAGTATCGCAGGGATTAAAACAGGGAGACGGCCTGGCTCCCACTCTCTTTAACATTGTGCTCGAACATGTAATAAGAAAAACGCTAATAGACACTGGTTCCAATATTTATTTCAAGAGTAGTCAAGTTGTCGGATATGCGGATGATATTAACATTGTCGGAAGATCAATTTCAGCTATTAAGGAGGTCTTCGACCCTTTAGAAATAGCGGCGCGGGAAGTAGGACTGCGGATTAATGTTGACAAAACGAAAATGATGATACAGAGCAGAAACCCTTCACATAGAAGAAGAGGTAGTGCACAATTTAAAGACAACTACTCATACGAAGTGGTCGATCAATTCACCTACCTGGGCTCCAGTCTGACGGAGAACAATGAGGATCCAGCAGAAATCAGAAGGAGAATCACAGCAGCCAACAAAACATACTTCTCTTTGCTGCCAGTGTTTAAGTCACGTAGCGTCCACAGGAAAACGAAAGTAACCATATATAAGACCATTGTCAGAACTGTATTGGCATATGGATGTGAGGCGCTGACACTGACGGCAAAGATGGCTGAAATGCTGGATACTTTTGAAAGAAAAGTGTTAAGAAGAATATGTGGACCCGTGAAAGAGGGGGAACAGTGGCGTATCCGGCACAACAAAGAACTGTATGATATTTATCAGGCCCCCAATATCTCAGCCCATATGAGACTCCTCAGGTTGAGATGGGCTGGACATGTACAGAGAATGCCGGACACACGCGTCCCAAAAAGAATTATGGCTGGACACCCAGGTGGAAAGAGAAAAGTGGGAAGACCCAGACTGAGGTGGGAAGACGAAGTAAGAGGGGATGCAGCACAGCTTCTCCAGATAACTAACTGGAAGTCAGCCGCTGAGGACAGGAGGAGTTGGAGGTGAATGTTGCGGGAGGCCAAAGCTCGATATGGGCTGTAGCGCCATCGAAGAAGAAGAAGATATTTATATTCACAAAAACTGAAAATCATTGTGATTCAATGACTTTTAATAATATGTGATAATTTCTCTTTAGTTCTGCACAAAAGTGTTTAGTTTTGACTATCCATACAAACATAGATGTATTTAAAGAAAAAATATCATTAAAGAAGAAAATAACAATAATAATCTAAATTAAAATATGAAAATAAACAAGACACAGAAAAATTAAAATAAACGTAATGGTTGCAACCGGGACTCAAGCCCAGATCTCACGTCTTACCGGGACGGCGCTCATCCAATTCATCAATTGCGTCCGAATATAAAACCGCCATAATTGTCAAAGTCATTTTTCATATTTCAGAATCAACAACAACATTGGAAACAAGTGTTCGAAGAACGCATTTGTTACCTAGATAGTGCCTCGGATAAATATATCCGATTTTATTACAGTCTATCCCTATCTTTTTCTGATTTTTCTGTTTCGGATTTTTGATTGACTTTCGCCAGTATTATCTTCATAAAAAGTAAAATATTATAATTTGAGGTTTAAAATTAAGTTAAAAAATTTGAAATAAAAATATTTGATCCTAGACTTGCAGAAAAAGTCAATAGGTGTCGCATATTAATAAAAAGTCATAAAATTTATCCTGACACTATCTAAATGGCATTTAGTTCGAGTTGAATCTTGCAATCATACATAATAGCGCGTAGGCCCGGATTGCCAGAGGTCCTGGGTTCGAGTCCCAGATATATCCGTATCTTTTTCTGATTTTTCTGTTTCGGATTTTCGATTGACTTTCGGTAGTATTATCTTTATTAAGCAAATTATTTTAATTTGAGGTTTAACTCATTAAGTAAAAAAGTTAAAAATAAAAACTAAAGAATAGTTTTTCTTGGTGGTGATTGCTCAACGGTTCTCCAAGCTCATACAAAGACAGAAGCAATTAACGTTGTAAAACGTTAGAAAATGTCTTGCTCTCATATTACCATTCTCTTCACTTTCATGACACATACACAACACACCGCGAGCATTAAATTCACCTGATCATGCCTTGCCTTTCTCAATTAACTGAACTTGTAGACTATTACGTCATGGTATATTATGATACACGAGTGCACATTTGTGCTGTGGGTAGGAGGTACGAGTAACTGACGCCTGAACCAAAGGTACATTTAGAGAACGAGACAATACTAATAACAGGCCCAGGTTGTACAACTTAAATTCTATGAATAATGCAAGCAAGCCTGTGTACTAAATGTCGCTGTATTCAACTGATGATACAAACATCGTAAACATATTACCATATGAAATGGGATGCATTTCGTCTATTTCACGTGTACGTCTCGTACAGCTTTCATGTAGTACGTTTCGTATGCGATACAAATTTCAGGGGTATACTTAGTACTTAACAAAGTATTTATTTTAGTATTAATAAAAAATTTAAAACCGTACTCTCTCGTATCAGATTTAAGTGTGCATTTTTGAGACGGAAACCAAAAAATGAAATTCAATTCTGAGATGGATGTCTTATCGGTACCGCCGCACCGGGAATTTATTGGAGTACCAACATCTCTCATATGGTTATTTTTATTTTTAACTTTTTAACTTAAAGAGTTAAACCTCAAGGTGACCTTTCTCACCTTTTGAGGTTTAACTCTTTAAGTTAAAAAGTTAAAAATAAAAATAAAAATATTTCATCCTAGACTTGCAGATAAAGTCAATAGATGTCGCATATTAATAAAAAAGTGATAAAATTTATCCTGACACTATCTAGAGGGCATTTAGTTCGAGTTGAATCTTGCAATCACACATAAAGGTAGCAGCCAATAAAAATATGCGATAAGAAAAATGAAAATAATGTTGGTGGTTCTCAGTCGAAGTATGATACAGTTAAAAATGACCGAATCGGATAGGGATACGTTGGCGCAGTTGGTTAGCGCGTCGGCCCGGATTGCCGGAGGACCTGGGTTCGAGTCCCAGATGTATCCGTATCTTTTTCTGATTTTTCTGTTTCAGATTTTCGATTGACTTTCGCTAATATTATCTTCATTAATTAAAATATTATCTCTCATATGGCTTGCTTCGTTTTGTTACTTATCAGAGTTGCCCGAATTCATGGGGTGAAATTTGCTCGAAACTTGGCGGTCGATGCATCTTGCTTACAGGACTCTCTCGGAACATTGTCTTGCACCTCAGTATGAGTGATGAATTTATACGACCGACACTCCTTTACATACCAACCCTTAGATTCCTACCTACACTTATACTTCAAATATTTAATCTTCTACGCAAAATATTTATGTGTAACCGTTTTATGGAGACCGTGAAAAAATAAATATTGAAATAAAATGATCGAATTAAAAATTGGCACACCCCTAGAAACAGGAATACTAGGCAAGTTATATCAGAGATGAACAACCTTTTTAAAAGGAGGGCCAATTTATCCATTTAATTTTTTTTTTCCGAAACCTTTAAAATGCAATTAACATAAAAATCATCAGAAAAACTCTGCGTTGCGAAGGTCCAATTTCCTGCAATTAAGATAGTACCACCAAATTTAGTCATTTTAGAAATATACAAGAAAAGTCTTAGTATTTAGAATGGCTGATTCAAAAGTTTGAAGAAAGACTTATGGTTTTGGCTATAGCCTTTTATGCAAAAGATAACTGAAACCGTTGAATATTCTTTACACCAACTATAAAAAAAAATAACTAATCAAGTGGTGTTTCATATTATGTGAACTCGGGGTGTGTAAATACCCTAAATTATAGACTGATAAATTTGCTTTTCGTAAACCAAAATATAAAAAATGGTAATCGGCAATGATCTAAATGTACTTTAAAGATACCAACCATATAGAGTGACGTCTGCTGCATAGGCGGCATTTAGATATTCACAGAATCGTTCAGAATCACCATGTACAATGTAATAATATTTTGACTAACACAAGTCAGGTTATCAAGTTGCACCGACCACAGTAAAATTCACAATTCACAATGATCTGGCAAGTTGCGTTCTCTCATGTCACAATAAGACGCTCCGCTGACGAGGCAACTGAAAACCAGCTAAAACCGGCTGTTTTCTCTGTCTTGATTGGTCAAAAAGCTTGTTTAACCATAGACGAAGAACAATCAGCTGACAGCTGGCAACTAGCAACGGCCGGCCAGGGCAATCAGCGGTGCAAGTCGCCAGTCACCGCTTGCGTTACCATTGACAACGGGTGTTTGAGTGATTGTGTAATTGTGTAGTGTGCGGGCCATCACATTGTCATACAAAGACAGTTGGCAGTTGAGAGTTTTCAGTTGCCTCAGTGGGCGGAGGCGCTAACATTTCAATAATTTAAATTTTATATCCAAAAGGACACTTCAACGCCATCTGTGGTATATTTTCAGTCAACGGGTACAATATATTTTTAAATCCCTGAAAGTACCCAGAAACCTAAATGCCTAACCATGTGGGCATCATGTAAAATCACGAAAATGCGAAATAGGTTTGTGGATTTCATTTGGCCGCAGGTTGCTCCTCACTGAGTATTCTAATGATATCATTCGGTACATAATGTGAAAATACATCCCGCATTGAGTATTAGTGTATAGCCGCTCAGAAGGGATTAGGGTGGGTAATCCTCTTCCTCCTCCCTTCCCGTTCGATTCCTTGCTACCCTTAGCACAGCTCCACACCGCTGGGTGCTTCAGCGATTCAGCAATTTGCGTGTCTTGTAACATGAGACGCCTGTGGGCCGCTCAAAGGGAGAAAGGAATGCGGTTAGTGAAAGCATGACGTGTTACGTTATGTAGCTAGCTGTAAAACTGACAGTATAGTTTAGCAAAGGATTCATATGTTTAGCGGGTGTATAGTGTATAGTAATCGTTTACGATCTTTTCCATTTTTTAAAACGAAGGGTATATTTTTTAACGTTCATTTGCAAAATTTTGAAAGTCGAGTCGAGTACATCGTAATCCCTATGATTTTTCAATTGTTCAAAAGGTAGGAATGTTTTGAAAAAGCAATTAAATAATTTACATCCAACAACTTCGGTTTGTCATTTCAGGCCGAGCCACTGCCTTTTTTTTTAAATTAACGTAGAATTAATTTTTGGATTCTTAATATTTTTTACGCAAATTAATAGTAACATTAATATTGTCTTGTTGTCCATGAATCCATTCCACAAAATTACAAAAATACACAACTTTCAAATAACTTTTAAATTAACTTCGAAGTTTGACGAATTGTTCTAATTTTGCGAAACAACCCGTACTTAGTGTATTTATCAGGACATTCATTCACTGTTGAAATCTAGATCATAATAACGAATTCTTTCAAGTTTTCATCAACCAACAAATCTCTCCCTACAAACCCTTCCTTAACCTACCTCACGATGGAGCCCAATTGGGTTTTTATACACTTCCTCTAGCTTTTCAGAGTACAAACAGGGGAACGCTTGAGTAAGCCGTCACGTTTAGAGAAAAAAATGATTAACAGAAGATTTAGAAAACAAATTGAAGCAAAAGGAAAGATTTCAGTCCTCGAAATGTTCTCTCCATAGTCTATGTGATAAATCTCAGGACAGATTAAGAATCTTGACAGGATGAAAATGCATCCGGAAAGATATTTTTTCTGGTGAAAGAAATCCAGTAATGTACCGTTACAATAGGTGCCAAGCAGATGTATCACTGAGAACCCAGTAGGCGGGTTTGACCAACATTTTTATCAACAAAAAAAATCTCACGTGGATCTTAAGAGGCTAGACTTTGAACGACACGCGGAACACCCGCGTCTATCATTCTGTCCCGCTCACAATAAGCTCACGCACACTTACAATACATGCGAATGCGAAATGTGCGAATGAGACAACGCTCAAATTTACCTACAGAAATCGCTCGAAAAGGGGTTTATGGAGAATACACTTTTCCACACCGAAACTTTCACGAAATTGATATTTTAAAAAATATATATTTTTTAGAAAGAAGAAGCTATGTCGGTAGCTTTTTATAATTTTATAACTATTTATAAGAGTTGAGTTAGCAGCACTTTTTCCTTAAATAATATTTTTTGATAAATCGTACATGTTTGACAGTGAATATTTACGTTAATACGAAACGCATCGAAAATTCGAAAACATACCGACATAGTTTTCACCCTCTAGAAGGCTGTATAAAAAAAATATATTCATTTTGTGCAATTTTCGATGTAGAAAAGTGTTTTTTCCCGGGCGTCCTTTTTGTATGGGCCGAAAAGCGAAGACTATCGTCTTAACGGACGCCAAAGTTCCAAATTTCCCGGATTGTCCCGGTTTAAAACATGACGTATCGATCGCAAACTTGTACTGGTTTTCAATTGATGCATCATATATTGCTGCTAAGGAAACACTATAAAGGGTATTATAATAATTAACAATTTGACGTTCTCCGTTGTTAAGAAGATAAGTTACTTGGATACGAATCTGGAGGTCACGGGTTCAAATTCTTGCATGCGCAAGTAAATTTTACTCGGTTAATTATTTAGCACGTTCCAGAGGGATTCGATTCTTTTAATATTGCCCTAACAAAAGACCACTATTCAGAATCGAAATATTTGTTATCTAAATAAAAATAAATAGAATTATGGTTAACTAAACATGGAGATGAGGAAACCCTTATTATTTTAATGTGACACCAACACTAACTACAGTCAACAAACGTAAAGATTGTTTTATTTTATAAATTATTTATTTTGTAGAAATCAAGAAACATGAAGAAGTGGAAATCATCATACATTTCGTGTATAACCTTAATATCTACAACTCGACTCAAAACAGGAATCCCTAGTTAGGAAGACTGAATAAATTACATTACTTTGAATTTAATTTTAATACTTTTTAATATAATTAAAAATATAAATAAAATGGTTTTAGATATTTCAGTTACCTTTTGAGGTGTTATGCCATATTGCGCTACCTCCTTATTTAGCCAACATTCGGGATAACGTTACAGTGTTCATCATCAGGGCAGATATCACACATCTACTTTTGGCCGTGAAAATCTTAAATCGGTTTTAGATATGTTTGGTGCCCAGATTTGAATAGTCAGTTACTTCCTCCACTTTTCCCTTCCCTTTCTCCTTTCCCTCTCCTTTTTCTTCAGCGTCACAGCGTATCCTAATTTTGTGGATGCCATTGACGCACTTGCACCTAATGGAAAAATTGTTATTTTTAATTAAGACTTTTAGGTCCGGGTTTAGTTTTCCCCATTGGAAATCTTTCACACACTTTTCCATAAAAATGATCATTTCGTAATTCCACGCTACACAAGTGTATTATATAAGTATAATTAATGCAAAACAATACAAGAACAACGCGTTAACCAACCAGACTATAAAATGGGAAAATGATTCATAGACTCCAGATATTCTTATATCAGAGGGTTCGGCTCGGTGGAATTCCTAATTTGACCGATAAATCCTACTGATCCCTCAATATAAATATTTTAAAAATCTTTCGTAATCCTACATGTATTTAAAATAACTGATTTTTGCATTTTTAAATACAAATTCTTTGACAAATCTAAAATGCCTAAATTTTTAATGAGAGAGCTAGGTATAATGCCAGTAGCCGAAAAAACGAATGGTAATATTTTTATAGTCTGAGAATGTCAAATTCTTTTAATTTCATTTCCTAAATCTGTTTTTTTTTTAATTTTTCAGAAACAGATTTTTCAATATTACAGGAATTTGGAATAGCTACATCACTGATATAAGTTTTTTTTTTTAAATTGTGTCATGTAAAACTATGTCATTTGATTATAATTATGTAATATATTTTTTTTAAATACCCTTCTGCTCCCCTTGTGAATGGTAGTGTCCCGGAATGGCAGTAGAAAAAATGGACATACATTTTATATTACAAACGGCAATCCTTGAGGAATTATTAAGTTACTTAAGCGATGCTGCAAACATGTTTTGAGAGGGATGTAGGAAATAAAAACAATTTAATTTTCAATTTTTTTTTTGTAGTGATTTTTTTTTTGACATTAGGTCCACACAGGAGGCCCTGAGGAAGATAATTTCCCTCAGGGCCTATTTCATCTTTGGGGATGCTGTGTGGAGGGTATTTTTAAGGAAAGGAAGGAAAGGAAGGTGTTGGTTGGGTAGGAATCTCGGGTTCAGTGTGTCTAGATCATCTGCCCCCAAGACCTAGATAAACCTTACCCCATGAACCCGGGCACCCCTGCTAAGTCACCAAACATAGCGAACCACTTGGGATGACCAATGGCAGAGGTGTTGGTTTTCCAATAAATGGTTCCCGGGGTGGCGGTACCCATTCCCGCCTTCCAAATTGAATTCCTCACAAGAGTCCCGACTGCTCCCGCCTGGAGCCAGTGAGACTGTAGCATCCCCAATTGGGGTATGTTACGAGGCTGAAGGTAAATGAGGAAGGGAAGGAGACGAGGAAGAGGAAGGTAGATTCAGATATTCAGATCTAGTCACTTAACACGGCTAAAGCCATTTCAAGCAACGTTTCAATTATGAATGGTGTTCTCACACCAGGGCGATACAAATAGTATCTTTCACCCTGGAACGTGCCGCATACTATATATTATTTTAAATAATTAATTGTGAAATAAAATTTATTTATATAAATAAAATTTATTTACGCACGCCGGGTTCGAACCCACGGCCTTCGGAATGGGAGTCTAACGCCCTATCGCTGGACTACGCCAGCCATCAATGTTCATCTTATAACATCGGTTTTATTAATTGGATCAAAAATAATTATTCCATTCCACATCCGGTATTCTTTCTTCACCCCAAACGGAAGCTGTATAGTAATTTATCTGCATTACTCCAGCTCTCCTCTTCTGAACTTATCTCCAACATTTGGTTAAATATCCGCTTATGACCCGCAGTAAATAACGTGCACAAGACATTTCGTTTGCTGCACTAAATTGCATCATGAAACTATTTCATGCACGTGTACGTTGCACCTACGGTGTGTGCACTTGTGTTTACCCGCTGAATTCAGCGTCTAGAGCGTGATTAATTTATCATTATTTGCTACCTACATATCTGGGGAAGGCTAATTTAATGTATGACTGGCATTATACTAGACGAAGTAAAGCAATAATGGTATTTCTATTAAATGTGGTGTAAATATAAAATTGGTAAACAAATGTGTGCGAAACTCTTACTAATAAATTAAAATTAATTAAACTGATATTATTTAAAGGCCATAAAAAGTATTATTGGAAGAGGGTAGTTTATTTGTAATTTAAATCGATTGTTAGAATTTCCAAGTTATTTTAAATGTGCTATATAATTCTTCTTTTTAGAAATGTCGTAAGAAACACCATTTTTATTTATTGTTTTTGTTTTTAATTCGTAGAACTCCATTTATTTTTTTTTAATTTAGTTTAAATAAAAAAATAAAAAAACCCAATTTTTATGATTTCCACAGAATAACAAAAAAAACTATATACGGAATTCATTTTTTGCACAATATAAACGTTGATTTGGTTGGTTTTATATTTACCTACGGGAGGCATTTCAGTAATTTCATAGTAGTCTTTTTTTTGTTATTTATTCTTGGGGTGTTATGCCGTGTTATGCCGTGTTACGCTACATCTTTCTTTAGCCAACGTTTCGGACAACGTTACAGTGTCCATCATCAGGGCAGAAGTTTTCATGGAAGTCAATTAAAAAAAAAATTGCCAGAAATTACTTTTTCAAAACGGGAACCTTACGTGTTTTTTAGTCTGCCAAAACGCGACGTTGCCAGCTCTTTCGCGACCAGTTAATGACATTTTTTTTATTATTAAAAATTCGATACACCAATTGCACAGTAATTTTTAAATCTGTAACTAGAACACCATTTAGGGTTTTTTTATTAGCAAAGGCTGTAAGTATTTAAGGCATTTGCATTTTGTTTGAATAAAGTAGTAATTAGATCATTTACGCTTAAGTGTGCCATACCATATATCTACGACAGTATTACTATTGAGAAAATTCAAAGGAATAAAGCTAAGAAGTTAATGATTTTTCTGAATGAAGTGCGATTTATTGTGGCTAACGCAAAGTATTAAATGAGAGAACTTACTAAAAAAAGATTACTGGGGCTTGTAGTTTGTACTCAAATGTATGGCCTGTTTCTACTTTTGAACAAATTCTAAAACGAAACTAACTAACCATCACGCCGTTTCCCCGCAGGGGTAGGCAGAGAGGACGGACCGCCAAACACCTCGGTCTTGGCACACACTCTTTGCCTCATTCACGTTCATACATCGTCTCATACATTCTCTTCTATTTTTCTGACTCTTGACATGGCCCGACTCAAGTATCTGATTCACTTGATCGTGCCATGTCTTTCTCGGACGTCCCCTACTTCTTATACCATTCACACTTGCATCGTATATTCTCCTTACGCTCCTTTCTTTGTGCATTCGCTCTACATGCCCAAACCATCTGAGGGTTCCTTTCTTAATTTTACTCATTACGCTTACATCAGCCTTGCATTCCTTTCGAATCTCCACATTTCTCACACGATCATACATGGTTTTACCACACATACGCCTCAGGGATCTCATTTCAACAGCATTCAGTCTACTTTCATCCTTCCTCTGCCAGTTCCATGCCTCACTGCCATACATCAGGGTAGGTACAAGCCCTGCATTGTGGACTGCTAACTTCGCTTCTTTGGACAGCTTTTTGTTAGCGCCAACGGCATTCAGTCCTCCATTAATGGAGTTACCTGCATTTACCCTCCTTTCAATATCTCTATCAGCCTTCCCATCTCTCGTAAACATACTACCCAAATACACAAACTCATCCACCTGCTCCAAGTATTCATCATTCACAACAATATTGCACACGTTTTTGGACTAATTCTAAACAAAATGAAAGGCATAACTACCACGTTGTCATGCTTGTTAGCTGATCGATTTCATGGAATTAAATAATTACAGCCAAACAAATGCAGCCTAATAAAAAAAATCCAAAATTTTCAACGTTTTAATAGAAAGTGTTTTTGGTATTTTTTTTTCATGTTTGAAGCTTAAAATACTAAACTTTTCTTCTTTAAATTAAACTATAAAAATAATTTTTTTTTAAATAAAATGGTAAAAATCGTTATTTTGCAGTAGAAAATGAATAAATAAAAATATCTAGTTAGGCATAAGGCTTTTATAACACGTTACGGAAACTGATACATTAAAAAACCTATTATCATGATAATTTGTGAATTTTCCATGAAAAATAATAAGTGTCGAACAATATTACCAAGAGCCGTTGAAGCCCCAATAATATCATAGGTACTGACTTGTAAAATTACGTATCGATCCCGCTGCTCACTGGACTCGAAAATTAATACCTACTTCTAGCGATTCGATTTCTGAGATCGTTGAGTTTCTGAATGGAGAAATTATTAAGAGAAGAGAAAAACTCGAGATAACGGACCCGACTAGTTTTCTCCTGAAATAGAAATGAAAGCCACCTTGATATCGAAGCCTTCGAGAGGCTCTTGACCTCATTTTAAATTGGAGGTTTAGATGGCTGCTTCTTAAGGGGTGGTATTGTAAGTGGAGGAAAGATATCAGAACTGTAGATACTCTCAGTATTAGCCAGGTGAGACCATCATTCAGAACCCAATATATGTTTTTAATAATTTTAGCTGTGTTTGGTGCCAATATTCCTCTTTCACTTATCATTCCCTTCCACACTAGTGTCTTATTCCTAGTGGATATGAATTTAGTTTCAATGATTCCAAATAGGAGCATTTGGTACTATTTTGGGGTATTCACATTTAAAGCTCATTCACACAGGGCGGTTAAACTGTTGTTGGTGGCATAAACATCATTTTTTTTTTTAAATATCCAACGTCGCCACCAGCGCGTCCAGCGGGCGCACAGCAAATTCATCGGGTAGGTTTGAACCTTACACTAAGGATTTTTAATAGGTTCGTCTTTTTGTATGGGAAAAAAGTTAGAATTTCGAAAAAAATTGTTAATCTTTTTTATTCCTGCCATTGTGCAGAATCACCTCCCGAAGTTATTACACTTTACTCCCGGACACCCTGTATATATAACATAAAAAAATGTTTTTTTTCAATTTCAGAGGAATCTATCGCGAGTTTTTCTTTATTAAGGGTCTCCGGAAATCAGATCCCACCAGCTGAATTTTTACAAATTTTTGGATGAAAATTTAAAAAAATGTTGTTTATTGCACTTTTATATCAATGATTTTTTTTTTAAATACAACATATTTATTAAATAAAAAAATTGAGAAAATATGACTTTACCTAACCTTCGAAACCCATGTAGCCCCTTTATAAAAGTAAGGGAGATGCCAACAAATAATTATTTTTTTTCTTTTGGAGGAATATTTATAAGGCGTACAATATTTCCCATTAAAGAAGAATATAACACTCATAATCTAAATGAAAATATAAAAAAAACAAGCCACAGAAAAAAAAATGACGGTCTCAAATGGGACTCGAACCCAGAACCTTTCGTCTTACCAGGACAATCGCCTTACTAGGCTAATGCCAACTCTTATTCTCATCTTTAAATCTCATATTTCAAATATCAGAATTAACAATATAATCTTCGACAATCTTTTTATTCTATTTGATTTTGTCTTTTTTGGTGTTTTTTTCCATATTATTTGGCAGTTAACGTTTTTATTGGAAATAATTGTTCTATAAACTGGTTTGTTACCTAGATAGTGTCTCGGTAATGTGATAAATATGACGTTTGAAATGGGTAGCTGCCAAAAATACAAAGAAAAAAATGACTTTTAAATAAGAAGTGGCAGTTGCCTAATACAGTTCTGGGTTCGAGTCCTTGTTGCGACTGTGTTCTTTTATTTCTTTGATATTTACATTACCTTTAATTTACGTGTCTATTACATACAATACAAACAATTCTTCCTATAATATAAAAGTTAGACCAAAACTGAATCAGATACTTGAGTCGGGCCATGTCAAGAGTCAGAAAAATAAAAGAGTATGAATGAGACGATGTATGAATGTGAATGAGGCAAAGAATGTGTTAGTTAGTTAGACCAAAAGTGTACATTATGGTTATTATAAGAGGACAAAGGTATTACCAGAGAATACCGGAAATTAGTCATTTACTAATCAAATTCTATATGTATTGATTCTTTTTTTACAAAAAAACGTAAATTGATTTTGAAAGATTGTTATTTTATCTGGTACACACAGTTTTAAAATTTTGTAAAACTAAGTGCATTTTTAATAAGCTAAGGTTATACGTCGGTCGTTAGCAGATTTGTTCAATTTTCAAATGATAGATTCTTTTAAGCAACACAAATTTCAAATCATTTAATCATACAACAAAATAATTTAATACATAATACAATATTGCATACAAAGAATAATTTAATACATAATCTAATCAACACATTTTTTTTTAAATTTTAGTTACATTAAAATCATAAAAAAATAAATCCGAGAACGTGTTTTGTGACAAAAATACCTCAGTTTTTAAGGTCTTCCAAACTAATATATTTAGTTTTTTTTTTAGAGACTTAATTTGTTTAGACATTATTGAAAAATCATAAATACATATGACCAAAAAATAAAGTATATGATATTTAATAATTTATTATCGTGCGTTTTGAGCTTTTTTATTGCTTACTTGAATGTAGGTATATATATATATTAAAGCAAGTTTTTAATAAAATAAATCGAGTAATAAAAATTATTTTAAAAAATTTGATACGGGGAATAATCGATCTTTCTCATTAAAATCTCCCTGTACAGTTGCAAGCATTTTTAAACTTTTATTCTCAGCTGCTGGTCAATCGCTCTTAACGTAACGTAGCACCATAGGTATACATGTGTCATATTTTCAGTAAAATGACACAAGTTTTCAGTAGTTCCGCTTCGTCTGGTGCCGACGACTGTATGCACAGATACCGGTTCGCAAATTGCTTTGCTAAACTGTTGGAGCGTTCAAAAGATATTGTAGGAAACTTCCTTAGCGCAATGTAGGTACTAATAATGATGGCAGTTCAAAGGCTGTAATGAACGTTTAATCATTTTGCGACTACTAACTTTAATGGTGCTTTTATTCAGTTGGGTGAATTGTATTGTTCAAAAGGTGTTAAATGTCTGTGATTAAAGAAATAACTTTTGTAGATCATTTAATCGGCGTATTAAATAATAATAAATGTTCACGGGTTTCGTACAACCTTTAACAATTTGACATTTTATTAATTATTTAACTATATAACAGACAGAGGTTTAACGTAAAAAATCAATTAAATAACAAGAAATAAATTAGTCATATATAAATTAGTCTATAACCACTCGAACGCTTTTTGCCACAATATGGCACAATTTTCAAAACCACAGATTGCTTTGTTGCCAAAATATGGCATATATTCTCTAGATTCTTTAATATATTTTAAAGTTAACGTTTTTATAATATTTTTTTTTAAATCGTACAAAAATGAAATAATAGACAAACGATAGGCGAATTCATTGGCTGTATAGAACTATAATCAGTTTGAATGTATCCATATTCAAATTCGGAGGTATGATAAATTCCTGTATGATATAGCGGATTTTATTTCTCATTCGTAGTTTTAACATGGTTTTTGGTCGTGATGAGAGAAGTTTTAAAACTTAAATTACAGTTCTTCTTGTTCCTCGCAAAAATTATAACAAGATGTCATACTCGGATATGGCAGGTATAGAAATTAAAGGATTCAAATAAAACCGTTCAATAAAGGTGCATAACGGTGTAGCGGATGTTTTGATATTAGCGACACATTCGCACACAAGGTTGGGAGAAATTTAACCAGTCGAACGATTTTTGGCATATTTTGGCTCTTTTGCAAAACATCTTGAGCGAAGGAAGCTGATTTCCTATTTTATCAATAAGAGTCTCAAATCGACTTACTAAAGACGCTTCTCGAAGCATCTAAATTTAGATAAATATTGTTTGTTTTTAACTTAACAAATATTTTTTCTTATCGCGGGCTTATTAAATTGGAAAAAATGTTTATTTTATTCGAGGCTTATTACATATCAAAAAAAATATTTTTTCTAAAAAATGTATTCTCTGAAATTCTACAAGACACGAGGCAGAATTCTTATCCTGCCTCGTGTCTTTTACATTGTGAAATTGACTTACTGAGAAAAACGATTTTATGAAATAATAATAGAAATTATTCTTATGGATAATTGCAGACAGTGAATTTATCTTTGGTGGGTATTCTAAATTTGGGGTTTCTAAAAGGGTGTAGACCCAGACTGAGGTGGGAAGACGAGGTAAAAGGGGATGCGGCACAGCTTCTCCAGGTAACAAACTGGAAGTCAACTGCTGAGGACAGGAGGTGTTGGAGGCGAATTTTGCGGAAGGCCAAAGCTCGATATGGGCTGTAGCGCCATCCAAGAAGAATTTATCTTTGTGAAACTAATGAAGTAGCAGTTTTTTTTGTGGCTGTATTAAATATTCTAATTAAGTGCTTTAAATCTTTGACAGTTTCCAAACCCAAATTCTATAAATAAAATTCTTATTAATCATTCACATTGTTGTTAACGATAAAAAATGTTGTGATTATAAAGTAGGCCGTACAAAACATTCAGAAATAAAAAAATATGCAATTTTCACTGGATTAAGTATCTCTCACCATAATATCAAAAGGCTAACGCGCTGTATTTGCACGTTTATAATATTAACGATTTTTTTATATTAATTTTGTAATAACCAAAAATATGGTGTAGTCAGTAAAATAAATGTGAATTACTTGATTCCATGCTCGATATCAGAAATACGATTTTTTAAATGTTGTCGGGAAATTTCCTAACCGAACGCCCAGAAATTTTATTATTAAAGCCTTTCTTATAATCGGTGAGCAGTGTGGACATTACCCTAGTATCATAATTTCAAACGGAAAACTAGCTTGTTATATGATGGAGGGGCTAGCAGAGAAAATCAAACGTCAGAATCCGACGCTTTGGATCATTCGATAACCCATTTAACCGGTCCTACGGATACAGTAATCGTAGATTACTACCGCTTTCCTTTTTCTCATCTTCTTCCCCTCCCAAATCAAGTCTCACGCCATTTTTCACAACCGGTATGCTATAATTCAAGCGCCCCTACATGTGAAACTTTTCTGCGTAATCACATTCGTTATTTTTTAACTTGAAAACCAAAATGTTATAGTTTCTGAAAAATCATCAATTTTCCACTAAAAGTCAATCAATCGTGTTTGATCTTTAAAATGCTTTAAAAAGCAAATACCAAAAGCGTGATTCAGTTTACCTGTTCGGAAAAGCACGACGAACCGGTGTGGATTTATGGCCTGCCGGAGCGAGGAATGCGATAATAAATAACGCGCATATGCGAACAGCCATTTGTCTATCAATCCGGAACGTCCGCCGCCCGCTTGGCGACGGACGCCAGAGGTTATTAGACGCATCCAGAGTAGATACGTGCCACGGTGGATGGATGCAGCCAGATTATATGTTGTACTAGGCACTAGAACGTAGGATGACGTCACTGGGACAAATTCTCAGTTTCAACTCGGTGAGTGATCTTCAATCGCATATTAAAAATCTGCGATGCTTGTAATGATGTTAGTTCTAAAATAAAATTATGTCATCACATTATCAATACTTGTAATAATTACATAGCAAACAGAACATGTTCAAAAATAAACTATTTTTATAAATAAGTTATAGTTTTATTATGTAGTGTTTATAAAATTTATTTCCATTGCGCCAATTTTTTTCCGATGAATTTGTTACTAAATCTTTTGATTCAGGTGACACCGTATTTGTCCCGGCTCACATAGGTCTCATATAAATAGTTTTAACTCCCTTTCTGTCATGGTGAGAAATATGATTGAAACGGTGTTAGAAAGTAAAATCTCTATGCTTTACATTCAAATCCTAAAATTAACAATAGAAAAAATTTTATGTGCACCTCTATAGAACCAATTTTTCAGATCGTAACTTGAAAACAAAAATTTGAAATTACTAGAAATTTTTTAATTAATCATTTTTACGCTGACTGATAAAAAAGTAAGGTGTTTGTAATATATTTGTCTGTGTGTGTGTCATTTTAGTTAGAAAGAACGTAACGTGAGTCATATTAAAAAGTGGTTTAAATTTTAGTGCATACTTAATCTTCCATATATATAAAAATCAACTGCTGTTCGTTTGTCTCGATAAAACTCGAGAACGGCTGAGCCGATTTAGCTGATTTTGGTTTAGAAACGTTTGCCGTAGTCCAGGAAAGGTTTATATAGTGAGAAAATAAGGAAAAATTGCGAGGAAGATATTAAAAACGAAAATTAAATTTTCCCATATAAACTGTTTTATGTACTTTCCTGTCAAAAATTTGACGTTCTCGGTACTCGGGACGGGGGAAGGGGGTCTCTAGAGTGAGGAGAGGGAAGGTGGAGGAGGAGGAGTGGGAACGCGAGAGAGGAAGGGGACGCGGGATAGGAAGGGGAGGAGGAGGTGAACGGTACGAATGGGAGAAACGCATGCCGGGTACCAGCTAGTACATAATAAAATGTTTATATCAAATACGCAATGAAGAGTTATTATTTGTATTTCATCACACTTCAAAAAGTTATGGATATGTTTATGGACGTTTTTATGTTTATGGATATGTTTGACGACCGTCCGTGGTCGAGTGGTAAGACACTTGACTCATTCGGAAGGTCGCGGGTTCGAACCCGGCGTGCGCAAATAAATTTTATTTGATTAATTTGTGTTATTTCACAATTAATTAGTAAAAATAATATATGTTATATTTGCGGCACGTTCCAGAGTGGAAGATACTCTCAGTATCGCCCTGGTGTAAGATCACCATTCAGAATTGAAACGTTGCTTAATAAAGGCTTTAGCCGTGTTTGGTGGCTAGATCTGAATATCCAGGTACTTTCCCACCTTCCTCTTCCCCATCTCCTTCCCTTCCCACCTCACCTACAGCCTCACAACATACTCCAATTGGGGATGCCATAGTCTCACTGGCTCCAGAAGGGAGCAGTTGGGACTCTTGTGAGGTTTCTCTATAAAAAAAAAATATATATATATATTTACAGTAATATTCCATTTATTTGGACTTCATTTCAAAGCGGAAATATTTTATCTTCTAACAAAAAACTCCTGATTTTTAAAGGGTTTAAATTATTGTGCACAATAATTCGTAGGTATTATGAAATCTCCCAGCATATTAAATCAGCCATGAAATAATAAAATAACCTATGATTAACCGCCCGAAATTTCACTAAAAGACTTGTACAATTTTCCGTATCTCCGAATTCAGCAATTTAAAATGGCTGCCGGAAATGGCCGCATTGTATTTCAAACGCCGAATTTATTTGGTTTTAATGCAACTTCCGGCTCCGGTGAGTTTCCTGTTTGTGAACCGCTCGAGGAACCAAACCTGCGGTGAGCAGAGAAGAGAGGGTGTATTTGCCCCTACCTCTAGCCTCTACCCCAGGGGGTGGTGCATTGAAGGATTACCTCAAGGGAGAAATGAAAAATGAAATGAAAATATATTCATTTGCGTTTTTCTAAAAATGTTAATGCACAAGATTCCAAATATCTTCCATCTCTCTGGACTCAGTGAGACTATCAATGACTAACAGAAATCATCTTTAATTAGTGTGTGATGTGAGGCTTAAGGAGATGAGGCAGAAAAAGGTTGGTAAGTACCTTACCATTTAAACCACAAAACAACTTAAAATCCAACAATTTTATAATTCTTAAGCAAAGGAAAATGAAAATTTAAAAAAAGGCTTTTTTATGTGAATATTGCAGTAACCTTTTTTATATATATATATAGTGAATACCTCACAAGAGTCCCAACTGCTCCCGTCTGGAGCCAGTGAGATTATGGCATCCCCAATTGGGGTATATTATGAGGCTGAAGGTAAGTGGGGAAGGGAAGGAGGCGAGGAAGAGCAAGGTGGGGAAGTACCTGGCTATAGAGATCTAGTAACTAAACACGGCTAAAGTTATTTCAAGCATCGTTTCAATTCTGAATGGTGGTCTTACACCAGGGCGATACTAAGAGTATCTTCCTTTCTGGAACGCACCGCAATTGAATTGTGAAATAACGCAAATCAATTGTATTTGCGCACGCCGGGTTCCAACCCGCGGCCTTCGTAATGGGAGTCTCTTCGGAACGCCTTACCGCTGGTCTGTAATTAGTGGGTCTTTGACATCTCTAACTGGGATGTATTGTGAGGCTGAAGATAATGGGGAGAAGAATGAAATCGGAAAGATCAAGGTGGGCGAGTACACAGCTATTCAGGTATGGTGACTAAACACGGCTAAAGTCATTTCAAGTAACGCTTACATTCCGAATGTTGGTCTGACACCATAACGATACTGAGAGCATCTACCATTCTAGTCTAAATCAATTTCAAGCCACGTTTCGATTCTGAATGTTGATCTTTTTAGATATTATAATTTGAAACTTAAGTAACAAAGTATTATTTAGCCTTTAATAGTTCAGCTTCACTGTGTGGGATTTGCTTTTACCGTTGTGCAAATTTTTACAAAATTATTGAAATTAACACAATGCAACTCTCTTCATTTTTCAGAGTTCTGGGAGCCGGAAACATATTTATTGGAACACCCCTGCCAAGGTACACCATAAACGAAGTGGTTCGATACGTTTAAAAACTTAGCAGGGGTTACCGGGTATTTGTGGGGAATGCGTTTGCCTAGCTAGTGCATGGCGGGTCACATCGGCAGAGGCTGCTTGAAGAAGACCTAACCTAGACCTCTCCTGCCGAAGTTTTTCGATCAATGTCTTGCACCGCATTGGGAGGGATGGATTCATATTTCCGTCACTCCCGGACACATTTAACCACAGATTACTACCCACCCCTCTTTCACCTTCACCTTCCTTCCCTTCTTTTATCTAAAAAGATCCTCTACACAGCATTCCCAAAGATAACAAAGACCCTGAGAGATTTGTTTTCCTCATGTGCCTCTTTTGTGGAGCTATTGTAAAAAAGGATAGAATGAACTATATTGGACCTAATACTTGCTTCACTCAAATTTATACACTCTATTTATTCTGGCAAAACCCTCCAATTAAAAATAAATTGTTTATAAAATGACTGAACTGTATTTGAAAAATTAATCCTGTTTTCCTTGACCCCATCTCCTTCCCATCTTCAGACTCCTAGCATACCGAAAATGTGGTTCCACAGTCCTGACAGCATCATGACATTGAGTGAGTAAAAAGTGTTATTCTGAGTGCTGACAATATCCGACTCAATATATATCACTTACAGATTAGTAGTAAATTCTTAAATTGTTAATGTGTTACAATTTTCCTAAGTTTTGACATGTTATAATAAACCGGTGTCATAAATTTGAACGTAGAAGTATTCTGATACTTTATCAAAGACTTATCTGAGTTTCAGCTTAGAAGAAAGAGCAGTTAAAAATAATTTATTTTAATACATTTCCTTGTTAATCTCTGATAAATTAGAGCTTACGAGAATCATAACTTATGACAAAGTCCTCCACCAGTTGTAGAATGTATTTAAACACACGTGTAAAACTTAGGGTTGTCCACCTTATTCGTATAAAATATTCAACTAATCTACAAGTTGGCGTGTTAACCAGAAAAACATTTGGATTACATACGACGAGTTTGTTGAAATAATTTAATGGTTTTATTGTACTGAATTTTTTTCGTCAAATCAAAAACAGATAAAAATGTGTGATTTTTAACAGATTTAATCTGTAAACTTTCCAGCCAATTTTTCCATATCTTTAATAGTCAATATTTTAATAAGATCTATCCACATAAAAGGTTATTGTAGTCTCCAATGCCTTCACTCCACTTCAATGGCCACTTACTACAAAATAACGATGCTAGAGTTTTAAGGAACACTTTCAGTTAATCAAAAATAAAATTATGTGAATACCACACAGTCCCAACTACTATCATCCGTCCGTCAGGGAGACTATAGCATCCCTAATTGGGGTGTGAGACTATCGGTAGTGGTGAGGGGAAGGAGATAGCAGTGGTGTAAAGTGGGGTATACATATTTATTCACTAAATAGGTATTAAACCATTTAAAGCAACGTTTCACTTCTAAATGGTAGTCCTTCACCAAAGCGGTAATGAAAGCATCTTGCACTATAGAAAGTGCTGCAAATACAATATAAATATATAATTTTTTAAATGATCATACTTTCCCGCCTTCTTCTTCCCCATCCCCATCTCATTCCGCTCCCTTCTACCTTCAGCCTTACAACATACCCCAATTGGGGATGTCATAGTCTCACTGACTTCAGACGGGAGCAGTTGGGACTCTTGAGCGGTATTTTTTATCTAAAAAAATGTATTTCGATATTGTTTTCGTGTACGATGAATGCAAATCTTAGCAGTGGAAATTAACCCACTTTCCGACATCCGATCGAGCGGAAACTCGTTATAGACATGTTGTCAATAACAATGAATTCTGTCAATTTTTGGAGGCACTCACATGCGCACACACATGCGACACGATGATGACATAATATTTAAAAAAAAATACTACATTTTATATATCAAATAAATGTTGGTTTAATCGAATTAGGATTTGGATATTAACGGTATTCAGTTATCTGGGATGATTCGAGAACAGTTGGTGGTTCGAGAGAGTCTGGCTGAAGAGTTCAAAATGTCTCAGTAAACCAATCTCTTCTGAACCGGCCCGCTGCTAAATAGATGGGCAAACGCATCCACCGCCAGTATCTAGACATACCTCACCCATGAACATGGACATTCCTTAACATTCTTCCGAACAGGTCCTCCATTGATATGCTCGGTTTAATTCTAAGTGACCAGCTCAGATACGGGGGCTCCATCTAGGCCAGAGTTAAGTTAGCCTATCGGAAACTGGGCGTACTGTACAGGTCCCGAAGATACTTTAATAGTACACAACTGCTAACCTTGTACAGATCGCAAGTGCGCCCCACGGTTGAATTTGGCAGCCACCTCTGGTCTGGTGCCCCAAAGTACCTGAAAAACGCCCTCGACTCTTTGCAGGAACGGGCGGTCCGTTTGATAGATTCTCCGGTCTTAACAACGGATTGCAATCTTTAGAGCACAGGCGTCGGGTGGGAATGCTATCCTTGTTCTACCGGTATTTCAATGGAAGATGCTCCGAGGAACTAGCGTCATTGATCCCTCGGCATTGGTGCATAGTCGGGAAACACGCCAAACGCTCGCTCAACATATGTACACGGTTGACATTTGTCCCACGAGAACTGGTCGTTTTTACGACTCGTTCTTGATTTCAACAGATCGGCTGTGGAACTATTTGCCGGCCTCTGCGTTTCCTCCTTCATACAACATGGGTCTCTTCAAGACCCATGTTCACTCCTTCCTCTCCCCAAAAAGACCCTCCACACAGCATCTTCAAATATGCCATAGGCCCCGAGGGAAATTATTTTCCTCAGGGCCTCCTGTATGGAGTTAATAATTTTTTTTTAATAGACATGGACAGCCCTTCTAAGTCACTAAACATAGTAAACCACTTGATCCATTTTTATAAGTTGTATTTCATTTCAAATAAATTGATTTTTTATTTGGATAGAAATACTGATAACAGTGATAACCCTAGCATCTATGTAATATATAGAGCCCGAAATAAATTGCACTGGTCTCGGTACAACGCTCTCACGCCCAGCTAATCATAATTCATAATTATTATCACTTTAATTATCACGAAGTATCACAATTCTGCATTCCGCTTGATAATATAATACGGTTGTGTTCCCAAAATTGCAAAGGAATAAAACAAGACTGGAGAGTTTTGCTCGCGAAACGTAACTGTTAATAATTGTGATCTTAATTAACAAAACTCCGCGAATGCCGTAAAATTATTTTATCAAAGCATAAATTTCGTTATTTTAAAGGTTATTTCATTTCGATTCAATTTCAATGGCGATGAGATTTACCAAAGAAAAAAAATGCACTAGAGTGCGGTTTTAAATATTTAAACTTTTTTTTTTATAGAGAAACCTTACAAGAGTCCCAACTGCTCCCTTCTGGACCCAGTGAGACTATATATGGAGTATGTTGAGAGGCTGAAGGTAAGTGGGAAAGGGAAGGAGACGAGGAAGAGGAAGATGGGAAAGTACCTGGCTATTCAGATCTAGTCACTAAACACGGCCAAAGCCATTATTAAGCAATGTTTCAATTCTGAATGGTGGTCTTACACCAGGGCGATACTGAGAGTATCTTCCACTCTGGAACGTGCCGCAAATATAACATATATTATTTTTATTAATTAATTGTGAAATAACACAAATTAATCAAATAAAATTTATTTGCGCACGCCGGGTTCGAACTCGCGACCTTCCGAATGGGAGTCAAGTGTCTTACCACTCGACCACGGACGGTCGTTATATGTGACGTGAAACACTGTTTTTTAAACGCGAATAGTTGGTTCGCTTTCCGTAACAACAAATATTACAGGTAAAAAGGATAAAATAATGTCTTAGTCTGTTCTTTCTATAACAAATCTAAACAAAAAAATCAAGCAAGATTAGCGTGGATCATCGCCTTTCTTCGCATTTGGAGGGATAGATTCATAGTTCAGTCACTCCTGGACATACTGATCCCTAGATTCCTACCCACCCCTCCAATATTTTTCCTTCCTTTTCTAAAAAGACCCTCCAAACATCATCCCCAAAGATGACACAGGCCATGAGCAGATTTATTCTCTCAGAGCTTCCTGTGTGGAGTCAAAGTAAAAGAAAAAAATATTAGTCAAAGAATTTATTATATTATAGTAATTTTTAGGGGGTTATTATACTGTGTTGCGATTAAACATCTGCCCTGATGATGGGCACTGTCCAAAACGTAGACTAAAGAAAGAGGTAGCGTAACATGGCATGATAACCCAAATATAAATACTTTAACACTAAAATCTAAAATCATATCCGAATTCATTATTGTTTATCATTATTTCATTACAACTCATATTGCGCTGTTACCAGATATTTTCCTAAACGGGACTAAATGCATCTAAATTTACGTATTACGGTATGATGTACCTTCATTTATCCCTGAAGAAGTGGACATCGTTCACGAAACAAGTTGATTATGTATCAAAATGATGTGATATAAACAAATTTATTGGTCTTTATAAATAAAATTGTGTGATGTAAACCAATGTATTGGTTTTTTTAAATAAAATTATGTGATGTAAACAAATTCCCGAATGTAAAATAAAAGGGAAAACATATTGCATTATAAAGTTTTGATGTTGCCCTTCGAAAAATCTTTTGATTCGCCTTACTATAAAATAGTAAAAAACAATTATGCATTCGGGGCGATGGAAAATACTGCATTCAAAATTTCAATTACGTAAAATGCAAATTTGCTTTCGTCGCGTCGCGTCGTACAAAATGTCGGCCATTTACAATAATATCTGTCAATTTATTATGTTGGTATTCCAAGTGCTTTAACATTACGAAGGGCTATAAGAAATTTTATTACCAGGTAATGTGTATTAGGGAAGCGCTAGTTTATACGTACGAAATAAATTAAAATTTAATAAAGATTTTAAAGAAAGTTTTTTTACGTTAAGTTTATTAAGTTCTTAAGAGGCTAGACTTTGAACCACACGCGGAACACCCGCGACTGTCATTCTGTCGTGCTCACAATAAGCTCACGCACATTTACAATACATGCGAATGCGAAATGTGCGAATGAGACAACGCTCAAATTTACCTACAGAAAACGCTCGAAAAGGGGTTTATGGAGAATACACTTTTCTACACCAAAACTTTCACGAAATTGAAATTTTAAAAAATATATTTTTTTTAGAAAAAAGAAGCTACGTCGGTAGCTTTTTATAATTTTATAATTCTTTATGAGAGTTGAGTTAGCAGCACTTTTTCCTTAATAATATTTTTTGATAAATCGTACATGTTCGACAGTGAATGTTTACGTTAATACGAAACACATCGAAAATTCGAAAACAGACCGACATAGTTTTTACCCTCTAAAAGGCAGTATAAAAAAATATATTCATTTTGTTCAATTTTCGATGTAGAAAAGTGTTTTTTCCCGGGCGTCCTTTTTGTATGGGCCGAAAAGCGAAGTCTATCATCTTAACGCAAATATAAATATAAAAATTTTTCGTAACTTTTAAGTTGGACCAAATTACACATAGTAAGCCAAATTTTATCAAAATAGGTTAAGTAGTTTCGGGGTTTATCTCGGACAAATATCGTGACGAACTGTTATAGTTATTTTATGGAAAATCTTCGTCTTGAAAGTTTGGCAATATTATAATAATATTTTAAAGAGAATGCACTTTAAAGAGTTCTCAAGCCACACAAATAAATTAAAAGCATTACAATATCAAATTATTTTACCACGATGCAGCGGAGGTTCTATCCACCCACCATTCGCCATTTACAAAACGAATTGCAATACAACCTAAGAGTATACAAATGTAATGGATTAGTGTAAGAATGTGACATTGTTTGGTGAGTAAAACACAAGTCTTTTTTATGGTTATATTTGTTAAACAATCACGAGAAAATATACCTATATACGTATATTTTTATTATATTTCTAATTTAGTTTTTAACGTTAATTGAAAAAATGTTAGGATATGCAGTGTGATAAAAGAATGCATTATAATTGACAATTAAGTATAAATAATGAAACACCATTTTTTATCCGTTTTCTGAAACTATTTTTTTTGTTGTGTATATGAAATATTTTATATATTAAATGTACTACAATACTAAATGTGTATAACTATACAATAGTTAGCTTGAACTAAGAAAGTATGAACCCTTATATTATTATTTTCAAAGAGAAGTCTTATTAATAATATTAACAGGTAATTCCAGATTGTATTCTGGGGGAACTAAATTGCAATACATTCCATTTTTCAGTCATACAAAAAAAACACAAAATATGTAATTCGGGAAACGGGTGTATGTACCGCTGCCTCGGGAACCATTTATGAGATAATAAACACCCCTGCCATTTGTTACCGTTTTCGTTGTTTTCCTCGTGGCCTCCTTTGTGAAGCTATTATAAAAAAGCTAAATAACATAGAATAAAAACAGAAAAGAGCAAAAAAAAATGTAAAAGTGCATATGATCGTTTGTGGAGGATACTTGTCTCCAGAGGATCACAATCGGAAACGCCATCCATGCAGCCATGGTATTGATGATGGTATTCTTGGATTGGCGTGGTCTGCTCCATTAGCTTCCCGTGCTATGAAAGAGTGCACTCGTCCCTCCAGAAAAATTTACACTGATTAAAATTTAAACTACATGAATCATTTTATGTACCCTAGAAAGAAATTGAGCCTCTTCATTCTTATATCAGTGAAATAAAGGATTTACAAATGTATTATTGGTATATTTACATTTTATTAGTTTATTTAGGTTTTGCCACGATTGGAAAGATTAAGAATGGGACGCTTAAATGGTTTGGGTATGTTGAGCGAATGAATGAAGATAGGAGTGAATAGAGAATTTATGACACGAATGTGAATGGTAAAAGAAGTCGATCAAGTGAATCAGATACTTCAGTTGGGCCATGTCAAGAGTCAGAATAATAGAAGAGTATGTATGAGAAGATGTATGAATGTGATTGAGGCAAGGAGTTGTGTCAAGACTGAGTTGTTTTTCGGTCCGTCCTCTCTGCCTACCCCTGCGGGGGAAAGGCGTGATGGTTAGTTTGTTTAGTTTTTGTTAATTAGCCACGATTTAAGAGATAAAGACCGCATCCCTGGAAGAGCACAAGGCCATACCAAAAAACAGATTATATGTCAATTCCTTCAATTTCATTGCCTGCAACCCGGGCGTTTATTAAGGTAATATAGTATTTTATAAAAAGTAAGTTACCCGCCTAACCAGACGTTGTCTGTTCTGAGACTTGTAATAATTAGAACTTTAAAAAAGATAAAAGGTGTACAGGAAAATAGTCTGAAAATAAATATGAAAATACAATTTGTATTAATCAAGAATAATATATTAATAAGATGAAAGAATAAATCTCTATAATTGGAAACAAAACATGTGTAATTAAAGGATGTTAAATTATCGAGAAGTGCCCCGGGGATCGGAAAAAGCGCTGGCACAAGTGTATTATATCTGAATGGGATTAGTTTAAAGTGGACAAAATAGATATTGATGAACAAATATTACTATGAAAAATAGGAAATCACCTTATTTTTTAACAAACCTCGTATGTAATTCATCGTATTAAATTCCTCGTATGTAAATGTAATTCAGTCTATTTTTCCTATTAAGTAATTGATTCTCTACATTCTTTTACCACTGAAATAAAAGTAGTAAAAACGTTCGGAGCAATATTTCATTGCGCCCCTGTAGTGCATGCACATAGTATGTAAAGCCCACAGCGCCATCGAATGTTATATCTTTTACAAAAGTGTCGCATATTTTGCTCAGTTTCCGCCCCAGACCCTGTTCTATCACATGCATAAACAGGAAGGGGGTGGGGAAGAAGTCAGTGTCTACCAGCTCTAGTATATTTGAATGTGGAGCAATTTGGCTCGTTATGCGAACAAAAATGCATGATAAATTATTGCACTCCGCTATGAGACTGTAAAATGTAGACGGCACACATATTCCAACATATATTATGTAAATGGAAACCAACTTTTAAAATTTTTATTTCATATTTCAGAGTTACTCAAGGAAATGTGGTAGCAACTGAGAATGAAATGGTAAATGTTTAGTGCACTTCGTCAGTCAAGTTATTGAAATTTTATATACCCATGAAAAGGGTTATTATTACGCTTTTACGAATAATATTTTTTTTGGCACCACGCGTGACGTTTTGAGGATAATGAATAACCCGCAGGAGATGCTGTGTGGGGGATCTTGTTAATACATTAGTATAGTACTTTTGGATTCAAATGTCTTATACTGGTTTATAAATGTGGAAATTCTAACTATGCAATTGTAAATGTTCTCCAAAATGCCCTGGAAAGAATCTCAGACTTGTGATTTCGTCGCTCTAGTTCGTTTTTGTCCAACAGACCATTTTACGTGAAATTGAATTAAGTATGCCAATGTTCTCAAAAAGCCTTAATTTATACGATACTCGTTCAAAAAATATTATAAACAATTATTTAAAGGGTTTTCAAAACGCATTTTTTCTTACGTCCTCCAAAATGTATGTGCTTCTACCGTAAAAAAAGTTTGAAGTGCCATTTCTCCCGATTCGCGTTTTGGTCTGTTGGATAAAAACGAACTGAAGCGATGATTTCCCGAAAGAAACCATTCATCTGTTTTGAATGCAATTACTAATGTTATCCAAAATGACCCTGGTAAAAAATAAATCCCGTCACTACGAATGCACGGAATTAATGTACAGACAAAGGATCATTTTGTATTGTAGGTATTATTCGTAATAATACCTAATAAATAAATAATAATTTTTTTTTTATGTATATAAGGCAATTCACCCTAAGATTTTATAGTAATATATAACTAATGGGTTACATTTTTTTTTTATATATTTGTCACAAAACATACTATGTAATGTCATGATTGGTCATGTTATAAAAGAGGTGCTCTAGTGCCTGATAAGGGAGTCACAATTCTTAGGTTACGTATTCTAATACATTTTGTACAAAATATTTATTTGGTACTGTAAGTTTTTTTGGCAAATTTTATAAGGGTTACTGGAGCTGATGAACATAATAACGTTCTTAACGCAATTTTAACATGTACAATAATATTCTGTTGAATTGCCTATAGTTAATGGACAGCATTCCCAACTGATATCTGTGTTTCAAAGTTTGCAACCCGTTTGTCAAGGTAGGGAAATATGTCAGACGTATCGCTTGTTTTTAATTGTTTAAAATTATCTACACACAGAAGGCCACGAGGAAAAATCCCTCAGGGCCTACCTCATCTTTGGGGATGGTGTGGTGAGGGTATTTTTAGAAAAAAGAAGATGAGAAAGTTCTGGAAGGAAAAAGGTATGAGGCCGGTTGGGTAGGAATCTGGTGATCAATAATTAATCCATCCCGTTTTTGGCAATTAGTCGAGAGAGTTCGACTGAAGGGTTCTTTTTAGGAAAGGAAGAAGAGGATGTTTAATTTGATGGAAGGAAAAAAGGTATGAGGGGTGGTTAGGAATCGGGGGATCGATGTGTCCAGGAGTGACGGACGAATGATTCCATCTCTCCCAATACGGTGCAAAGTGATGCTCCCTCAACCAATCTCTCCCCACCCGGCCCGCATGAATCAGATGGGCAAACGCATTCGTCGCCAAGACCAGACAAACTTCACCCCAAGATTCCAGGCACCCCCTGCCACCAACGTAGCGAACCACTTGGTGTGACCTACGGCAGAGGTGTTGGTTATCCAATAAATGGTTCCCTGGTGGCTACACCAATACCTGCCTCCCAAATTGAAATCTTTGCACGACTCAAGTGTTATTTTCAACTTATTTACCATTTATTCTACTTATGATATCGACATCCCATAAAAATGTGTCGAGAATCAAAATTTTCTATTTTACATTATGTCATTGAAAATTAAAATGATTTTGATTATCTATACCCCATTAAAACCGCATTTAAGTTAGATTATTCCATCTCCGTAAGATGTCGACAGCACCTCTTTTCGACGGGACCGCTTGTTCAACATTCGTTCATTTGTTTTCGCTCACCTGTACAATTTCGTTTTTTGACTACCAGACTTTTCTTGGGGATGTGCGATATATATTATTCTAGATAAAAAAAATAAACCGTCACGTTCATAAAATGGCACATAATCCAAGAGTCAATAATGGTCATCACTTTCAATAAGAAGATGTGCAGACAGGTACCTAAAACTCCTCCCCCTTCCTACTTATAAAATCTGCAAGTACCTACCGGCTCTAATATTATTATATCACACAATTTTTCTATCATACTTTCCAATATTGGCTTATTAGGTTGTCATGTATACCGGTCGATTAAACTCCAACCTCCTTCCTATCCTCAGAGCACGTGTTCAAGTCCTAACAAATCAGTGCCCCCTGGCGTACCGGTCTCAGCGGGACAGGATTGCTCCTGGCTGGGGTGGTACAATCGTATCGTATCGTATATCATACCACATTCTTTGGAGGGGAATTTGTAAGAAAATGACAATTTCACTTTTTATATCTTTCATATCTCAATCTTTTTTTTAGTCGAGGAATTTGTAAGAAAATCGCGGCTTCACTTTTTATCTCTTTCATACCATATTCTTTTGGTCGGGAAAAAAATCGCGGCTTCACTTTTTATCTCTTTCATATATTTGCTCAGGGACGCCCAAGGAAAACAAGGCGAGGCGATTAAGTGAACCAAATATTAGGGTGTCTCGACACTTGACCCCAAGACAGTTTCCCCCCCGACAGTTTCCCCCCCGACAGTTTCCCCCCCGACAGTTGTCCCCTGACAGTCGTCCCTCGACGGTTGACCCCGACAGTCCATCCCCCGATAGTTAATCCCCCGATAGCTAATCCCCCACAGTTGATCCCCGACAGTTGATCCCCGACAGTTGATCCCCCAACAGTTGATCCCCCAGTTGAACCCCCGACAGTTGTCCCCTGAAAACCGTCCCTCGACGGTTGACCCCGACAGTCAATCCCCCGATAATTAATCCCCCGATAGCTAATCCCCCCACAGTTGATCCCCGACAGTTGATCCCCGACAGTTGATCCCCCAACATTTGATCCCCTCAGGTTGTTCCTCGACGGTTGACCCCGACAGTCAATCTTCCGATAGTTAATCCCCCGATAGCTAATTCCCCGACAGTTGAGCCCCGACAGTTGATCCCTAAACACTTGTTCCCCCGACAGTTGAACCCCCGACAGTTGTCCCCTGACAGTCGTCCTTCGACGGTTGACCCGACAGACAATCCCCCGATAGTTAATCCCCCGATAGCTAATCCCCCCACACTTGATCCCCGATAGTTGATCCCCGACAGTTAATCCCCCAACAGTTGATCCCCCGACAGTTGATCCCCCTACAGTTGCCATGGCATGGCATCACCATTCCGCAAATATAGCTATAATTAAATTGTGAAATAATACAAATAAATCTAATAAAATTTACTCTAAGCTTTCGATCGCGCTGACCACGCTTAATTTTTGCATTTGGGGCAGTGGAAAATAGTAAATTCAAAATTTCAATATTATAAAATGAAAATTTGCTTTCGGCATATTTCAATTCGCTTCAGTTCGCGATCATACACAAGAATATTTGTCATTTATTTATATTGGTATTCCTAATAATTTACAAAGAGCTATGATGCTAGATCGTAACCGACTTCACGCGAAAAAACTTGTCTCCTGTGAAGTCGGCTACGATCTAGCATAGCTATTCGTAAATTATCAGAAATACCAACATAACTAAACGACAGATATTCTTAGATATGAAATTAAACAATTTTTTTCACTTTGTTCCACTTGTTTATTTACACCAGGACCAGGTGTAAATAAACAAGTGGAACAAAGTGAAAAAAATTGTTTAATTTCATATCTAATACAATGGAATTCCACCATGAATTAACAGTTAAAAAACTAGACTCATTAAAGACAGATATTCTTGTAATGGTCACGAATTAACGCGGTTTCAAATGTTGAAGCAAATTTTCATTTTATTTTATATTGAATGCAATATTTTCTATCACCCCAAATGCGAAAAGTTGTCTTTATAGTAATTACGGTGAATCTAAAGGATTTTTCGCTCTCCTAGACATAATAATAATTATTAAATTATAATTTTTAGTGTATCATTTAGTAACACAAAAATTCCTTTAATAATAAGTTGGCCTGGATATCAAACGGAATTATTTACACTGTCGATTTTTTGTACTTATACTCTGGTTACAGTATATACATAATTAGTTTTTTCCTTGATGCATTTTTGAAAAACTATATAATTAAAATGGGGTAACTACAATCAATATTTAACATTTAAATCATTTTTTTTGGAAAATTTTTTTGCTGTAAAATGTATCCAATTGTAGTTGGAGACGAGGAAAATAATTTTTCGGACAGATGTTTTTTTGAAAGGAAGCAGTGAAACTGGGGTTTAAAGAGATCAGTGTTGTAGGAGGGTGAAAATGGCCAGCAAATTGTTACACAGCTGAGCTGCTGAACTGCAGAACGAATCGTAGAAACGAAAGGTCCTTATGTTTCAAATAACAAATAATATACAAATGTACAAATAATTCTCCAAATGATTGTCCTATTGGGCAAATGATTGCCCTATTGGGAAAATTATTGTCCAATTGGACAAAATGAATGTCCAATTTGACAAATGAGTGTCTTATTGGACAAATTAATGTCCAATTGGACAAATGAATGTCCTATTGGACAAAAATAATGTCCAATTGGACAAATGAATCTCCTATTGGACAACTTATTGTCCGATTGGAAAAAATTAATGTCCAATTGGATAAAAATGTATCCAACTGTAGTTGGAGAATGAGGAAAATAATTTCCCTCAGGGCCTATGTTATGTCATCTTTGGGGATGCTGTGTGGACGGATTTTTTTTGGAAACGACGGAGTGAAACTGGGGTTTAAAGAGATCAATGTTGTAGAAGGGAGAAAATGGCTAGCAACTCGTTTCACAGCCGAGCTGCTGAACTGCAGAACGAATCGTAGAAACGAACGGACCTTATGTTTCAAATAACAAAAATAATATACAAATGTACAAATAATTCTCCAAATGATTGTCCTATTGGGCAAATTATTGTCCAATTGGACAAGATGAATGTCCAATTTGACAAATGAGTGTCTTATTGGACAAATTAATGTCCAATTGGTCAAATGAATGTCCTATTGGACAACTTATTGTCCGATTGGACAAAAATAATGTCCAATTGGACAAATGAATCTCCTATTGGACAACTTATTGTCCGATTGGACAAAATTAATGTCCAATTGGATAAAAATGTATCCAACTGTAGTTGGAGAATGAGAAAAATATTTTCCCTCAGGGCCTATGTCATCTTTGGGGATGCTGTGTGGACGGATTTTTTTTGGAAACGACGGAGTGAAACTGGGGTTTAAAGAGATCAATTTTGTATGATGGAGAAAATGGCTAGCAACTCGTTTCACAGCCGAGCTGCTGAACTACAGAACGAATCGTAGAAACGAACGGTCCTTATGTTTCAAATAACAAATAATATACAAATGTACAAATAATTCTCCAAATGATTGTCCTATTGGGCAAATTATTGTCCAATTGGACAAGATGAATGTCCAATTTGACAAATGAGTGTCTTATTGGACAAATTAATGTCCAATAAGACACTCTACAATTGGACAAATTAATGTCCAATAAGACACTCATTTGGACAACTTAATGTCCAATAAGACATTCATTTATCCAATTGGACAAATTAATGTCCAATTGGACAAATGAATGTCCTATTGGACAACTTATTGTCCGATTGGACAAAAATAATGTCCAATTGGACAAATGAATCTCCTATTGGACAACTTATTGTCCGATTGGACAAAATTAATGTCCAATTGGATAAAAATGTATCCAATTGTAGTTGGAGAATGAGGAAAATAATTTCCCTCAGGGCCTATGTCATCTTTGGGGATGCTGTGTGGACGGATTTTTTTTGGAAACGACGTAGTGAAACTGGGGTTTAAAGAGATCAATGTTGTATGATGGAGAAAATGGCCAGCAAATCGTTACACAGCCGAGCTGCTCAACTGACGAACGAATCGTAGAAACGAACCGTTCTCATGTTTCAAATGTCACCTTAATACAAATGTTGACAGGTGCCGGAGGAATCAATAGTACAATCTTCCATTGAAATAAATATCAACAAGGACCGCATTCCCCAGTGCTCTGAAGACGGCAATCCGTTTGTTAAGATATGAGAATGAATCAAACGGACTGCCCGTTTCTGCACAAATCCGAAGGTTTTGTTTTGTCAATTTTGTCATGTCATCATTTTTTATTGTGAAGGATAAAGGTTACTGGAGCTGATGAACACAATAACGTTATACTATAACGAAATTTGAACATGTACAATAATATTAGGTGTGAGTGTTATTGTGGTTCAATGGAAGGGATCAATGAATCAAGTTCCTTGGAGTATCTTTCGTTGAAATACCTATAGTACATGGACAGCATTCCCACCTGATATCTGTGTTTCAAAGTTTGCAACCCGTTTGTCAAGGTAGGGAAATATGTCAGACATATCGCTTGTTTTTAATTGTTTAAAATTATCTACACACAGAAGGCCACGAGGAAAAAATCCTTCAGGGCCTACCTCATCTTTGGGGATGGTGTGGTGAGGGTATTTTTAGAAAAAAGAAGGTGAGAAAGTTCTGGAAGGAAAAAGGTATGAGGCCGGTTGGGTAGGAATCTGGTGATCAATAATTAATCCATCCCGTTTTTGGCAATTAGTCGAGAGAGTTCGACTGAAGGGTTCTTTTTAGGAAAGGAAGAAGAGGATGTTTAATTTGATGGAAGGAAAAAAGGTATTAGGGGTGGTTAGGAATCTGGGGATCAATGTGTCCAGGAGTGACGGACAAATGATCCCCAACCGGCCGGCCATGCATCTGACCAGAGAAACCTCACTCGCTACGTTTGGTGGCACCCCTTGCCACCAAACGTAGCGAACCACTTGGGGTGACCTACGGCAGAGGTGTTGGTTATCCAATAAATGGTTCCCGGGCGGCGACACCAATACCTGCTTCTCAAATTGAAATCTTTGCACAACTCAAGTGTTATTTTCAACTTATTTACTATTTGTTCTACTTATGATATCGACATCCCATAGAAATGTGTCGAGAATCAAAAATTTCTATTTTACATTACGTCTTTTTATTAAATTCATAAACTAATGTTTAAGACAAGATTTTTTATGCATAGCACAAAGGGTAACAATTATTATAAGCAATAATTATTAGCCTGAAACACTCATCAATATTGAAATCTCTCCCTCAACACTCATCAATATTGAAAAAAAAAAAAAAAAAAAAAATAT
Organism: Limnephilus auricula; assembly: GCA_951813805.1. Taxonomy (NCBI): domain Eukaryota; kingdom Metazoa; phylum Arthropoda; class Insecta; order Trichoptera; family Limnephilidae; genus Limnephilus; species Limnephilus auricula. The sequence goes on from OX638406.1 coordinate 20,391,741, forward strand.
ATATATATATATATAAAAAAAAAAAAAAATATATATAATAAGCGATAATTGTTGAATGAAACACTAGGTATATATTGAGTCATTTGGCGGGTAGGAGGTATCCCGCTGTAGCTTAATGGTAGAGCTCCTGTCCGGCAAACAGAGGGGTGCGGGTTCGAGTCCCGTCGGCGACATATATCTTTTCTCGGGAGAGATTTCAATATTGATGAGTGTTTCAGGCTAATAATTATTGCTTATAATAATTGTTACATTACGTCATTGAACATTAAGTGATTGTGATTATCTATACCCCATGCAAACAGCATTTAGATTATTCCATCTCCGCAAGATGTCGACAGTACCCCTTTCAATGGGACCGCTTGTTCATCATTCGTTCATTTGTTTTCGCTCTCCTTTAAAAGTAACTTTTTTGACTTACGACACTGGATTATAATATACGAGTCTGGGACGTGTAAATAGTCCCAGAATTCTCTGGGCGTAATACCCAAAAATATATAATTGTGAATTTATTTGCGCAAACAATAATATGTATAACACAGAAGAATGGCTGTCTGTACAATATCTATTGAAAAACAGAAACACTAACATTTGATTGCCGTTCTCTGCAAGTATAGGAGACCTTCCTTTTTATTCCAAAATTGAGGTACAGAATATCAGCACAATTCTTGATATTATTGATCCGCAAATGTTCCTAAGTCAACCTTTACACTTCGGAAATATAATTCACAATCCTAAAAGCATGTGTGCTTGAAATCCAGCAATGATGAAGAGAGTGTTTTTTTTTTCATAATAACAATTTCCATGACGACGGTTTCCAAGAGAGAATTTACAAGACTACAATACATTATATTAGTGTTTCTATTATCAACAAAGACTGTCAGTCAATCAACCATTTATGTAACATCAAAACAAAAAAAAATATCATAATGCCTAATTTTTTTCTCGGGGATGTGCGATATGTATTATTCTTGATGCACGTGTTTAAAAAATAAACCGTTAAGTTCATAATATTGTACATGATCCAGGAGTCAATAATAGTCATCACTTTCAATAAGAAGATGGGCAGACATCTACCTAAAACTCCTCCCCTTCCTACTCATAAAAGCTGCAAGAACCTACCGGTCCTAATATTATATTCTATCTAATAATTTCCCCCAGACAATTTAGTTTTTATTTTTGGTAAAGATAAGAAGAAAAGCAAATTTGGGAAGAGATGACATTGGGGATAAAAATTTCAGATAATATGTAAGGTGGTATAGTAGGTATGTAATTTAAAATTTTATTAGGATGAATAAATTGTTTTGGGTAAGATACGGAAAAGAAAAAACAAATTATAAAAAACAATAATGTAGAACAAGAGCAATATGGTATTTGCATTCACATTTTTATATTAATTTACATATGAGAAAGTTGAGATAATAATTGGGATCAGGTTAGGTTAGGTTAGGCTAAAAATGTATGTTTGTTACATACTCCATAAAGGAAGCCCAAAGGATAATAATTTACTTCAGGGCAAGTGCGTCTTTTGAGATGGTGTTTTTTTGTTTAATTAACTCCACACAGGTATGTCATCTTTGAAGATGCTGTGTGGAGGGTCTTTTTGAGGAGAGGAAGGAATGAACGTGGGTCTTGAGGAGACCCGTGTTGTAGGAAGGAGGAAACACAGAGGCCGGCAAGAGTCGTAGAAACCACCCCTTCATACGACATTTGTGAACTGTTTATAATTTGGTAGGCGGTTATGGGTACAGCCGCCCCGGGAACCGTTTATTGGATAACCAACACCTCTGCCATAGGTCACCCCAAGTAGTTCGCTACGTTTGGTGACTAAGCAGGAATGCCTGGGTTCATGGGTTCAGGTTTGTCCAGGTCTTGGCGTCGGATGCGTCTGCCCACCAATTGCGTGACAGGCCAGATCAGGAGAGACTGGTTGAGGGAGGCCTTTTGACTTCTCCAGCAGGACTGTCGGAACATCACTTTGCACCGTAGTGGGAGGGATGGAATCATTCATCCGTCACTCCTGGACATATTGATCCCCCGATTCCTAACCACCCCTCATACTTTTTTCCTTCCCAGAACATCCTCTCCTTCCTTTCCTAAAAATAACCCTCCTGTGTAGAACTATTTTATTGTAAATGTGGAGCCCATGGAACAATGTGTCATCTACAAATGGAAAGTGTTGCGAGGCTAAAATAATTAGGGTAGAGATTAAAAACGGGATAAGAAAAATGTCTCATATCTTTCAAGTAAACAGAGCTAAAACCTTTTCAAGCAACGTCACAAGATAAAAAATACGTATTTTAATTATTCTGGAAGATATTCAACTATTTTACGAACACTCTTAAACCGCGTTTAATATCTCCAATGAATTCTCACTTGCTGGCGTTAGATTTAATTATAGAGTCCCCGCTAAATGTGTTTAACCTCCGACCTGAACCATTATGGATTGTGGCACCGCGACCGCAGAAGCTGAAAGGAGAACACCTTAAAACTTACACCGAATCCATACAAGTTGAGTCTTGTTCCCACCTGTGGCTACCGAGCGTTCAGGTTAATTATTCTATGCAATCAATGGATACCGCACAGCTAAGAGCAGGGAATATTAACCTTTTTTAAAATTTTATGACTACTTTTACGAGTCAAATGAAAGCTTTCAACCACTTCTCAGGCGGTTTTTTGACGAGAAAATTTATTCATTAAAAGAAGGCTGATAGGGATATTGAAAGAAGGGTGAATGCAGGTAACTCCATTAATGGAGGATAGAACGCCTTTGGAACCAAAAAAAGTTGTCCACAGAAGCGAAGCTAGCAGTCCACAATGGAGTACTGGTACCTACCCTGATGTATGGCTGTAAAGCATGGAACTGGCAGAGAAAGGAGTAAAGTAGACTGAATGCTGAAGAAATAAGATCCCTGAGGCGTATGTGTGGTAAAACCATGTATGATCACGTGAGAAATGTGGAGATCCGAAAAGAATGCAAGGCTGATGTGAGCGTAATAAGTAAGATTAAGAAAGGGACGCTTAGATGGTTTGGGCATGTTGAGCGAATAAGTGAAGAAAGGAGTGTAAACAAAATGAATTTATGACGCGAATGTGAATGGTAGAAAAAGCCGAGGACGCCCTAGGAAGACGTGGCCCGATCAAAGTAAATCAGATACTTGAGTCGGGCCATGTGAAGAGTCAGAATAATAGAAGAGTATGTATGAGAAGATGTATGAATGTGAATGAGGCAAAGAGTGTGTTCCAAGACCGAGTTGTTTGGCGGTCCGTCTTTTCTGCCGAGAAACGGCGTGATGGTTAGTTAGTTAGTTGGAAGAAAATTATTTGGTTTAATATAGATTTAGAGACAACTTCTTAATTTAATATTAACGGGACAGGGTAAAACATTATGTCGCTTCTATTTTGACATTTATGGCGGCCGAACGTTGTTTACTGCGCACGCCCAAAGTGAACTCCTGATTTTCAAATTTCCGGATTTGCCACGTGTCCATATCCGGGTTCATATCTAAGAGACTAATTAATGATCCTATCCGCGTAAACTACGTGTGATTTTGAAGAAGAGTGAATGATGTTATATTTAAACCTGTGTTTTAAGTGTGTATCTTAAAATGTAGCAAAGTACAACAGGAATTAAAATTTTCAGTATCGTCCAGGTGATTGATGTACCAGAATTTAAATTCGAACAATTGCTTACGGTTTTAGCTGTACTTTTTACATCGGAAGATATTTGCCTTACTTCTATTGTTTTTCCATTAATTTCCTATCTTTCCCTCCCCTTTTCAATCTCATAACATACCTCAAAATGGGAATACGGTCGCACTCACTCCTCCAATTGGGGTTATAATAATCACTCAAGCAGTTGGTAGGTACCTAAATACAAGTCGAGTTGTTTTTTTTATTACAATTTTGAAGTCTTGGAACACTGATTATTTACCTCTGACTGCGTTTTGGGGATGGAAGATACATCGATACGTAACTTGCAGGTGAATATTACACGGTACAATGCTGCATAACAGTTTATTTAATCAGAATTTACGGCACTAGTGCCATTTACTTTACACACATATGTTAATTTTTTACACACCGCAGCAGAGTATTAAAATTTGATGAAAGAAAAATTATAGGAACGAAGAAAATAATATATTTAGATTTGTAATAAGTTTAAGAAAGACAGTGAAAAGAAACATAACCAAAAACCTGTTACGAAGTGAAATATGTGGCATTAAAATGTTTAATTATTGCAGCTTTATACTTCATAAAAGGCATTTTAAAAACATCAGCGATTTTAGCATAAAAGTTCCCAATGGTAAGTTTTTAACTTAATTATATCCTGAAACTGTGGTATAATTGTCACAATAATACATATTAGGGGACCTTGATATTATGGTATGTACATGAAATTGAATCAATATTAATCTTCTTCTTCTTTCGTATGGTGGGGGTGGTCAAAGGGAGACTTCTAGGTCTGCGAGCCAGTCCAGGGCCTCAGGCGTCGCCCTGTGGACCTCCTCAATCCCGCCGGGGAATGAATGGAGCGGGCATTCGTTGACCACATGTACGGTGGTCTGCACCGCACCGCATTCGCACATCGCCGACTCTTTAAGGCCCGATCTATGCATCATATGGGCACAACGGTTATGGGAGCACCTTATTGATGGTGGACCAGAGTTTGCGAGGCAATGAGAACCCAGGCTGTATCTCAGTGTGGTCTTGTACGAGATGGGCATTTTCCACGTTGGCCGATTGCCACTCGAGTTTCCACCTGTCTTCAGGATTGAGGGGTCTTTCTCCTTCCGTCCAGAAGGGTTTTCGGGACTTCAAGCGGCATGCCGGCTGGGAGACAACATCGTCGTGCAAAGGGATTGCGCTTTTTTGCAGCGCCTTCTTGTATTCCCTCAGTGTTGCAATCTCTTGGGGTTATATTTGCAAGTACGGGGAGCCAAGGGAGAGGAGTAGATTTTAAGGTCCCGCTGATGGTTCGCATTGTGGCATTAAGCTGAACGTCGACCATGGAAGTGTGGGCGCTTCTGGCCCATACTGGAGCACAGTATTCAGCTGTTGAGAAAACCAGGGCAATGGATGCCGTTCTGAGCGTATTGGCGTCGCATCCCCAACTAGTTCCAGCTAGCTTACTGACTACGTTTAGTCTTGTCCTGGTTTTTTTGCCAACTGTTTCCATGTGTTGACGGTAGTTCAGTCAATTCTATCAATATTAATATATCAGGGCTATCCAACTAATTATTAACAATTTTACATTAAAAAAATTCTGCTTTCACTTAACTTCAGCAATTTCAATGAATGTAATAAAAAATCATAATCTACTGTTTCTAAAGGAATTCCGAGTCTAAAATTGATACTCCTGAAAATTAGATGAATTGTTAACCTCGCTTGCACTTTAAATACCTTCATATGAAAGCAAGTGGGACTCTTGTGCGGTATTAATATAAACAAATATAAATTTAATTAATAATTTTGATGAAATTTTAATCAATAATAACATAACGTGAATGCTGCACTGGATTAATACAAGAGATATTTTGATATATAGAATGAGGAAACAACGGGATGAAATTAATGATGATGGAATCCTTTTTATCAACGTTATGTGCGGATAAATGTGATGATTTCACCGATGAGCACATCAAAAAACCAATTCGCGTTAACTCACTGCAGGGACAGTGTTGAATAAATTCAAGATTCCGAGCACATAATTCAAAAACTATTTTTAGGCTATTTTCGCCTATAAAATCAAGTATTTTATTATTCATTTTATTTGAATCCGCCAGGACATTCGTTAGACACAAAATCCGCCAGATATGACGGTAAATCCGTTAAGTTGGCAAAACTGAACACAACACTGGTAGGTTACCTTGGTAACAAAAAAAAACAAATTAACTCATATCGCCATCTGTCCGAAACTTACGGAACTTAAGAAAACCGCTCTACTGTAAGCGCCTCCGCCCACTCAGGCAACTGAAAACTCTCAACTGCCAACTGTCTTTGTATGACAACGTGATGGCCCGCACACTTCACAATCACACAAAACCCCGTTGTCAATGGTAACGCAAGCGGTGACTTGCGACCATCTTGCGACTGCCACGGCTGATTGCTCTGGGCAGCCGTTTCTAGTTGCGAGCTGTCAGCTGATTGTTCTTCATCTATGGTTAAACAAGCTTTTTGACCAATCAAGACAGAGAAAACAGCCGGTTTTAGTTGGTTTTCAGTTGCCTCAGTGGGCGGAGCGCCTAAGACCACCATTCAAAATTGGCTGAAATGGCTTTTATCGTGTTTGGATAGCCGGGCACTTCCCCACCTTCCTCTTTACCATCTCCTTCCCTTTCCCACTATTTTCAGCCTCACAGCATACCCCGATTAGCTCACTGGCTCCAGATGGGAGCAGTTGGGACTCTTGTACGGTATTCACATTAAAAAGGCTAGCAGAGCTTCTTTAACATTTTTTCGTGATATTATAGATTAGATCAAAAGGTGCTAAGGTGCCACGCCCCACTTCAATGCTTCAAAAATCTCACGTATGAGTATTATTTGATTTCATTAAATTTGTTTTCCAAAAGTAATTTAATATTTAATTTCTTTGGAAATATGGCCCTGACTGTTTTCTTTTTGAAGCTCTATCTGAAATTATGTTTTATTTATGTTAATCTACTTAAACGGAAACAAATTAATTGCTTTGCGAGATATCACTACTTGTATACAGGAAATGACTCTCTTTGAAATGGTACAAATGAAAAAATGATTGATTGTATAACCAAGCCAATTACATTGACTTTCATCACGAAAATTTCATATTCTGTTTAATTGACGAAAGGAAAGTGTGCTAGGTGTGCTCCTTTTAAACACGAGTCCATGGGTCTTAAAAATTTATGCTTTAAGAATACAGGCACAATTACACACAATATATATTAAAAACAAAAATAATTTTTAAAATATTGAAGATGTGCCCAGGAAATTGGTGAAGTCATTACATCCGCGATGGATGGCTTCATTCAATCCACTGTTAAAGAAACTGGTGTGGGCTCAAAGCCGTGGTTCAGTCGACAATGCTCCGAAGCAGTTCGGCTAAAAAACGCGGCTTACCGAGCCTACAACACATCTAGAACCTCCGAAAACAGAGCAGCATATAACAAATTGGCAAAGGAAAGCAAGAAGATCATAAATAGGTCAAAGTTCGAGCACGACCTGCAGATCAGCAAAAAGCTGGCTGCATGCCCGCATGGCAGCAGAGCCTTCTGGTCGCTTGCGGGCTCAATAGGTCGCAATTTCTGCAAATCCAGTCTGCCACCTCTTACCAGACCTGATGGCTCACTAGCAAATACCGCCACCGAAAAGGCTAACCTATTAGGAAAAATGTTTGCGGATAACTCAACCCTCGATGATCGGGGTGCAGTCCCGACGTCGGTCCCTCACTGCGGTTTCTATATGAAAAAGCTGAGGATCCGGCATCGGGATGTGCTCCAGGTTTTACGAGGGCTTGATGTTAATAAAGCTAGTGGGCCTGACGGAATCCCCGCCCTGGTATTGCGGAGGTGCGCTGCAGAAATAGCTCCGATTTTGACAAAGCTTTTCAAAATGTCCCTGAATTCTGGCTCTGTACCCTCTGGTTGGAAAAAAGCGGTCATCCATCCTATTCCAAAGAAGGGTGACCGCTCCAACCCGGCCAACTACCGTCCCATAGCGATCACATCAGTTCTATCCAAGGTGATGGAACGTGTGATCAACGACAAACTGCTCACATACCTCGAGAAGAACAAAATTATTAACGACCGTCAATACGGATTCCGGCGGAACCGCTCGTGCGGTGATCTTCTCGCGTATGTGACGCATGTTTGGGGGCGGTGCCTGGAACGTTTCGGTGAGACCCAAACGGTTGCGCTGGACATTTCCAAGGCCTTTGACCGGGTTTGGCACCGAGGACTTGTCAACAAACTGCCTTCTTACGGACTTCCCGCATCCTTGTGCAGGTGGATTGCCGACTTTTTGAGGGAGAGGTCGATTCAGACGGTTGCTGACGGTTTCACCTCTTCCTCGCATTCGATAAACGCTGGCGTCCCACAGGGATCGGTTCTGTCTCCGACTTTGTTTCTGTTGCACATCAATGACCTTTTGACATGTGCACCAATTCATTGTTACGCGGATGACAGTACAGTCCATGATAGCTTTTTGTTTGACAAGCCCCCAAAGAGTGCACAAATTCCAATGGCTCGGATGGCTTTGAAGCAAAGAATGGACGCTTACCTCGAGAGTGTTTTCTCTTGGGGTAAGAATAATCTCGTCGAATTCAATGTATCAAAGACCCAATCATGTCTGATTACGTCTAAAAGGGATCGAAATGACTATCTAGTCTCCTTCAACGGTAGCATTCTTCCGAACAGGTCTTCCATTGATATGCTCGGTGTAACTCTAAGTGACCAGCTCAGATATGGGGGCTCCATCGAGGCCAGAGTTCAGTTAGCCTCTCAGAAACTGGGCGTACTGTACAGGGCCCGCAGATACTTTAATAGTACACAACTGCTAACCCTGTACAAATCGCAAGTGCGCCCCACGGTTGAATTTGGCAGCCACCTCTGGTCTGGAGCCCCAAAGTACCTGAAAAACACCCTCGACTCTGTGCAGAAACGGGCGGTCCGTTTGATAGATTCTCCCGTCTTAACAAACGGATTGCAATCTTTAGAGCACAGGCGTCGGGTAGGAATGCTTTCCTTGTTCTACCGGTATTTCAATGGAAGATGCTCCGAGGAACTAGCCTCATTGATCCCCTCGGCACCGGTGCATAGTCGGGAAACACGCCAAACGCTCGCCCAACATATGTACACGGTTGACATTTGTCACATGAGAACGGGACGCTTCTACGACTCGTTCTTGTGTTCAACAGCTCGGCTGTGGAACGATTTGCCGGCCTCTGTGTTTCCTCCTTCCTATAACATGGGTCTCTTCAAGACCCACGTTCACTCCTTCCTCTCCTCAAAAAGACCCTCCTCACAGCATCTTCAAAGATGACATAGGCCCTGAGGGAAATTATTTTCCTCAGGGCCTCCTGTGTGGAGTTAATGTAAAAAAAAAAAAAAAAAAAGTTTTATAGATTTCTGTAATAAATGATTTTCTAAAGACAACCAATTAAAAAGTGAATAATTTTTTTCGGAGAGTTTTCATAATTTAAAGATATGTGGGATATCAGTAAAACGGTTATAATTTTTGTTTGTTTGGAGAGTTTTGGGAAAGCAGAATACAATTTGACGGACAAGCAATGTAAGTAATGATTTTGTAAATAATTGTTTTTAACCACGGCCTTAAAAGCAAAAACGCCACTCTCCAAAAGTATTGTATTCAGTAAATGACAAAACCCCAATCAAAAAATGCTACGCATTTTTCATGAGATTTTTTAGTATAATCTTAAAAAGTATAATTCAAAGTGAATTATTATAATAAAAAAAGTTGTAATAATGTGTTAATTGGTTATGTTGAATTTATATTGTATTCAGGCTTGTGTTTGGCTTTTGTGGAGAGTTGTGATTTTGCTTAATAATCGCTGTGGAGAGTGGTGAATTTCATATAAACCCTATTTTCATTTCGATTTTTTCGATCTCAAAAACCATCTTCTAGCTATGGACATTGATTGGCTTTTATAAATCAATTTCGTAATTTATAAAGAGTGGCGTTTTTGCTTTTAAACCACCTTACAGGTCGTGTAGTATGCCAAAAAATCCAATGATTGTGGATTTCTGACGTTTGTACCCGTCGTTTGCCGCACTTGTGCTATTTTGAAACAAAACGCTTCTATCATAATAAAATATTTTTTATTCGCTTGGCAATATATCTTTATTTTATTCTAGCTTCTCCTTTCGTCACTTGCAAATATATCTTTATTTTATCTGTGAAAAAGCGCATCACAAAATTCGTTGTCAAATGTCATAACTCCAATTTGCAAAAATTATAGTAACGTATTCATTAGCAGGGAAGCTTCATACGACTTCTTTTTATTATTGTAAAAAAAGCTAACTTTGCCATAAAATATAAAAAAAAACTACAGAATATTTTCGTACCACTTCATTGTAACTAATATACATTTTTATTTTCCAACATTAAAAACAAATAAAAATCTAGGAGTATAAATAAATAGCTATCCTCAAGAAACCACGAAGGATGGATGTATAATTTTTTTTAAATATATAATCACACTATCTGAAAGGCAGTTGAATTCATATCAAATATCATAATATTCAAAACTTATAGTGATGAATTCACTTGCAGGAAAGCTTCATACGAATTATTTTTATTATTGTGAAAAATGATATCCTCCAGAATAACGTACAATGGATATAAACATTTTTTATAAATACATAAACACATACTCTGAAAGCCAGTGTTCGATTTAAAAAAAAACATATTTTTGCAAAAAACAATTAAGTTATTACGAAAAAGGTGTCGGTGTACGGCGGGTGACTGCCATTTTACTCCTGGTACACTAAGGAGTACTGGTTTTCGGGATAATGGCATTGCAATAGTTAAAATATTGTTAGATTTTATCTTTAATGTTTTGAAATTCATGAAATTTACTTAATTTCAGTGGAAGCAGTATGTAAGCCATACTTCAGCGAGGAGGGCCTGGATTACGCGGCCTTCTTCAATGTTAAAGAACGGCACAGGTCTCCAGGAGTAAAGTTCGAGATGCACTTAGCCATCAAAGGTCAGAGAGATGGACACATCAAGTTATCTCCCACTCCTTTCCCTACCAGCGATATCGTTTACGTAATTGGTAAGTAATCTACATTATCTTTTGGTTTGACTTTCTTTGGGTTTTGTTTGTAATCTTTTTTCTAGATCTTTCCTAATTATATTATTTCAAGTATTGATTTATATTATTTCAAGTATTGATATACCACACTTAATATTGTATTTGATTTAATAATTATAATAATAGCGAAATATAGCGCAGTTTTGAGTTATTTCACTTCAAGTGTTTATGTTGTGTACAAATTCTAGTTTTTCATCAAATACAGGGTGGACCAAAAGTTTTTGCAAATAGCAACACTTGATTTCTCAAAAACCGTTTTTTGACAGCACAGTTACATGAATTTGAAGGATACATCAGCAGGACTTGGATGCAATAAGATGGAGTAACATGCCATACGTCAAATGTGACTTTACCGGTGGTCAAAGAAATGTTTCCTAACAAATTGATTTCTCGCAAAGGTGACATTCAATGGCCTCCAAGAAGCCCAGACCTAACACTTTGCGATTTTTTCTTCTGAGGATATCTGAATAGTCGAGTGTACCATAATAAATTAACGACCATATCCCAATTAAAAGAAAACATCTAGAAAAGATAGCCGCAATTCCTCGTCGATTGCAGGAGTGCCAGCGACGAGACGGGACACATCTCGACGATGTCATTTAAAAAAAAAAAATTGCAATAAATGTTTATTAAGTTAAATAAATCGTCAACAAAATAATATTAATAGTTTTATTTTTATTCGTGCTTCAAATATGCAAAAAAAATTGGCCCACCCTGTATAACTCCCTCTTATTTTAGTTGATTTATTATTCTGATTTTGAAAGTGATAGCCGGTATTTCGATTTTTCAGTCATAGGGGCCGGTGGAAATCATTATTCTGAGCTCCGTCACTATACAAATGATGTCAACAAAGCTGTGGATACCCAAACGACTACTCACTCGAATCTTTCCCCGACAAAATTCGTTCCATTTTACATTAAAGTATCAGATGGTAAGTACAATATTTGTATTGGAAACTCCTTCAAGAATTTTTTTTAAATTTTTTTAATTGAAAGCATAGTTATAATAAATAAATCAACAAACAAGTCCCGCTAAGCCAATTGAATTGGCTTGTCAGCAGGTGCTTATAATTTAGTAACATGTACATAATTTACATCTTATATCTACAGATAACATTTTTTCATACTTTTTTCATACACAATATAATTTTTTTTTCCGATAGCCAATTTTTCACCATATATTTAACCTTATTCATAGAATTACATTGTTTTATAGTGTCAGGTAATATCTTATATGTGAGCGTCATAAGTAAGATTAAAAAAGGGACGCTTAGATGGTTTGGACATATAGAGCGAATGAACGAAGAAAGGAGTGTCAAGAGAATATATGATACTAATGTGAATGGTAGAAGAAGTCGAGGACGCCCGAGGAAGACATGGCACGATCAAGTGAATCAGATACTTGAGTCGGGCCATGTCAAGAGTCAGAATAATAGAAGAGCATGTATGATAAGATGTATGAATGTGAATGAGGCGAGGAGTGTATGCCAAGACCGAGTTGTTTGGCGGTCCGTCCTCTCTGCCTACCCCTGCGGGGAAACGGCGTGATGGTTAGTTAGTTAGTTAGTTAGTTAGGTAATATCTTCTGTGTGTTATATTCAAACGTTCTCTGTCCGTACTTATTATTAAATTTCGGAACTATTAACCCGTCGTTGCGCGTGAATCTAGTGCTGTTTTTATGTTCTAATTTCTCTTTATGCTGCTGGGTAAATATATGTTGAATTATTATTTTGTGCCATAGTATAGCCTTAACAGGAAAAATTTTGACACTCTGAAACAACAACGGTGTATTATGTCTCTGTTTGAAAATATTAGGGACAACTAATAATTTTACAATTGCTTGTTTTAGATTGGTTATAGTAGTATTTCCCCAATCATATCTTATAATATTGGTAATCCATATCTTATAATAGATTCTGCCAGTGACATATAAATTATTTTAAATGTTTCAATTGATAGGTAAAAATTACATAGGATATTATTAGTCGTAATGATAGGAGTGGGAGGAATTAAAATTATGTTGATTTATTTATTGGTAAGAAACAAACAGCATGTACATAAAATATGAAGATAAATATATATATATATTGTTAAATGAAGTGAAGCCAAAAAGTTTCCTACTATGTTAAAGACGATTAGAGATGGAGTATTATTACATAATTAATATTAATTTTAGGTGAGGAGGGGAGGAAGCGGATAGGAGATGCTCCGGATACAATTCCACTCTTGTATTAATTTTCGATAGTACGTGTTACTTCTAATCGATATTTGTGAAGTGCATTGCCAAAAAGTCTATATTTAGATTTTTTATGTTATATTATGCACATATACGGGGAATTGGTGATTTTTTTCTAAAGTAAATTCTATAAGTAGGCAAATGAAATAAATGTGATTGCAGTGTTGATCTTGTCAGATCATGAATATTTATTAAGTTGGTTAGCTCTGGCGTGTTAAGGACAATGTTATAAACGTGAACGTTATTCTTTAAAAACCAATCATTTTTCTAAGATGCTTTGTCGAGAAAAGTTTAAATTTGAGATGCTTGTTTTATACTATTAATGAAAGTGGGATCGTGTCATTCGAAGTCGTTCATACCTTTATGCATATATCGTCGTCACACGTCACCTTTATGTTCACAGAAAAAAAATATTATGGACAACTTATTCAACAAGCTTACAAATCTCATTTTAACAACTCTTAATTAATTAAAAATATGAAATAAAGTGGTAATTGTCAACAATAATGTCGTTTATTTTATAGGTGGTGTCATTACAGTAGGGATAGAAGGTCAAAAGCCCATTATTACTTACTTGGACCGTGCTCCTATCCAAGTAAATTACTTTAGCTTATCTGCATGGACCGGAGTTACTGTCAGGTTCCTTTACGATTGCCCAAAGCCTGGCTCTGAAGAGGCCAATGAAATTGTTCTTGGTGAGAATGGTGAGTTACCCCTGAAAATATAATATTTAAATACTAATTAAAAAAATTAAGTTTTCAACACATCCCCTAGAATATCTACTATTGATATCAAACTGAGATATTAAGTATATCATTGAAGAAGAAGATAACAATAATAATCTAATTTTTTAAAATATGAAAATGAACAAGACACAGAAAAATAATAAAAGATAACGGTCGCAACTGGGAATCGAACCCAGAACCTTATGTTTTACCGGGACATACACCTCTACCAATTGGGCTACTGCGATCTTATATGAGACTGTCGTAATTGTCAACTTCATATTTATAAAAAGTCAATAGGTGTTCCATAAAAAAAAAACGGATATATTTATCCGAGACACCATCTAGGTAACAAAAACATTATTTGAATACTTGTTTCCAATAATAAAGGTAGCTGCCAATAATATGGAAAAAAACATTAGTCGAAGATAATATTGTTAATTCTGAAATTTGAAATTTCGAACTTTCTAACCTCCCACTTAAATACCTAATTTTTTTTTTATTGTGTATATCTGTCAATATCTTGTATCATAGGTTAGTTTTTAAATTTTCCTGACTAAGGAAGGGTTCATTAAAATTTAAAAGTGGTCTAAAAAAATTTATATATATTTATTGTAAATTATAGCGATGCTTGATGCGACACAAAGTTAATGCTTATTACGAATATGCAAAATTATTCCATTTACAAGGTTCGAGCTCATCTGCCAATAAGGAAGTTGAATTCTTGTTTTATTTTTTTCTTTATCAATGTTCATGCAAACTTAAATAGGTATATATATATATATATATATATATATACAGAGACTTATAATATTGGTTTTTTAAAGTACCATTTCATAATTAAATTAATTCTACAAGTTTGAATTTTATTAAGCCTGCAAAAGCGCCCGCTAAGAGTACAATACCGTGCGGGAGAGTTCGTGACGTCATCTGGTCCCTTGTTTTAAGGTAAAATATTTCCAAAACCGGGTCACGCTTAATATGGACGAAAAAAATAAATTTAAAAAGTTGTAGTAGTTAGATATTAAATAGTACTAATCAATTCAGTTATCGAAATTTCGAAAAAAGTGCATTTTAATGATTATTTTTTAAATTTGAAAACACCAAATGTCATTTTTCACTGAAACTCGCAACAGTTCCTAACATAGCGGTCGGTGAAAAATGACATTTCATGTTTTTAAATTAAAAAAAAAACCATTAAAATGAACTTTTAGAAACATAATTTTTTCTGGCAGAAAAGTAACAAAATACCTCGTAATATAGCTACCTAGTCAAGATTTGCCACCCGGTCAAAGTTAGCCTTCTTGAATATTACAGTAGATGCAGAAGATTTTCGAAAATCAATCATTTAGCCATTTTTCTTGAAAAATAAAGTGAATGCAAAAAATTTTCGAAACCGGAACGGACAAACAAATTTACAGGCAGATAAAATGCGAAAAAGTCGAGTTAAAGGACTTTGCTGCGCACAGTCAATAATATTGAAGTTTTTTTACTTGGTTCAAAAGACAATACATAAATAATCTTCAACAAATTTATCAAAAAAGTGGTGTTTTAACAGTAAACAGACTGAAAAATAAATTAACTCTCTTTTTTGGGGGCATTACCATTTTTAGAATATAATGTACTCAACGCCTCAGATCTCCAGGTATTTGGAATCGATGAAATATCTACATAAGGAAATCTGGATGCTATAACCAGGTTTCCAGAAAACATAGGATAAAAGGGAAAACATATCACGACAACTAAGCATTCTGATTATTAAGAGCGATTGACCAGCGGCTGAGAATAAAAGTTTTAAAATGCTTGCATCTGTACAGGCAAGTTCCGATGAGAAAGATCGATTGTTCCCCGTTTCAAATTTTTAAAATTAAATAATAATATAATGATGAATGTAAGTAAGTCTAAAGTCATGGTGTTTGAAAGAGAGAGTCCGAAAACGGTGTGCAATATAGTTGTAAATGATGAATACTTGGAGCAGGTGGATGAGTTTGTGTATTTGGGTAGTATGTTTACGAGAGATGGGAAGGCTGATAGAGACATTGAAAGGAGGGTAAATGCAGGTAAATCCATTAATGGAGGACTGAATGCCGTTGGCGCTAACAAAAAGCTGTCCAAAGAAGCGAAGTTAGCAGTCCACAATGGAGTGCTTGTACCTACCCTGATGTATGGCAGTGAGGCATGGAACTGGCAGAGGAAGGATGAAAGTAGACTGAATGCTGTTGAAATGAGATCCCTGAGGCGTATGTGTGGTAAAACCATGTATGATAAAACCATGTATGATCGTGTGAGAAATGTGGAGATTCGAAAGGAATGCAAGGCTGATGTAAGCGTAATGAGTAATGAGTAAAATTAAGAGAGGAACCCTCAGATGGTTTGGGCATGTAGAGCGAATAAACAAAGAAAGGAGCGTAAGGAGAATATACGATGCAAGTGTGAATGGTATAAGAAGTAGGGGACGTCCGAGAAAGACATGGCACGATCAAGTCAATCAGATACTTGAGTCGGGCCATGTCAAGAGTCAGAAAAATAGAAGAGAATGTATGAGACGATGTATGAACGTGAATGAGGCAAAGAGTGTGTGCCAAGACCGAGGTGTTTGGCGGTCCGTCCTCTCTGCCTACCCCTGCGGGGAAACGGCGTGATGGTTAGTTAGTTAGTTAGTTAGTAAATAATAATATCGATTTATTTCATTCAAACCTTGCTTTAAAATATACCTACATTCAAGTAAGCAATAAAGATGCTCAAAACGCACGATGATAAATTATTAAATATCGTGTACTTCTTGTAAGCATTTTTTGATCATAAGTGTTTATGATTTTTTAATAATGTCAAACAAATTAAGTGCTTACTTTGTAAGACCTTAAGTAAATAAAAAAAAAACTGAGGTATTTTTGTCACAAAACACGTTCTCGGATTTATTTTTTAATGATTTTAATTTAATTAAAATAAAAATTCTCAAAACTGTGATGACAAGATTATGTGTAGATTTATTTTGTTGTACGATTATATGATTTGAAATTTGTGTTGTTAATAGAATCTATCGTTTGAAAATTGAACAAATCTGCTAACGACTAACGGTATAACCTTAGTATATTAAAAATACATTTAGTTTTCCAAAATTTTAAAACTGCGTGTACTAGATAAAATAACAATCTTTCAAAATCAATTTGTGTTTTTTTGTAAAAATACTTTTAGAATTTGATTTAAAAGGGACTAATTTCCTATATTCTCTGGTAATACCCTCTTAAGAATAGTTTTATATTGAAGCAATCCTAGCTGTTACGTATCGATTTGAACGTTATCTAAGTGAACTCATTTTTTAAAAGAAAAAAAACGCGTATTACGAGTTACCTGATAATATAACATTTGATTCCTCTGACTTCTATTATTATGGGCGGAAGATTTTGCTTGTGCAAGTATGGATAACTTAGCTGGGTCGCTGGACGCATTTGTCAGCCAATTTATTTATTTTATCATTCACTAGATTTGGAAGTGGGTGTCATCAAACCGAATATGACTATCACGGATCAGCTCAGAGCTGATCTATTAAAGGACTACAACCCCTACAAAAGGCCTATCACAGTCAATGATCAGATTAAAATTTTCGTTGACTTCAAGATAAAGAGCATTAAGTACGATGTGGCTAAATCTCAGATGACGACTCATGGAACCTTGATCACGGTAAAACTAATCTTTTTTAAAAATTGGAATGCAAATGTGTTCAACAGTGGTGGAACTCCACTGAAATAATATTTCAGGCAATCACATATTAAATATTTCCTTTTTTTTAAACTGATAAGTCAAAAATAGAAATCTTAAAAAAGTGCAAACACAGCGAGACACTGAAGAGACTCTGCAAAAACAAATTTTACAGACGATTTAGCAACAAATCTGAGAAAACCCATATAATTGATTAAAATCCTTATAGACGATCCCTCTCCCCTCTCACTTATATGTTTTGTATATAAACCGTAGTTTTAGAATAATTTGTACCGTTCTGAAGATGGCGATGACAAGCTGAAACGGGTTTCGGTCAAATAAATAATTTTTAATCACATCCATCTTTAGACTTGTATATTTTTACTTTAAATGATTATATTAAATTATATTTCATTATTAATTGTTAATTACATACTAGCTTTTTTATCTTCAAGAGTTCCATCAGCTACCTTCAGAAATAGCATGTATTTAATTATTCGTATTTTTAATTCATTTGTCCCTTTGTACATGCTCGCAAAAATACTTTATAATATCTTTAAAGAAATATATTAATATTGTCGATTGTAGTAATTCTGTTGGAATCATCGAATAATTTTGTAAAGATTTATTTATTTGTATTTCACGCTCTGCTGGGCTTTTACATGTTATTTTTTTAATTATTTTAGTACGTCTAAATCAACATTACATTCAAATCACACAAAATTAGTTGGCTCCTTTTCACACAAAAGCAAAAAATAAATTTAAAAAGCAAAGTACATCTAAATAAGCATTAGAAACAAATCAAACAAAAGCAAAAAATAAAATTGTAAAACTGAATCTAAAACAAAATCCAAAACAAAATCATAAACAAAATCAAAGTCAAAATCAAAAACAAAATCAACAATATAATCAAAAACAAAATCAAATACGAGTTAGATAAAAGCAGGATACCCTACCATGCAAGGTAGAGAAGATAAATAAAGATATGATGATGTTGGTTGATAGTCGGACATAATACTCGTACATATTTTTGTGTGTTTGATGTTTTCTTGTTGACATTATAATTGTTTTGCGTTTTTCCTTCCGTTTCTGTGTTCCGTGTGATTGTAATACAATGTTCTATTAAATCCCTTCGTTATCTTATGTTTGTATAAAAATATATAAATGTAAAAGCATAATGAAATGAATGTCATGAAATGTTGCTCCCAAAATATATTTTTTTACCATAAATCTGTTATTCATATATAGGTAGATACATGTTGCGCTTTATATTATTTAAGAGTATTTGCAATTTCCGCATTTTCTAGTCATTGCTTAGAAAATAATCCTAGAATAAGTATTGAAATTTGGCGATGTTGACGAACCTATCTTTTTGATCTTGGGTGTTTTGTTTACTAATTATCTCTAACTTTTACTAATCTTTCTTATTCTGAAAAGAATAAGCATTATATAAAGTAGCCCAGTATATACACAGTATTTTTATAAAGTTACTTATGTAAAGCATAAACAACATCGGGCCCAGTTCCGGCCCTTGCTGTACCCCTAGGGTGTTTCAATGATAATACCATGAAACCTCCCTAACAAATATCCCATGATGCATTTACCGTGGTACATGTCTGTAAAATGTTTTTTTTTTGTAATGTTACACTGACATTAATCGTTATTTAAAAAATCTGATTTTTAGGGCTGGGTTGACCCGAAGCTCTGTTTCAACAAGACCATCTACAACAATATTTCTGAAATTATATTAAACCACAAGAACATCTGGAATCCAGAGCTGATGGTTTTTAAGTGAGTACCGATACATTATTTATTATTGCCATTTTAACTTAAGTATGATTTGTAAATGTAACACCACACAAGAGGTCTGTGGAGATGGGTTAACTGTGCAAAATGGGAATGACACACAAGGAGAGAATATTTTGTTTGTATATTGAAGTATTTAATATGTGACCAAATAGAACTTTCATAATACAAGGAATATAAATGTTCTTATTTTACGAGAACAATCAAATTGTCTGCGGAGTTCTTCGTGAGCGTTCTATGTTTGTTAATTAGTGTGATGTTTAATTTGAAGAAGTCAATTTAAATTTTTATTTTTTTATTTTATTTTATTTATTTTCTTATTTTATTAATCATCAACGTCCTAATGGGCTTTTATAGACAGTTTTTGTGATTAAGTGTAAACAGATCAGGTAAAGTTTTAGGTAACAGAAAAAATACAAAGGTGGATATAACAAGAGGCAGGTGTAGGCAATTAAATATATGTTTTAATAATATAAATACATATAAGATAAAGAAAAAAAAAAAAATTAAAAAATATGTATTGTTTATAAACATTTATAAATAATATTTATTATTTAATTTATAAAAACCAGTTTAATTATTAAGAAGTCATAGACGATTAAAAAAAATAACAAATCATGTTGTATATTCTCATCGTGCCAAAGTTTCGTGTGTGTATTAGAGACGTAGCAAACGTAAAAAAATAGGCAGAAAAAATAATTAAAATACTTATGTATGTAGTTGGAAGACTATCAAATTAAAAGAGTTTTTTCTCCTTTAGTTCGTTAGAGGTCAATATTCTGAAGAGCGACCCCAACCTGCGAGTGACGGTGGACGCGGACGGTTTCGTGCTGCGCATCGAGTCGGTGCATCTCCGCACATGGTGCGCGCCAGGCCCACGCCTCTTGCACTGGCCGCACGACCAGCACACGTGCTCGATCAATATCGGCTTCTGGGCCCAGGACAGCTCCATGTCCCTGGTGGACCTGCAAGAGAAGATCACGGCACCGGTTTTACAAGAAATGGCGAGTTTCACTACTAGCCGTGGCTCCATAATATACATATGTACCCAAGAACAGAATCCGTTACTAAATACATTTTGCTATGAACCCCACTAATGAGTATGTCGTGCCTTGGAGCAACAAACTTCCACCTGGGTGGGAAGTATTATTTGAAAATGAATTTTAAAGTAGTATTCTCAAGATCCCTATAGCGTAACATAGCTGCGTCCGATGGAAACGTGTTGTTCCAAGAGCACAATATCAGAGCCATTGGGTTTCTTGGTTTTTGGTGAAACAGTAAACAAATGTAATCATAATTGATGCAGAACAGCTCAAGTAGTATCTAACCTTTGCAAACGTAAAAATGTCAGTGTTATAGTTCCAACTTATCAGCGATTGACTAGCAGCTGAGAATAAAAGTTTTAAAATGCTTGCAACTGTACAAGGAGGTTCCAATGAGAAAAATGGATTATTCCCCGTATCCAATTTTTGAAATTAAAAATTTAATATCTATTTATATCATTCACAACTTGCTTTAATATATACCTACATTCAAGTAAGCAATAAAAATGCTCAAAACGTACGATGATACATTTATAAATATAGTGTACTTCTTGTAAGTATTTATTGATTATAAGTATTTATGATTTTTCAATAATGTCTTAACAAAATAAGTGGTAAATCTTTTGATGAACAACACACAAATTGTTATAATACTAAAAAATTTGCAATTTTTTTACAATTTACGTGTTAAAACAGTGTTTTTTAAGTATTTTGCAATTTGAACGACATGTGAAAGAACTTACATAACCCCGCTGGGGTACAGTGTGAATTTTGGGCCCAAAGTCAAGGTATATTGCCTTTGTTTTTGATGATTGAAGAAATTTTTGATTTTTCAGCTTGACAAAAATTCAATATCGACAGAATGGGAGATTGAGCAGACGATACAGACCATTCATTGGTCTGGTCACTCTCCTCTCACCAACTTGACTCACGGCGAGGATGAGAGGGACGAGAATATGTTCAATATCACCGTAGTCATCAGTAGGAGGAGCGAATCGTACGGATTTCTACTAATGACGCCATTTGTTGGTAAATGTCTACTTTTTAATTATTGGTTTCATGACCATATCCTTTCTTGCCCCACATTTTCTTGCGGTATCAAATTTGGAATGCCTTTCTCTTCTTTGAAATTAGCTGTCATCTTTTAATTCCCGTGGTGATGCAACATTTTGCAGTTGTTCGCAGGGGAAGAATACGTGGATAAGCAACTATGATGTACCACAAAGTAATCGGAATAAGTCAGCCCTACCGGAAATTCGAGGACACTCTTGAACGGGTCGTTGCTCATTGGCTTTTTTTAATACTAAGTTACTTCTCATTATCAACTATCGACATTAATATGTTTATGTTTCCAGCTTCCGTGGTGATTGGCCTGAGCACTTTCTGGGTGCCCACTTCGCAGGTCATCAAGATGACTATTTTGACCGGGAACTTGATATATGTGACGCTCTGCTTGACAAGGGTTCTTGACGAGATGCCCACTTACATGCAGGGTATTCCAAACATAGGTATTAAAAAAATATATATCATTTACGTGTCTCTGTGGAACTCTGGTTCAATGACCTGACCGAGAATAATTTGTTTATTTATTGATTCATTTTCAGGAAATCAAGAGATTAAATTTTTCAGTTTGTACATGAGTAACATAGCCAAAAAAAACAATTATGGAAATTCTCATTGTGACTTTATCTCTAATAAGACAGCATAATAAGTAGTAGGCGGCTAGGCGGTGGCAAAACGAAGAATTCCAAATTGAAAATCCGCAAAAACATCATTCGGAGATATTGAGGTTTGAAGTTTAGAATTTATTTGTTATTAAAATAACATATCAATTCTAAACTTCAAACTTCAATGTCTCCGAATGATGTTTTTGCGGATTCGTGACTTGGAATTCTTCGTTTTGCCACCGCTTAGCCGCCTCCTAATAATAAGGAATAAGAAATAATTAAATTCGTAAGAAAGGAATATGAAGCCAAAATTATATAAAACCAAAAATGATACTCAAATAAAAGAACAAATTACGTAAAACTAAAAATTATCAATGCAATGCTAACCGTAAGAAGACAGGTTGAACAGTACATAAAAATCAATTCATTAACAGAATTATTAATATAAACAATAGACACCTAAAATTATTCACGAAACATAAGAGAAATAACTCTTTACGGACTTTTATACTTGATAAGTTCGCAATTGAAAATGTCCACTTTGGATAATATGTTATTTTAATTATTGCACAGTCTGATCAGGCAAGAATTTTGCTTACAGTTCGTTTTGAATCGGAACTCATATGCGGTATTCACATTAAAAAATGTATAAACATATCACGCCCCCATAATATTCAATTTTTAAAATTATTAATGGTGCTTAGCATCTGTGAAACTCTTCGTTAAAATACAATGTGGTATATAAGCAAATATGTGTTTAAATAAGTCTTCCTGTTTCAGTTCGTTTCTACCTCTGGTCAATCTTTAGCATCTGGCTGAGTCTGATCGTTAATAGTATACTTATTAAGTTGACCACCGAACCCAGACCTTGGCCCTTCGTACACCACAGGTTGAGGACTCTGCTGACATGCACCCCTTTCTCGATAGCTTTGTGTCTTCCTCCAATTAAAGTAAGTTGATATTACGTTGATTCTGAAGGTAAATAGTATGTTCTGATGTTTTTATTCTTTAGATAAATAGAGGAAATTAGTTGTTTTGTGTTGTTTTTTTTTTGATTTTAAGTTCTTTGGCGACTGGAGAATTTCTGGCTTCAGCTCTCCTGGAGGATCCCGTGAAAGAAGTACTTTTTGAAGACGATTGATTTTCTCATATTTTAGTATGAGTTTTGAACCGATTGGGATGGAGGATCGATCAGATTCCTTATTCCATCCTCATCCCCTTCCCGTTCCCACTCCCTTTAGCCTCAAGACGTTGGTGTCCCGATCGAGGATGCATTGGTTCCACTGGCTTTGGTCAGTTGAGACCCTTCTACGGTATTTAAATTGACCAAAAACACAATTTTCAAAATAAAGAGACTTGTAGACATTGCTGACTTTTCTTCTACAATCGGTATTCATCACGAAGGCGTATTCTCTCAAAGACGATATTCGCTGTCACTGTGGGTAGCGAATAACTAGTGCCGTTTGAAACCTAGATATCGCTTCTATACACTGTAATCGTGCGTGACCAGTATAAAAAAGCATCTTATTATTGAAAAAAAGTGGCAAAAGCGTCTTTTTCGCAAAACAAGGGAAAAGATACCGCTCATCCAGCCGGTCTAGCGGAATTGGGGTTCTCGTTTCGCGCCAGCTGCAAAAGCTCATACGAATATCTGGCGCTTGATGTTTATCGCTACCCACAGCGGTAGCGAATATAGCTTATATCTGAATTGCCTGAAGTTATTATTGCATTCAGCTAATCAATTGTGTTTTATTTTTAACATTTTTGTTCAGCGCCAGGAATCCGGGGAGCAGGAGGGTGAAGCCGATAACGAGGGTGATGTCTACTGGAGGGTCCTTGCAATTGCTGTTGAAAGGATCATGTTCACGATCTTACTCATAGCGTATACTTCTATGTTCTTCGTGCACTATTGAAAACAAGGGTCTAACTCATTTCATTTATTTATTCGAGTTTATTTGTAAACACGTATTAATTTTTCTAACTTATTACTATAATTTATTATCGATTATTATGTTAAATTTATTCCCACGAGGAAAGTGCGGATTAATCACCTCACAACTCTGTCATGGATCCCGCGTTCATTCATATTCGTACAAAATTTTTAAATACTTTTCTTTGACATATAGATTTCAGATTTTTGATTCACTTCATCATCGGATTTTGCCTCATATTATGCTCTCTTGGGGCTGCTTTGTCCGTTCATCTTCTTTGCATTTTGATAAGTCAATTTACAGTTAGTGAGCATATAATTCTTGATTTTAAAATGTATTTTTATCTCCACCCACATTCTTCATTCTTTTTTATTGTTATATCCATTCATTAATAAAATTTAAAAAATCTTTCACACCTCAGGCGAAATTACCTAACGACATTCTGAGGGTTTACGTATAACCATTTAATTTAATTTAAAATACCTTATAACTTGTATTATAATGTACTGTGCATGACTTATAAAAATAAACCATCAAAACGTTCCTATCTTTTGAGTTGCAAATACTGAAACGTATGTTTTTTTCTACCTCTGGATTCAAAGCCAATGAATGAGCTAAACCCCCTCCCAGAAGATAATGATCTTGAGTACACCACAAAAGGGTATGGCATTATACTGAGTCAATAGTATTAATCCTTAATTAGTCATTATCACGCTGCATTTATCGATTGCACCAAGATTATCACTGTCAGAGATGGTACTTATTATTAAAATATGTAAAATGAGCAAAAACCCCCTCCCAGAAGGTCATTGTTTTTCAGTGCACCAAAAAAAGGGTATGCATTATAATGAGTCAATAGAATTAACCCTTAATTAGGTGCATTAAGATAATCCCACAATGAGTCGCATGGGGTTACTACTGACCTCGTAGAAATAAATGAAAATGGAGTGCAAGATATAAATAAAACGAAGAATGTTTTATCCAAAACATTAAAATACTTTATTATTATTAACATCAAGAAACAAAAGCATTACTTTGCCATTCGACAATGAAAAAAATAAAACAGCCTCTACCACACTGCAATTTTTTCGTATAGTCGAGATCAACTTTAAAAAAAATTTAACCAGACATATCAGCAGATTTATTATTTTTGCATCCAAAGCAGTAAGTAAGCCCTAAAGTGTTCCTGACAAATAAATTTACCACACTTTTGTAATTTTGTTTGGTTATTTGGTACTTTGTTAATTGTTACGTAATTGATCTATGTGGTCAAATCCCAAGAGAGCAGCGACACGTAAGTTTGCGTTGGCGTTCTGACCGCTTCTGATTTGCGTACCCCGCCGGAAGTTAGGAAGCTAGAAAGAGCTCTGTCGCATTCCAAACACTCACATGTTTTCAATTTGAAATGGTCTTGACCCCATGCCCCTAATTAAGGGTACAGGTCTTGGAATTGTCTTTATAAAATTAAATTTTTTGGACTAAGTACATATCATCAAGGCTCACTTTAGTTTGCTAAAAAGTTCTGTTTGTTAACTTATTACCAGAAAATTACAGAAATACATTTTAACCACTGGAGCAACAGAGCAATTAAAATATTTTTTCTCGGATTGCTTAAGGAAATTTTTCAGCCTACATTAAAAAAATCATACCTCCGAATTTGAATATGGAAACATACAAAATGATTGTAGTTGTATGTAGCCAATGAATTCTCCTATATTTTGTCTATTATCACATATTTGTAGGATTTATAAAAAAAAAAAATTACCTTAAAACATTTTAAAGTATCTAGAGAATATTTATTTTGTTACATTTTGAATGTAAGTGATATTATATAGTTGATTTAATTAAAAAAAAATTTTTGAAAGTTTGCCATTTTTGGCAACAAAGCAATCCGAGGTGCTTGAAATAGTGCCATAATGTGGCAAAAAGCGCTCGAGTGGTTAACGTCATAAAATAATTTCCAAGGACAAACGTGAAAAAAAAGAGGAAGATAAACAACATAATGAGAGTGAGAAAATAACAAGCACCTGGGGTATAGGGTTCAAAATTAACAAATTTTTTTTCTATTATACATTTAGTAAATTGGCTTAAGGCTTAATTTGCGTTGACCGAAAAATATTTCGGGGCGGAGAGGTATGAGGTATCCTAGAACGCGAAAACATAATATTGTTTTCTGATAAACAATATAGAAATTTTCTAAAAACTGCATCAAAAACCGCAAATTATGCTGCGCTTGCGGTAAGATACCCTTAAGGACAAATGGAAATGTCAGCGTTGTAAAGATTTTATTGTATTTTGTTCGATATAATTGATGATGTACTATGGAGAACACAAGTAGGTACCTACAAAGTTTTGAACAACAACTAACAATGCCGCACCGCGAAACGCTGGGCCAAGTGGTACTCCTTATTGGTAGATAAATCCGGGCAAGTGATCCGTAACAACTTAGCATAAAGTCGGAAGTTTGGAAGCGACAGCCGCACGGCCACCGCGGTGCGGAGTTGCAACCAGCCGAGCCAGGACTAGGGTGCACGGTACGTCAAAAAGAGATAACAGTAAAGTTGGAGTACAGAGAAGCCAACCGTTGCTGGTTCCCTGGGGTTAGTGTAAGGTCCTATCGTCCTGGTATTAGCCAGCTGTAAGTGTACAGCTTATTTAGTCAGTCAGTTTATACTAGATTGTACCACGAAGTGTAGCGTACCGAATCTTTAAGGTGAAGACATGCGGAAAAATGCAAAATCGTATAAAATCTTGTGTATTAGTTTTGAAAATTTGATCGCTTAGAAATAATATAGATGCTTCAATTAAATACTGTGAGTAGAACACATCTTGGCCTTTGAAGTGATCGAGTATTTTTTTGATAAGCTTTTTAATAAGCTTAGAAAAAAATTATGCATCTGACCTATAAAAAATGGTTAAAAGTGAAAAATCTCCTAAGTACAAATGATTTTTCTGGTGTTGTTTTATTGAATAATGTAGCTAATTAAGTTTCTTATAGAGTGATCGGAAAACATTTTAATATTTGTATCTGATCTTCACAAAATAAAATAAAACGTGCATTTTGGCGACGTTTCTTTTCAGTGAATAAAAATAGGCGGTACCCAACGAATTTGTAAGTGCGAATTTCATCCTTATGCCATGTACAGAAGGTTTTTAGCCCGTCGCTCATTCTACGCCCAGGGCCCGGGGCAAACGGACATGCCTTAGTCTACGCGGCGCTTCGATCTTTAAAAATATACTTGCGGAATAACAAAACACTGTTGTTTGCTAGAGATTAGGGTTTTTATTGGTAAACGCCCAAAAATCCTTCGCTCCGCCCTATTCCGAATGAGTCAAGGACTAGTGGATCATCTTAACATGGAAACTTGTAAGTTATCATACGTCAGTGTTATGTATTGATGTGTTGGTATTCTATTGTCAATATTATTGTTATGTTGGTAGCCCACAAGCGGCACTTGGAGAATAACCTGGAATGTATCGGAGTGTCAATAAACCTTATAATAAGTCCAAATAAAAAAATGAAATGAGGAAAGGATGTTATTTATTGATATGTTGGTATTCTATTGTCAATAATATTGTTATGTTGGTAGCCCACAAGCGGCACTTGGAGAATAACCTGGAATGTATCGGAGTGTCAATAAACCTCATAATAAGTCCAAATAAAAAAAATGAAATGATGAAAGTATGTTATATATTGATATGTTGGTATTCTATTGTCAATAATATTGTTATGTTGGTAGCCCACAAGCGGCACTTGGAGAATAACCTGGAATGTATCGGAGTGTCAATAAACCTCATAATAAGTCCAAATAAAAAAAATGAAATGATGAAAGGATGTTATATATTGATATCTTGGTATTCTATTGTGAATAATATTGTTATGTTGGTAGCCCACAAGCGGCACTTGGAGAATAACCTGGAATGTATCGGAGTGTCAATAAACGTCATAATAAGTCAACCGTTTTCGTACTGATTGCAAATCCCAAACATTATAGAGAGGTCTAGTTTTACTTGAGTAAAATGTGTTATATGACAGTTAAAAGTTACAACAACACTATCTTTTACCATTTTTTTGTGTCTTGTTAATTTTCATGTTTTAATTTAGATTATCCTCTTCTATAATGATGATATTTTACATTGATGGGAATAACCTTTAAAAGTTAAAATGAAAGTTTTTATTATAAAAAATTAAAAAATAACAGTTACATTTCTTCATTACAGAGCATATTAAACACACTCAAACGAATATTATTAGGCATAACGGTCCAGTACATTAGCATGACTACTTGAAATATTCTACTAGTGACCCAGACAACATCAACACTGGTTTTTCTGCATTATAACTAATTTGATTGCTTTTATGAGTACTGTACCATACATAGATTACATTTTTATATAACTGCATACTCAACAACATTTCGATTTTCTTTAACTTCATAAATTTTTTTGGGCTTTTTAAATGTGATTTTTCTACGCTTTGACACATTTTAAATAGCTATTATATAGCTGATGTTTTATTTATTTTGTTTTTTTAAGATAACACAGATACAGATAGTAATTACCAAGACAATTTATAATAGTAACTACAGAATTCGCCTGCACCCTAACTTATATCTCACGGATTAACATAAAAATTAAACTTTTACAAACATTTTAATTTCAAGTAAATAGGGAAAAAGAATATAAAAAAATTGTACAAACAAATAATCGTTTTATAAATAATTTTTATAAAAGTTTAGGAGCTTAAAGATAAGTTAATGTTACACAGAAATTTGTAGTAATGGAGGATGTCAATGTTTTTATTTTTTTCTTATAGGAAGACAGCCTTCAATTTCCTACCAAAAGTACTGTAATTATCAAAAAATATGTCGGAGTCCTTCAAGTTTTGATTTTGATGAAGCAATTCGCACATTTTTCTGATCAGATCTCTGACACCAGCATTTGTACACGGGTCCGGCCAATGTGGAATAAGTCGTTGAGCGTAGTTGTTTGAGTAAGTCAGGACAGTAAATAACGTTGTTGCAGATTTAATACAGGGTCATGAGGTCAAGGAATGTTCGCCGGTTGGATAGAGTGGAGACGTTATTTTTTAAGAGCATATAAGTGTATCCCCGTTTAGGTGATAACCTCTTAGTGACTGATTTCTTTTTTAAATTTGATATAAAATATTAATTTCAACTTAAAGTTCAAATCAAAAAAATGCTGCCACAAAATTGACCCAATTGAGATTCCATAATAACTTGTGGTTAAAGCTAAAAGTTATTCAATCAAAAAAGTATCTTCACTTAAGAAAATTATTTTATTGTTTTCAAATATTCCTAAATTTGGTGATTTAGTTTAGTGAACAGTAGAACACCAATATCTTGAAAGTTCCTACTAATTTAAAGTCATGAAATGTTATATCCAACAAATTATCAAACAATATTCAACCTGACATCCCGATACACAATAGATAAACCCACTGAAATATCGATGGATTATTAAATGTCGAAGTTACCCCGCGTCGGCCAAAGTTACCAAACTACAATACAGATTTAAGTATACAGTTGTTGGGGTACATACATATTAGGTCTAAGGCGCTCCGCCCACTGAGGCAATTGAAAACCAACTAAAACCGGCCTTTTCTCTGTCTTGATTGGTCAAAAAGCTTGTTTAACCATAGACGAACTACGAGACAGCTGACAGCTAGCAACTAGAAATGGCCGCCCAGGGCAATGAGCAGTGACAGTCGCAAGATGGTCGCAAGTCACCGCTTGCGTTACCATTGACAACGGGGTTTTGTGTGATTGTGTAGTGTGCGGGCCATCACATTGTCATACAAAGACAGTTGGCAGTTGAGAGTTTTCAGTTGCCTGAGTGGGCGGAGGCGCTAACTTTACCATAAAGGCGAACGAAACGTAGAACAGCCACTCGAGCGATTTCGGTCCAAATTTGGAACAGTTTAATTTTTCTTTTTAGATTTTCGTACCATTCGTAAAACATTTATTGTAATTATTTGGAACATTTTTATAACCAGCAATTTATTGTATCAAATAGTTGATAAAATAGACTTTACGTCTATGGCCTTATCGATTATCTTTGAATTCTTCTAGAATTAATTTTGGCAGTTGGAAAGCTTCAGTTCTACAAACGAACTTCAAAATAATTTTTAAACCAAACTTTGATTTGTTGAACACATTTAAAAAATTGATTTTCTAGTATATATTTGCATCTGTGATTATCAAACAGGCCATAGAAAACATAAAAACGTGGATAAATATTCATTACAGATATTAAAAATATCCAATAGCGGCACTTTTCAAATCTTTAGATCACTAAAGCACAAATTTCGCGCATTTATAAAGTTAAAGATTTTAAAAACTTTTTTTCTATCAATTTTAAAAATATAGGAGAGTCAACAAAATATATCTGAATTCGTTGGCTATATAGCACTATAATTTGTTTTTATTTTTCCATACACAAATGTAGAGAAATGTTATTTTTAGTGTGGGCGGGAAATTTTCAAACCAAATTTTCTTAAGTGGCGAGCACTCGAGGTGAATTTTTTATAATTCTCTGTACCGCTCTAGTGGATAGAGAAATAATCTTTGCTCGTTACTAAACATTTAAATTATTATCAGAATACACATAATTAATACACTAATGAGAAATGCGTATAATTTTATTATACCAAATTTTAAAACAACACAAATGCAAAACCATTATATTTACCAAGCCATAAAAAACCATAATAATCTTCCTTGTGAATTGCAAAGTATATTCAACTAAGCAGAACAAATAAATACAATTAAACAATACATATTTTGTACAAAGTATATTAGAATAATTATCGAAGAAAGCAAACACTTTGTGGCTTGACATTATACCAAATGAAACAAATAACTTAGTTTTAAACCACTTTATTTTTATTTTTATATTTGTCGACCGGTTTCGATTGGACTCAATCTTCATCAGAACAATGAAATAAACTAAATCATAATACAGAGAAACAATATAAGGTAAACAAAATAGAGAGAGAAAGCAATATATGGGAGAGGGAGAGAACATCATAGAATGGTTGGTGGGGGGGGTAGGGGGCGGGGTAAAGGAAGGGTGGGGGTTACATAAGGAGTAAGGGAACAACTTTAAAATTGGACTGTTGGTTAATTCCAGTTTGTTCCATTCAATTCCAGTTGTTTGTTTAAAATTTGGTAATTATTTTTATTTTGAAATTTCTAAAGCTTCTAAATTATTCAGGCGTATTCCTATTTAATTTTTATGTATTATTTGGACTCCCGTATTTTTATTAAATGTGTGGTTAGTATTAATTAAATGTTGTCCCGTTTTAGGACAGCGAAATTGGGTATTTAGTATTTTGTACATAATATTCTTACAATGGAATTACGATTCTATCAAGATAATTATTTTATTTATTTAATGTTTGAAACATTTAGAGAATGTTAACAATTATTAAATTATGATATTGCCATTGAAATGTGCGCATACTCTAATCACTGTAATCAAGGTTTATTTGTTCAAGGTTTTAATTGGCAGAGATGCTAGTAATAAAAAAAAACAGAAATAAAAAATAATCAGAATAAAATACAAAACATCAAATGTAAAACATAACAACCACTAGAGCGACAGAACAATTAAAATATTTTTTCTCGGATTGCTAAAGGAAATTTTTCCGCCCACATTAAAAAAATTATATTTCCGAAACTGATTATAGTTTTATCTAGCCAATGAATTCCTCTATCTTTTGTCTAATATCATATATTTGTAGGATTTGTCAAAAAAATATAATTAAATCTTTAACCTTAAAACATTTTAAAGAATCTAGAGAATGATACGTTTTTAGATTTTCACAGCCAAAAGCATTTTCGTTGTTTGTTTTTGGGGTGTTATGCCGTTAAACAACCGTACAACGCTGTCCGAAACGTCGGCTAAAGAAGGAGGTAGCACAACACGGCATAACACCCCAAAAACAAACAAAGAAAAT
The DNA here is from genome assembly GCA_951813805.1 of Limnephilus auricula. Lineage (NCBI taxonomy): Eukaryota > Metazoa > Arthropoda > Insecta > Trichoptera > Limnephilidae > Limnephilus > Limnephilus auricula. Next base: position 20,423,635 of record OX638406.1, read on the forward strand.
CTAGACAATATTTATTTTGTTATATTTTGATTGTACATTGTTTTAATAAATATAAAAAATTTAAAATTTGCCACATTTTGGAAACAAAGCAATCCGTGGTTTTGGAAATAGTGCCATAATGTGGCAAAAAGCGCTCGAGTGGAAGTGTACAGAGAAAGAGAAGTAAGAAAGAAAAAAACAAAATACATAATAATAAAGCAATTATATAACCGGTAACTGTGACACATCATGGTAAAAATAATGAATTTTTTAACTATGCGAAGATATCTATTATGGTCACATTCAATAGAATGTACTGACGACGCATTCGGGACAGTAATTGAATTTTTTTTTAACACATTTTATACATAGGTATAACATAATATAATAACAAATGGTATAAGTAAGAATTGAAAACCCACTGAGAGTGTGGGTAATATAAAAACAAATACTAAATTTCCATGTACATAAAGTATAAAATAGACTTATAAAACATATTAAAAAATTTACTATTACGTAAGTAGAATAAGTGAAAAAGTTTTTTTTTGTTGTTTTTAGTTATTTTAAAAAGAAAATATAAGAAAAAATTATATTATTTTTTTTAGTTATTATAAAAAATTAAGAGAAAACTTAATTAAGAGTTGCAATATTGTTATTAAATATTTCATGTTGGAATATATGATGACTCCAAATTATTATATTAGGAACTTTTATATGAATATATTACGATAATAAATATACTTACTAAAAACAATGGTTTCACTTACGTCTGTTTAAAATTTCAGCAATGTGACTATGATGTTAAAAGCTTCCTTTAGCGGCAGGTACTAACCATAGGTAAATAATGTAAATTTGTTACTATCCGCACAGGTAAACCGTTGAGTGTAGAGTGGAAACCTTCTGTGGCCAAATATGACTTCATGCAAATGCCTCCCCAAGGTCCAGACAGCTTAAGGGAGGGGAAGGGGCTTGGGGAGGAATTTATCACCCGTGATTGGTATCAGTGCGCAAGCAAGGACAAAATATATTACTTTGATGAACATAATTAACTTTATAGGCAACATTAAAATAATTAATTAAATTTTTATTTTTATTTTCAACTTTTAACTTAAAGAGTTAAACCTCAAATTATAATATTTTAATTAATGAAAATAATATTAGCGAAAGTCAATCGAAAATCCGAAACAGAAAAATCAGAAAAAGATACGGATACATCTGGGACTCGATATTTCCGGGATATCGCTAATATTATCTTATTTAAGTTAAAAAGTTAAAAATTAAAATAAAAATATTTCATCCTAGACTTGCAAATTAAGTCAATAGATGTCGCGTATTAATAAAAAGTGATAAAATTTATCCTGACACTATCTAGAGGTCATTTAGTTCGAGTTGAATCCTGCAACCATACATAAAGATAGCAGCCGATAAAAATATGCGTTAAAAAAAATGAAAATAATGCTGGTGGTTCTCAGTCGAAGTATGATACAGTTAAAAATGACTGAATCGGATAGGGATACGTTGGCGCAGTGGATAGCGAGTTGGCCCGGATTGCCAGAGGTCCCGGGTTCAAGTCCTAGATGTATCCGTATCTTTTTCTGATTTTTGTGTTTCGGATTTTCGATTGTCTTTCGCTAATATTATCTTCATTAATTAAAATATTATAATTTATTTTTATGTTTTATTGCTAGCCTTTGAGTCTGGATGTTACTGATTTCAATATAGATACTATTACGGGAAAACTAATTTTGTCGTTTTTTCTGGTGTTTTTGTTAAAAAAATAGCATTTTGAAACAGTGTTGTTGTTTCCAATGTGTTCATGGGAACTGATAAGTGTTTTATTAAAATTCGTGCAGAGAAAATAAAGCATACACCTTTAATAGAATATTTGTCAAAGTTGAAGGATGACGTGTTCGAAGTCAAAGAGGTTAATCTTAGCATATGATTTTAGATTTTCACGGCCAAAAGTATTTTTGGTTTTTATGGCGTGTTACGCTAGCTAACGTTTCGGACAACGTTACAGTGTCCATCATCGGGACAGATGTGTTCACAATGTGATTCAAAAAAGTGTTCACAATGTGTTCACAACACATCTGCTCTGATGATGGACACAGTAGCGTAACATGGCATAAATCCCCAAAAATAAATAACAAAAAAAGGTTAATATTTTATTGTCTGCGATATTCACAAAGTGGATTCCAATATCACAAATACGAACTTTAAATTAATTTTATGAAACAGATTTTTATTTCGAAGGTGCACTTTTATGTTATATACCTACGTATTAAATTTCGAGACTCTATTCCACGTTGTATTTTTTGGAGTTATTAAGGACATTTCGAATTTATTCATTTTACCGAAGGGTAAAATTAATTAACATCATTTTTAAAAACATCAATGGTAAAGTGTTATAATGTTTATCTATACTCTTTTGACGGTAACTCAAATAACTACCTATATACTAGTGAATTTGGAAGGCGGTGTACCGCTGCCGGAGAAAACGTTTATTGATTAACCAACACACCTGCCAAATGTCACCCCAAGTGGTTCGCTACGATTGGTTACATAGCAGGGGTGCCCGGTTTCATGGGTGAGTTTTATTCTGGATCTTGGTGGCGGATGCGTCTTCCCACAAACAGCGTGGCAGGCCGAATCGGATGAGACTGGTTGAGGTATATCTTTCAAGCCTTACGTATATTCGTACTTCCGTCACTCCTGTACACTCACATCCTTTTCCTTCGCAGAACGTTCTTTCCATCATATCATTTAAAATAACCTCTACACAGTATCCCCAAGGACAACATAGATCCTAAGGGGAATTATTTTCCTCATGGCCTGGTGTGTGGGGCTAAAGTTAAAAAAAAAGTTTTATCATGAATTCAATAAATAAATACAAAAGAACAGCAACATCTCGGCATAGTCCAGGGCCAAGGCTTTGGACTCCCATTCCGAATAGATTTTGATTAATTTGTGTTATTTCACAATTAATTAATTAAAAATACTATATATATATATATATATTATATTTGCGGCAAGTTCCATAGTGGAAGATACTCTCAGTATCGCCCTGGTGTAAGACCACCATTCAGAATTGAAAGGTTGCTTGAATTGGTTTGGCCGTGGTTAGTGACTAGATCTGAATAGCCAGGTAAATCTTCCCCACCCTCCTCTTCCCCATCTCTTTCTCTTCCCTGCTACCTTCAGCCTCACAACATACCCCAATTAAGGATACCATAGTCTCACTGGCTCCAGACGGAAGCAGTTAGGACTTTTGTGAGGTGCTCCATATAAAAAAAAAAATATAATAAAACTTCAAGAAAAGAATTACGAATATACACATCACAGTTATAGATATCTTAAAATAGAAAACTATTTAACATTGTATATTTCCAATATTATAAGAACGAAAGCCACATCATCTCAACTGATGCCTGGTGCGTAAATTTTCTACTGAAGCCTTTTAAGTAAACACCCCAAAAATAAAAAACCTTATCTTTGTCAATTTTTCGACCATCTTGCAGAATTGAATGTATGCGTCGTCAGACCAACGCCCAAAGCGTCCAAACATCCCAGCAGAACCGTCATAAAATTCCTCGGAAATGATATGGCCCCTTATGTATTGCGGCTAAGAATGCAAAGTAAAATAAGATTAAAGGTCTGAATAGATTTAAAGGTCACGTTGTAAAACAAACAAATTACGTAAAGCACCCTTCACATCGGCACGAGGTAATTTAAACCCTCTCGCAGGCGCCGATGACTTCTCACGTATTAAACGCTTTGCCCCGTTTTTACCGCGTTCTCATTGCAAACAGCCAATCCAATATAAATTCAAATTTGTGGATTAAACAAAAACACTTTTTAGTTCCATCCCCCGATATATATTGGACCCCCGAACATAAAAGGACTTTCGGAGCCCCTTGGCACGAGAAGATAATTGGTTTTTCAAACAGTTTTTCCTCTCGGGGATCCGATCTTTGTTTGTGTTTCTCCGAACACCGCGCGCCGAGAGCTTTTTTAAGGACTTTGGAATCGTTTGGAAGCTAAATTATTATGTTTGCTGGGACAAAAATGTTTTATTTTTCAATATTTGCCCCGTAAAGATGCTGGGGTTATCTACTGTATAACCAAGGATGAGTGTCTTTAATTTATAAGATCCTTTACACACAAGAAAACGGTTGTAAATTCACGTTTAAACATTTTGAAGTTAAGTTAAGCTAACTTAAAGACAATTTATTTGATTGTGGGTTTAATTCGCTATCCTCGTGATGGTTTATCGATATATGATAACGAATAATTTTAATTTACTTACGATTTATTTGTTTATATAATTTTACCATTTGATACTCGAACCTGTGAATGATGACCATATTTGGTTAGGATAATTTAGCCGAGTTTCTTCTTCTGCAATGACATTATCAATTTAAAACTAAGGCAGAGAATGTTAAAATGCCATGTGTGGTCGGTCTTGCTGTATGGATGTGAGACATGGACTTTGAAAGTAAATACCATGAACACGTAAGAGGTTTTTGAAATTTGGCTTCACCGGAGAATGCTCAAAGTCCCATGGATCAACATGATCACTAACATAGAAAGAGAACTACTCACAATAGTAAAAGTGGGGAAACTTTCATATCTGGTTCACATACTTCGAAGGGAGAAATATCACTTCCTCCAAGTAATATTAAAAGCCAAGAAAGAGGGTCACCGAAAGCCTGGTAGGAGACAAATGTCTTAGCTGCGAAATATATGAGAATGGACCGGTATTAGAAGTGTGGAGGAGCTATTCCGGGCAATGCAAGATAGAGAAATTCATCACAGTGATCGCCAACGTCGGGGGTACCTGATAAGTCACATGAAGAAGAAGCCGAGTTTTCTACCTATTATAAATATTTTTTTGTTTGCTTATTAATAATATTTTTTTATTTCAGCTGAACAGAACGGTGAGTGCAATACTCTGTCTTTCTTGTAAAAAGCATACACCTAAGTTAATTACGTGATAAGAAATTATAATAGTAATTAAGGGAAAATTCCCTCTCCTACTCTTGGCACATCAAAACAGCGAACCCATGCACTCTTCCTTCTGCTAACATATGTGAACCAAACAACGCCCTGAATGAGTGGTTAAACTATACTTGGAGTATGTTCATGACGCATTTTTTGTACCTTGTCCATAGTTCACCATAGCTCATGCAGAATATCTGGAATATTTGCTTATTTACCGGAGGACTGCACAAGTTTAATCTCCTTAATCTAAATAATTCAGATAGCTAATGGTTAGCTATCAAGAGGATGGCGAAATAACACTGATGTTAAATCCATTGCGTGTACGTGGCTCAAGTCGCATATGCGTCTTCTGTGTGGCCGCATCGTTTGGACAACGTGATGGTACAACTTGCGCTGAAACGGGGCCAACGCACTCCCCTGCTTGCTCTTACGGGTGCCTACAGGACTGTAGCATCAGAAGCACTCCTATTACTGGCTAGACAGATGCCGATTGATTTCGAAATCTGGGAAATTTTAGTAAGAAAGGAATTAATCAAAGGCGAAGCTGCTGCACTCCTAGGTGTGAACCTCACTCCGGGTGGAGCCGCACGACTACCTGCATTATTGAGACATGGAGAATTTCGGGGAAAACTGTTCAGCCTCGGTCTCTCTCGGCATGCATGATGCGCCTGTGGCGAGGAAAACCAAACGGCCATGCACAATCTGTGGCACTGCTAGATCATGATGGATCCTCGAGAGGAAATGCTTGAGGGTTTGCAAGATATTACTACCAGGCCGGTTTGGAATTCCGACTTAAATGGACTTAAGGGAATAGTAGCAACGCTTTAAAAACAAATTAGAGTCTTGAAGCGAGAACTGATAAAGGGATCCATCTGGTCCTTAAAATGTTTTAGGAAAGTGGTGAGTGACCTCGACTGGTATTAAATGTTAATAGTTCGTATTAAAAATATAATAAAGTTTCTTATCCAGTTGAATTACTATGGAATTTATATAACATTAGCATGGTCAGGGTTTCTGTATAAGTTTCCCAATTTACTAATAAAATAAAGTTCCAAAAGTTTGATTTAGAAACTGCTTTCAGAGGTTTAACCTCATTTAAGGCTATGGAAACTTGTTTATCGTCGTCCCTTTGTTTTCGGTTATTTTGTTTCATTTTAATACATTAAGTTAGTCGGAATATGGGACATTTAAAACCCGCTCAGTTTGTGAATTAGTTCTAGTACTTAGCTCGGAGGTGATTTGCTCAGATTTAATTAATCTTGTTCCGACGATAAATTCTTTTTATCTTGGTTTATCAGGTCCCAAAACATTAAAAGCTTCAAGGTTTAGTCCAAATAGCGGGGACGTTCATTAGAAACTTAACGAATGAAATCAAAATAAATCTCTCCAAACGATTTCATTGCTGTGTTTTAACGTCCTGCCAGAATGATAAAGAAAATACTACTAAGTCCGTGAAATTTCTGATTAAACCGAATATAATTATTTATATTGAAATATTTAAGTGTTAAATAACATAGTACTTAACACAAATATGTTAAATTCAGAACTTAACTATTGTTGTGTTAATTGATAGTACGAGTATATAATCTTTATATATAAAATTGAATGTTTTTGGTTTGTCCTCAATGCGTTACGTCCTATATATAATTTGTCCGATATCGCACGCGCCTAATTTCTATTTTAATGGTAAGTTTTGGCATTATGAAATTTGTACGAAAATTTAACAATATTAACAAGAGTTGTTTGAAAAAAGTGTGCATTTCATTTAGTTTAGCTGCAGGGAGGGAAAGCGGTATGGGGAGGGAAATCCGGGAGAGGGGAGGGGAACAAAGCAGGAGGGGGGATTCACGGTAGCGGGGACTATAGAGGGGGAAGGTGGGGAAGTGGAGGGGGCACAAGGCACAAAGGAGAGTACTCGCTAGTTTTTTTGTATAAACTTATACGAATATGTAACAGATGTCGGTAGCTTGTTCCAAATACTCAAAACAGACTTGCGCAAAAACGAGTCGAAGAAACGATCATTTTTCATTAAGACAGCATCAACTGTGAACAGATGTTCCTCTCCTGTCCGCCGAGTTTCACGCACTTGCTTAGATGCACCAGGGATCTGTGCTATTAAATCTCTGCGGAATAGACACAACATACCAACATTGCGTCTTTACATTAGAAATGGAAATCAGTCTGTTGACAACTGAATAACAATCAGACGGAGCGCTCTCCTTTATACTGGATCAAGAAGGTTTATCAATAATGTTGGGGCTCCAGCTCAGAGTTGGCTAGCAGTTCAAATGTTGGGCGAATTTGAGTTTTGTAAGTTTTTAGCAGCTGGTCACTTCTCTTTAGTAAACATAAAATAAAATATTGCATAAATTGTGCGAAGTTTTTAAAGACCGTCATCTAGAATCTAAACGTTATCCTTCCTTTCCCCACTCGCCGCAGCCTCACAACATTCCGTATTCTTACAGCCTTCGGACAGTATGTAGCAGTTTTGACCATTGTGCGGTAAAAATCAAGCCAACACCAAATGTAATAATTTATATCATTTTAGGATTTTAAAAAATGTTATCGTTAGAAGGAAAATATTTTTATTTTCCTTTTCATTCTACACCCCTTTAGCTCTCACGTTCAATAAATTTGCCGCCACCCTTAAATCAAGGACCTTCCCCATGAACAGGGGGTATTTTATGTTATTCTAGTTTTTTTCCGAGCACCCCTTTACCTTCCCTCTCTCTTCCCACAAATAATGCGTGATCGTTTTGGAATCCTCTGATTTAAAAGATAAACCGCAAACAGAGCAAATCGAAAGACAAAACGATAATTAGAAAATTCCACCTTTTCAGCTTTTCGATTTTATAAAAATAAAACATTATTTCGAAAAGAATTTATACGAATCGAATTTGAATAACTTTGTCACCTTAAATAAACAAAAAAATAATACTTGGTTGTTCCCTATTGACAAAGAGCACTCACTCTCTTCGCAATTCTCCAGCTACCTCGTCCACTAGAGCTTAGCCGATATTTTTCACTTTACTGTGAAAGCATAATTTTTTCTTTATAATACATGCTACATAAACTTGTTGATTTTAGTATAGTATAAAACTGTGCTTGAGAAGCTACGGTCCTAATGAAACCCGGTTGGTATGAAGTATATAAAGAATTCAAGTGGTGTATACTTATATTTATCAATTGCGGAGGCGGGAATGGGTGCCGCCCCGGGAACCATTTATTGGATAACCAACACCTCTGCCATAGGTAAGATTTGTCTAGGTCCTGGCGGCGGATGATCTAGACACACTGAACCCCAGACTCCTACCCAACCATCATACCCTTTTCCTTCCCAGAACTTCCTCTCCTTACTTTCCTTAAAATTACCCTCCACACAGCATCCACAAAGATGACATAGGCCCTGAGGGAAATTATTTTCCTCAAAGCCTCCTTTGTGGACCTAAAGTAAAAAAAAAAAGTTATTGTTTTATTTTAAATTATAATAAAACATTGCAAAGTATCTATATGAACAAAAAAATATGTATTGTTTCTAAAGGCAGTTTCGAGCGATTGAACATGAAATGTTACATTTTGGTTAAGTGAAATGTTAGATTTTGATAATTGATATAAAAATTTCTAGATTTTGTCGGAAACGGATGAAACACGTTCATCTTTACGATGTGGATAAAAACTATTACCTTACCTAATGTATTATTTATTCTAAATAAAAAATGCTACACAAAAATCTTTCACAAAAAAAATAAAGCAAAGGTCTTGTTAGAAAATCATTGAGAGTCCAACATGTCCCAATTGCTTGCCATTTGAAAATATAACAATCGGGATAAATAAAAATATATGCACAATTTTTTTTTTCATATTGCGATATTTTGGGAGGCGGGTCTGGGTACCATTTTTGGTAACAATTTTTTGGATAACCAACACATAGGACAACATAGGACACTACAAGTGGTTCGCTATATTAGGCAGGATTTAAAAGGGGCGCTCGGGTTGATAGTGTGAATTTTGTCACAGCCTTGGTGGTGGATGCCTCTGCCCACCTTTTGCGTGGATAGATCCGGAGATACTGGTTAAGGTAGATCTTTTGACCTCTCATGCAGCATCCTCTCGCCGTATCGCCTTGCACAGCAGTGGAAGGAATGCATTCGCACGCCCGTCACTCCTAGGCACGCTGACCTTTAGATTCCTACATACCCTTCAAATAAGTTTTTTTTTAAATTTCATTTCCTTTAGGTATTTCCTTTAAAATATCCTTCACATGGTATCCCTAAAAATAACAAAGGCCATAAGGCAAACTATTTTTTAATGATCAGCGGCTGAGAATTAAAGTTTCAAAATGCTTGCAAAATGTACAGGGAGTTTTCGATGAGAAAGGTCGGTTATTCCCCGTATCAAATTATTTACACAAAAAATTTAATATCGATTTTTTTAATCCGGCAGATCCGACGATGTCTGCATCATCGGATCTGCCAGATCTGCCCTGATGATTGACACTGTAACGCTGTCGGAAACGTCGGCTAAAGAAGGAGGTAGCGCAACACGGCATAACACCCCAAAAACAAACAACGAAAATGCTATTAGCCGTGAAAATCTAAAAACGTACTCGATTTATTTTATTCAAAACTTGCTTTAATATATACCTACATTCAAGTACGCAATAAAAATGTTCAAAACGCATGATGATAAATTATTAAATATCGTGTACTTCTTGTAAGTGTTTTTTAATCATAGGAATTTCTGATTTTTTCATAGTGTCTAAACAAAATAAGTGTGAAAAAAAAAAAATTGAAATATTTTAGTTTGTAAGACCACAAAACACGCGATCTCGGTTTTTTTTAAATGATTTTAATTGACTTAAAATTAAAATTATCAAAAGGTTCTTTACTAGATTATGTATTGATTTATTTTGCTGTATGATTATATGATTTGAAATTTTAGTTGTGTATTACAATATTTCGTTCAAAAATTTAAGAAATCTGCCAACGACTAACGGTATAACCAATATATTAAAAATAAACTTAGTTTTAAATATTTACAAAGTGCGTTTAACAGATAAAATAACAATCTTTCAAAATCTTTTTTTTTGTGAAAAAGAGTCAATAAGAATTTGTTTTAAAAAGGACAAATTTTCGGTATTGTCCGGTTATACCCTCATAAGGCCTCCTTCGTGGAGCTAGTGTAAAAAGATCTAAATGTGATTCAATTATGGTTAACGAAATAAAGACTATAAAACTTAAAACATTAGAACTAATCAATAACTTACTATATAGAAGTTTCTTAAATTGCACAATTCAAACATGAAGTCTGCACTCGAATCAAAAGCAATTAAAGTAACTTGTGTTGAAAAGAAGGGCGAGCAATCATCCATGCATCTCTCTCTCTCCCTGAAAGGCTGAGGGTGGAAAGCCAAAAGCCAATGGGTTAATCTGCACAAGAAAGGGACAACCATAATAGCCCGAGTTACTCGTTTAATCTTCCCCACCGGTTGACTTGTTATTACTTAGGAAACCCTTCTGGTCTTAGCTACGTGTAAGGGATAGCAAAGATAGAAGAATTTTCAAGGATATATTACATTAGATTTCACCATCCTCTTCATAGTTTATCCACAGGATAACTTGTATATTTTCGATTAGTGGTTTATTTATTTAATAAGTCGGAGTTTACTATTCGTAACTCGAACCTATGAATAGTTGCTATACATATAGCAAGTTAGCCGAGTTTTGAACACAGTGGCTGTTTATTGACGCCACGTAATTTTCAATAATACTCCGAATGACAAACTTACTTCCTGGCCGAAAGTCTGGTTTTATCTGCAGAATTCCTAAACTACAATCATATTTGCCTTCGGCAAAATTCGGCAATGAGACCATGTAACCCGAATAGCTTCTAGAAAACTAGAGTCATGTGGAAACTAAACCGTAGACGAATATTACACAATACCATTAGGTACGAAGAATTGTTTGTGTGAAAGATACCAATGCCACTGCACCACCGGTATGATAAATAGTATATAGCACCTAACGCTATGCCTGTAACTAAGTTCTGTAATAAAATTCTGCATCCTTCACAGCTCTTTTTATCTTAGAATACATGAAACTTAGCACGGTGCTCACAACCGTGCTTTATTGTGCAAACTTAAGCGAAGTTAACGCACTCTCCCCTTCCTCACTCCCCACCCGGGTGCACTGACAAGGGGGCTTCTTAATGACAGTGTTTAATGAAAAAGGCTCTCTTTTATTCAGGCTCTGACAGGTGATTTTTAAGGGTGCTTGTCCTCTTACTTAGCTTTACCCTGCCTTATTTCAGAGTAAGTAAATGAGAAGGGTGGTAATCTATTTGGTGGAAACGATGCAGAGTGAATTAATTGTCTTTCTTTTAAAAAAGTTTTATCGAATACTTTTAAATGGTAAATCTAAAATTTATATAAGTTTACATCGGGTTTTTGTCTCTTTTACTCTGATATCTTTTAATATTGTAAACCATGATCACACTACTTCGGTTTCATAATTTAAATTTACGGGTGAACTTCATAGTTCAAGCGTAAAATATACCACAATAAATTGTCCTGGTGACAGATTGCCACTTAGAAAAGATAAATTGCAAGAAATGTATTATATAAAATTTGTCTAACCAGATCAAAATAAACACATATTTTTTCACAACAGCCAAAACCACATTCACAACCTTTCTTAACTTAACGTAAAATGTAAAATATGGAGGAATTACTTTGACGTATAGTTTTACCTTAAGCAGTAGAAATGGATATTTCAGAATTATATATACAACTCATGATAGAAAATACCTAATAAAGTAGATAAATATTTAACTATGCCCTATGTATCTTTTTATGATTTTTCCATTTATAATTTTTGCTAATATTGTCTTTAATGATTAAATATTACAATTTGAGGTTATACCAATTAAGTGATAATTTTTCTGCGCTAACGTTGTTCCTTTTTATAATTATTAGTCATTCATTCATTACCCGTTTACATCTCAGGCAAAATAACCATATTACATTCTACGGACGTACGTAATAGGTACAATAACCATGTAATTTATTAAGCATACGTCATAACTGGTATTATTTTGTATTGTGTAAGTTTTAATAAACAAATAAATAAATCAAATGAATAAAGTTATTCAACTATAATTTTTTTTAAATAGAATATATTTATCGAAGATGCCAATTAGTTCGGGTAGAATTATGAAATCATCCATAAATATAGCCATCAATAAAAATATGCACTAAGAAAATTAAATCTATTGTATTTATTTATACTAAGTTTTTACCGACCTATTGTCGGTAAAATCGAATCGTTCCCTAGGACAACTGCAGATCGCAAACGAATAGGTGAAAATTAACAATGACTAAGTGTCCTTAATATATTCGATATAAACTGTCGTTTGTACGTTAGCGATCTGCAGTTGTCCTAGGGAACGATAAGAAGTTAACGACAATTGGTCGACCATGCAACGACCATTAACGACCCCTGAACTTTTTTTTCTGTATCTGTACAAATTATCGACAAAAATATTTACTTCAGCACACTCTATCTTGTCATATAGTCGACACATCTGGGTCAGAGGGCTAAAGTAGGCGATATTACTTTTAAATGTATTCAGGTGCAAGATTTTATGGCGTCTTAAACAATGGGAATTGGGGACATTTATTTCAATATTTCTAAGACATAGTGTAGTCGTGAATGATTTTATGTAAACATAAAATCATCTAAGTATGATACAGTTAAATATGACGATACGTACATTGAATTCTTAGATGCGACTGTATCTTTTTCTGTTTTTTTTTGTTGTTTCAAATTTTTGTTTGAGAATTGCTAATATTGTTTTCGCTCTGACAAGGCACTCCGCTATTCTTTTTAGTGCTTCTGCCACTCAAAAACAGATTTTTTTAAATAATTTTGAAGCTTTTATCTGCAATAATATATGTAGATACCTATAATCTGAACAATACGTGGGTGCTTTGTTTATTATCCCGTCTAACACATAATCCCTGATTCATAAGGCATAAGGCTACTAAAGGCGCCGGGGGGCTTCGCGCGAGTCCCTAAATCTCCCTTATTCGGCAGGGTATAATGATGAACTGCGACTATTAGGGTGGATGTGGAAGGTGTCTTCGGCAACCGGGCCCTTGTGAGTTGAGCGAGGCTTTACTCTAAGCCCGCACCCCATCCATACAACAACCCCCTCTCGCAAATAATGGAAACATCTACAGATTTAGTGGGTACTTTTGTTTATAACCTAGAGCCAGCATTAGTATGGGGATTTTAAGGGTGGTCTTCTGAATTTGAATGTTTAAATGAAAACGTACCTTTTGATAGCATTTTTCACTACCGATCTTTTTCATGGAAAAATATTTGTTATACGCGTGTTTAAATCGAGAAAAAAATCACCGAAAATCGAAAATTCAGCTTTGTTACCCCAACAAAAGATAACATGTACTTTTCAACCTTCTCCATTATTTTTCAATGTGAATGCAGCACAAGAATCCCAACTATTCCAAACTGCTTGAACACACTGGGAGGATAATAATCCCGATTGGAGTATGTTGTGATACAAAAAGAGGAAGGTTGGCATGAATAACACGGGCATGTGCCTAGTATGGCGGCCATAAATTCCACAATTGTTATATATTTACTATTCAAAGAATAAAGATATATTAAAAAAAAATATATATATATATATATCTGGATATTCAAATTCGGTAACTAAACAATGCGAAAGCCTTTTATTTTATTTTAAGGATTCGACTCTGAATGGTAAAATTAAAATAAAAAAGTTTAAATAAACATAGTATGAAATTCAACATCCTTGTTAAGTTATTCAAACTGACTTAAAAGACCCCGTAATTTATTTATTTATTTATTTAGGAAAATCAACAGATTATTTACATCTATTACGAAAAAAAAAAAAAAATCGACGAGTTCATCGAAAATCAATTCATCGAAAGCAAATTTACAAAATACACAAAAAAGTTTAGTTTAGGTTTGGTTAGGTTTGGTTAGGTTAGGTTAGGTTAGGTTGAATTTTAGATAGTTGAACTCATTTTCGACGAACTCGCCGTGAACCGTAAAATTTACATAGAAATATTAAAAAAATCAAAAAGTTATTGTGATTACTGAAGCACGGGAATAAATGATAATTCATTATTTAAATTAACTTAGAACATCTGAACTACTTCGTCTTTGAATGTCTAAAAATTTAAGATTTATTTTTAATTTAAACGAAAATATCAGCGATATGTAAATATTATAATTAAATAAATGAAAATAAAATACTTGGTTTTAAGTCACATTATTATCATATTTTTACTGTCTACCGGTTTCGGTACCTCCGTACCATCACCAGGACTGTTACAAAAATAATGCCTAAAAATACAGAAGAATATTGTTAAGAAAGAAAGGGACAGTATAATAGAGTGGGAGAGTGCGTCAGTTGTGGGAGAGAGGAGGGGAATGGGGGATAAGTGAAGTAACGGGGAACAAACTTAAAATAGAACTGAAGGTTAAATTTAGTCGGTTATTAATGATTTATACCTTTGAATTTACGGTTTTTTATTTATTTCTAAGGCTTCCAAATTGTTGATTCTTAAACCTATTCCAATTTTTATGTATAACTTTAATTCCTGTATCGTGTTGGTATTGGATAATTTAATTGATAAAGATAATTTTTTTATATTTGTTATGATTAAGGTTTTCACGGACGTAAGATGTTGTCCTTGAGAGGACTTTCGGACAGATCTCACTGTCCATCTTCAGAGGCCTTATGTTTTGAGTTTTGTATCAAACTGATCGCTAACGCATATCTGTTCAGTCCAGAAGTCAAGAACAAAGTAAGTGCTTGTCAAATCTCGTGTCGAGAACGGAGAACACTCCAGAATCAGAAGATGATTTGATGGTAGAGGGTTAAGCGATTTGCGTGTAGAGACCTGATTGGGTGGCTTTGAACTGATTGGAAGTACTTCTGAGGATTTCGGAAATGCCGTTACGAGGGAATTTTGATCAATTATTAATTTCTAGGTGTTGGGAATCACTGAAGCATTAGAGTTAATTAAATCAAAACTAGACGTTCCCTCTGATTTTATCAGTCTGACGAAACAATGTGTTAAAAATACCTAATTTTCAGTTTGAGGGACAAATACACAAACAAATTCAAGGTGCCCCCATGGGGTCCCCCCTAAGCCCGGTAATCGCTTATATTTACATGATGTACTTTGAAATAACGGCATTAGAGAGCGCTCCTCTGAATTCTTCACAATGGCGTCGTTACTTAGATGATACCTTAATTATTTGGCAGCACGGAATTAAAGAATTAAATCACTTTCTTATTCATTTAAATAGTATCCATGAAGATATTAAATGTACCATGGAAATCGAAGAAAACGATTGTCTCCCATTTCTCGATATTTTAATTAAAAAGAAAAATAACGGCAGCCTTTGTCATACCGTAAATAGTAAACCGACACATACAAATAGATACTTAAACGCCAACTATTGGATTTTTACCAAGTATTTTCTTTTTATTTATTTAAAATGTCAAGTCACAATGTGTTTGCTTCTTTTGAAAACAAAAAATTATTATATTCAGTGCCTAGTATGTATTCTCTCCACAACAGAATTAAACAAGAAATTATGGTTGTGAAATATCATGTTCGATATAGTATGTAAATAAGCACAGCACAATGTATAAACATAAAACGACATTTGAAATTTGTAGATCCATTATACATTGTTAAGTTTTTCTTTTTTAATATAATTTTATCAACATCCGCTCCAGTGTGTAGCTTCTTTAATCAAAAGATATTTCGAATTTAGTAATAAGGCACCGTATTAACATCCTTAGCTCACGAGCAGCTAGAAGCCTACCAGGCTCCGCTTGGCTGTATGTTAAATTACCGCCTTTAAATACATACGTTGTAATTGAATCTACAAATCTTCCCTCTCATATTCGAGTAAGTTAATTGTTAACTGTTTGTTTGACATTAATTGCGTTACGAGTTCACTGTAAATTATCCAGAAATTCTCTCTGATCTTCAAATCCGTTGATGGGCAAAAGCTTTGATTGCGTTATATTGTAAATTGATGGGTTTGTATATTATGAACCTTTTATATTTGTATTTGAGAATATATTATATTATAAGATGGTTTGTTAGGCTTTTAATCAGAAAGTTTTCGTTATTTTAATACGACATTTTAATAGATAAAAAAATAGATGGTTTTGTCGCATTGAAAAATAACACAAAATCGTCTGTTTAGGGTTTGAAAAATTGAGCGTCTAGGAAAATTGCACATGCCTTATTTGAATCAATTTGGGAATCGGGTATTGTTACCGCCGCCTAGGGGACCATTTGTTGGATAACCAACACCTCTGCCGTAGGTCACCCTAAGTGGTTCACTACATTTCATGACTTAGCATTGGTGCCCGGTACTACGGGGTGAGGTATGTCAAGGTCTTGGCTAGCGATGCAGGTTCGGTCTTGGTTCAGATTGGGTGAGACTGCCAGCCGGATTCTCTCGACCCATCGCCTTGCACATTAGTTGGAGAAATGCGGATTCATCCGTATGTCAGTCCTGGACACACTGACCCTTAGATTTCTACCCACTCCTCATACATTTTACCTTGCCAGAACTTATTCTCCTTTCTTTCCTTAAAAACACCATCCACAAAGCATTCCGCAAGATGACAAAGGGCTCTAAAGAAGTTGTGTTTTTCTTCCTTCTTCCTTCCTTCTGGGGCCTTCTGTGTGGTTCTACGTAAAAAAAATACTAAGCATAGAAAACATCTTGGCTTTTCCTTTAAACAAGCATTTTTATGGTCTACTAGCCGAAGGCCACGACATTGCTCAATTTTACGATGGGTTTTTCACAATATTATGTAGACATTGACTTTCCTCTTGTTTTAGGTTAAGTATACCAAATTTCATCGGTCCCGGAATTAAACTGTAGATTTGTGTAATAAATCAAATCCAAATAGGTACGTATCATGTGTCCGATGACTTCGTGTCCGCCACATACACTCTTTTTTACATAATACTATAAATACTATAGATTCTAAAGTGGCCACTGACTTAGTACCGTTTAATTACAGCTAATTTAGCACCCGCACTATCTCTCTTACACTTACATGTTTGACGTCGTATATCGCTATCTCATTAAACTTTGAAAATTATGATGAAACACTGTTCTGCTTATGAAATTTAAGCAAAGAATGGTCAGACTTTTTGATCACTATACACGCCCAAATGGCATTTCATGTGTACTTACTTATGATTTGACCCATTGTCATACGGACAGTTTAATCTTTTGGAAAATATTTTAACATTCTGGTCCTTATTTTGACTGTCAAGTTTAGTAAATCATGATATTTTATTATAGAGTAAATCATGATATTTTACATATAATATTATTATATGATAGTAAATCATGATAATATATTAACTACCACTAAGATAAATACAGAATTTCCACTCCACTTCTAACTATACCGTTTACGTACCTACGCAGTAGGTAATGACAGATCGACTAACAATAAACCACTGCAGCGACAGACCAATTTAAAACATTTTTCTCGGATTGCTAAAGGAAATTTTTCCGCCCACATTAAAAAAAAATCATACCTCCTAATTTGAATACGGATACATACAAACTGATTATAGTTCTACATAGCCAATGAATTATGGTAGATTCAGACTGGGTCGACGTACGTGCCCATCGCTACGCCTAACAATATCTGGACTGCTTAGCAACCATAGATTTTCAATGAAAATTTATGTTTTAGAATCACATTGGCCACACGCATCGCGACGTGCGATGTCTGTGGCCATTTTCATAGAAAATGTATGGGTTGCAAAGCATTGTTTGATTAGCGATGCGTACGTACGTCGTCCAGTCTGAACCTACCATTAGCCTGTCTTTTGATTACTAACGCATATTCGTAGGATTTATAAAATAATATTATAAAATCGTTAACTTTAAAACATTTTAAAGAATCTAGAGAATATTTGCCACATTGTGGCAGAAAAGCAATCCGAGGCTTTGGAAATAGTGCCATAATGTGGCAAAAACCGTTTGAGTGCGTAAAGAAAATTTTACCTTCATTGATTAAAAATATGACCTGAATCTATACAAAGCGATACAATATTTTCTAATATTTTTGCTAAAATAATAACAGCTTAATCCTTGCATCAAATTATCGTGTGATAACAACAAGGAACAAAACCCCAAATCCGTAGGTTCTTGCCCCTTTGCGTCCCCATCGTGTTTGGAGTGGGTTTAATTGGATAAGGAAAGGCAATTTTCGGTGGGAAAATTATCAGATTTGGTTTTATCCGTGGAGCCTTCATTGTCCAATAAAAGGTCTGTGGGATTAAACTAACTTTTGGAAAACTCAATTTGTTTAATACAAGTCTACTTTATTCTGTGGGCGTTCAATTTCATGGGTTTTGTACAATATTTAGGGATTATTGTGTTGTCATTTCTAAAAATAATAATTTTATTATATTAGATACATCATTTAAAACTTTGTGGTTGTTCATTGTACTCTTGAAATAAAATATTTTCATTAATTAAAAAATACTGATAATTTATTTTCAGTAATTTTCCAACATATTCGTTCATCCGTTCGTACCTCAGGGTATATAGTGTATTGATTATTGATGAAGTTTCAGCTTCTTTCAATAGATGTCATTAGCTTAGTTTGTAATAATAAGTTCTGCTAAATCTTAACAGATTGTGTAGGATAACAGAAGAATACCATATACCGCCGTTGGTGTTTTTGGTATAAATACCAAACCGATCTTAAGTTTGAAAAAAGAGACATAACAGGCTATATTCATCAGTTCCTTCAGGGTAATGTCATTAGTACATATGTATCTCTCATAAAGTAACGGTGTTTCCAAAACCAGTAGAAAAAAAACTCAAAATAAAGTGGTGTTAAAAATATTTTATACTTTTAACTTTAAAATTTAAAAAAAATATAAACCTACTAGCTGACCCACCCACGTTTTGCTGTGGCTAACGAAACACAACGCCATATACTGGATGGTTACCTAATCTAGATAACCATGTTTTGTACCAATAAATTAACTCACATCTGTCAGAAACTTATAGAATTCACAAATAATTGTCCCATAAAAAACATTTAATTCGCAATAATAAATATTAAAGTAAATAATCGAGATAAAAACTTTCCTATCTTTTAAGTTGGACCAAATTACACACAGTAAGCCAATTTTAATCAAAATCAGTTTACTAGTTTCGGAGTTTACCTATGACGAACATTGTCACTCGAGATTTTATATATAAAAGATGCCCATTGCCCATATGGTAGACATATTTGCTCATTTACTATGTTTACAATGATAAAATCTTTATTATATCTGTGAAATATATGTGAAATTTTCATACCACATCAACAATCCTACTGTCGCTTCCTGAAGCTGAGAGCAATGCAATTAAGTTTAATGAGCTTTTGATCTATTTCTTCTTCTTCTTCGATGGTGCTACAGCCCATATCGAACTTTGGCCTCCCGCAACATTCACCTCCAACTCCTCCTGTCCTCAGAAGTTGACTTCCAGTTTGTTACCTGAAGAAGCTGTGCCGCATCCCCTCTTACCTCGTCTTCCCACATCAGTCTTTGTCTTCCCTCTTTTCTGTTTCCAACTGGGTGTCCAGTCATAATTCTTTTTGGGACGCGTATATCCGCCATTCTCTGTACATGCCCAGCCCATCCCAACCTGAGGAGTCTCATATGGGCTGAGATGTTGGGGGCCTGATATATATCGTGTAGTTATTTGTTGCGCCGGATGCAACACTGTTTCCCCTCTTTCACTAGACCACATATTCTTCTCAACACTTTTCTTTCAAAAGTATCCAGCATTTCAGCCATCTTTATCGTCAGTGTCAGCGCCTCACATCCATATGCCAATTCAGTTCTCATAATGGTCTTATATATGGTTACGTTGGTTTACCTGTGGACGCTACGTGACTTAAACACTGGCAGCAAAGAAAAGTATGTTTTGTTGGCTGCTGTGATTCTCCTTCTGATTTCTGCGGGATCCTCATTATTATCTGTCAGACTAGAGCCCAGGTAAGTAAATTGATCGACCACTTCGTATGAGTAGTTGTCCTTAAATTGCGCACTACTTCTTCTTCTATGAGAAGGGTTTCTGCTCTGTATCATCATTTTCGTTTTGTCTACATTAATCCGCAGTCCTACTTCCCGCGCCGCTATTTCTAAAGGGTCGAAGACTTCCTTAATAGCTGACCTCCCTGATCTACTTAGGCATTTTAAAATAATATCCTTCGTTGCTGTAAGAAGATAAGGATGGTCATTGATTAAAATTGACTAAAACATGGATATAATGATATTTTATGGGTTAAGATTCCGACAGACCGCCGGTTTATATAATGTCGGGATTAGACTGACCCACAGATCCCCATAAATCACGAAGAAGAGTGGCATCTATCGATCAAAACTTGAAGTTTGCTTTCATTTATCAAATAATCATAATATTTACAGGACGCGGGAACATTAAAAAAAAATTCAATTTTTTTTAACGAATCTGGGGGACAAAGCAATCAGAGGCTTTGGAAAAAGTGCCATAATGTGGCATAAAGCGTTCGAGTGGTTATCATTAAATTCAATCTTTCCACTGGTAACTGTAATTTAAGCATCGCAAAATCAAATCTTCTGTACAAAGCACACAGTAGATGCCTCTCACTCCGGTTTCCCAGCCTATCCGATGCTTTCTCGATCCGTTTATTCGCTTGTGCATACGTCGCTAGGCATCGCATTAATAATAATTCCACTGCACATGCAATTATAATTAATGCCGCCATTCGTCAGGCGGGGACTATTAATCATTCCGCTGTGGACAATCTAGAGAATCGGACATTCAGTGTTTAGGAGGATAAGCTGTTTTAGGAGCTATGGCGATGTTGTTACATGAAGGATGAGAGTCTAATGTCTGGTGGAAATCAGTAGGCGATTTAGGAGTTGAATATGTGTTTGAATTTAGTATACAATGCAAGTATGTATCTGCAATGTAAGGAGGAATGGAAATTGAAAAATTGGGCTACTTTTATTTAAACCGCGGCATTCCGCATTATTAACATATTTCTCATGAACACTTTTAGTTTTTAAGTTCCTAAAAAAATATTTGTTATTTTATACGTACATTGTCGAGCCAAAATGGGAATTATATGAAGTTCACTTGATAGAAATAAAAACCGCGAAGGATACTGAGAAAATGAATAATTAATTGAGTTTTATTTAACATATTATAGCTATGAAAAAAACCACAGTATAACTTTAAATTCAACAAGAATATGTAGACAGGTTTTTGGTCTATTTTAAACGAGTCGTGTTTTATTAAATGTATGACTAGGGGGTTGCTAGATTCTTATATACTCGTATAGGCTATTATCGCTGAAATCCATTATCCTGTAAATACCGTTAGATAAGAAATTCTCCAATGCAAATCAGTCCACCAGATATGACGGGAAACCCACCAATATGATGGCAATGCTGGGGACGAGCTCGTACACCCTACTGTAGGAGTAGCGGGAGCCATTTGGATGTTCGTGGAATCATTCGCGGGCCGCAAATTAATTTTCAACCCAACGAAACGTTTGTTTTGTCCAATTGGACATTTATTTGTCCAATTGGACAAAACGAACGTCCAATCGGACAAACAAATGTCCTACTAGACAAAATAATGTCTAATTGGACAAATTCGTGTCCAATATGGACAAAAGAATATGCAATTGGACAAAACGAACGTCCAATTGGACAAATTATTGTCGAACTGGACAAATGATTGTCCAACTGGACTAATGATTGTCCAACTGGACAATTGACTGTCCAACTGGACAAATACATGAATGTAAAATTGGACAAATCAACAACTAATTAATGTCCAATTGGACATTTATTTGTCCAATTGGACAAAACAAATGTCCTATTGGACAAATAAATGTCCTGCTGGACAAAACTAATGTCCAGTTTGGACAAATGATTGTCCAACTGGACAAATACACGAATGTAAAATCATGACTAATTAATGTCTAATTGGACAAATGAATGTCCATTTGGACAATTAGGCATTAATTAACCATTTGGACAAAATGAATGTCTAAATGAAAACAATTATTTTATTACGTTGTAAATGATAAATTGAAGGCCCAGACGAAAATATTTTTTCTTGCCGCCTATTCAATTCGTAGAAAATAGCTTCAGTTTTGGAGCTTATCGATTTCTTATTTATTCCACACTTCTTCGTACCTCAGTTGAATGGCATATATGTGACAGAGCTGTGGTTTCAACAAGATGGCGCAACGTACCACCATCAATTTATTGCGGGAAATGTTGATGAACCGGCCTCCACGATCGTGTGATCTCACACAATTAGATTACTTTCTTTAGGGTACAAGTCACTACTAGTCTACGCTGATAAACCAGAGACGTTGGACCATTATTTGCAAGTCAACATTCTGCGTGTTATTGCCAATAGTCGCTCAACCCCAGTTGCTCGAAAAAGTTGTCGAAAATTGGACTTCACGATTGCGCTTCATTTTAACTAGCCGTGGCGTTTATATGCCTGAAATCATTTGTTAACAATAATGGCATAAAATTATCTATTAAATATAGCCAATATCATAGACATTAACATTTAATGTGTTTTTTTTTTCATTTTCAATTTGTACTCCTCTAAAAAAAACTACCCTTTCATCTATTTGATTTTCGATTTTGTTTTCTTGATTAAATGCAAATCTTGTCTGTAGAAAGTAACCCACTTTCCAACATCCGATTGAGTTGAAAATTGGCAGATTGAGACTCCTTGTCAATGACATTGCATTCAAACTGCACAAACCGCTACTGACTCTCAGTAACGCCTTGGTGAAAGACCACCACTGAGACTCGTAATTTTGCTTCAATTGGCTTAAGCCGTGTCGTTTTAACCTTTATCTTCCCCATCTCCTTCCCATCAATAATTTCGTTTAGCTTACTGTGCGGTAATCACTTTAAAAAAATGTAATTTTTATGGTCAGAGTGAGGATTAGGGTAGTATGAGGCGAATGACGTAGGACTGCAACAAGACCACTACAATCTACGCATTTGACCTGATGATGGACACTGTAACACTTTGCACAAACTTTGGCTGCAAAAAGAGGAAGCATAAGGGTTAGCGCATACATACAACTTTTGCATCGACTAAACTGTTTTGTCGAGTTTTTTACTTCTCGTAAGTTCACACGACTAAACCGTTAGTTGATGGAGGTGCGCACACAATTGATGCAGTCGATTGTCGATTTTTAATATCTCCTTTGAATTGACCAGTCTTTATACAGCAACGCTCATACATACCTCGTTTTTGTTTGTTTCTGTGTCTAGTTCCAGCCATCCAGATACGACTTCTACGCACACTTCCTCCCATAGCTTTTTCTTCAGATTTATGTCCGAATACTCTTTCAGACTCTTTAAATTTACTTAAAATTTACATCAATGATATTTGAAATTAGAAATAAATGGTGAAATTTTTCTGTATGCGGATGACACTGCAATATTCTACTGGGGTAAAGACCTAAACATCTTACTAGAAAATGCACAAAGTGACCTAGAAAAAATTTGCAGTTGGCTCCAATCAAATATCCTAACAATTAACATAAAAAAAACAGGATACATGGTTTTAAGCTCAACCCGTAAGATAATTCCTCCTCGCGTACCCTTAAAAATTGAAAAGAATGATTTGCAAATCCTGATAAAGGAAAAATATCTTGGGCTGTGCATCGATAAGCATCTAACTTTTAAAAACCATATACAAGATGTTAAAGATAAAATCACACCCTTAATTAACGTTTTTAGCCGATTATCTTATCTATTACCAATTAAATTGAAAAAAAGTTTATATTATAGTCTCGTACACTCACATTTAAATTACTTAATTGAAATCTGGGGAAATGAATTACAGATAATTCAAAATAAACTAATCAAAAAACTATTTCACTACGAATCCAAAACATCCACAAATAACTATATTTGGAAACCAAACTCTTAACATTAAGAAAACTATACGAATACAATATATGCTTCCTTATATACAAAATAAATAATAAACTCACACATATAAACCCAGAATTCATTAAAACGTCCCAAGTACACAAACATTTTACACGACAACACGATAACGTACATTTAAACACTATTCTTACTAACTACGGTAAGCAATCCATCAGTTATGAGGGGGGCAATTTATATAATTGCCTTCCAGATGATATTAAAAACGAATAAAGTGTGTGTATATTTAAAAAAAATTATTCATTTTTATTCACAAAAAACAATATAGTGAAAGTGAATAATATTGTATGATAATATAATGTAATTTAATCTACTGTAGTGTAATGTAATTTAATTCAAATTCTAGTTAAGTAAGTGAAAATGTTATTTTCTTTTTTTCTGGAGTAAAAAAAAACTTTAAAAAAAATAAAGCGCAGGCCTTTTTTCTACGCTATCAATAAATTCCTCCGTGTCGTCTGTAATAGTTCCCACCATGGTGACAATAGACGTGGAGTCGCTCCAAATGCTTATGCGAGACTGATATGGACTGATAGTTGCGGATCGTCTGTTGAGCCGGTGGTAAGTGCACATCATAGACATATGATATATTCATTTGTCTATGGTGTACATCAATACAATGAGATATAAATTGATCGGTTGATCGATAGTTGTCCAAATTTTTAATTAAAAGCAGATCGATACAGCTTTTTTACTGTTTTGTCGAACAACTATCGAGTTAACAGTATGTGCACTCAAATATATTCCTATAAACATATGATACACAACAAAACAGTTATTCAACGAAAAGTTGTCAATATACTTATATCTACCAGCTCGTACTGGATTGAAGCTGGCGACATGGTATCGCATCCAAGTAAATAAGCACACACTTAATACTAACAGCCACACATCGTTGGATCTGCCGGATCTGCCCTGATGATGGACACTGCAACGATGGAGGAGTTAGCGCAACACGGCATAACACCCCAAAAACAAACAACAAAATACTAATAGTTGTTCAACGTAACGTTGTATGTATGCGCTGGCCCTAACACGGCTTAATAGTCCTAAAATTGATAACAATAATACTTTTGGCCGTGAAAATCAAAAAGCATATCATTTATGTAAGAGACTAAATCCCAAACCGTGATACATCGCTCTATGGTTTTTTTTTTTTTACATTAGGTCCACACAGGAGGCCCTGAGGAAAATAATTTCCCTCAGGGCCTATGTCCTCTTTGGGGAAGCTGTGTGGAGGGTATTTTTAAGGAAAGGAAGGAGAGGAAGTTCTGGGAAGGAAAAAGGTATGAGGGTTGGGTAGGAATCTGGGGTTCAGTGTGTCTAGATCATCCGCCGCCAAGACCTAGATAAACCTTACCCCCATGAACCCGGGCATCTCTGCTAAGTCACCAAACGTAGCGAACCACTTGGGGTGACATATGGCAGAGGTGTTGGTTAACCAATAAATGGTTCGGCGGTACCCATTCCAGCCTCCCAAATTGCGATGGTGATGATGATTAGAAAAGGAAACGCTCGTGTTTTGACAGGACGCCAATCAAATTGAAATCTGATCAAAGCACACAATATTCTCAGGGAATTTACATCAATTTTCCATCTTCCAAGTACGTTTTGTGAAGTACTTTGTTATGAATAATTCACGATTATCTGCCTCAATGTGAAGTTACTACAGATCTAACAAGTCACCAGCTCAGACCAATCATTTATCCTTCATTAGAGATATTCGCATAATTATTACGCTGTCAATTAATTGTGTGTTAATTAATTGGGTGCCGAAATGTCTCTATACATACCTGTGCCGTATTCCCGGTACATTATGATACTTCAAGGTAAATTGAAGCCTTATCAATTTCGTCTTAATCAAGTGATTGCTTGGAACATAAAACCGGATTAAAAGCCATTTTAGAACATTCTATGAATTTCGCATCTAGCTTGCAATAAGATTATACTAATATATTTGTAATATAAGCGCAATCCTCTCAATAATCACGGAATATCATAATTATTACATTTTTAATTTGGGAGGCGGGTATGGGTACCACCGCCTCAGGAAACATTTATTAGACAATCAAAATCTCTGCCACAGGTCACCCCAAGTGGTTCGCTACGTTTGGTGACTTAGCAGGGATTCCCGGGTTCATGGTTAGGTTTGTCCGGAAATTGGTGGAGGATGCGTCTGCCCATTAGTGCCAGGCCGGATCGGGAGAGACAAGTTGAGGGAGATCTTTTGATCTCTCCAGCCGGATCTCATGACCCATCGTCTTGCGCCGCTTACGCAGAACGTGAAAATTAACTTATAATTGATGAATTGTTGATGAACCAAATCTTAACTATTTTCTCAGACATCTTAACTATCACACTGAAGAGTGTTAACTAATAAATGTATCCAAGAGAACTGGTATTGCAGTTAACGAAAAGTCATTAATTTAATGGTTAAGGGGGTATTACCAGAGAATATCGGAAATTAGTCATTTTTAAATCAAATTCTAGACGTTTTGACTCTTTTTTACAAAAAAACATATATTGATATATAATATATTATAATCAAACAGCAAAATAAATCAATACACAATCTATTAAAGACCCTTCTCAGAATTTTAATTTTAGTTAAATTGAAAATCATAAAAAAAAAATACCGAGTACGTTTTGTGATAAATACCTCAGTTGTTATTTATTTAAGGTCTTACTTTTTTAAATATTTTTTTTAATTAAGATTTTTTTCACACTTATCTCGTTTAGACATTATGAAACAATCATAAATACTTTTAATCAAAAAACACTACTTATAAGAAGTACACAAAATTTGAAACGGGGAATAATCGATCTTTCTTATCGGAACCTCCCTGTATAGTTGCAAGCATATTAAATTTTTTATTCTCAGCCGCTAGTCGATGGCTCTTAAGGAAAGTAATTATTCCACTTTCATACCAGATAAAAATGCGACAGAATCAGAGTTGACGTAAAAGTCGTTAATAAATTTAAGTTTACGGATAATTCCTTATCCTCAAGTAGAGCTGGAATCTCCAACAATCCAATTCTTCTTCCTCCATGAATTCCTTACTTTTCTCAGGATGTGAAGATGTCTTGGTCCCACTGGCACCGGGAAGGGATATTTCATGATAATCCATAAAAAAGGGAAAGAGAAGATAATAAATATAGAAAATGTAGAAAATATACAAACCCTTCATCTCCGCAGCCAGCGGTCGGGTTAACGGGTTCGCTAATCCCTGCCGTGCGGTCTGAAACGGGCCGCTTTACGGACCCGTTAAGTAGCGGCACCTCGTTTAAATCACGTTTACCACCCCTGGAATACAAGTATTTCGTTGCCGGCTGCTCGGAACCCAACCTAGAGCTCACCCTAACATCTGTGTTCGTGGGAACAAACCGAAGAATCGTGTCATTAATGTTTACTTTTCTGGTTGTTTTATGCGTAAAATTATTTTAAACACATTACCTACATCATGTTCCGAAATGTACCAATAAATATGGTGAAAGAACTATAAACTATATTGTACCCAAAATATTTAATCAACTACCGATGACAATTAAAAATAATAACATGTATACTGCTAAAGTTAAATAAAATCTAAGGAAATGGCTGTTGGATAATAATGATTTATACTGATGCCCCACTGAAGTCCTTGTATTCCCAAATGGAATTCACATTCCTAGGAAATGGAAAAATAATTATTTTGTAATACCTGACATACCTACTTTTATCTATGAAACTATTGATGTACTTAATGATTATACTAATTTGTTCATACATTTATTTTTACTTGCTTATTATATGTATAAGGCTATTTATGTATGTAAACTTTTCTGTAATTTAACCAACTTATGTATCATCATATACCGTTTAAATTGTATCATGTAATTGTATAAAATGTTGTCTCTATGTCCCTGCTGACAATCCACATTAGTAGTTTTGCGGGTTTAATTGTAAATAAAAAATATTATTCTACGGAGAATTAACAAAATCGCAAAATTGAAATGACAATCTAGTCTCCTCGAATGGTAGCATTCTTCCAAACTGGACCTCCATTGATATGCTTGGTTTAACATTAAGTGACCAGCTCAGGTATGGGGGCTCCATCGAAGCCAGAATCAAACTAGCCTCTCAAAAACTGTAACGTACTGTACAGGGCCCGCAGATACTTTAATAGTACCTACGCAACTGATAACCCTGTATAAAATCGCAGGTGCGCCCTAAGGTTGAATTTGGCAGCCACCTCTGGTCTGGAGCCCCACAATATTTGAAAAAAAAAATCCTCGACTCTGTGCAGAAACGGGCGATCCGTTTGATAGATTCTCCCGTCTTAACAAACGGGTTGCAATCTTTAGAACACAGGCGTCGTTTTTGAATGCTGTCCTTGTTATTCCGGTATTTCAATGGAACATGCTCCGAGGAACTAGCATCATTGGTCCCCTCCGTACCGGTGCATAGTCGGAAAACACGCAAAACGCGCCCAACATCTGTTCACGGTTGACATTTGTCACATGAGAACGGTTCATTTCTACAACTCGTTCTTGAGTTCAACAGCTCGGCTGTGGAACGATTGGCCGGCCTCTGTGTTTCCGCCCTCCTACAACACGGGTCTCCTCAAGACCCATGTTCACTCCTTCCTCTCCTCGAATAAACTCTCCACACAGCATCTTAACAGATGACATAGGCCCAAGGGAACTCGTTTTCCTTGGGGCCACCTGTGTGGAGTTAATGTAAAAAAAAAAGAAAAATCGCCATGGGAATTACCCCTATTAAAAATCGAAAGGTTAATGCATTCATATTTAATAACCAGATCCAAACTACGGGATATAAATATATATTTTTTATTTTCTAAATTTCGGCTTCTTACTAAAAATCATGGTCCGAAGATGAAGCATTGACAAAATGGAAAGTTCATACTTAGTATAATTAACTATTTTATTATTGTATGTACCTATAATTTAAAATTGCTATCAACTCTAAAAAAAAACTCATTAAATAAAAAAAGTATTCCTAAGGGGAAAAATGCATTTGGGTTCGAGCTTCGAAAGCTATTTTCTGAGACTCTTTGGCCTCGAACTAACTAAAATTTTGGATTCATACTAAAAATCATGGTCTAAAGAGGAATCATTGATAAAATCTGCAAAAATGAGCATTTTCCTTAAGAATGAGTTAAACTCATCGTTCTTAGGGGTAAAATCGTCATTCTTAGGGGTAAAATGCAATTGGGTTTGATCTTTAAAATTCGTTTCCTCAGTCTATATTATCACGAATCAACTGAAATTTTGGATTCATTCTAAAAATCATGGCCCAATATCTGCGAAAAGTAGCATTTGCGGAAAAATCATCAATCCTGCGGGCAAAATGCAAGGTTTGTGATCTAACTTTGTGAACGGTTTTCTCATGCTGTTTAACGCTGAACTGTCAACTGAAATTTTGAATTGTTACTTATCCCTCTAAGTCCTTCCTTGCCCATTTCCTTCCAACATTCAAATAAAAATTTGAAGATTAAAATGACGTTGCCTGAAAATTCTCTATCCATATGAGGGAGGTTTCAGTTTTTGCTCCAATGAATGGTTAATATGAGTTAAGTGATCTAATTCATAGATGGCGTTGGTGTTGTGTTATTCATATACAATATTATAGATTTTATTATATTTTTCCTTCACCACCACAACAAACAAAGAGTATGAGATTATAAAAACTCTGTTCCGGTATAATACCTCCTCTACCTTGATAATTTCTTAAGTTATAGTAAACAAGTGCCTTTTTATACTCTTAGTCTGTTGGGTGGGTGATTATCATAAACATTATGTCAGCATGTAAATTTAGAGCATAGCAATAAAACGATGGATTCAACTATTCGAAAAGTGCTTCATTTATAAAAACAATCATCCACTTCTGTTTACCAAAGTCCTAATATTTTGCACATATATTTTTCATGACGTTATTCGTGAGATTTTAGTGAGAACCTTTTTGATTTTGAGAAAAGATTTTCTAATTTATAGTTAAAAATGTTATATTTATTTTTTAGTTTCGGAGAACAAGCCAAACGCGCGCCCAACATATTATGTACACGGTTGACATTTGTCACATGAGAACGGGTCGCTTCTACGACTCGTTCTTGAGTTCAATAGCTTTGAAACGATTTGCCCGCCTCTATGTTTCATCCTTCCTACAACATGGGTCTCTTCAAGACCCATGTTCACTCCTTTCTCTTCTATAAAAAAAGTCCCTCAACCCATTTTATCTTCAAAGATAACATAGGCCCTGGGGGAAATTATTTTCCTGAGGGCCTCCTGTGTGGAGTTAGTATATTAAAAAAAATCCGAATTACCTAATTGATATCCTAACGAAGTTTAAATTCTACCTTAATTTGAAAAGGTTGTCGTGATTTATGTTTGGGATATTACGCAGCTTCTTGCGCTGCTTTTTTCAGTAGCCAATATTTTGGACAGCATTCAGCTTCACACTATTAATGCTGTCTAAAATAATCCTGATAAGACTTTTGGCTGTGAAAATCACAAATCACACACAGGTGAAAGATTGTGCAATGATTGGAAGAAGTATTGGCCAGAATTAAATCCGAGGCACCTGAACGGAAACCAACGCACTGGAACACTCAGATGCACACTAGTTATAAAGCAGATTTCGTTAAATCAATTATGTATCGATTTTTTTTTTTTTTAAGTAAAATAATTAAACCATTTTCTTGAATTTCGAAAATGTCACCAGCGGAGGAATAAACAATCCGAAATGCCTTTATGGTAAACACCTATCTTTTTAAATCACATTACCACGCGTTGGGATGATCCCATTCCTAATGTCAAATATTTTATCCCATTTTACGGGTGAACCCTACACTGTTGAGACAGTGACTAGAAGTTAATACCAATCTGAGAAAAAAACACAAATCGTCCAATAACAGTCTATAATGAATAATATGCAAGAATAAAACGATTCCATGATAGTTGGCTCCCAGAGGCCCTAGCACGCTCGCTCTATAACGATCTATAGGATAACTATCGGTAACTTCTCATCGTTCCCTAGGACAACTGCACATCGCTAACGTACAAACAACAGTTGATGTAGAAAATGTTTAGGATACTTAGTCATTGTGAACTGTCACTTATTCGTTGGCGATCTGTAGTCATGCTAGGGAACGATGAGAAGTTACCGATAGTTAACCTATCGATAGTTATCGAACGAGTGTGCTAGGGCCACAGGTATACTTATATAAAATATATAGGTTTAGGGAAAACACGGTTTACCTACAACACAAAATATAACTGATTGTCACAGAAGTGTACAGATGTATCGCAGAATAACAAAAGTATATAAAGTATTTAAATTCAAATGCGTCAAGGATAAAATTACTTTTCTGTGTACTGTGCATACCAGCGCGTAAGTATAAAAAATTGACATTGTAAATAAATTCGTTTGATATTTGTAGTATATTGACAAGTAGGTTCAGTGGGTTAGCAATATATGGCAGAAGTCATAAAGCTTTCACTAGTTTCCGTCAAATGGCGGGGGGGTAGAGTTGTCCCTAGGAATGCACCTAGTCGGTTGTGTAGAGC
The DNA here is from genome assembly GCA_951813805.1 of Limnephilus auricula. NCBI lineage: Eukaryota > Metazoa > Arthropoda > Insecta > Trichoptera > Limnephilidae > Limnephilus > Limnephilus auricula. The sequence goes on from OX638406.1 coordinate 20,455,280, forward strand.
TCTGCGCTCTCAGATTTACCTACCAGTCAGTTGAAGCTAGTCGCGTAAGATCAGGTCTATTATTATTATTTTGTGTAAATAAACAGTTTTTAAGACGAACCAAGGATTTATTGAGAAGCTCCCAACCGTTTGATTGAATTTAAATGAAGCAAATATTACAATACCCATTTTAAAAGGTATTTTTCAGTCGATTTGAATATGGTAAATAGTGCATAAAAAACTATCTTGATATCAACTGTCGGGTCAGCGAGTAAAACAGTAAGTAGGTGAAACAACAACAAAACAAGACACATTAACGTTTGGGTCAAGTGAAGTCAAGTGAAAACAAGAGATTCGAGATATTTTGGTCTGGGACTATACTAAACATATCCAGAATCCTGCCACTATAGTGGGTGTTTTATAGTGGACACATTCGCACAAGATTGGGAAAGGTGTTGGTTCTCTTGAAATGAACATGGAAAGTTTCGGGTTTTCATATTGATTTTGATTGTGGTAATGGGGAAGATTCTACATGGAATAATGTTTTATTTACGCACCAGACTTTTAGGTCCGGGTTTAGTTTTTCCCATAGGAAAAACACTTTCACACACTTTTCCATATAAATGACCATCTAGTAAATCCACGCTATGCAAATGTATTATATAAGTATAATTAATACAAACAATACAAGAACAACATGTTAACCTATCAGACTATTAATGGAAAAATAATTCACCGAATCCAGATATTTTCATATCACATGGTTCGGCTCGGTGGAATTCCTAATTTGACCGATAAGTCCTACTGATCCCTCAATATAAACATTTAAAAAATCATTCAAGGTGTTAAGCAAGGTTGCGTAATGTCACCGTGGTTATACAATCTATACATTGTATGCAAGAATTGAAAGAGGCAGGATTGGGCGCGAAATTGGATAATCTGATAGTATATATATATAGTTGCCTGTTGTATGCTGATGATGCGGTGCTGATTGCTAACAGTATAAAAGATCTGCAGTCTCTCGTGTCTAGGATGAACGAAGTATGTATGAAGAATGAATTAATGATGTATGTAAGTAAGTCTAAAGTCATGGTGTTTGAAAGAGAGAGTCAGAAAACGGTGTGCAATATAGTTGTGAATGATGAATACTTGGAGCAGGTGGATGAGTTTGTATATTTGGGAAGTATGTTTACGAGAGATGGGAAGGCTGATAGGGATATCGAAAGAAGGGTGAATGCAGGTAACTCCATTAATGGAGGATAGAACGCCGTTGGAGCCAATAAAAAGTTGTCCACAGAAGCGAAGCTAGCAGTCCACAATGGAGTACTGGTACCTACCCTGATGTATGGCAGTGAAGCGTGGAAATGGCAGATAATGGATGAAAGTAGACTGAATGCTGTAGAAATGAGATCCCTGAGGCGTATGTGTGGTAAAACCATGTATGATCGTGTGAGGAATGTGGAGATCCGAAAAGAATGCAAGGCTGATGTGAGCGTAGTAAGTAAGATTAAGAAAGGGACGCTTAGATGGTTTGGGCATGTTGAGCGAATGAATGAAGAAAGGAGTGTAAAGAGAATTTATGACGCGAATGTGAACGGTAGAAGAAGCCGAGGACGCCCAAGGAAGGCGTGGCACGATCAAGTAAATCAGATACTTGAGTCGGGCCATGTCAAGAGTCAGAATAATAGAAGAGTATGTATGAGAAGATGTATGAATGTGAATGAGGCAAGGAGCATGTGCCAAGACCGAGTTGTTTGGCGGTCCGTCCTCTCTGCCTACCCCTGCGGGGAAACGGCGTGATGGTTAGTTAGTTAGGCAGAGAGGATATACCGCTCATCATTCGTAATTCTACATGTATTTAAAATGACTAATTTTTGCATTTTTATATACAAAATCTTTGACAAATCTAATATGCCTAAATTTTTAATGAGAGAGCTAGGTATAATGCCAATAGCCGAAATGACAAATGGTAATATGTTTATAGTGTGAAAATGCCAAATTAATTATATTATTGTGTATGTGTAAATTATATAACATAATTTCGAGTGCTGGGATCCTCTCAATATCGCCAGATTGAAATACCACCATTAACAGTCAGGCTGTCACTGTTTGAAATAGTTTTTGCCGTGGTCTTCACCACAAACTATACCCGAATTGGGGATGCTGTGTAAGTGTATTATATTTCCACTAACTCTTTACATAACGGTGACCAGACAGTTGATCGCCTGACATTTGGCCCCCGAAATAAAAAATTATTAAAAAAAAAATATTTTTTGTGCATTATTTACCAAGTACAAACAATGACGATTTTTTGTACTGATAAGCCGGTACATACATATACAGTATATTGACAAGTTGCTTTATCCTTGTTGCATTTGAATGAAAATATTTTTTCTAATTTTGTTATTCCAGCGGTATATCCTCTCTGCCCACGCCTTGGGGCACTTAGCAGAGGCTAAAGTGCTAAGATTAAAAAAAAAACGACGTTAATGAGGTTGTTGTAGCTTGAGTAGAAATCTGAGTTTTAAATTTTTAAACTTTTTTTTATGAAGTCCTTCAGGTTTCTTTCAGTTTGGGGATGCGCCGCATCCATAAACTGAAAGTTCTTCATACAAAAACATATAATTTTGAAAAAAAAAAATATTTTTCAGTTTCAATAAAATCTGTAACGAGGCTTTTTTTTTCAACCTTGGCACTCTAGCTCACTAAAAACTCACGGACCGCCCTTGGCCTTTAGTTATATTTTGTGTAAGTAGTCATGGAGTATTTTCTCTAAATTGAATGCCTATTGCATCAACTGGAGCAGTTGAGACTGTTGTGCCTTAAAAGAAAACAAAAAAACTAGAAGAAATTAGAAATTTTTTGACCGATTTCACCAGGAGTACGGAAAATTGAGGTTAGTTCGGGCACACTAGACAAACTCAAAATACGTTTCTATCTAATACGTGTATTTAAAATGTGTACAGTCACAATTGTTATATTGATGATATTTGGGTGACCTGTCCTAATGCATCCTGAACACCAAACCTGTCTGAAAGGAAGAATAAAGGAGAAGGAATACCCCAAAAAATCAATCACGATAACACTTCCATTCGTTTGCCACTTCGGTGCTAGGCGATCATACCAGGGAGCACAGGCATTATAGGAGTAACATACATTCAGGAAATTAATAACGGTTTTGGACCTTGCCCCACACAGCGCCCAACCAGTACCAACGAAACCAGCGGCTGTCTGTTAGGAATTTCATATTAGAATATTCAATTTGCGTGCGGTAGGACGGATGGAGCAAATTTATAGAAGTACTTACCTTTGTTAATTAAAACGGGGAAATAGGGCATTGTAAATTGAAATTTGATGGGTGAAAATTGCAACACTGCGATCGATAATTAAACATTTTTTTAAATAATTATAAACTACTTACTACGTGTTATGCTTTTTTTCATTAGCTCCAAACAGAAGGAACAGATAAAAATCCCTCAGGGCCTGTGTCGTCTTTGGAGATGCTGTGTGGAAGGTATTTTTATGGAAAGGAAGGAGAGGAGAAGTTCTGGGATGGAATGAGGTGTGAGTAGAAATCTGAGTTTCCAGTTATCCAGGAATGACGGACTTACGAAACCATTGCTCCCACTGTGGTACAAAGTCGAGAGATTCTGGCTGGAGAGATCAAAAGGTCTCCCTCAACCAGTCTCTCCTGATCCTATCTGCCACATACTAGGTGGGCAAATCGTCACCAAGACCTAGAAAAATCTCACCCCATGAACCCGGGAAATACCAAATTACTTGGGGTGACCTATGGCAGAGTTGTTGGTTATCCAATAAATAGTTCCCGGTGCGGAGGTACCCATACCCGCCTTCCAAATCCTTTCAAATACCCGTATATACTATACCTCAACAAAAATAATATAAAATGACAACAACAAACAACTTGTTATGAAATATTTCAAATCATTTTATGAATATATATATATATATATATATATATATATATATATATATATATATATTACCCATAAGGAAACCTGTAAATGGTACAATTAATGTGACATAATAAACATAATTAACTACTATTATTATACTTTTTTATTAATGTAAACTGTTAATCTCTAAAATAAAATATAAGAAAATTGTAAGTATTTATTTTTGCTAGCTCAAGGAAGACATACTAATTTTGGATGCGGGTTTGGGTACCGCCGCTCCGGGAACCATTATTTGGTCAACTAAAATCCTCACTCAAAACTGGACTTAGCAGGGGTGCCCGGGTTCATGAGGTGAGGTTTACCCGGATCTTGTAAGTTGGTGGGGCTATTTCGATCTGGTTAACACCATTTGAAGTTGGTTCTGAATGGTGGTTCTTTCTTCTTCTTCTTCTCGTGCCCTGTCCGTTCAACGGACGTTGGCTATCATGTTGGCTATGCGGACTTTGTTTACTGCGGCCCGGAACAGCTCTACAGTAGACTGGCCAAACCACTGTCTCAAGTTTTTCAGCCACGATGTCCTCTTTCTTCCAGTGCCCCGTCTTCCGGCAATCTTTCCGTACATTATGAGATGCAAGGTTCTTTAACAGGGTAATTCTTTGAGAACCTGTCTAATAATCTTCAATTTGGAACGCGGTTATGGGTACCGCCGGCCGGGAATCTTTTATTAGATACCCAACACCACTGACATGGATAACCGCAAGTGTTTCCATAGTTTTAGGTTTGGTGACATAGAAGGGGTTCCCGGAACATTATAGTCTTGGCGGATAATGAATTTACCCACCTACTGCATGGCAGGCCGGATCGGAAGAGACTGGTTGAGGGAGACCTAACGAGGTCCTCTTAAGTCGGACTCTCTCCACTTATGACTGTCCACGGATTCAACCGTCCGTCACTCCTTCCCCCCTCTTATACGTTTTTACTTCCGAGAACTTCCTCTCCTTCTCTTCTTTAAAAAGATCAACCACTTCATCATTTCCTTAAAGATGAAATAGGCCTCTGAGGATTTTTATTTATTTTTAAATTATTTTCAATGCCCTGATGGGCTTTTACATAACAAGTGTATAATACAGTGTTAATATATATGTAATACAATGTTTAAACAAGAAATATAAACTTAGAGAGAATAATAAACAGAGAGAATAATACTAAATAAAGAAGAAACTTACTACTACAACACATAAATACTTGTCACACTTAAACATAACCACGTAAACACCTCAGCACAGGTTCTCCTAGTGAGGTGTTCACGAAACATACAACATTACCCAACCACAGTTTCACATTCACTAACCTACCTTACACACAACACAACAAAAAGTTCATAAATTATGTTATTAGCTATTATGTATAAATATTAATAACTTTATGTGAACACTGTAATATTATATAGAAATAAAAAATCAATAAAAATACCCATTGTGTGAAAATAACGTACAAAAGCCTTTAATAAAATTTTTAACTTTGGTAAATTGCATGTTAAATGTTTGCTTTCCAAGCAAATATTACATGACGGGTTTTGGTGTAAATAGGCTGCAAAAAAATTATTTAAAATTAAAATCACTTCCCTCGGGAGAACCATTTTTCCACTATCCGCAATTATCAAATCAATGATTTTAGCATACTTTCCAAAATATATTTGATTTTTGATTTTTATTTCAAAACAATTGTTTCAATAAATCGTCCAATCATCCAAAAATAAATTTCATCACTAATTCCAGTGAGAATTGGACTTTGTTCCGTTTCCTTTCACATTTTTAAAATTTGCCTGCTTAACTCCCAGATTATACTTTATGTGGTCTAGAAGCGAGAAATTTTATTTCTTTGGTTATCCCTCTCCCTTAGTGGCCTCTGTGGTCGAGAGACAAGTACATTTTATTTATATCGCCCTGTTGGAACACCATTTAGAAATAAAACGTTTCTTCAAATGGCTTTTGCCGTGTTTTGTGACTAGATCTAAATAGCTATGTACTTTCTCAACTTCCTCTGCCCCATCTCTTTCCCCTCCCCACTTACTTTCGTACCTCAATCGGGAATGCCATGATCTTACTGGCTACAGGCAGATGGGAGCAATTAAGACTCTTGTGCCATATAAATATTTAAAAAATTACAAAAATGTATAGATCCTCCTCGTAGAGGATATATACATTTTTGTAATTTTTTAAATATTTATATGGCACAAGAGTCTTAATTGCTCCCATCTGCCTGTAGCCAGTAAGATCATGGCATTCCCGATTGAGGTACGAAAGTAAGTGGGGAGGGGAAAGAGATGGGGTATATATCCTCTACGAGGAGGATCTATACTATATGAGGAGGGTCTTTTTGAGGAGAGGAAGGGGTTAACATGGATTTTGTAGAGGCCCATGTAGTAGGAGAGAGGACAACAATTGAGGACAAATCATTCCAAAGCCGAGCCGTCGCACTCAAGAACTGGCCATAGAAGGGAAACGTTCTCATGTGACAAATGCTAACCGTTGAGCGCGCGTTTTGCGTGTTTCCCGACTATGCACTGGTGCGTAAGAAAATAATGATGCTAGTTCCATTGTAAAGATTGCAATGGAAGATTGAAAGATCCTAGAATTAAGTAATGGAATATTGGGGTTTCAGACCAGAGGTAGCTGCCAAATTAAACAGAGGGGCGCACTTGCGACTTATACAGGGTCAGCAGGTTTGTATTATTAAAGAATCGTCGGACCCGTACTGCACGCCCTGCTTGTAAGAGACTGTGGCATCGAAGGAGCCCCGTACCTGAGCTAGTCTCTTACGGCCGCTGTTCCCAATCCCACTGATCAATTACAAAGCTAAAATTTTGGCCTAGTAATTGATTAGTGCACAACTACGCTTTTTCCAATTGATTAGTGCACAACTACGCCTCAGTTTTGGACTAGTTCTTAAAAGTGTCAACAGAGTAGAAAAAATACCGCGAAAACAATGGTCGATAAAATATCACTTTGACAGAAGACACAGATTCGCGCTCATTTCAATTCTGTTGTATTGCGTTTATCAATTATCATTTTAATTAATATGGATTGAGAAGTTCGATGCGTGCGGAGCAGATACAAAAAACGGTTATTTTATGCGAAAAACTATGTCGTTTTCGAATATTCGCCAAGCCAAGTGTCAAGTCCAGTACCTACGGTCAAGCCGTCACACTTTATTTTATATACGTTTGTTTAAAAAATATAAAATGTCTGTTTATGGATAAAAATATTTTAAATAAATTACGTGTATTAATAATAAATACAACAATTAACTGTATAATATTAATTTAACTTCGAAATTTCTTACTTTGATGTCATTTTATTGTCTATGAAAGCGGGCGAGGACAGATAAAATAAGATGTTTGGAAACAAAATAAATCGAGCGCCACCCTACAAAATGCTTGGCTGATCGCGGCCTCCGATGAATCGATTTAAAAGTTAGGAACAGCGACCGTTAGAGTTGCAACGTCGCCTGAGTGATTAAACACCTATCATAATGTTTCAACCAAATAATGAAAGAAAAACTTTTCCTCCAGTAAAACTTGCAAATGTTCGTTTGGACAAATAAGCATGCAGACGACGATCAGTGGAAGATTGCTTTCGTTGAAAGAGATAAAATAAAATCGTTGAATATAATTCTTATATGGGGTCACGTTAAGAAACAGAATTACACTTGAGAATTTTGAGGCGATGATGCTTGGATACGAATGTGGCGAAGCGTGTTTGCCAAAACCGAGTTGTGAGGTGGTTTATACTCTCTGCCTACCTCTGAAAGGAAACTGAGTAAGTTACTTAGTTATAATAAATATATAAAAGTATCAAATCATTTCCTGTGGATTATTTACGTATTATTTGCATTCCAAAAAACGGAACTCCATTAAAAATAATTAAAACTGGTAATATTGTTTTCTTCGTATTTTCTCAAAGACAATCTTGTCGGATTGGAATGTCTTGTCATCGCAACTGAACGTGTCTCCGAACACTTTGGATTTCTCCGTCTCAGCATCCTGAATCCTGGAGCTTAACCCTCTAATAAGGATCCAGGACTAAATTTTCCCCAATGATTTTCCTATGAAGTTGCGGAAATTGGTTTCTCCCCCATCAAATGCCAACATCATAGAGTCATTTAAATTACTAATTCCGTTTGTGATTCTATCTGTAATTCCGGCTCAAAGAACTCTACAACTTTTGCTTTGAATTTTTTTTTTGTTAAGTGTATGTTTGAAGAATTCAAACAAGCGATGTAGTAAGTACTTTTGATAAAATATTTAAAAAAATATATATTTTTTAATTTTCATTTTAAAAATTTGAACCGATTAGTAGAGAATTTAGACTGGCCCCATAGAAGGAATAAATGTTTATGAACTCCATTTTTTCATTTTAAATTGGTCAATTTGACCTATAACGCTCCATACGACACAACGCCGAATGACCGGAAAATAGCGAATCCGGTCGCCGTGTACTGCAACACGTTTCGACGAGTTATTATTACTCAATAGGGCCTTTAGGTATATCCTGTAATTTTCACAGGTATCACAATTAGTAACTCTGCCAGGAAAAACTGTACGCAAAACAGTGGTGTTTTCTTAAAAGTAAAAAATACAAAGACACGTTTGCAAAGAGATCTTTAAAACAGAAAAGTGATTTTTATTACTATTATTTGGTGACTAAATATTGGGTTATGATCAGATCCTGAAAAGATGGTTAAAGATCTTGGTATTGACAAGACCAGCGTTAAAGCCATTTCAAGCATTGTTTAGATTGTAAATGGTATTGTTTCACCAGGGAGATACTATTGTCTAAACCATTGAATAAAATATTAAAGTTGCGTTCGCAGAAAGAATCAGTTATGGCTTGATTAAAATTAGTAAACCGATAACTCATCATACTACCTTTGAAAAGTGATGAAAATAAACTAGGTTAAATAGGCTACTTGGTGTTAGGTTATGAACTTTTTTCATCACTTTTAATGAATTTATGTCACTCTTTTATGGTGTGTTGAAGTGCAATTTTATTAAGTTGCCATGGAATGATTCTGATACCGGTAGGCTTTAAAATTATCTCGGGTCAATTTCGCTAATATTGTTTTCATTTATTAAAATATCTAAAATATTAGTTTAATTGTGGTGGAAGAATGTTGTATTTGTTTAATTATAGATACTATAAGAGGATACTCGTAGATAGATAGCACTGGTAACAAAATAAACTGTCGATTGTGCTGGAATTGAGACTTAGATAAATACGCTGCAACCTCAAGGTCAGGACCCATACCTAATCATTCCTACCGACTGCTCATAAGGCCATCAGAGCTCATTGTAATCTTTCACAAATAAAAGTCCAAAGTGTTTGGTTGTCCCCGAAACATAGAGTTTTTGAAACAATTTCTATATATCGACCGGTTGAGTGGGCATCTAAGTCCTCCATCACAACACGAGCAACAACTTACACTTAGTGTGGTGGTAGTAGGAGATTTTCAAATGTTGTTGGCTTATTCGTAACCCGTGAAAATTTGTCTTTCTATTGAAAAAAAAATATAGTAAAGTTTATACAGTTTTAAAATAACCAGATTGTCAGCGTTCAATGCATACCAACATAAGAACCGCTGTAATTGCTCTGTTGAAACAATATGTCGCTGAACACAGCAGTTATCTTCTCGTGTGGTTAGCGGAAAATAGTTTGCAGAAGATTGCCAGATTTCCGAAACCACACGAGCTGTATGTTCTAGACCCCAGCATTGTGTGGTCTGAAGCTCCACGGTTAACCCACTAAGGTAAATGAAGCTTTGGCTGGATGGTTCGGGATTGAGATATCGTAATGGAAGCTCTGAAAGGAAGCCTTATTCTTCACCGAAAAATATATTTTTATAAACTTACTGAAGCTTTTTAGGGAATTGATTAAAAAATATCGATTTTAAAATATGCAGTTTTTAAATAAATTTTCAGGAGGTGGCTACCATGTGAAGCGATTATTCTTAAACTTTGATTACATACGGGTTATAAAGGCATCACAGATAAATAATTTAGAGATATTAGAAATTAGAAAAAATGTAAATAATAAAGCAGACATAATAAATAAGCAGCAAATTTTTAAAAACCCTCTTTTGAACCTTTTCCCACTTAACCGATCTTTCCCTGCTAATGACTTTGAAATTCCTAATTGTAATAAACTTCCCCACCCTTACTCCTTCCCCTTCCTTCTAGCCTTTCCTCCCATGTGTAATCTATATTTAATTTTTAAGTTTAGTATACATTTGTTCCTGATGAGGTGAACATCGTTCACGAAACATGTAGATTGTGTATAAATAAAAAGTGATGTAAACAAAGTTATTTTGTCTTTTAATTAAAATAAATAATGATATCACAAAGTTAAAACCTTTCCGAAGAAGTTTTCTTCGAAAAATTAAATTTTGAACATAATATTTAAGATTAAACTATCTTGATAAATGTATGGAAGAATTATTGACAACTAGTAAGTGCTACCTGGTTATAGTATAGTTAAATTAAATTAAGGTATAGTATAGTTTTAAACACATTTAACACACTCAAACGATAAATTTGATCATACGTAAAGATGCTAGCTAAAAATATATGTGTTAAGAAAATTACGATAATGTTAGTGATTCGTAATTTATTCATTCATTCACACGAAAGTGGGAATTCGATATGGTTGGTTAGATCAGTAGTCAGATCTAAGTCTCAGCAAAGGCAGAGTTCTTGGGTTCATTTCCCATATCTTTTTTGTTTTTTTGTTTTATTCTGTTTCAATTTTTTTTTGTTTTAGATCTTATTGTCTTCAATTAACAATTTGAGGGTTTATTCAATAATTAATTATTCCATCATAAAATGGTTTTTTTTTTTACATAAGCTCCACACACAAGGCCCTGAGTAAAATAATTTCCCTCAGGGCCTTAGTTATCTTTGGGGATGATGTGTGGAGGGTGTTTTTAAGGAAAGGAAGTTCTGGGAAGGAAAAGGGATTAAGGTTAGGTAGGAATCTGGGGTTCAGTGTGTCCAGATCATCCGCCGCCAAGACCTAGACAAACCTCACCCCATAAACCTGGGTACCCCTGCTAGGCCACCAAACGAAGCGAACCACTTAGGGTGACCTATGGCAGAGGTGTTGGTTATCCAATAAATGGTTCCCGGTATATCAGTTATATTTAAAAAATTTAAGACGTTTTTTTTTTAAGAAAAACAAACATTCCTGGGTTACAAATAACCTGCCAATATTTGAAAATCTCCTACTACCACTACAGTAAACGGATGATGTTGCTTGTGTTGGAGGTGGTTGTGTGATGAAGGACTTAGCCAGCTGAAGAATCGAACACGCGACGCCCGGGAGGGACCCAAACGCGATACCAACTCAGCCACTGACCAGTCATTTGGTGTGGATATTGATCGTCCAGTTGATTAGGCAGTCATCTCCAAATACCACTGAGATAATGCGGAAAACTACGTTCGAATGCTTACCATAAACGAAGTATTATTAACAAGACTCTTGTTTTTATTGCTTGTGTTTTAAATATTCTTTAAAATAACACCGGCAAGCATAACGGTCCGGTGCATTAGTCCGACATATTGAAATTTCCTACTAATAACCCAGAAAACACAAATTAGTTGTTCATTTCATTACAAGTTTTTGGGCATTACAATTGATTTGGTACACGGAGAAAAATGTTATTCTAATATACGATCATTTTATTCATAAAAACGGGACTGAAGTTCTTACGAACAAATTAACAGGGTTTCAATGTTAATTGGTGGGAACGTTTAAGAATAATATGTTGGTATACCTACGTAATTTCGTACATATTTATTAATCAACAAATAATTATTACGTTTTCCCGCCAATAAACATTGAAATACTGTTAATTGGTTCGTAAGAACTTCATTCCCGGTTTTAACCGTTTTTACGAATAAAATGGTCGTATTTTAAAATATCATTTCTCTCCGTGTACTGTTTATGAGAAACCCATATCCGATAGAGGTTATACTTTAAGTATACATAACTGCATACTAAACCCAAATTAATTTTTTTGAGATGTCTGGAATGATTAATCTGAATCGGAACGGTAAGACAATAATTAAATGAAACAATATAACTTTATTCAAACCACTAATTTATTTAATTAATGCCGACCGGTTTCGGAACAACCGTTCCTTCCTCAGGGCAAACATATAATGATTAGGCAATCAGAAAAGAGTGGGAGGGAACAATTTATTACTTAGTGTTGTGGTAGGGATGGGGACGTGGCTAGGAATAAATGAAAAGTTGTGGGAGGGAACAGAACGGACATCGAAAGGGAACAGATTTAATATTGGGCTATAAGTTAATATTTTTTGTTTGTTGTTAATTGACTAATTATTTTTAAGGGATTTTCTATTTCTAAGACTTCTAAGTAATTTAAGCGTTTTCCTTTATTATTAATATGAAAAATATCTTATACTTTTTTTCAAAACTATGGTTATTTTCAATGATGTAGTTAGCGAAATCGGAAAAATTATTATTAATAAGACACCTTAAGTGTTCTTTGATACTAATTTCGATATTACGGATTGTTTTCCCGATATAAAATGAGGAACAGTCATTGCATTTGAGTCAATAAATAGCTCCACACAGGAGGCCCTGAGGAAAACAATTTCAAAGGAAGAAGAGGAAGCTCTGGAAAGGAAAAAAGTATGGGGGGTGGTTAGGAATCTGGGGGTCAGTGTGTCTAGGAGTGACGAACGTATGAATCCATTCCCCCTCCTAAGGTGCAAGGCGATGCGATGGGTCAAGATAAACTGACTGGAGAAATCAAAATGCTTTGATGCCTTTGCCCTACTGCGTGGCGGTCCGGATCAGGCGAGATTGGTTGAGGGAAACCTTTTGATTTCTCCAGCTGGTTTCTCTCGACCCTTACTAGGTCCAAGATGTAGGTCTTGGAACTTACCCCATGATCCCGGTTACCGCTGCCATGTAACGAAACAAATTGTTAATTCATTCAATAATTCAATGTATGTTAAAATTTTGTCAAACTATCGGGATGATTATAAATTAAAAAGACAAAATATGTACGTTGCATGCACAGCAAACTCAAAAGTACCTTCTCTCTTTCATCCCTTGTTTCTACGAAGCAATGATTGTCCTACCCTTTGTGAAAGTAATAATAACACAACAACAGAGGGGTGGCAAACTCAAAAGCCTTCTATAATAAACTGACGTTGTCTAATTTCAGGAAAATGAGGGTTGTTTTCAAAACACGTCGATGAATAATAATCAGCCTTTGATAGAATATTTAATATTGGAATGAGGGTGTAATGAGTTGATTGGAATGAATGTTCGGAATTGGACATTATTATTTTGGTAGAATAAAGGCGAATTAAATGATAAATTGGTATCATTAAACTGTAAATAAAGGTTAAGATAGGAACCTACCTAGTTATTAAAGTATGAATGGAGAATAATTATTTAAATCTATTTTTTTCTTTCATTTTCTAAGTAAACATATTTTCTACAAATTATTTGAGTTTTGTCTGTTTGAGAAGAATATAAAAATAGGACTTTTTCTGTTTATCAAATCAATATTTCAATTCTACTTCTGACTTTTATGTCCGGGTTAAATCTTCCCCACAAGAAAAACTTTCCACACACTTTTCCACAAATGATCATCTAGTCAATCCATGCTATGTAATTTTTTTTTTTTTTAATTTTCTTTATTCATTTTCTGTTACAGGTTTATTTTACATAGCTTTTTGGGCTAAAAATATTCCCGCTTTGCAATAAAATCCAAATAAATGGAATATTTGTTGATGTATCCAAAAACTATTTTTTTTGATAGATAATGAAATAGGCTTTGATATTTTATTACTAGAAAATACTATTTAATTTTTTAATATAAAAATTTTGGATGAAAACTTTTAAAAGTTTTAAAAATGGCTCACTTTACGTTTTTTCTAACTAAAATTACTGATAATAAAAACCAATAAAAACACATACATATTACATTAGACAAATGAATTACAAATGTTACTGTCACCTCACTTTTTTGTCGTTTCCTGTAAAAAAAATCTTAAATAATTAACATAGTTTCATTTTCTTTTTTTCAAATTGCGATCTGTAACTTTAGTTTCATATAGGTATACATTTTAATTTTTTTTATCGTTAAGTTTTTGATTTGAATATATAGCGTGTTGTATTTTCTTTCCAATACCGTTTAGATCATACTTCTCGCTATGATAGTAAGGAAGACACAACGATTTCTATGAGACCTACGTGAGCTGGGACAAATATGGTCTCATGTGATAAAACGGGTTCTTACCGACAAGCTACTTGCAGTAGATTTCAGGTATAATCTAAACATTAAAAAAATCTATTTTCTGTTATAAAAAATAAATAAAAAATAAAAATGTGTTAAAGAGTAGACCCGGCTCCAAAAGTTTTTGTAACCCTTTAATTGCAATTGTTTTTTTGCATTCTCAAACTTAGAGTTTTGCGTGCACTATGTACATTTTTGTTCCAAAACATGGTTTGTCGAAGATATCACCAGATAGATTCCAATTATTCAAATGTTTACAAAGCAATCGTTTCATTTCCTACAACCGAGCTTCTTGATTGACAAATAAAGAACTGTTTTTGATATGGAACATTTGCCTTCCAGTCTAATGCCCAATTTACAACCGTGATTAATAATTGCCCTCCGTACCCCCCTCACCAGGCCGCCCCACCGCCGCCGCCCACCGCAGCCTGTGAGATATCATTCTCACCAAATATTTGCAAGCCACAAACATAATTTCGTTCCGTACTTGAAATGCAAACGCCCCAAGGAATTCTGCCAAGAACCTAACAAGTAGTAGGGATGGTAGTGCTGCTAAACTATTCGGCGAATGAACAATTCTTTATCGACAAGAAGAAGTATAAGTTTACAGTAGGCAATTCAAAAAATTTAAATAAGTTTGTTTCCTGTCACGAGAGTTGCATTTAATTTTGTTATTCGATTGAAATTTTATAAATAAATTATATTATTTATTTTCCGTGTTAAAATATTTTAGCAATAGATTTCAAAAATGCTTACATTGTAGTTTATATAAACCAAAATTTTTTTTTTTTAGAATCTCACGGCTAAAAGTATTTTTGTTATTTATTTTTGGGGTGTTATGCCGTGTTACGCTACCTCCTTCTTTAGCCAACGTTTCGTACAACGTCGTGTCCATCATCAGGGGAGATGTTTATTCGAAACTCTCGCATCAGATGTCTCGCATTTGTTTTAAATTATTTGCAATTGACATTCCGTGAACCTAAATAAGAGAAAAATGTTTTCTTAGAAGTCACAATGCGTTTATACATATTAAAAAACGCATATTCGATTTTAAATTTATATAATCGATTATTTATCAATGGTCCATAGACAAGACACAGAAGTTATGATATTTATTATTGCTCGAAGTAACCACGAGCGGATTTAACGTTTTTTTTTATTCCTGACTTTATGAATTCTAAAAATATGCGATAAACGGTCAGCATAATGGTGCAGTCAATGGCTCTCTAACACTATAATTAGTTTTTTCGTAAGAATCAATCACTTTGTGGTTAGGCATTATATTTTAAATAAAACAAACACTTAGTATTTAACCACGTATATTTATTATTCAATATATATCGACCGGTTTCGCTCCTACCGAGCTTCATCAGGATATAATAATAACTTATTATTATATATAAGCTTTATCAGGATATAGTAATAACTTATTATTATATATAAGCTCGGTCGGAGCGAAACCGGTCAATATATCAAATAATAAATATACGTGGTTAAATACTAAGTGTTTGTTTTATTTAAAAAAACTATAATTAGTTTTATGTCTCCAGTTTAAATTTCGAAAGTATGATTATTTTAAAGGGGGCGGAAAAATTCCCAAACCGAGCGCTTTAAAAATTCTGAGCGCTCAATGCCGAAATTGATTACATAGCGGAACATTCCTGTGGCTACATACCACATACTGCCGTAAATTTATGTCATAACATAATTATTAAACTTTCATTTTTCGACGGTAAACTAAAAAATCACATTGTGTGTTGTTGATTTGATCATAATTATGTCTGCAGGTTTGAACAAAAATAATTGAAGTTAAATTTCGGCGTTGTTAATCGAAGTTTCAGAGCCGGTAAAATGGAGTTTACTAAAATATTGTTTTTTATAATTTGATAGATATCATAAAAACTATATATGATATCTATCAAATTATAAAAAACAATATTTCAGTAAACTCCAATTTACTGGCTCTGAATTGATAGATATCGTAAACACTATATAATTACTATATCTGTTATAATAGTAATTATATAGTGTAAATTATATTATTTAATTATATTAAATTATATAGTAAACACTATATAATTACTATTATGTTATAATAGTAATTATATAGTGTAAATTATATTAATTAAATATATTAAATTATATAGTAAACACTATATAATTACTATTATGTTATAATAGTAATTATATAGTGTTTATGATATCTTTATGTTATATTGTATTATTAAATTTATTTATTTACTTCTAATTCATTTGCATACTTGACATTATTCATCTCAAAACAGTTATAACTAGGCGTAAAAAAAAAAATTAAAATTAAAAATTAAAAAATAAATAAAAATTAAAAATTTAATCGTAAATTTGATAGATATCATAAACACTATATTTTTTTAGTTTAGTTTTTCCTTTGGGAAAAACTAAACCCTTTCATACACTTTTCCATATAAATGATCATCTAGTAAATTCACGTTATGCAAGTGTATTATATAAGTATAATTAATACAAAACAATACAAGAACAACACGTTAATCTACCAAACTATTAAATGGGAATATAATTCACCGTCTCCAGATATTTTCATATCAGAGGGTTCAGCTCTGTGGAATTCCTAATTTGACCGATAAATCCTACTGATCCCTCAATATAAATATTTAAAAAATCTTTCGTAATTCTACATGTATTTAAAATGACTGATTTTTGCATTTTTATATACAAATGTTTTCAACAAATCTAATATGCCTAAATTTTTAATAAGAGTAGGTATAATGCCAGTAGCCGAAATAACAAAAGGTAATATTTTTATAGTCTGAGAATGCCAAATTCTTTTAATTTCATTTCCTAAATCTGTATACTTTCTTATGTTTTCAGAAACAGATTTTTTAATATTACAGGAATTTGGAATAGCTACATCAATGATATAAGTTATTTTTTTAAATTTTGTCATGTAAAACTATATCAAGTCTATTATGACCAATTAGTCTGTCTGTTAGTATAGTTTTATCATAGTAAATTTTAAAGAAATTATTTTCTAAAAATGAATTTGGTTCGTATTCATAATATGGTACTATATTATGACAGTCAATCAAGTTATGTTTAATTACCAAACATTGGTGAATTATTTTTAAAACCTGATTCATCCGGATATAATGTCTTCTATAGTTTCCGGAAAAGCCATACATTTTCTACATAAATCATCAATTTGATTTGGATCTTTGATAATATGCCTCCTATAATTTTTGGTATTAATGACTCTATCTTGAATAACAAGCATAAATCCTTCTATTTCTGCGCTCAACTCTCCAATACTCAACCATTTGTTTGACGAAAGTTTGTCAACATACGTTTGGTTGAGATAATTGAAGTGTTTTGCGTGAATAATTTTATTTGACCAGGAATCTAATAATTCCTGGTTGGTATTTATAAAAATGTTGGCATTCTCGTCGTATAAATTTAATGGTGAAATATTTCTGTCTGCCTTGCAAATTATTTTATGCAGCTCTGAGCTATTAGCTTTTCTATGGAAAAAATTTCTTAACATTTCTACCTATTTTGTTTTAAAGAAGTTATTTTGACTATACCTCTACTTCCTAAATTTCTAGGTAAATTAATTCGTTCTATAGCTGAATTTGGATGATGACAATTAAACTTTGTTAACGTAGTTCTAATTAATCGTTCTAAGCTATCTAAATCTGTATTAGACCATTTAAGTATACCAAATGAGTACGTTAATAGAGGTATTGCCCAACTATTTATTGCCTTTACTAAATTTTTAGCAGATAGATTGCATTTTAAAATTTTTGTTTTCCTAGTTTGAAATTTAATCCTAATATCATTTTTAATACTAGTATGATCTAATCTATTCGATTGCGGGTATCCTAAGTATTTATAAACCTCATCCCCTTTCATACTTTTAATTTTGAAATTTCTAAATATACCCTCATCTCCATCTATAATTTTGCCTTTCTCTATATGGATCGTTCTACATTTATCTAAACCAAAAGTCATTTTAATATCTGAAAAAATTTTTACTACCTTAATCATTTTCTCTAAATTTCATTCTGAATTTACTATTATGTCATATTGTATTATTAAAATTATTTATTATTTATTTACTTCTAATTCATTTGCATACTTGACATTATTCATCTCAAAACAGTTATACCTAGGCGTAACCTGTTCCGAGGTATGTGACTTATATTTGAGAAGGAACATTGAATAATGATATTGATTATAAAATTCAGCAAGTATTTTTTTCCTTTAAATATGAGTTAAATATGAATCAAACCAAAAAACAACAACACTGGCATATGCTTAACATAGTGGTCAAAAAAATTAAAATTTAAATTTAAATTTAAAAAAAAAACACGATTACTAAATACCATAGAAACGGTATAGTTTGTTACTTCACCGTTCAGTCGTTCATCCCTCTGACTAAGATTTTAAAGCTATGATGCATTAATTCATGGGGTTCTTTATACCATCCAAATTAAGATGCTTTCAATATAATAAGCAATAGAAAATCGAAAACCCGCATTCGACTAATCAGAATTCAAATAATCGACATTCGAATAAAATTTGCCGCCCATCCCTACCCAACTGCGCCTTGTTGCCATCCCAAAGCAGAAGAATATGTGTCATGGTGAATTTAAGTTAATTTCCAAGTGTCGGCTGCCAATTGACAATGGGATTCACAAGTCGCTAGGCGGCACAATGGCACCGTCTATGGCCAAGCTATGGGGCTCGACAATGGGGTTATGGGGGGTGAAGGCGAAGGCTGTAAAATTTAATTTTCCTCGCTGATTTTCCGACCGTGAAGAAAAGCGCGCTCTTTAGGGGTGATCAACGTCAAACGTAATTACAAAATGAATTGATGTTTTGTTTGTACGTTTTTCAAATGAAGTTATTAGAATTAATGGTAATTTGTACTCTTCTGTCTTACCTTACTCGTACATCTAAGATTCACAACAAATTTTAATGAATTTGTTATATCCTGGCTTCAAAATGCATGATTTACAAACACTTAATTAAATTTTATATGACACAGTTGAATTTTAATTTGTGAAATTGTTAATTGTGAAAGTTTTGTGGATCTTTCGTGTTTGCTTATTATTGATGACTATTATTGTTGCAATTCAGATGCAATTTCCTCAGACTAATTTGTTCGCTTTTGGAAATTACTCATATAGACCTCATAAAAATCATTGTGTCTCTACTTACAAGTGAGAAATATGATAAAAACGGTGTTCGAAAGAAAAATACTACGCTTTATATTGAAATCTCAAAGTTAACTACAAAAGCATTAAATTGTTTACCTTTGTGAAACCAAATTTACGAATACATAGCATTTAAAAAAAAAATAAAACTGTGATATTTTTATTCATTTTATTTACATGAAACGACATAAAAGTGAGGTTATGATAACCTTTGTAATATATTCATCTTTAAAAAAATGTGTGTTTTTTTCTTCTTTTCATTATCTTTTAGAAAAAAATTGTTAGAAAATACGCAAGGTAAGTCATTTTTAAAACTTTTACGTTTAAATTAAAAAAATAAAAAGTTCGTATTTTTTTCTAACAATAAAATTTTAATTATTTGATACTAATTTGGATTTGATTTGTAACGGAAATTTTCTGACCTTCTGACGTAATATACCTGAGGTCTGAGGATTATTATCCAAACCATAAATATTTACAATAATGATAAAACACAACTCCCTTCATATCTTCTCTTACGATTTTTTTAAAATTATTACCACAGTGGCTTACTTTAAAGCATTAGGTATTTGTTTAAAATAAACATACCTACAACGCTTTGCTCGTACACGGAGCAAAAATGTTATTCTAAAATATGATCGTTTTATTCGTAAAACGGAACAAAAGTTCTTACGAACAAACTTAAAGTGTTTCAATGTTTATTAGCGAGAAAATGTAAGAATAATTTGTTGGTATACGTACGAAACTTGGTGTACCAACAAATTATTCTTACATGATCCCGCCAATAAACATTGAAACCCTGTTATATACTTCGGTCCCGTTTTTACGAATAAAATGATTGTATTTTAGAATAACATTTTTCTCCGTGTAGATCAAAGCCAGTATTATAACTTTATTGTGGACTGTTCCCTTCTTTCACTGACACATATAAAAATAGAAACAGCATCATTTAACAATTAAATTATATTACAAAGCTTTGTTTCACCCTGAACATCCCTTATTCCTAACAATGTCATAATTTAGCTGTTCAGTGAGATGTGTAGGTCTGCATAAAGGAAACTCCCTTCTGAAGGATGTTCAGTCCTCAGCCCTCAGCGCAGGCTTTCTCCCTGGTTTTGTTTCTGTGTTTCTACCCTGTTGTTATTTCTGTTTGCGGTGATCCTTAAAAGTTTGTCACAATTTGGGATTACGGCGAATGGAATATGATAGCGTTGTTAGTTGTTTACAGATGTATAGTAGAGTATCTCGATGCTCGGATAGAATATTCTACTTTTTGTATTTTAACTACACGAGCTTTCACGCGAAATAAATTAATTTGCCTTGAGCGCTCGCCACTTCTGAAAATTAATTTTGAAAGTTTTCAGCCCACATTAAAAATATCATTAAAACATATAAAAAAATTATAAATTATATACAGCCAATTAACTCACCTTATTTAAATAATCATCCTAAATTTGTAGGATTTATAAAAAAAAATAATTTAAATTAATTAAAAAATCATAAACATTCCAAAAGGATATATTTTCTGGGTTTCCTAGTGAAAATCTGCCGTGTAAACTTTAATTTTGCGTCCACATTAAATATTTTCTATGGAGTTTCTTGTTAACAGTCAAATTTACAAGAAACCCATATAAAAATATCTATAATAAAACTGAATTTTGGTAAGAAATTATATTCTTCGTAGTTTCGTTAAAAACGAAAATCCGATGTTTAAAAGGTCACTCACTTCATTTTTAATTATTTCGATAGGTTAAAAACATTGATAATTCAATCATTATTACTCTGATATACAAATATACCTATTAGAAAAAGCGACCAAAAAACAAAACACGTAGATAAATACAATATTTTACAGAATAAGGTTTTGACATCTAGCGGTATGAAAACAATATTTAAAAAATCTGGTAATTCAACTGAACACTGCGACGTATTTGAAGCGCCGAACATTGACATCATTTTATCATTATTTGAAGTAGACTTTCATGTCTCAAACAAAGTTTTCATTTGCAGAAAATATGAAAAAAAAAAAAAATTGCAAATGGTAGGAAAATGTGGTCCTTTTTTGGATTGAAATCAATCCTAGAAAAATTAAAGTGGTCCAAACTTGGACCAAAATCGCCCCAGTGGTTAATTTTAAGTTAAACTGAAATTATAAAAAATTTCTTAAAATAAGTTTGATTCCGGATGAACTTTTGTAAGCGAAGATATAAATTTATTAACAATTTTTTGGCTTATTTATAATTGGCATTTTTGATAAAAAGATTCACATTTTTAGTTTCAAAAATTGGCAAATCATTTCACATCGATATGCTGAACTAATAAAAGAACATCTTTAAATTAAATTAAACAAATAACTTTGTATCAACCACAATATATACTTATTTATTTAATTTAATTCAAACTGACGCCACAAAGTGATTTTGCGAAGTTTAAATAACATCTTTAAATTGGATACCGCCGTCCCTTTTGTTGGACAACCAACAGAAATGCCACCAAATAGAACGGTAGGTTTTTCGTTTTCCGTGCCGGTACCGGGTTCTTGGGGTGAGATTTGTCCAGGTCTTGGCGACGAATACCTATGCCCATCATAATGGGCCGGATTGTGAGAGACAGTTGAGGTTGAAGGAGACCTAACCCAGAACTCTCCAGTCCGGCTGGGGAGGTCTAGATTAGATCTCACTCTCCCAGCCTCTCTCGATCCATCTCACTGGTAGGTGGGCAACGCATTCGTCGCCAAAACTTTGACAAACCTCACGTCATGAACCCGGGAACCCCTGCTAAACTACGTAGTGACTCACTTCGGAAGACCTATAGCAGAAGTGTTCGTTATCCACTTAATTCTGATAAAAACATATTATATCGTAAGGTGGTACTTTATCGCTTGTTTGAATTCTTGACGCAATGATTTCCAATTTAGAAAATGCCATTAAAATTCAACTCAAATCCGTTCAACATTCATTGAACAAGACATACCCACAACCGAAATTAATATGTTTGATTATTCGCACATAAAGATATCAAAAAGCCTCAAAAGTGTAATTAAACATTAACAGCCTTACTAAAAAAAACACTCCGCGGCTGTTAAACTGTGTTTCTGTAGCACGTTGTGTAAAGTCTGTACATTTCGTTTTTCAAATTCTTACTAAACAAAATATATGGTTTTGATCTGACAACGTCGTATTTTACCAGCCTTACTAATAAACTTTCTGAAAAATTTTTACAATGGTCAAACAACCATGTGTGAAGAATCCTTACTAATTAAGAACTGACAAATTGTTCATGGAAAGATATGTATATTGCTTACACGGCCAAGGAGGGTAGTTTATCTGTTGTATATATTTGTTCCATTTGTAATTTTCAACGAATTTCGAATTTTTTTTTTAATGTCCTATATATTTATTATTTTTTGAGATGTCGTAAAAACAAATACCATTTTAGAAACAAAATTTAATTACATTTAAGATGTTCATATCTAAAATATACTTTAGTGTTTAAAAACTGTAGTATTTTAAGCTTCAAACATCAAGCTGAAAAAAAAACTCACTTACCCCAAACACTTTTTATTAAAACATTGAAATATTTGGAAAAATTCAAAATTCAAAAAACATAGTCCTTTTATTTAATGATTTTGAAATAAAACTGTCACCTCACATTTTACTCCTTCACACAATAAAAAAATATAAAAAAATCTTGAAATTCGCTTTTCATTCCCAAAAATTTACATTAAAAAAACTCACGTTTGAATACATTTCTTGCACATCTTAAGACATTAATTTCTTTGATACGTTTACTAAAATATGTATTAGACATTTTAGTCACCAAAAAACATCCCTTTCAAGAATTTATATTAAAATAAAGATCTTAAAATGCAAATTATTTCTGAATATAACCTATAGAACCATTTTCTGACAGTTCAATTTAGAACACACGATTTTTGCGTCACAATTTGACTTTAACTAACGAAAAACAACACAAATTAATAGTAAATATATTGAGTACATGAATATAAGTGCGAATTAGTCATAAAAAATTGAAATCATTAACGAAAACATCATTTTAATCACACACACATTCGCGACCGACTCTTTTCCGCATTCGTGGCTATTTTTTTCAGCGGGAAAGCAATGCGCAGGTGCATCAATCGCACCACCTAGCGGATTATTAGGAAAACTCCGATTTAAACAAGCAAAATACGGCGTTGCCAAATCTAAAGATTCACAAAAACACCGCTTAACAGCCGCGGAGTGTTTTTTTTTAGTAAGGCTGTTAGTACTTACCATCTAACTATTTGTGACTAAATCCTTTCCACGTCGTTATTATCAATCTGAGCAAGTCGGCAGTTGGCAGTCCCCGCACGTGTATGTGTTCGGTAGATTTTATTAGAGTCCCTCAAAACGTGTCTAAATATAGAGGCATTGAATACGTGATGAAGGGATGAGACTGTTAGGGGATGGGGCACTGCACAGTAAATAAATTAACATGTCGTCTCTCATGTATAGCTTTAAGCCTTAACCCGTTTAATCACAGAATACCATATTTGTCCCAGCTCACATAGGTCTCCCTTACTTATTGTAGTGAGAATTATGATCCAAACGGTATTGTACAACACGCTGTATATTCAAATCTAAAAGATAATCACAAAAAAATATATGTTTAATTTTATGATATCAAAGTTTCCGATAGCAACTTGAAAAAAAATTTGGAAACTCTGTGAATTTAAGATTTTTTTTACATGAAACGTCAAAAAAGTGAGGTGACAGTAAAGTTTATAATTCATTTGTCTAATGTGTTTTTTTTTCATTATCATTATCAGTAACTTTAGTTAGAAAAAACGTAATGTAAGCCATTTTTAAAACTTTTTTATCCAAATTTTTTATATTTAAAAAATTACATTTTTATATCTAGTAATAATATTTGAAATCCTATTTCATGACCTTTTGAAAACAGTTCTCAGTTTTCGGATATGTTAACAAAAAGTTTAGGTTAGGTTAGAATATCCTCGTGTTGCATGGGGAGTGTGATAGCAGTAGTATAACGTTTTCAAATTATCATTTTACTTGCCTACAAACTTTATTAGTAGTCAGTATGGATTGAAAAGTATTGCAAGAATCAAAAATACTGACGGCCGTTGTTTCCAACCTTTTTAACGATCGATCTGAGCCTCGGATCAGCTAAGTGATATGTTTAGCAACGATCGCTTGTTGGTCGGAGGTTGCGTTGGGAAGAGAGTACTTGTGAATTTGAGGAGTATGATAATCAAAAATACTTACGTCCGTTGTTTCAAACATTTCGATTGATTGTGGGTCCGATCAGTTAAGTGAAAGTATCTTCCACTCTTCATATCGTGCCGCAAATATATTTAAATGATAAATTGTGAAATAAGAGAAATCAATCAAATATTTTTTTCGTCTGGATATTAACCCGCGGCCTCGGATTGGTAGTCTTAGAGCCTTACCTAATCGGATATATTCTGTCTAGGTTTCAAACCAATTTATATATATATAATATTTTGTTAAAAGTGTTAAGAAGAATATGTGGACCCGTGAAAGAGGGGGAACAGTGGCGCATCCGGCACAACAAAGAACTGTATGACATATATCAGGCCCCCAATATCTCAGCCCATATGAGACTCCTCAGGTTGAGATGGGCTGGACATGTACAGAGAATGCCGGACACACGCGTCCCAAAAAGAATTATGGCTGGACACCCAGGTGGAAAGAGAAAAGTGGGAAGACCCAGACTGAGGTGGGAAGACGAAGTAAGAGGGGATGCAGCACAGCTTCTCCAGATAACAAACTGGAAGTCAGCTGCTGAGGACAGGAGGAGTTGGAGGCGAATGTTGCGGGAGGCCAAAGCTCGATATGGGCTGTAGCGCCATCGAAGAAGAAGAAGAAGGTTTCAAACCAATTCTTTAACAATTTATGATCACAAAATGCTACTACTAACCTTTTTACATACATGTTTACATCCTGGAGCTGAATATAAACATTTTATTGTACTACTATGTAAACCACAGTAATCATTTTATAAATGTACGTACAATAAAAAAAATAAAAGTAGAAATAAAACACGGAAAAAATTTGTTGAAGATAGTATTGTTAATTCTGAATTTGAAAGATCAGATCGACAAAAATGACTTAAAAATAGAAAATATCAATGGCAGGGTTGGTAACGATGTTTGTCCCTTTAAGATAAGACATCGTGGTTTCGAATACGAGTTGCGACATTTACCTTTTTTTCTGTGTCTTGTTGTTTTTCATATTTTTTATTTGGGTTTGTTAGTATTGTCTTCTTCTCCAATGTTACAATTATTCTTATTTTTACGTCTTATATTTCTACATTACTGTACCTTCTGAGAAATACCAAAATAATGTAAGGCGCAGACTGGTCGTTTTACGTTTAAGGACCCACATTTTAGAGTTTAGAATGATCTTCAAATAATTAAGACCATTAACTATTTTGAATATGTATTATAATTCTCTTCAGACTCAACACGATTATGCTTCATAACAATGGAACATGTTCTTTGTGCGAATTCTACGAACAGAAGTAATATTTGCCATTTTGCTGAACCCCGTGTAAAACAGACAAATGGTAGTAAGTTTATAATAATAAAATATATTTTCTTATAAGAAGGCATCACCACCTTTTTCGAGAGTTTGCCCGAGGCTCACATTTTAATTCGTAATTATAATATATATTTTATTTTAATTTTCGCCTTAATTACTCTGTGGGCATACATAATTATAATTTAAATAAAATAGAGTTTCAATTCCACGTAATTAAGTAGATGAATATTATATAAACCGATTCAAACACCAGCGAGTACCCGGCGTGCAACGTGTCCACTCCCATGCGGTCCCGTTCCCTCCCGCGTTTCTATCCCTTCTCGAGTTCCCCTTACACTTTCCCCCCCTCACGCGTCACCCTTTCCCGTGACCACCCCGTCCCCTGATTCCCTCTCCCTTCTTCGTTCCCCTTTGCCCCTCCATCATTCTCCCTCCCGCGAAACCCCAATTTTTCGTTCGCTTTCCCTCTCCCGCTCTCTCCTCCCTTTCCTACAGTAAAATTATAAGAAATATATACATTTTTCAAACGACATGCGTACCATTTACTGTATAATTTTTAAATAAATTTTATAATGCCAGAGCTCACTAATAAACATAGAAACATTCGCGGGTGTTAACATAAAATATACTGACCGAATTTCATCAAAATCGGATTAATGGTTTAGGAAATAATTTCATAACGCTAGAACTACGCTAGAAAAAGTTTCATTATAATCGGAATTCTTTACCGCATAAGGGTCAAACAAAGATAAGTTCATTCTTATGTATTAAGATTATGAATGAATATAACTTATTTACGGTACAAACTAAGATATTGAATTAAAAATATGTATTTTGTTAATAGGGCTGCACACGGGATATAAGTTATTTTAATAAAAAGGCACGGAAAGCCGATGGTCCTGGATTCGAGTCCCAGATGTATCCGTATCTTTTCAGATTTTCGAGTAAGTTTCGCAAATTTATATCTTATATCTTCATTAATTAAAATATTTCAATTAAGTTTAATAAAATCACATAATAATTTTTAGGGAAAGAAAAGGATTGAAAAAACAAATTGGGTGAGTATTTTTGCTTCATTCAAAATTTTGGTTTGTATTAAGAGGAACGGCTGTGCGACCTTTTTCAAAAATATCTTATAATTTCGATTTCAGGACAAAATTCTTAAACTATTTTTTTTAAACCTTTAAAAAATGACCTATAATTATAAATTCAAAATTTTGACCCCTAAATCATTTTCTAGAGACATAATTTTTTTTTTTAATTTCATTATATTAAGTAGGTAGGAAATGATTAGTTTGTAGTAATTGTGATGAACGTATGTCTTGCGGTATGAAAGAGACATGCGCGTATGAGTGAGACAGCATGAGTAACGCATAAAAGGTATGATTGTTGTCCATTCGTCCTCTTTGCCTTCAGACTTCCATCCACAGGAGTCCAGAACTCAATGTGAATCCGGCCACGGTCATCACAGTAATTACAAACACAAAAAAAGTACAAAGAATCTAAAATCATAAATACTTCAATTCTTAATGGCCTATATTTTATAATTTAAAATACAAATATTGACAATACCTTTTGATTAAAAATAAATATTATTTTGGATAAGTATTTTGATCTCAAATCCAAATTAAACTTTGTTTCAAAAAGGTCGCACAGCCGTTACTCTTAAACCCCGCAGTCTTTCTTCTGAAGGCCCATCCAACAAAATAAAAACGACAAATTCTTAAAAGCTCCATAATGTTAAAACTCTTATTTCTGCAACACTCTTTCTCCTTCCCTCCCTCAACTTTATGTCAAAACATTTAGCAATTTGGAAGTGAATGGACAGGCTGCAATGGTGGGCCAAAAATGTCAGCAGAATCTTCTTGCGAACTGTAATTATCGCCAATGTGAAACGTCCGAACAGTTTTACTAGCACTGGAAAAGAGCGTATTAGATGACCCACCCGGTAGTAAGAATGTTGTTTTGATTATGAATTTATTCTATCCAAAACACTCTAATTCACTAATGTCCTCCGTGGGTGAACTGTTATGACCCTTGGCTATAATGCATAGGTCGCGGGTTGCCGGCTTTAGAAAATAAAGTTAATTTGATTATATAATTTTGTATTATTTCACTTTTAATTCATTCAATAATTTATTTATAGTGTATTTGCAGATATGTGAAGAGAAAATTGTGTTTCCCTTCTAGATCGGTTTTTTTTTTTATCCTACACACTAACTTTTTTACTGAGATCAAAAATATTTCAATGTTTCAATGAATGACAAATAATAGTTTAATTGGTATAATTGTCCGAAATTATAGACAGAATAAATGTTCAATTAGACGAAAAATGGTCCGAAATTATAGACAGAATAAATGTTCAATTAGACGAAAAATGGTCCGAATGGACAAAATAAATGTCCAGTTGGACAAAATGAATGTCCAGTTGGACAAAATTAATGTCCAGTTGGACAAAATGTTTATTAATTAAACCTTTTTTTTTCAAACGGACAAAGTGAATGTCCAATTGGACAAAAAAAAGGTCCAAATGGACTTAAAATTGTCCAAATGCCAAAAAGTTGCCTAAGTTTCTAGTTGTTTAATCTCAATGATCTGGAGAATCAAAAATAGATCTGGAGAATAAAAAAAGAATAAGAAAATTACAAAATAAAATAAAAATTAAAAACATGTATCCTTTTAAACCATTGCATGAAATTTTAGTTTTCATTTTGATGAATTAATGAACTAGAAAATCAAAAATAGATAAAAATAGAAAATACAGTATAGAAAAGATAAATGTAAAGACATTTTTAAGCAGTTTTTGAACTTACATAATTATTAATTATTACATAATTAATTACAGAATTATTAATTATTACAAACTATTTTTGAGATCAAAAATATTGCAATGTTTATATTATATGAATGACAAATAAAATTTCAATTGATATAATTATCCGAAATAATAGATAGAATAAATGTTCAATTGGACAAAAAATAGTCCGAATTGACCAAATGAATGTCCAGTTGGACAACAAGTTTTTTAATTGTACGTTTGTTTTTCCAAAAGGACTAAGTGAATGTCCAACTGGACACAGAAATGTACAAATAGACGAAAAATTTCCCAAGTGGACAAAAAGATGTCCAAAATTCTATTTGAATGTCCAATTAGGCAATGAAATCCTCCAAACCGACAAAAGGACAAAATGAATGTCCAATTGAACAAAAGAACCAAATAAAAAAATGTCCAATTGGACATAAAATTGTCCAAATGGACAAAATTAATGTCTAAAATGACAGTCTTCAGGTTCTTAAACTTTTCGTTTGACCACCACATTGAGATTAATAAAAAAGTCAAGTGCCCCCATTTTAACTTACGTATTTACAATACCTACGTATATTAAAAAAAGGTTAATGCAAATATAATTTTTAAACATGCATTATTAGAAAAATAGGATAGATAGGGTGTGATCGACTGAGTGAAACGACTAAAAAGTGATTTGATGATATTATCAGTAATTTTAGTTCGAAGATGTAAGGTGAGCCATTTTTACAATTTTTATTGGTGCGATAGAATATTTTACATTATAAAAATTATAATACGTTTATTTCTAATAATAAAATTTTTAAGAGTATTTTATCACCTTTCAAAAACAGTTTTTAGTGTTGTAGAGAACACGTTTATTAATTTTTCCATTTACTTGGATTTTATTACAAAATTATTATTTACTAGCTTTTGCCCGCGACTTCGTCTGCGCTGGATTAGTACTTTGTCTAGCCTATTTTCTTTTCCTAGGTCCCATCTATATTTATTCTAAAATTCTTAACCTGTTTATTTAAAATATCTATAAATTCTTCTTGATTCGATTCATATCAGTATTTTATTTTTTTATTTTTTTTAATATGTTTATTCAGTTTTAATTTTACAATATTTTATTTTACAAATCTTACGAAACTGATCAATCAGTTTGATTGTAAGAAATCTCTCATTTTTTTCTAATTATTTAATACAGTATACTTTTCAGTTTTACATAGTAAATACTAAATATAATAATACTTAATATTAAAATACTATTTATTACGACAAACTAATTTTTATAATGTTTATGAATTGCGTTGTAGTAAAAATATTTTACACAGTACCTACAAACATACGGTGAGAAAAAATTGAAAGGAACTATATTATTTGATTTCATATTCTTCGGAGGTAGAAAGATTTTACTTTTGTTTTGATTTTTGAATAAGATGTCTCATTTTTGATATTTTCAGGTAATGCGTTAAATATTTCCGGAATTTTATGCCTTTTTGTTCTATCTCCGTATACATTTTGAGATTTATTGATAATAAACATTTGTGCTTCTCTATGCCTAGTAGGGTAATTGTGGTTTACAGGTTTTTTGAATTCTGTACTCCAGAATTCATCTAGCGTTAATTGGTAATTTACCTTACTGTGTATAGAGAGGACATTACACAAGGAGAACATTTTTTTATAATCACCTTCACATAACTGGACTTTTTTTTTGCCTGATATCAATTTTAAGAAACGGATTTGTAATTGTTCTATTTTATTTAAGTATGTTTTGTACGTTAATCCGTAACTATTTATTCCGTATCCTATAATTGATTCTGCTAATGCGTTGTATATACAGTATAATATATTTTTATTAACAAAATTTTTTAGGTGGTAAAATTTTCCTAATATGGATCTTAATCTATTACATACATTTTCAATATGATTTGACCAGTTAAAGTTGACATCTATTGTAAGACCAAGGTATGTATATTGGTACACTTTTTCTATATTCGGGCAATTACACTGCTGGAATTGGTTTTTTGTGTGCAAACAATCATATGAATGACTTTTTATATGCAATTCCTTTTCCTGACAAGTAGTAGTTAGGCGAGTACTTCAAATAAATTCGTTAAGTTAATTTTAATTTAACATTTACAAAATGTCTCTCTCAAATTTGAACATTTTTTTTTATATATTGAAAATAGCTTTATAAATTAGAGCCTATATATTATTTTTTATATATGAGCTATATTGTTGTAAAGTTTTATTAAAATCCATTCAGTAGTTTTTGCGTGAAAGAGTAACAAACACACATACATCTATATTACTAGCTTCTGCCCTCGACTTCGTCTGCAAAGGATTAGTAGTTCGAGTAATCTATTTTCTTTTCCTAGATCCTATCTACGTTTATACCAAAATTCTTACCCTATTTATTTAAAATATCTATAATTCTTAATTCGATTCAAAGTATTATTATTATTTATTATTTATAATATATTGAAAAAGAGATAGCTTTATAAATTATTGCCTATGTGTTATTCTGATTTATGAGCTATATTATTGTAAAGTTTCATTAAAATCCATACAGTAGTTTTTACGTGAAAGAGTAACAAACACACGTACATCCTTACAAACTTTCGCGTTTATAATATTAGTAAGATAAGTTTATTATAGTAAAGTTGAATTGAAATAACAAACTGCGTTATACAAATGTTATGTTATTATTATTACGATATAGTAGCCTGCTCTTGCCGTACAATCTTGTGTACTTAATATCAATGCACGTGAACCTTGCGCCGTTCTGAACATTTCTGAACTAAACAAAGCTGCTAGAATTCTGGAAAGCTTTTGTCCGACTTTATTGGTATCTATCCGCATGTGCACTGTTCAGTGGCAGTTGCAGTGTGTTGTATCCATATGTGCGGGACATTTCTGGGTCCCGAAGCACTGTCAAATTGTGCAGTGTGCAGTGGAAACAATGTGCAATTGTGATTACTGCAATTGACCATTATTTTACCCGTCTTATGTGCCATTTTAGTGGCGTTCTTTATCTGACGGGGTCAGCGAGAAAATGTGGCGCATTTTAAGTGCTTTTGTTTCGCGTATATACTTACAATAACATAACTTAAATATATAAAATAAGGCCTTTTGTTCTGAATAGAAATATCTTTTAAAATTCGATCAATTCGATGCTGAAGGGATGATATATATGTATATTGATTAATTATTACTCTTGTACAAATGTACTGTAAAACATCATCAAAAAACATTATTTTCAAATACTGTAAAATGTTATTAACCCTTAGTTTTAACTACTTCGAATATTAAAATCAACAGACATGTTTCGTAAGCAATGCTCACTTCTTCAGATTTGGCTTAAATTTGGGAGACGAGTAAGGGTACAGCTGCCTAGGAAACCATTTTTTTTTTAATAAATACTAAGTTTATAAAGTACAACAATAAATTACAAAATAAAGAATAAATTACAAAACCTCGGAACAGGCTCAGCCTAGTGAGGTGGCATATACCTAAAAGAATGTACATAACATGTATTTTTTGGTTAATAAATAATTTAAAAAAAAAAAAAAAAAAAAGTTTTCACAGTTTTTTTTTTTTTAATTTTTGAAGTTTCTCTTCTACAGAAGCGGACGCTTGTGTATAAAAGAGGAGCGAGTGTCAGAATGAAAAATATTATGTACCTATAATTAATTATGATTTAATGAATTTTGAACTTAAAATTAAGTAGATATATTATGTACAGTTAGATACGTTAATTATGAAGATAAATTCATCATTCATTTGTTTTTACATTGAATTGCTCTTTAATCGCTTTTATTATACATTTATCGTCTTCAATTTTTCTTATCTTTTGCGGTAAAATGTTGTAGTGTTTTTTCCTAAGTATATGTAATGATGTTGTGCCAATGATACGTAACATTTTACATTATTGGATTACTAGTAACCCGGCGATAGGTCACCCCAACTGGTTTGCAACGTTTGGTGGCTTAGCAAAGGTGCAAATGTTCATAAGGTGAGGTTCGTCTAGGCCTTGACGCCTGACCTTAAAAGCCCACCATCCGCATTGCAGGCCGGATTGGGGGGGATTGGTCGAGAGAGACCTAACCTAGACCTCTCCAGCCTGACTCTCTTGACACACCGAAATGCAACTCAGTGAGAAGGATGGATTCATACGTCTGTCACTCCTGGACTGACCCCAAGATTCCTAATCACCCCTCATACTTTTTTTCTTTCCCAGTACTTCCTCTTCTTCTTTTCCCTTAAAGTACCCTTCACAAAGAGGCCCTGAGGGATTTTTTTCCCTCAGAGCCTCATGTGTGGAGTTAAAAGGAAAAAAATACTAAATTACAAATGTAGTCATAAAGATGTATGTAGAAGGATGATTAGAAAGGGAATGGCAAAGGGAGGGGGCGTAATATGGCAGTGAGACAATCAATTTAAAAAAGGGTTGGTAAAATATTTTACGAATGTTGATAATACTTAAACTCTTCTCATTTCTGAAATTTCAAGAATATCTAATTGCTGTCTACGTAGATAATATTTTTGATGTTTGTTTTCAACTTAAAATAGAACAAAACAGTAGGTTTAGGAACGATAAGACTCTGGAGGCAGTTTTTTTTACTTGATTTTCAAAAAGTTTAAGAAAATAAAATCTCTAAATCTATTGCTGGTCAAATTGATAATGGTTAAAAAGTTGTTATTTTGCGGATTCCAATATATTTTTGTATTCAAATTAAACTCTCGAGTATTTCGTAGAATACTTTTTAAAATTGGCGAATACGCGGCGGGCAGGTTTATCTTTAATCCTAAAAACATTGGTCAATTCCTGGAAGCTCCCCACCGGCACACAGCCCCACTGGAGGCCGGAAGCGAGGGGACCGGAACTAGTCCAACCCTTATAGGGTGGAGCGCCGCGGGAGGGGGGGGGGTATGGTACCTACTCGCCTACAGTACTGGGAATTAAAAATAATTTATAATAAACTTTTCATGAAAATTGTAATGCCCGAATTATATAATAAACTAAGGTTAATTATTGCAATAAGCGTGGACTTAACTAGGTACTTACTGTAACTTGGCTGAACTATTAGCTGGGGATGAACATGTAAACATGTTTTATATCCACTCATACTACACAGTTAAAGCTATATAGAACTGTAAAGTACAGTTTTTGTTAATACATGTATTTTTGCATGGTTAAAGTATGGGGAAAAAAAAAAATCATTATTTGATATTACTAAAAATAAAATGAAGTGGATACTGCCGCTTTTGATATAACACGCCTCATGTATTTTTTTTTAAAATTTTTGTTTATTCATTAAACTGCTAGTTATTTATTATAGTTTTTTTTATTTTTTTATTAGTTTCAATATCAAAGTTTGTACATTATGTGGGTATAGTGTATAATATAAGTATAATTTTTTTGTCTTTTTCACAGTCCTCCTCACTAGGGTTTCCTGTTCTGAGGCGGCTTGTAGTTTTTTTTAACTTTTGTATTTAGTTTTGAATTGTCTTTTATTTGTCTTTAAAATTTCATTTACATTTTTACTCCAAATAATGTCAGGAATCAATCAATGGTTAAAGTAAATCAAGTACGTCTCTTAACATCCTGTATTATTACCGTTTCAAATTCAATATTTATTCATAAGTACCTCGTAACATTTAACCACAAATAAATATGTATTTTATATAATTATGTGTGTATTGTAAATCTTATAATATGCATTTACAGGGAGTCGAGGATCGTACTTGACTTACTTTTATCGGTGATCCTGACAATCCTGACATTATTTGTCTTTACATCGTCTTCATAATGTTTGTAAGTTTATTATTACTTTGATCTCTCAGCCATGTTTTGACTACTGTATCTACTTAACCGCTTGGACACATAATCTTGTTTTCACGATAATTTAACGCGGGTAGACATAGGAATGACGTACGCCGCGTACCTGAGTTATTAAAGACAATCATTTTATGTGAAAGCTGTGATCGGCTGTGGACCATCAAAAGGCGTAACGCGTGCCTGGTAAGTGCGAAAATACCAAGAGCTGTGGGCTGGTGGCAGTGAGGATAGCCAAGAGTATTGCGATGGTTAATAAAATAATATTTCAAATGAAATTAGGTAATCGTTTTAAAACCTAACTACAATTCATTTTCTCTAAAATATACGCTTCTCAGATTTGCTCCGTCCACTGTACTTGACACATTCGCACACGAGTTTTATCTTTGTCAAGCCTCTGGACTTCTTCCTTTATGAAGCCATGTCTCTCTCCAGGGACGGAGCCTGAATGGGAATATTTAAGTCAATAGCCGCAGGGAAAAATATTGTCCAATGTCAACCAACCAAGATCCACCCCCGAGCTTTAAAATCTATTCGTAAAATCGCTTTCAATTTTTGCACAACGCAACGGTCAGATCGGGCTTAGATATTTGTTTTCATATTTTTATACGAGTTTACGTTCAAAAAATTTATAGGAATAATCATGACATTGTATTAGAACAAAAACATTGTAATCTATTTTCTACGGAAAGAAAATAATTAAGAATCAATTTATTTAAATGAGAGCTACTGTGCCCTGTGGCGGGCAGGTGAACGCAAAACAGGCATCGTGGATTTGTTTTTTTATACGAATCTTCCATTTCATTTTGAGACTAACGAAATTTTGAACACTTGACCTTGAAAATAAGAGGTAGGTTACTGTTTATGTCTGATTACGGGGATATCAGTTGGTCATTAGTTAAGCTTCTTCCTACTATTCTAATTAGATCAAAGTTTTGGCCTGGTTGCAGTGTTCATCTTTAAAGCAGATTTAAAAAGGTATCTAATGGAAAATTAATACACCGGATAGTAGCTCATTTATCCGGAGCCTCGGGTTCCTAACCTCAACATTTAATCCTCGCCAGCTAACATTACCTAGCCCACATCTCCACATGTTGCCACCATAACGTATTGGGAATGAAAATATTGTCAAGTTTTTCGTAACATGGAAATGTTTACCTTTCTTTGATTCCGTCCACACAACGCTCGCACAATTTGGAGCAAAACACTTAATTTTACTAACCTTTTTTTATGTGAATACCGCACAAGAGTCCCAACTGCTCCCGTCTGAAGCAAGTTAGTCTATGGCATCCCCAATCGGGATATGTTGTGAGGCTCGGGTAGAAGGGAGGGGAGGGAGACGGGGTAGATGAAGGTGAGGAAGGAGATGGGGTAGATGAAAGTGGGGAAGTACCTGTCTATTCAGATCTAGTCACCAAATACGGCCTTAGCCATTTTAAGCAAGGTTTCAATTCCGAATGGTGGTCTTACATCAGAGCGATAAAGAGAGTATATTTCACTCCGGAACGTGCCGCAAATAAACTATATATATTTTTAATTAATAAGTTGTGAAATAATACAAATTAATTAAATAAAAAATATTTACGCACGCCGCCGGGCTCGAACCCGCGACCTTCGGAAAGGGACTCAAGAGCCTTACCGCTCGATCACGCCGGCCTTCAAATAATAATATAAATTAATTTTAAAAACTAATACAAAAAATATAAATGCGCCGCTCTCAACTAGGAAGTACGTTAATGACTACTTGAACATTTATTGGAAGTTCTGTAAACTTTATTTTGCCAATTATGCAGCTCAGGGACGTGTGGACGGAACCTTTGAGATACTATATTTTTATTGATTTAAATGCCCAGAGGGTTTTTACATTTTATTTAGTACCTAAGTACTTATACATATTTTTTTTTAATAAAAATAACAATGCTCAATAAGTTGATTTTAAAACGAGAAGAAAAAAACATAATCATCATTAATCCAGTGGCTCAGCTCCCCACTAAATGAGCGATGGATGAAGTTGATGAGGCGCCTCCCTGAAGTATGATCCAATAATATAATCACCTACCTACCTACCCACCGAATCAAAATAACACAGTAATAGTGATCCGTTGAAAACTTGGAATAATTGTGTATATTAGTAAACAATACAATCCGAAACAGTTTTGAAACTCACACAAGTGTTCATGGCATTCATTTTGATATAAATTTTGTACATTAAAACGAGTTAATTAAAGTGAATTTCGAATAATTTGAAATCAAGAAACAGTGACAGTAAAATTGAAATATATTCAAAGATAAGTGCAGCTCTTGTGATTGGCTTATACCATCGCCATATTGCCAACACTGACCATACAGCTTGCTTCACTGTCTCAGACCGCGCCTGCGCATCTATTGCTGCCGAAAAACATCTACTGCTAAGGTGACCATGAATTCAAGTAAAAAAACCGGCACCCAACAGCAAGAAAATCTAAACACAATGACAAGGTCCAAAAACAAAATGAATACTGTACCCGAAGACCCAGAAGATGTTTTTTCAAAATTTGCATCTTATGTCGATTTAAAACTAGAAAAAACAAAAACTCAAATACTCGAGAACATTGATAAAAAAATGTCAGAATTTCAAAAAACAATCGAATTTGTATGTCAAAAATATGATGACATAATTTCTCGCTTAGACTCCATGAAGGAAGTTAAAGGAGAAGTTGAAAACTTAAAAACTGATTTAGCAGGTAAAAGTAAAATTATTAAACATCTAGAAACAAGACTGGGTCGCTTAGAACAATCGAAC
Organism: Limnephilus auricula; assembly: GCA_951813805.1. NCBI lineage: Eukaryota > Metazoa > Arthropoda > Insecta > Trichoptera > Limnephilidae > Limnephilus > Limnephilus auricula. Next base: position 20,492,705 of record OX638406.1, read on the forward strand.
CTGGATGACTGTATTGAAATCACAGGAATTGAGGAGAATACCAATGAACATCCCAAAATAACAGCTATTAAACTAATAGAAAATGCCAACATCAAAATAAGTTCAGAGGATATCACTTCGGCAATAAGACAATATGACAGAAGACCAGGTCATCCGAAAAAAATTCTCCTAAAAATTAGAAATCCGGAAACAAGATTAAAATTATTAGAAAACAAAAAGATCATTTCGAACCGTGACAAAATGATATTCCTAGGAGAATCTCTTTCTCCTTATTTTAAGGAACTACTTTGGAAGGCCAAAATAAAGGGGAAGGAATTAAAATATAAATACATCTGGTTTAAAAATGGATCCATTCTAATGAAAGAAGATGAAGGCAAAAAAATCAGGGAGATAAAACACGAAGATGACCTAAATAGAATGTCATAGAAGTCAAATAGTATAAGGCACCGAAGATAATTGCGACATTAAAATGGATATCGATTTAGGAAAATACATTGATTTCAATGCAATTACCGAATCTAATTTAATTATTAAAGATTCATTAACCTGCAAAATTTTTTTAAAACATTCCAAGTTTTCTTTACTTTGTTTGAACGTTAGAAGTTTAAATAAAAACTTTGATGAAACCATAACTATGCTCGATTGCATGGAACATCGTCCTGAGGTACTAGTTTTTACAGAGGCTTGGCTGAAAAAAATGATAAATATACCTAATATCCCTGGATACACAGTCTACAACACAAATAATAATTATTTGCAAAACGATGGTGTAGTTGCCTACGTAAAACAAAATGTTCAGGCAACTGTTGAGGAAGTTGTTTTCCCTGGCGCAAACTGCTTAAGGATGCAGATATCGAGTACCTTGTGTGTAATAGCTGTTTATAGATCTCCGTCTCAGGCTCATATAGATAATTTCCTTGAATCACTGAGTGCTCTACTTGACTCTACGTCTTTACTAAATAAGGAGATCATTTTATGTGGGGACATAAATATTAACACTTTGGATTTGAGCGATATGAAAACTCAAAAATACCTCTCTCTTTTGGCTTTTCATGGTTTGAAGCCAATCATAATTTCGCCTACTAGAGTTTCTCCTATCACTTCAAGCTGCCTCGATCATATTATGGTAAAATCTAAATTTGAACCACATGGAGCTGTCTTCACTACTGACATAACAGATCATGATGTGATATTGCTGAGATTTATGAGCTTCACAATAAAGAAAATAGCGAAGGATAATGAAAAAATAAAAACCGTCATCGATAACAATCTTTTGAAGGTAAAATTAAAGGAGGAATCATGGCAGTCAGTCCTGTCATCGCAAGATGTAAATTCAGCTGCTGAAAATTTCATAAAATGTTTAAAAATGCACGTGGAAAGTTGTTCGTCAGTACGAAACGTAAAACATAACATGAAATATTTAAAACCTTGGATAAATGATGGAATTATTAAATGTCTCAGAACCCGTGACAAATTGCACAACAAATGTCGAGGCGATTTAAATAACATTCAACTGCTGGATTATTACAAAAGATATAGAAACTGGTGTACAAAAATTATAAAATATACAAAGCAAACATATTACGGAAGGAAACTGGATAACGTCAACGGAAATACCAAGCAACAGTGGAAGATTATAAAGGAGGCAGTAAATATACAAAAGGAGCAAGTGTCTATAAAAAAATTAAAAATCAACAACAACATTATCTCAATGGAAGAGAATCCAAGTGTAATCACTAATCACGTAAATAACTTCTTCAGTGATATTGGTCCTAGATTCGCAAAAAAATTGTGCAGTGCAAATAAAACTAGCGAAATGTGTCTTGTTAACAATTATATACCTTGTACTCAATTTACAGGAGATAGCTTTGAATTTAAAAGTACTAGCATTTATGAAGTTTCAAAAGTGATAAATGAATTAAAACTGTCTTTTTCTTGTGGTATTAAGTATCATGGTATATAAGCTACATGTTTCTGTGCTGGCGGGTCCCATATCGCATATTGTTAACATTATTTTTAAAAGTGGCATATTTCCTTCTCATTGTAAGAATGCTAAGGTTATACCTCTTTTCAAAGGTGGAGATCAACTAGATGTTATAGTATAATAAAACAAATTTAAAACTTTTTCCACTTTTAATTTAATGACCGTAACCGGTTTCAGCTTGTCAAAGCCATCTTCAGACTGGTGAAAAATATTCTTAACCTAGGGATTTTATACAAAACATATTAGGGAGAGGGAGGGGGGAGCGGGGGGAGGGAGGGGTGGTCTACAGGGATTTTATTCAATTATGGATTTTATTACATTTGTTGTTAAGTGGTCTTGAGTGTCCAACTATCTAATTATTTTTTTGGTTATTCCCAGTAGGCTAATTACATAGGGTTGGTAGCTTACATACTTTAGTATTGTTTGGGAAATACCTTACAAGCAATGTGAATTATTAGTAAGGTAAGCACATTACTTGTAAGGTATTTCCCAAACAATACTAAAGTATGTAAGCTACCAACCCTATGTAATTAGCCTACTGGGAATAACCAAAAAAATAATTAGATAGTTGGACACTCAAGACCACTTAACAACAAATGTAATAAAATCCATAATTGAATAAAATCCCTGTAGACCACCCCTCCCTCCCCCCGCCCCCTCCTCCCCCTCCCTAATATGTTTTGTATAAAATCCCTAGGTTAAGAATATTTTTCACCAGTCTGAAGATGGCTTTGACAAGCTGAAACCGGTTACGGTCATTAAATTAAAAGTGGAAAAAGTTTTAAATTTGTTTTATTATACTATTATAATGGAATTCCACCACGAATTATCAGTTTCAAAAATAGAAATATTAACTAGATGTTAACAATTACAGACCCATATCTTTGCTCAATGCTCTCTCAAAAGTGATAGAAAGATTGGCTAAGTCAAGATTAGTTTCATTTTTAGAAAAATATAAAATACTTTCTGACAATCAATTCGGTTTTAGAGCAAATAAAGGTACAAAGTATGCTGTTTTAAAGGTATTGACCAAAGTTATAAGCGCGCTGGACTATGGCAACAAAGCTATAGCGGTGTTTTTGGACTTATCAAAAGCATTTGATACTGTTTCCCATGAATTCCTACTTAAAAAACTATCTTCTTTAGGTATTAATAATGCAGCAATGGACTGGTTCAGATCTTACCTTAGTGACAGAACACAACAGGTAGAAATAAATCAAATTTTAAGCAAGGGTAAATCAATCTCCTTTGGAATCCCGCAAGGTAATGTGCTTGGGCCAATATTGTTTCTTATTTTTATAAATGATTTGTGTAGTCTGAATATTCATGGAAATATTGTTAGTTTTGCAGATGACACTGCCTTAATATTTGATGGTAAAACTTGGGATGAAACATTTGACAAATGTAATACAGGTTTAAGAGTAGTAAATAGTTGGTTGAATAATAATATCTTAACTTTGAACACACAAAAAACCAAATATATCACTTTTAGTATTTCAAGTAAAAGTCAGCCTTCTGCCACTCATAACTTGATTATTCACAATTGTTTGCAAACATGTAACTGCAGCCCTTTAGAAAATGTAGTCAACATCAAGTACCTCGGTGTAAAAATAGATAAATTTTTGAGATGGAACGATCATGTTAATATGTTAGTGAATAATACTAGGAGACTTACCTATATCTTTAAAGAACTGAGACATATACTAGACAAAGAAAAGCTAAAAACAGTTTATTTTGCAATAATCCAGTCTCTGCTTTCTTATAATATATTGTGCTGGGGATCCTGCCCAAAGACTTATATGGAACCACCTTATATTGCCCAAAAACTAATCCTTAAAGTTATGTTTAACAAAAAATTTACGTATCCAACTCATTTACTTTTTAAGGAATGTAACGTCATGAATATAAAACAGTTGTTTATTACACAAACACTTTGTAGATTTTTTAAAAATATTAATATTGCAGAAAGAACGCAGCAAATTCGTTCTACGAGAATTGGCTCTGGTCTGAACTTTATGCCAATTCAAACTAAATCTTCCTTTGCTCAAAGAAACTATTTTTACCAGGCTCCACTCTTATTTAATAGCCTTCCAGAATATGTCAAGTCATCTAATTCCTTGTATACTTTTAAAAAGAATCTCAAATTATTTTTATTTGCCGAGGATTGCCAATTAATTTTTTCATCTTTGTCCTTCATAAATTAAAAGTATATTGTATTGTCTAAATCATTTTTTCATCTTTGTCGTGCTAAATTAATAGCATAATATATTATATACATATATTTATTATTTATCTTAGTCCTTCAAAATTCAAATGAACTATGGTCACCCTACTTTGTTTACATTGTAATGTGCCAAGACTGCCAATGGCCAAGGGCCTTTAGCTTGTCCATTATCTGTGTAACAATATTGTTTTTTGAAGTATCATTTTTATTTTACCTATATTATTTGTGTTTTTTGAAGTATTATTGTGTTTTTTGAAGTATTATTGTGTTTTTTGAAGTATTATTTTTGTTTCCTTTTGTGTTATTTTGTTACTTTGTAAATAATTGTTAACCTCAACACAGGCTTGTCCTAGTGAGGTTAAAAATTGTATTGTAAACTGAAAACTAAAATGTGAAGAAGAAACAATAAACAATAAAAACAATAATTTATTTTTGATTTTGTTTAATTTTTGTTAAAATTAATTTTATTTTATGCTATTTATTTACATTTCTATTTTTTCACTTTATGTTTTAATTAGGTACCTACCGAATATGTAATCTGATTTTATTTCTTCTTTTCTTTTATTATTTGAATTTACTCTTTACTTAGTTGTTGTAATATGGCAGAATGGGATTGCACTATACTTCGAGTCCTGCTGGTATAAAAACTTAAATATATAAATACACCAAATCAACTTTGATAAATAAAATTGATAAGATCATTTTTTTTGCAATGTTGTACAAGCTAGTTAGAAATAGTGCATGCATATGATTTTTAAGAGATTTTTATTTTATCTAGTACACGCAGATTTAAAATTTTGAAAATTTGAGTTAATTTTTAATATACTAAGTTTATGCCGTTGGTCGTTGGCAAATTTGTTTAATTTTCAAACGATATATTCTATTAAACAAGACAAATTTCAAATCATATAATCATACAAATATAAATCAAAAAAATAAATCAATACGTAATCTAGTAAACACAATTTTCAAAATTTAATTTTAGTTTAATAAAAATCATTAAAAAATAAATCCGAGAACGTATTTTGTGACGATAATACCCCCGTTTTTCTTTACACACTTATTTTATTTAGACATTATTGAAAAATTATAAATACTTATGATCAAAAAATACTCACAAAAAGTACACAATATTTAATAATTTATCATCGTGCGTTTTGAGCATTTTTATTGCTGACTTGAATGTACCAATATATCAAAGCAACTTTTGAACGAAATAAATCGATATTAAATTTTTAATTTTAAAAATTTGATACGGGGAATAATCGATATTTCTTTTTGGAACCTCCCTGTACAGTTGCAAGCATTTTAAAACTTTTATTCCCAGCCGCAGGCGCTGGTAAATCGCTCTTTAAATTTATTAGATTATTTCTTTCCAAGACTATGAAAAAACTTTGTATTGGTTACTTGGAAGGAGAGATATACATTTACGTAATAAACATATAAAATGATAATGTCTGCCTGGTTCGTTTACGTAGGCGTATGAAGATTGATTAAATGCAAAATTTATAGTTTGACAATTTTAATAGGTGAGGTCGTTTATTTTTCGTCTTGTTTTTGAAGTTGAAATATTTAATATATTCATTAACTACGAGTAATTAATGTTCTCTAGTGGGTTGTTGATGCAGCTTCGAAATTTTTGCGGTTTCTATATAATATGAGAATATTTAATATATCGAAGGGCGACCACACAATATACATACAGGGTGTCCGCCGGCAGATTTTACACTTCAAAAAATAAAATAAAATAAATACATAGAAGACAATGAAAGTTATTTATTTATTATCTCACATAAGAATAATGCGTTTATTAAAATCACCATTCAAATGGCGTCCTTCTAGCCGCAAACATTCTTGCAATCTTTCCTTCATGTTGGCGAAAACTCACTTGCAAAGTTCTGGACTGATAGCAGATATCTCTCGTCGGATATTTTCTCGTAGGGCCTTTATTGCTGATGGCGAATTGCTGTATACGCGAGATTTAAGATATCCCCATAAGAAAAGTCGCAAGGTGTCAGATCGGGTGATCTAGGGGGCCAGGCTATGTCGCCGAAGCGACTAACCAGTTTTCTAGTAAAAAGCTCTCTAACTTTAGTCATTGAGTCCCTAGCGGTGTGTGCCGTTGTCCCATCTTGCTGAAAATGGGTTCTGTTATTGTAACTAACATGACGATGCAGCTCCGGTATAAAAAAATTGACCAGCATCGCGCGGTACCCTGTACCCACGCCCATATCAATTAGTTTGACAGGCTATTCTTCAATAGTCGGATATCAAAGTGAGAACAAAATCGACGCCTCGCCACAATGGTCGAATTATTGTTTGTGAAATACGCCTCAACCTTCTCAACCCTCAACCGCAAAAGCGCGGTGCGCTCCAGTCCACTGGCTACCGCAAAACTCCCGCATGAGCGTCATTGCAAGAATGTTTGCGGCTAGAAGGACGCCATTTGATTGGCATGATTTTTAAAAACTAAAATCTGCATTATTTTTATGTGAGATAATAAATAAATAACTTTTATTGTATTCAAATATTTATTTTATTTTAATTTTTTAACTGTAAAATCTGCCGGCGGACATCCTGTACTAACAGCTTTTTTTGTAGTAACTTTTGTACTACCAGAATTTATGCAGGGGTAGTGCAATGCATTTTATATTTTGAAATAATAAAAAAGGAATTACCTACATATAATAAAAACAGAAGAAAAGTGAAAAATATTGAATACAAAAAATTATTCAAATAGCCGTTTACGGAGGAAATTTGACTGTATTCCGTCTCCTGAGGGTTATCAGGGGGGACTCCATCAAGGCATCCATTACAGTGATGATGGTATCATTGGATGTCTGTAGTCTGCGCCACGAGCTCTCCATGCAGTGGCGGAGAAGTGCTCTCGTTTTAAAGAACTTTTTAAAGAAGAGGCGAAATAGTTGGCTATACGCGTTATTGTTAGTTATAATCAAAACTAAAAAAAAAACATGTTCGTAATAAGCATTAACTTTGTGGCTCGCCATAATTTACAATAAAATATATAAATTTGTTTTAGACCACTTTAATTTTAATTACACTCTACCGGTTTCGGAAGAACCCTTCCTTCGTCAGGAGAATATTAAAACTAACCTATGATACAAAATATTGATAGATATTTTTTTTTTTTTTTTTAAAAAGAAAGACAAATATTCCCGGGTTACGAATAACCCAACAACATTTGAAAATCTCCTACCACCACCACACTAAGCGGAAGATGTTGCTTGTGTTGTGGTGGAGGACTTAGCCAGCCGAGGAATCGAACACGGAACGCCTGGGTGGGACCCAAACGCGATGCCCACTGAACCACTGAACCAAACATTTAGGTGCTGGAGTGGGAGGTCAAAGGGGGAGGGGGTAGTTGCGGGAAATCCAGCAATAACAGAGCGGTTTATTGGAAACATATCTATGTTTCCAATAATGCTGGATTTCCCGCAACTACCCCCTCCCCCTTTGACCTCCCACTCCAGCACCTAAATGTTTTATATATATCTATCAATATTTTGTATCGTAGGTTAGTTTTAATATTCTCCTGACGAAGGAAGGGTTCTTCCGAAACCGGTATAAAATTAAAGTGGTCTAAAACAAATTTATATATTTTATTGCAAAAAAAAACATTTGTTAACCTACTACGTCTAACTAGAGACAGGTATATCATAGTGAGACAGTCATCGAAATAACCCTTGTAAACAAACTTTAAAAAGATAAATAAATACATAATAAAAATGGTTTTTCAAGCAAATGTCTCGCGATACAAGCGAGTGCAACTTGCGGGTGGTTCCACACCCTAACAAAGCGCCCCCTGTCACTCGGCCTGCATAACGAGCCTGGCGCTAGACTAGAACCGACATGTGACACTTCGTGCTATGGCCTTAAGCTCTTAGAGGATCCAGTGTGCATGGTACACGTTGCACCTGGGTCTTAACTGAAGCTTTTTAGTCTCTTTTCAAGTTATTGTTTTGCTAGGATAAAAATGTTTTGTAAAACGGTCGTGTCGTAACAGTTAATAATATTATTTTTGCTTTTTTTTTTCAAAATTGAAAATGTTCAATTTGGGCGGCGGGTGTGAGTACCGCCACCCAGCAACTATGTATTAGATAACCGACACCCCTGCCATATGTCCCCTTTGGTTGTTTTCCAACTTTTTATTTTTTTATTTTTTATTATTATTTTTTAACATTATATCTACACGGGAGGCTATAAGGAGAATAATTTCCGTCAGGGCCAATGTCATCTTTGGGGATGCGGGGTGGATGGTCTTTTTTTAGGTTTAGCAGGATATATCAGGATTTAGCAGGGGTGCCCAGGCTCATTTTCAGGTTTGTCTACGTCACGGAGAAAAATGTTATTTGAAAAAACGATCAGTTTAATAGTAAAAATGGTTAAAAACGGGACTGAAGTTCTTACGAAGAAATTAACAGGGTTTCAATGTTTATTGGAGGAAACATGTAAGAATAATTTGTTGGTATAAGTAATTTCGTACATATACCAACAAGTTTTTAAGTTTGTACTATTAAAATGATGGTATTTTTTCGGATAAAATTTTTGTCCGTGTGCATGGCGGGCCAGGTCGGGAGATACTGGTTGAGTGAGACTTTCTCTACCCTATATTTCAAAGATGACATAGGCCGCGAGGGAAATTGTTTTCCTCAGAGCCTCTGAAAGACTGGTTGAGGGAGACCTTTAGATCTCTCCAGCAGGACTCTCTCTACCCCACCAGAATCGTACCCAGCCCTTTTATTCCTAGAAATCTTTTCTCTTATCCGTGTTTCTCTTATAAAATAAAATCATGTTATTTTAATTATGATTTATAATAATTGTAAATTGTCGCGCTATGTCAAGAGTCAGAATGTCAAACGATTTATGCTTTTGATTGAAGAAAGATGGGTGTGTCGGGACGATGGCGGTCTCTTCTCTCTGACTACCCCTGTCTAAAAACGGCGTGATGGTTAATTCGTCAAAGTTTAATAAAAACAATCCAAGCTTGTTCGCAAAATTTTTACGTTCTAAGAAGCTCTCTTACGATAAAATTTATTCTAATTAATAATTAACTTTTTTTTATTAATTTTAATTATAATTTCAAAATATATAATAATCACAAAATATCCGCTTCATATTGTGAATAAACACTTTGTTTTTGTGATAAACTAACTAACAGTTATCGTATAATATCGCCTTCTTCAGCCCTCTGTCCCAGATGTGTCGATTATATAACAAGATAGAGTGTGTTGAAGTAGATATTTTTATCGATAAATTGCACGGATTCAGAAAAAAGTTCTGGCGCTGTTAAAAAATTATAACTAATTATATTGTGTCAATTGTCTCTCTTATGCATGCCTCTAATGTTTTTTATGCCTCTTGCCACTCATTGTAATGTATTACTTTATCATTTTTTTTTTGTGATGTTTACTTTCCTAATTGTATGTGTTTGTATTTAATTGTATGTAATTGAAGATTTTTGTTATTGTATATTAACTGAATTTCATAACTGGATTGTTCTCAATATAATAAATAAATAAATAAACCATATAATCGGTATAATATGCGTGATGATAATACAATCATATTAGATTAATGATATGGTATAAACATATAAACATGCGAACATGTACCATTACATGATTTTTTTTCAGTTATCTCCAGAATTCCAGAAACTTACTCGTATTTGTCCCCCGAGCAAAAAAATACATTAAGCTTTTGTTTTATTCCCCAACTTCTGCGCATTTAATCTATTTAGAAATATAAAAACTAGCCGTCCACAAGTTATCCCGCGCGCCGGTGATCCATCTTTCCCACCGAAACGGGACACTGCACTAGGGTTTTATTTAATTTTTTTCATCAACCCCCCACCCGCAAACCCCCTTCCCTGAATCCGCCCTCTCCCACAATCCCCCTACCACCCACAATCCCCCCTCTCCCACAATCCCCCCATATGGAAACCGCCCCTAGAAAAAAAACCACCCTCCACCGCTTTCCACACGCTCCACTTTAACGTACATGCTTTTTGTTCCAATCCAATTTACTCCCATGTTAATAGAAGCATCCTCAATTTGTGACAAGTAGTTTAGTAGAAAAGGGTAGCCTTTTTTGCAATAAATCTAGATTGAATTCGATGACGGTACTCGTTATCCTCCATTAACATGCATCAAAATTAAACTAAATTGATCACTGCTTAAAAACCAAGGTTCTATACTTAAGGATGACCTCAATGATGATGGATAAAATTCAACGAAAACTACGCCTCAGGCTTGACCATAATATGTTTTCAGAGTTCAAACTATTTCCGCTTTACAATAAAATCCATATAAACTGAACATTTCTGAACGTATCTAAAAACAAAAAACTCTGTTTGAAAGTTGATGTAGTAGGCTTTCAAATTATATAAATAGAAATAAACCTTTATTTTTTATGTAATAAATTGGCATGCAAACATAAAAAAAATGGTTCACTTTACGTTTTTTTCTAAGTAAAATTACTGTTAACGAAAAAAATAATAACACATTCACACTTAATTAGACAAAAATTTTTTTGTCGTTTCATGTAAAATAATCAGTAAAATATTACCAAAGTTTCATAAATTTCTTTTAAATTGTGTTACAAAACTTTGGTTTGATAAAGTTAACTGACGGCAGGGGTAGTCCAGTTAGACTCCAATTTCGAAGGCCGCGGGAACGAACCCGGCGTGTGCAAATAAATTTAATTTAATTGATTTGTGTTATTTTCACAATTAATTATTTAAAATAATATATAGTATATTTGCGGCACGTTCCAGGGTGGAAGATACTCTTAGTATCGCCCTGGTGTAAGACCACCATTCAGAATTGAAAAGTTGCTTGAAATGGCTTTAGCCGTGTTTAGTGACTAGATCTGAATAGCCAAATACTTCCCCACCTTCCTCTTCCTCGACTCCTTCCCTTCTTCACTTACGAAGCAGTTGGGACTCTTGTGAGGTATTCACTACAAAAAAAAAAAAAAAACTATTTACTTCTTTTGTATTCAACTTTTATATTATTATACTTCTCTAACCAATGGCACTAATCTTAATGCCTTCTGCATTTAGATTATTTCACATTAGCTCCACACAGGAGGCCCTGAGGAAAACAATTTCCCTTGGGACCTGTGTCATTTTTAGGGATGCTGTGTGCAGGGTTTTTCCCAGGGAAATTAATATCTGGGAAGGAAAAAGCTATGAGGGGTGAGTAGGAGTATGGGGGTCAGTGTGTTCGGGAGTGACGGCTGTATGATTCAATTCCCTCCACTGCGGTGCAAGGTGCAACCCCAAAGATGACAAGGGTCCTGATCAAATTTTATTTTCCTTAAGGCCTCTGTGTGGAGATAATATAAAAATATCAATAAAAAAAATTGTTAATGATTGTCCGACGTTTAAATACGGGATCTTAATAGCCGAATTGGTAGATGCGTCCATCTCGGTAAGATGAGAGTTCTGGGTTCGAGTCCCAGTTGCGACCGTTATCTTATATTTTTCGGTGCTTAAATATAGTTAAACTATAATAATAAGCGCATAAAAATATGTCAATTGTGACAAAACAATAATAATAAATGATTTAAAAAAATATGTGAAATTATTTTATGTATTTTTTTCAGTGTTTTTAATAATATCTGCTATACCTGCATATCGGTTACCAAGGTAACATAGTTCTAATATTTAGCGCCTCCGCCCACTCAGGCAACTGAAAACTATCAACTGCCAACTGTCTTTGTATGACAATGTGATGGCCCGCACACTTCACAATCACACAAAACCCCGTTGTCAATGGTAACGCAAGCGGTGACTTGCGACCATCTTGCGACTGTCACGGCTGATTGCCCTGGGCGGCCGTTGCTATTTGCGAGCTGTCAGCTGATTGTTCTTCATCTATGGTTAAACAAGCTTTTTGACCAATCAAGACAGAGAAATCAGCCGGTTTTAGTAGGTTTTCAGTTGCCTCAGTGGGCGGAGCGCCTTAAAGTTGCAAAACTGGTTGATACATAAAATATTAAAGATTCGTGATAAAATACTAAGTATTTGTTTTAAAAATTATTTAAAGTGTCACAAAATATATTGTGATTAGCTCGGTATCTCAATAATTAATTAAATAACTCAGATTGCGTAAAAATAGGTCCTTTGTATCTGTGTATAAAATTCTATGAACATATTAATCCATTCAAGTTTTCATAGCAAAGCTGTGTTAAATTTTTGAATTCGATGTGTTCAAGGTAAAATTTACAAAAATTTGATATGAAATAGATTTTTTTGTATCTTGCATACGTTGTAATATCTTTATCATATTTTATTAACTCCAAACAAAAAAATACGTTTATTCTGTGACTCTGCACATTGACTTTTACACAAGGGTATTACAATAATGTTATAAATCTACACTAGGGCGGATATGGGAATGCATGATTATATCACGAGTATTTACTGCCCCTAAAACCTTAAACAAAAGCAGGTGGACGATAAAAAAATAACAAAATAAAGCCTCCAAACCAACAGCGGCCCAAAATAAGCATAAATAATACTTTGCAGAATCTTTTAGTCTGATATAAGCTCGTATCACCAATATCGGATTTGCTTGTTCCCAGTAATGTATTTTCCGTCCTCGGGTTGGGGGAGTCTGACTGAAATAACGCGACCATGAAATTTCAGAAGGGATGAAAAGTAAACAAATAAAAATCCTTGCGCATTCCTCAGTCCTCACTTCCTTCAGGCTTTCTTTGTGTGACCTGAAAGGTTCTAAATATAGGCATTTTCTTTGTCAACATTGAAAAGATTTTCTTGCAATATAAATTTATTTATTGATAGATAAAAATAATGTTATTAATAGTAGGTACTATCTCGGAATCTTATATTTAAAAAAAATTATAGTGTTAAAATATTTAGTATATATTAGTGTTAAAATTTTGTTAAATTTAATATGTTTATCCTTAATAGTAAGTATTACGTGTATTTACTGAAAATAGTGTGATCTATTAAAACTCTCAAATTTACTTTAAACATTTGATATAAAGTGTGTTATTTTACCGGAGAAATTGAGTTTCGGTTTTTGTTTGTCTGTTTAATTAATGTTGCGTTAAGTATTATTTTTAAATAAATTCCGTTGAAATTATTACCTTTCTGAATCGAAAAATACTTTTATTTTAAAGCAAGTTCAATCTGCAATGGGTGACAGTAACTATGATTCGGAAGTCTTGGATAACAAACACGTCAGTAGCTGTCAGTAGTGATTGTTCTGCAAAAGAGACAGCCGCAGAAATTGAAGGATTAGCTGAAAAAGTGTCAAAAGCAAAATCACCTGCTTCAAAAATAAAACCATCTACTTTAGCAGAAAACTTGCCTGTTTTGAAAGATAAATTAAATGCTTCAGTGGAAAAACCATCTGCTTCACAAGAAAAATCATCTGCAGCAAAGGATAAAAAAAAAATTTAAAAAAAATTAATATGCGGTAAAGCATCGGAAAATTAACGATTTCTTATCACATAAGTATATTTCTTATAATAAATGCAATCCCTGGTAAAATAGTGTCTTACGCTGATGATACAGCAATAATTGTAAATGGAGAATCCTGGCCTGAAACTTTTTTAAAGGCAACAAAATATATTGCATATGTCTCATCATGGCTAACATGTAATGGGCTATTCTTAAATTATAATAATACATTTTACCTAACTTTTTATAAAAACAGTTAAAACCAACCTCCCAATAACCTTAAAATTATAATACATAATGCTAACTGTAATCAAGTAACATAAGTTGAAATTATGGGTATTTACATTGACACAAATTTAAACTGGCAACAACACATTAATAATACCGTTTCTAAATTAAGATATCTTACTTACATGTTTTACAGACTTAAGGAAGTACTCAATAATGACAAATTGAAAATCATTTATTACTCATTGGTTCAATCTTCAATCATGTACGGTATATTAGGAAAGGGTAACGCCCTTGATGCATTTATAAAACCGTTACAAATGGTCCAAAATTATAATGTAAAGGTTATATATAATAAAAAGACGACATTTTCAACAGATCAATTGTACAAGGAATCTTAACTATTCGGTCTCCGTAAATTATTTATACTACAAAGCACGAAATATATCTTTAAAAACCAAAAAAAAATCCAAAAATATGATCCCAGAATCAACTGTAGAAGAAATCGTGTATTTTATAGCCCCCAAATAAATACCAAACTAAAGCAAACTCCCAGTAGTTTTATTGCACCTCGCACATTTAATCTATTGCCAAAAAAAATCAAGTAACAATACCTAAAATAATTAAATTATGACTGAGGAATGCTGATATTGGAGCACTATTTATTTAATTTTTTACTTTATTTTCATTTTTATTTCTGTATTAATACTATTATAATAAACACACTAATATTTTGTTTTAATTCCACTTTATTAATTTTTAATCCAACTAGTTTCAGTTCTACCTGAACCTTTCTCAGGGATGAATAAAAATATACTAAACATAATTAATTTCGTAATTTCAAAAAGTAATGAAAATAAAAAAAAAAGTAGAATCGGGTCTCGATGAGATCCTTGATTCTTTCTTTTAATAGTGCACAAATAACATCGAAGCATACGCAATGACTAAGATTGTGAACATAATCCTGTCAACTGCAATTACGAGGACCCTCCAGTAGAGATCTTCTTCATCGCCAGGTTCTTCTACTTCTGCTATTTCGTCCACCTGATCCTCGCTATCCTCGCCACCGGACATGGCCTGCATGGGTTTGTAGAGAAGGTCTTGGTTCTGCAAAACAAAAAAAATAAACATCAAATTTTCTTAAAAGGAAGATTGGAAATAACCTACGATCAAAATAATTTTACATTTTAATTTAAAGAATTCGAAATAGTCCATAAATGAATGTGGGTACCTTTAATATATTTTTTTTATTTTCTTACAGTACAAAGTTCCTTCTCTAAGCCCATTGTGAGGCTGAAAATGGTGGAACGAAAAGGAGGTAGAAAAAGAGAAGATATTGGGGAGAACTGACTATCCAGATTTAGTCATTAAACATACCAGTTAAGGGTTGAATTCAAAAAGATAAGCTATCCTTGTTCTACATCATTGCAAAATAAACATTTTCTACTTTTCTTACATTAGTTCTTCACAGGTGGCCCCCCCACAGGAAAAAATCCCCCAGGACCTATGATATCATCGGGGATGGTGTATGGATAGTCTTTTTAGTAAAAGGAAGGAGAGTATGTTCTGAGAAGGAAAACGGTTAGAGGGATGAGTACGAATCTGAGGGTCTTTGAGTCCAGGAGTGACTGACGATGAATTCATTCCACCTACTGCAGCGCATGGCGACGGGTAGAGAGAGTCCGGCTGGAGAGATCAAAAGGTCTCCCTCAACCAGTCTTTCCCGATTTTACCCACTACGTAGTAAACGGGCAAACGCATTCGCCGGCAAGACCTAGACAAACCTTACCCCATATACCAGAGCACCTCGTAGTGTATATGTAATGACTTTTGGCTGGAGTGTTGGTTATGTAATAAATGGTGTCCGGGGCGGTACCCATACACGTCCGCCAAGTTGATAATGATGAATTCAAATATGGTTAGATTATTCGTAACAAGAGAATGTGTGCCTTAAAATAACATTAATTTAAGCAAAAAATTCCTAAGTCTATTATAATGAAATGTCTATTAAAATTTTCGATCCCTAAAGAATTATGCAATTGTTACCAAATACTGCATATTCATGTATATATTTAAAGTGACCCGATAACAGGCTCTGCTAAAAACATCCAACACATGTTCATTCAAAATCAATCAAACGCCAACGCTCCAAAAGAGTCGATATTGAAAACTATTCGACCATTTGATTCGATACCACTGACAGTGTCAGACTGGGTGCAAATCGGGATGTGCATATTGTACGTTTGTCGTTTGTTGAACAAGTAGGGGGTGGGTGGTGACGGAGGGTTGGTGGTAGTTGGGTGTGTTGTAGGATACTGGGAGATGTAGGGGTGGTATTGTAATCAATGAATAAAACGCAGATTCGGACGCGTTAAGTGATTGGTCAGTCGATCTGTTGGCGAGTTTGACGGAATTGATTGAATTATAAAATAAACCGATATTTTGTTTTTGGGGTGTTATGCCGTGTTGTTCTACCTCCTTCTTTAGCCGACGTTTCGGACAGCGTTGCAGTGTCCATCATCAGGGCAGATCCGGCAGATCCGTCGATGTGAAATTGTTGTGTTAAGTGTGTGCTTATTTACTTGGAAGCGATACCGTGTCGTCAGCTTCAATCCACTACGAGCTGGTAGGTATTTCAGTGAAAGGGAACTACTTTGAAAGGGAAATTTTGTGAAAGCGCAGTATTTAAAGTAAAGAAGGAGGTAGCACAACACGGCATAACACCCCAAAAACAAACAACGAAAATGCTTTTGGCCGTGAAAATCTAAAAACGTATCCGAAATTTTGTTGATTGATCTGTGGTAATCCATGATAGTTATTCCGTTTGGTTGGATTGTCAATGATTAAATACCGTAAACTACAATATTGACTGTCCTTTCTAGGAATCTCACCTAAATATATGTATCGTGTAATCGTATAACGCACCAGTTTTTTCAATAAAAAGTCAAGTTTTCAAACTATATTATTGGTAATATCGTGCTTTTTCATAACATGAAAATAGTCAGTAGTAATAAATATCAAACGCATAAAATATTCAATTCATAATTATGCTGTTTTTGAAATATAAGAAAAATAATGATGGAGAAGTCTTGGTTAGGCTGTTCTCAACCAGTTCAACCCAATTCAACCCGCCAGGCAAACGCATTCGTCTCCAAAATCTAGGCCATCATAATCCCATGAACTCGGACTGCCTTGCTAAGTCAACAAACGTGGTGAGCTACTTGAGGCGACCTGTGATATTGGTATTTTTTATCCAATAAATGGTTCCCGAGGTACTCCAACCCCCTCCTAAATTGAAGATATAATTAATATATTGTTGATGAATTTATTTTTTAATGATCGGAAGGAAAGTTTTATTTGTAATTCGTTCAAATAATAATATCACTGTATGAATATAACGTTGATCGAAATAACGCTATCACTTAAAATCAAAAACGATTGACATTAAATTCTGTAACTATTGGAGAGATGCCAAAAGTTGCTGGAGAATTTCATGAATAATGTTAATAGTTGCTAAGAACATTAATATGACGAAATTCACATACAAAAATTAAAAGAAAAAATTATCACACTAATTGGTGTATTTGGTAGAATAGCCCATCTTCTACCAATACAAGTAAAGAGGGGATTATACTTAAGTTTAATTCATTCCCATCTTAATTACCTCGTAGAAATATGGGGAAACACAAATATCACACTCTTAAACGAAATTCAAATAATTCAGAATAATATTATAAAAAAACTTTTTAACTATCGACCAGATACCCCCACCAAAAGAGTATACAAAGAAACTAACTTAATGAAAATCAGAAAACTGTACGAATACAACATACGCTTATTAATCTACAAAATTCAAAATGGCTTTATACACACAAATACTACATTTATGAAAACATCACAAGTACCTGAACACCACACAAGACAACGTAATAAATTATACACAAATTCAACAAAGACAGAGTGTGGCAAAAGAAACATAGGCTATGAGGGTATAAACATATATAATCTCCTTCCTGATAGCCTAACAACCGAAAATAAAATAAGTATATTTAAAAAAAAACTGTTTGGTCTCAAAATTAATGAGCAAAACCAAAATGTTCTCACTTAAAAAAATGTGTTACTTGGTGTTAGGTAGTAAACCATCATTATTAATATTATTTGTATCAATGTATTAAGTTAACAAAGCGAAATATGTATATTTATTTTAACTTAACAAAAAAAAATAGAATGTAAACGCCTAATTGCTTTTTTGGTTAGGATATATATATAATAAAATACGTCGTACCGTTACGTTCCTTCCTCCTTATCGTTGACTGAATTATCTATCCGATGTTAAATTGCTTCTTGGAAACTCAATAATAAAAATTATAATATTAAAAATTATTTATCAATAGATTTTCATACATAACACATCCTTTATCTTGCTTGGCTATTATAAAAATAATAAAATAACCAATTTAGTCCATTATTTTTTTCTAAATTTCCAGAATACTAATATACTGATAAATAAAACTTCCGTTTTGAAAAATAATTATAAAAAAATAACTATAAAAGTTGGTAATTTTCGTAATAAACACGTGATACTTTTTAATTTTTTCATTTTTAAGCATGCCGTTGAAACACATAAATGCTCCAAGTTATACATAATATCCGGGGGATAGTGCTAGTAGTGCATACGCTATGTTTTATAAATTTGATTTATTTAGGTTCCAGAAAGTAAACGCGAAAGTTTGTATGGATTTTTTTTTTTTTTTTTATATTAACTCCACACAGGAGGCCCTGAGGAAAATAATTTCCCTCAGGGCCTATGTCATCTTTGAAGATGCTGTGAGGAGGGTCTTTTTGAGGAGAGGAAGGAGTGAACGTGGGTCTTGAAGAGACCCATGTTATAGGAAGGAGGAAACACAGAGGCCGGCAAATCGTTCCACAGCCGAGCTGTTGAACACAAAAACGAGTCGTAGAAGCGTCCCGTTCTCATGTGACAAATGTCAACTGTGTACATATGTTGGGCGCGCGTTTGGCGTGTTTCCCGACTATGCACCGGTGCCGAGGGGATCAATGACGCTAGCTCCTCGGAGCATCTTCCATTGAAATACCGGTAGAACAAGGATAGCATTCCCACCCGACGCCTGTGCTCTAAAGATTGCAATCCGTTTGTTAAGACAGGAGAATCTATCAAGCGGATCGCCCGTTTCTGCACAGAGTCGAGGGCGTTTTTCAGGTACATCGGGGCTCCAGACCAGAGATGGCTGCCAAATTCAACAGTGGGGCGCACTTGCGATTTGTACAGGGTTAGCAGTTGTGTACAATTAAAGTATCTGCGGGCCCTGTACAGTACGCCCAGTTTCTGAGAGGCCAACTTAACTCTGGCCTCGATGGAGCCCCCGTACCTGAGCTGGTCACTTAGAGTTACACCGAGCATATCAATGGAGGACCTGTTTGGAAGAATGCTACCGTTGAAGGAGACTAGATTGTCATTTCGATCCCTTTTAGACGTAATCAGACATGATTGGGTCTTTGAAACATTGAATTCGACGAGATTATTCTTACCCCAAGAGAAAACACTCTCGAGGTAGCCGTCCATTCTTTGCTTCAAAGCCCTCCGAGCCGTTGGAATTTGTGCACCCTTTGGGGGCTTGTCAAACAAAAAGCTATCATGGACTGTACTGTCATCCGCGTAGCAATGAATTGGTGCACATGTTGTTGTGTGTTTGTTACTCTTTTACGGAAAACTGCTTAATGTATTTTATCCACTCGAACGCTTTTTGCCACATATGGTCTAAAGGCTAGTTAATCACAAAATCTCCAAAAACTAACAATATTTAAAATAATCATTAATTCCATGGGCATTATGCGTTGCTTCGGCTCGGTCTCCAAAAGCAGTTATCACGTGTTTTATGAAGCCGAATCAACTGAAATTTTTTATATACATGTTTTAGATAATGGTCTAGAGAGCAACCAAACACAAAATCTCCAAAAAGTAACAATCGTGTAAAAATTGACATTTACATAGGTATAAGGCGAGGCTTGGGGTCGGCGTTTTTTAAATGCCGTTTTCTCCGTATCTGTGGTCTCGAATAAACTGAAAATTTGGATTCTAAAAAAAAAAAGTAAGAAGGCAAATCGCTAAATCTTTCAAAAGTAAAACAGAATTTCGAGATTCATTAGGTCCAATTGCACGTTCATAGGTCAATTTGGTAAAAATAAACGTTCATTCCTGGTTAATGTCATATTAGGCAAACTGATCTTCCAATTAGATGTCCATTTTATTCGATCGGACATGCATTTGTCCATTTGGACATTTATCTGTACAATTCAATTTTCATATAAATAAGTCCATTTGGACATTCACCTGTACAATTCGACTTTGATATGATTTAGTCCATCTGGACATGCATTTGTCTGTTTCTGTACAATTCGACTTTCATATAAATATGTCCAAATGCATTTGTCCATTTGGAAATTCATCTGTACAATTCGACTTTCATATGAATTAGTCCATTTGGACACGCATTCGTCCTATTGGACATTCATCTGTGGAATTCGACTTTCATATGAATTAGTCCATTTGGACATGCATTTGTCAATTTGGACATTCATCTGTAAAATTGGACATGCATTTGTCCATTTGGACACTCATCTGTACAATTCGACTTTCATATGAATTAGTCCATTTGGACATGCATTTGTCCATTTGGACATTCATCTGTACAATTCGACTTTCATATGAATTAGTTCATTTGGACATGCATTCGTCCATTTGGACATTCATCTGTACAATTCGACTTTCATATGAATTAGTCCATTTGGACATGCATTTGTCAATTTGGACATTCATCTGTAAAATTGGACATGCATTTGTCCATTTGGACATTCATCTGTGCAATTCGACTTTCATATGAGTTATATAAATTAGTCCATTTGGACATGCATTTGTCCATTTGGACATTCATCTGTACAATTCGACTTTCATATGAATTAGTCCATTTGGACATGCATTTGTCCATTTGGACATTCATCTGTACAATTCGACTTTCATATGAATTAGTTCATTTGGACATGCATTCGTCCATTTGGACATTCATCTGTACAATTCGACTTTCATATGAATTAGTCCATTTGGACATGCATTTGTCAATTTGGACATTCATCTGTAAAATTGGACATGCATTTGTCCATTTGGACATTCATCTGTGCAATTCGACTTTCATATGAGTTATATAAATTAGTCCATTTGGACATGCATTTGTCCATTTGGACATTCATCTGTACAATTCGACTTTCATATGAATTAGTCCATTTGGACATGCATTTGTCTTTTTGGACATTCATCTGTACAATTCGACTTTCATATGAATTAGTCCATTTGGACATGCATTCGTCCATTTGGACATTCATCTGTACAATTCGACTTTCATATGAATTTGTCCATTTGGATATGCATTTGTCAATTTTGACATTCATCTGTAAAATTGGACATGCATTTTGTCCATTTGGACATTCATCTGTGCAATTCGACTTTCATATGAGTTATATAAATTAGTCCATTTGGACATGCATTTGTCCATTTGGACATTCATCTGTAGAATTCGACATTCATATGAATTAGTCCATTTGGACATGCATTTGTCCATTTGGAAATTCATCTGTGCAATTCGACTTTCATATGAATTAGTCCATTTGGACATGCATTTGTCAATTTGGACGTATAATGTAAAATTGGACATTCATATGAGTTATATGAATTAGTCCATTTGGACATGCATTTGTCCATTTGGACATTCATCTGTACAATTCGACTTTCATATGAATTTGTCCATTTGGACATGCATTTGTCAATTTGGACATTCATCTGTAAAATTGGACATGCATTTGTCCATTTGGACATTCATCTGTGCAATTCGACTTTCATATGAGTTATATAAATTAGTCCATTTGGACATGCATTTGTCCATTTGGACATTCATCTGTACAATTCGACTTTCATGTGAATTAGTCCATTTGGACATGCATTTGTCCATTTGGACATTCATCTGTACAATTCGACTTTCATATGAATTAGTCCATTTGGACATGCATTCGTCCATTTGGACATTCATCTGTACAAATCGACTTTCATATGAATTTGTCCATTTGGACATGCATTTGTCAATTTGGACATTCATCTGTAAAATTGGATATGTCCATTTGGACATTCATCTGTGCAATTCGACTTTCATACGAGTTATATAAATTAGTCCATTTGGACATGCATTTGTCCATTTGGACATTCATCTATACAATTCGACTTTCATATGAATTAGTCTATTTGGACATGCATTTGTCCATTTGGACTTTCATCTGTACAATTCGACTTTCATATGAATTAGTCCATTTGGACATGCATTTGTCCATTTGGAAATATATCGGTGCAACTCGACTTTCAAAAAATAATTAGTCCATTTGGACATGCATTTGTCAATTTGGACGTATAATGTAAAATTGTACATTCATATGAGTTATATGAATTAGTCCATTTGGACATGCATTTGTCCATTTGGACATTCATCTGTACAATTCGAATTTCATATGAATTAGTCCATTTGGACATGCATTCTTGTTCATTTGGACATTCATCTAAAATTTATTGAATATAATATTCTGAAATAAAACTCATCACCAAATCTATAGAAAGTAACATTCGAGAAAAAATCATCAATTCCATGGGCATTATGCGATGCTTGTTAGTTGTTATTCTTTAAAAGCAGTTATCTCGAAATTTATGGGTCCGAATTGATGGAATTTTTTTGATACATATTTAAGATGATGGTCTGAAGAGCAACCAAACACACACACAAAATCGAGAAAAAGTAACATATATGTAAAATTTGGCAGATGCCAAATATTGAAAATCCGTGGGCATTGGGCGAGGCTTGGGTTCGACCTTTTTTAATGCCGTGTACCAAAATCATTATCACGCCTTTTCCTAGCACGGGTAGGCAGAGAGGACGGATCGCTAAACAATTCTGTATTAGCACACACTCTTTGCCTCAACCACATTCATACATCATGCATACTCTTCTATTATTTCGACTTTTGACATTGCCCGACTAAAGTATCTCCTTCAATTGGTCGTGCTATGTCTACCTCGGGCATCTCCGACTTCTAGCATACTGATCGTGCCAAATCTTCAACCTGATCATGTCAAGTCTTCCTTGGGGTCTCCGAGCATAAAAACACCTTAAAATCTTAACAATCTTACGAAATAACCCCAACTGTTTAAATTTTCCTAAAAAATGTTGGCTTGTTCGGCTTAAATTTTCTAAAAAAGTGTCGCCGTTGTGTTCAAATTCGTATAAAAGCCTCCCCGCTACCCACTCAGCCAAATAAACGCCGTTAAAGCGAACGATGCTATCAAACAGCAGCCGGCATAGTAGCAGCATCATGGGTGTTTGACGCATTATATGAAATACAAGGGAAGGAATGCAGGTTATTCCACTAAAATCTAGATTGTTGCAGTCAAAAATATGTACCGTTTAGCTAAAACCGTGGTTATTTCAGCAAAATTTGGAAAGTCTCGTATAATTTATCATTTTCCCAACATGCTCATATGGCTTATGATTTTTTTTTAAATATTAATTAATTTAAGTGAATCATTTCACTTAATTACGAGCGCTGATAAATTATATAATTTGCACGATTTTTTTATTACTTGCTCAATTTTATAATGTTTTATTTATTTATAATTTAAATACTCCAAAGTAGGCAAATTCTTGTATAATGATAGTAACATAATGCAATAAGAATAATACGATAACCATAAAACATATTAATATATCAATCAAAATAATTGTAATTTATCTTCTCAGTTCCATTATTTTCTTTAGTTTCCATTGATAAAATTCTTTTCTTTCTTGTGAAAATATTATCAAATTAAATAAAAACTACTTTTGCGTTCAAAATCGTGTCACCTGAGCTCCCTCGATCGATAAGGATTGACAAGATAACTTTCGGTAATTTATCATCTTTCCCTAGGACAACTTCAGATTGCTAAGGTACAAATAACAGTTGATGTCGAATTTATTAAGGACACTTATTCATTGTGAACTGTCACTTATTCATTGGCGATCTGCAGTCAAGCTAGGGAACGATGAGAAGTTACCCAAACTTATCCTATCAATCGTTATCGATCGAGTGTGCTAAGGGGCCTGAACTCCGTTCGCAAAGCGATTCTTATGCCTATTGCTAATATTCGTGGCGATATAAATACATTTTTGGCTTATTGCTTCCTCTTAACATTGAAGGCATTTAAATACAATGTTGCTCCCCAAAAGTACTAGAGAACTCTGAAAAATGCCTTCTGGTCTCAGGTTTGAGGAAAGGAAAATCCTGATCTATTTCCTTCTCGTGGTAGGGAGTGCGCAACGACCTCGTGTGGGCAAATATAGACAGGGACCGAGCGTTGGCCGGAATAAGCTCACCACCAACTTTCGCCCTACCAGGCGTCTGTTGTCTAGGGCACCCTCTTGTCCTGGAGAAGTAAATAATCTCTAAAGGCGGAAGAACCTTCGAGGTCAACGGCATATGATGTGGAAAAAACGAGAAACTATCACATTAAAGGTCAGAGTGGCATCCCAAGAACCAGCAAAACATGACAAAATCTCAAGTATAAGTCTCAGGAGATAAAATAGTCCCACGTTCGGATGGTGGGGTATGACCGAGGGGACAAACTCTAGAAGACGCCCAGAGTACCTGGAGGACCTGCTGGTGGACATGCGCTGCTCATCATATGCAGACTTTAAAGAGCCGCACAAGACAGGGAAGAATGGAAGAGAAGAATAGAAGAAATTACACCTAACCAATCCCAGGATTTAAATTTCAATTCAATTTTTTTTTTTCAATTTCATTGCCGGCAACACTGGCGTTTATTGAGATAATACATTATTTTATAACTAGTAAGTTACCCGCCTCACTAGATGTTGTCTGTTCTGAGACGGGTAATAATTAAAACATTAAAAAGATAAAAGGTGTACATGAAAATAGTCAGAAAATAAACAGAATAAACAGAAAAAAGGTAATAATTAGAACATTAAAAAAGATAAAAACAGGAAAATAGTCAGAAAATAAACATGAAAATACAAGTTGCAAGAATAATAAATCAATAAGAAGAAAGAATAAATATCTGAAATTGGAAATAAAACATGTGTAAATGAAGGATGAGGAATTATCGATTAGGAAGAGATTAGCTTGGTGATGCATTCTCTTTTTTTGTATAGTAGCTAAATGTTGCATTGTTTATATGGCCGTTGTAGATTTTTATCAGTGATGGAGTAAGTGGTTTCTTTTAAGAATGTGTGGAATATTAGAGGTGAGAGGTAGGATTCGTGCTTTTTGGCAAAAGTTGATTTAATTGTAGGCACTTGGAATTGATTGTGTGATTTTGCTCTTGTATTTTGTGGGTGAGTAATATGGCATGGTGAGGATTTTTTGCAATCGTCATGCATTATCTTTTTAATGTATAGTTTCCTAATATCTAATATTTTATTTGTAATAAGGAGGTTTTCCGTTGGATGCATAATAAGGTTTTTTGAGCATGATATTCAGTGGTTTAATATATTTGTCGGCGGCTCCCCCCATGCCGAAATACCGTAAGTTAAAAGGCTTTGACATAGGGCAAAGTAAACATTTTTTAATTGTTTTAGTGACATGATTTTTCTTATCGTTTTGAAAATGAAAGATAGTTTACGTATTTTTTAATGAGCAAGTTAGTGTGAGGTTCCCATTTTAATTTGAAGTCCACTGTTAAGCCTAAATATTTGATGATAACAGTATGTTCTATTTTTTCGCAGTTGTGATTTGATTGATTGAAACCAGAGAGAGAGAGAGAGAGAATCACATTTTGACACGACCCTTCGTTTCAAGTTGTACGTTAGTATTTATCTTTCTCGAACGCAGACGTAATATATTTGACTTTCGAAACATTAACAATAATTGAGTTTAACTTTTCTGTTAATCCGATTGAAAGCGTGATCGATGAACAGTTAACAGAGGGAATCGAGTGTTTAGTGACATTACATTTCATGTACACCATCTGTATTCTACAATGTACCATGTACACTTAAATTAATAGTACATTAGTGGTCAAATTCAATAGAACCGTTTGGTTGTTTTATTGGTTTATCGTTTTATTGGATGAGTTGCGTCAATTGGTTGGGGTTTTTCGTGAAATCAAACTGATATTTAATTGAGTTGGGATTTTCATTATTGTTATTCGGGCAGCAAATAGATTTTGAATAGGTAATGGAATAACACATTTTATTATGTAGTGTTTTAGGGTATCTACCCGTAAACGAGGATTGCCATCGTATTGGTGGGTTCCAAGACAACTAAACAAAATGGCATTTCCCTTTGAAATCATTAAAAGTAATAATTGTTCTAAATAGCCCACACGGAGAAAAATGTTATTCTAAAATACGATCATTTTATTCGTAAAGACGGTTAAAAATGGGACTGAAAAAATGTAAGAATAATTTGTTGGTCTACGTAATTTCATACCATCAATTTATTCTTACATTTTCCCGCCAATAAACATTAAAACACTGTTAATTTGTTCGTAAGAACTTCAGTCCCGTTTTAACCGTTTTTACGAATAAATTATCGTATTTTAGAATAACATTTTTCTCCGTGCATAACCTAAGCTAACGTAACCAATTTTCATTAAATTTTTTTTCATCAATTTTAAAGATTTTTCAAAATAGTGATGAAGTTGTACATTGTTCAGTTGTCCGGTCACCAAATTTGTGATATCCCTCAATAAACATATCTTTTCTTTCATTAATTCCACACAGAAGGCGTGGTACTAAAATATGTCAATTCTGACTGCAAACGTGAGATTTTTTTTAAATGGTTCACCTTACCTTTAGTCTAACTGAAATTACTGATAACGAAAAAATGCATTATAAAAGATATCGTCAACTCACTTTTTTATCGTTTCATGTAAAACTAATGAATAAAAACTTTAATAATTTTTTATCAAATTGCTGTCGGAAACTTTGGTTTCTTAATGGTGTACATTTTAATTATTTTGCAGTTAACTTTTGCATATAGATATAAAGCATGGTATTTTCTTTTTCTAACACTGTATTATGTACACCATATACGTCCTAACATATTTCTAACCATGTTAGGTTAGGTTAGTTTTAGTCGAAAAACTAAAAAGAAGTTAAATTCCTAGAATTTGTTAAAAATAATACTGTCACCAAGTAACTGCTTTTTTATGCATCTATGATTTGATCTCTCCATAAAAATATTCTCCATACAGCATTTCTAAAGATGCCCTGAAATGACAGAGGCCCTGAGAGACTTTTTTTCTCAGAGCCTCCTGTGAAGAGTTTAATGTAAAAAAAAAACATTTTGTAATACAGTAATTCCATTAATATTATAGTCTTATTATATGACCTAATTAATTTCTTTTGGTGTAAAATCTAAAAATGATGCCAGGAGTACGTAATGGTGAAACGGAAACGAGTGATTAAAAATAATCTGATAATTGCAAAAAAAAGGTATTTTTTTTAAAAATACTAATAGCTACCTCGTTATATAATTTGTATCATCTACTGTCACTGATCATTAAATTGTTTTATATTTATAAAAAAATGAAAATACTTGTGCATGGTTACCGCCGCCCAGCAATCTTTTATTGGATAACCAACACCTCTGCCTTAGATCACCCCCAGTGGTTCGATACGTTTGGTGACTCGGCAAGGGTGCCCGGGTTAAAGGGGGATGTTTGCCACATGCTCACGCCTTTGGGTGAGACTGATTGAGGGAGACATTTTGACCTCTCAAACAGGACTCTCTTAGAATATCGCCTTGCACCGTAGTGGGAGGGATGGATGCATAATATGTCCATTCCTCCACGACCCACCCGTCCTCAATTTTCCTCCCCATAACTTCATTTCCTTCAAGTCCTACAAATACCCTCTACAAAGCATCTTCAAAGAGACATTGTCCCGGAGGTGAATAATATTCTCCAGGTTATCCTGTGTGGAGCTAATGTAAAAAATACATATTTGTATATATACATCTGTGCTCCTGATTTTTTGTTCTTTTTTTTACATTAGGTCCACACAGGAGGCCCTGAGGAAAATAATTTCCCTCAGGGCCTATGTCATCTTTGGGGATGCTGTGTGGAGGGTATTTTAAGGAAAGGAAATAGAGTAAGTTCTGGGAAGGAAAAGGGTGTGAGGGTTGGGTAGGAATCTGGGGTTCAGTGTGCCCAGATCATCCGCCGCCAAGACCTAGACAATGAACCCGGGCACACCTGCTAAGTCACCAAACGTAGTGAACCACTTGGGGTGACCTATGGCAGAGGTGTTGGTTATCTAATAAATGGTTCCCGGGACGACGGTACCCATTCCCGCATCACAAATTCTTGTTAGCAGGTTCACGTTTTGAAGTTTGTCATTTATTTCTAGCGCAGACGGCAAATCGCATTGGCAATAACGTGTGTCGCTCTCTATAGATAGAAAAAATCCTTATTTTTAAACGCCGGAGTTGCGTATGATCTGTAACTACTGGAAAACATAAAAATAAATGAAAATTGGTGTTCACTATTACCTCGCTAAAATGTATGGAAGATTTAAAAAAAATAGATTTCATGTTTCGGAATGGTCCATATTTTATAGTGTGTTGCAAACTTAATTTTTATTCCATAACTGTAGTCCAAATAATTTTAAAAATTTTTTTTGAAATATATGTGATTTGTTTGTTAAAAATATAAAAAGGGTAAATAACACTATTTCTGGATAATATTAAGATACTAAACAAAACTTTCCCAAAATTTTTGAACAAAATACAACGAATAGAAAATAATGGATGCTCAAAATTGTTACAACAACATGTTACGTGATAAACAAAGATGAAAAACATGTTACGACAACAGTAATTATTGTGAAAAAAACATAAATCACTATAATTTAAAATATGTTTTAGGAGTTTTTTCTGATTTGCAATGCATTTTAGCGAGCTAATAACCATTTTTTTTTATTAAATTTATATGCAGTTCTCATTTTCTTTGTAAGACGCAACTTTTGAGACCCCAGGCTTTTCTGAATTCTAAAGTTAAAATAATTGACACACCCTAATTGGCAAAGCAAAATGTTGTTTGCAAATATTTTAGGTCAACAGCAATTTAGCTCAAATTGGGCAATATATACGGCTCGTTCCTTTCTTTGGTTGAACAAGAAAACATATTTTACAAAAAAGACCTGAGAGATGTTAATTATGCCAATTTTTTCTCAGTTCTAGCTGGGTAAATTAAAATCTAAGCTAGATCTTACTTAAGACAATAGGGGAAAAAGCCCATTCAAATCAATTTCTCTGAAAACACTCCTGAAATTGTCCAGAAGTTTCACAGAATTTGAACAATTATTCACCAAATATCTGTTATTATTTCATTATCCGCCAGTTACTTCACAAAATTTAAATAATAACATAACTCTTATAGAACCTAAAAAAAACTTGAATTTTAACTTTAAATTTGATAAATTGTATAAATCTTGTAAAATAATTCATCCTTTCATATAAAAAAATATTAATATACTTATTTTTAATTGATAAACTCATGTTTAAGACAAGATTTTATGCATAGCACAAAGCAATAATTATAAGCCTGAAACACTCATCCATATTGAAAATACCTCCCGAGAAAAGATACATGCCGCCGACGGGACTTAAACCCGCTCCCCTCTGATTGCCGGTCAGAAGCTCTATCCACTAACCTGTTAAACGCCAAATGCGGCATGTATCTTTTTCTCGGGAGGTTTTTTTTAATATAGATGAGTGTTTCAGGCTAATAAATATTGTTCGTAATAATTATTATTGTACTATTTATTCCATATTTTCTATATAAAATTCTTCGCGATCATGTAAAGGATATAACATTTCATACTATACAGTGAAAACCATTTCATTCCGCAAAAGTTCATGTATTTATAAAATTTACAAAAGATTCATTTAAAGATATCTATGTCCCAACAAACATGTTACAGCAGGTTCATAAATTGCTGAAATAGCTCCAAATGTCACGAGTACAGGGTATCAATTGGACCCCCACTCGAACCTCGCAAATGGATGAACCCTTTCCTTTGTAGGGGACGTATCTAGGGGTTGTATTTATGTAGTTATTTACCGACAAATAGTTACACACTTATCTTAGCAATGGTCCCATAGCTTCCCGGCTGTTATTGTAAATCTTTTATGTACAATCCCGGGACACATCGAGTACAGAAAGGGATAGTGAAAGGGGTAATATAGGAAAAAGGAAAGTTGAAAAGAATACCGGTGAACTTGAAACAGGCTTTTTTAAACAGCGTTAATTTTTCTTTGGGTTGGGCGATGCTTCTTAAATATAATTAATCGTTCAATTAAAAAAAGGAGGAGACCCTGAAGAAAATAATTTCCCTCAGGTCCTACGTCATCATTGAAGTAAGGAAGGTTTTTTTGAGGATAGGAAGGAGTGAACGTGGGTCTTAAAGAGACAGAGAAATCCACAGCCGAGGCGTTGAACACAAGAACGAGTCGTAGAAGCGTCCCATTCTCTTGTGACAAATGTCAACCGTGTACATATGTTGGGCGCGCATTTGGCGTGATTCCCGACTATGCACCGGTGCCGAAGGGATCAATGACGCTAGTTCCTCGCAGCAAGACCGTTTCTTAAGACGGAAGAATCTATTAAGCGGACCGCCCGTTTCTGCACAGAATCGAGGGTTTTTTTCAGTTACATTGGGGCTCCTGACCAGAGATGGCTGCCAAATTCAACCATGGGGCGTACTTGCGATTTGTAGAGGGTTAGCAGTTGTGCACTATTTAAGTATCTGCGAACCCTGTACAGTACGCCCAGTTTAAAAATGCACGTGATGTACGTAAAATTTAAATAAATATATCATTTTTATATTTTCTATAGGTACATATTATGACTCGATTTTGCCCTAGTTTTTCAGAATACCCAATACCAAACTTTTATTGAAAATATAAAAATATTATCAAAAATCTGTAGTATCGCTTTTATCATCAATTTAATCCCATTGCTATAATATAATATCGTGGCACGATCAAGTAAATCAGATACTTGAGTCGGGCCATGTCAAGAGTCAGAATAATAGAAGAGTATGTATGAGAAGATGTATGAATGTGAATGAGGCAAGGAGCGTGTGCCAAGACCGAGTTGTTTGGCGGTCCGTCCTCTCTGCCTACCCCTGCGGGAAACGGCGTGATGGTTAGTTAGTTAGTTAGTTAGTTAGCTATAATATTCAGTGCCATTTTTTTGACATTTGAAAGGTGCCGATTAAACGTCGAATCTGGGTGCGTTTTAGCTTTCTATCAAATTATATTACACTTACAAGCTTCCATTCGAGCTATCGATGGTTTCGATTTCACCATCCTACGTAAATAATAATATACCTCCAAATATTAATATGTGGAAACACATAAATAAAGCCAATAAATCCACAAAGATAAAATTTTACCGCTTATTCCATATTTTAGGATCTGTAAATTAAAAAAAAAAATCGTTTAATTTACAGTTCATGAAAATCTGTCCAAATTTGGGTAGCCATCGTCAGAGTGGTTCACAATGTGATATTTGTTCTCTTCTACTGATCAATTTGGTCAAAAGCTGAAACGAACGTACAATCGGCAATTAATGGGGACTTTTTAAGTGTCAAAAACTAAAAGGTGCTGAATGGCTATAAGATGACAATGTTACATTTGGATTTCCATGAAACAACCCGTTCTTAGTTATTGTAATAATAAAGTTTAATGATTTGTAGAAAAAAAATCTGTCCTAAGGTATTTTTTTTTAATACAAATCAAATTATAATACGGATTTCAATACTAACTTCTAACCATCTATCATAATCCCCTATATGCGGATATGTAATAAATTTGATTGATTTCAAACAAAAATTATCTTTTTTCTTGTGAATACCCACGGAGGAAGGAATAGAGTGGAGGTGGCACTAGGGCAAACAGGCCCAACGCATCAAACAAACTCAAACAGGCCCAAATGGGCGTGGCTTGAGCGAGGCTTACTACTTACTAGGCCAGTATGATTTCACCGCTCGGCGCGAGCGGACGGTTCCTTCATAAACTGCAAAGTGCATTTATGACATTTAAAAGATGACGCACAGTGTGAAATTCTGTAAAAACCGTTCAGAAAAACAGTTAAAAACTACAGATGGCATTACTTTTCACGTCAAAGTATTTTTACTGTTGTTTTTTATAATAAATTGCTCGTTTTCCGCAAGCTTCTGTCACACATTTGTTGTAGGTAGCTGACTTGACGGAATAGATGATGGCAAAGTTATGCGATACTGGGCTTTGAAGAAACTTACTTTAAAGCTTACAATCGCACAGCATTGATTTGTGAGATGGGACGTTCTTATTCCAAGGAGTAGGTATGATTGCCAGTTATGGCTATTTTTTGCTGCAGGTTTATTATTGATATTTTGATCTTACAGGTTTCCGGTAGATTCAGTGGTAAGAGAGCAGTGGAAGAAGCTTGTAGATAAAGATGGTTGGAATCCAACAAAACTTTCCAGGCAAAACTGATCGAACTACTAATGAGGTTAACAATTGAAATGATTACTAACGATTATATCTCCCATGCGAATAATCCATAAATAAATAAATGGGTTTTAAGGTCAGACCGGTCAGTGGTTGAGTGGGCATCGCGTTTGGGTCCCACCCAGGCGTTCCGTGTTCGATCCCTCGGCTGGCTAAGTCCTCCATCACAACACAAGCAACCTCTTCCGCTTAGTGTGGTGGTAGTAGGAGATTTTCAAATGTTGTTGGGTTATTCGTAACCCGGGAATGCTTGTCTTTCTTTTTAAGAAAAAAGAAAGAAAAAGCATTGAATACCATTATGAATTGTTGCTTAGAAAGACTATTTTTTTGTAATGATTTTACATGAAGGTTGTGCTTATTTTTGTTGTTGTGTAGTTTACTAAGAATATATCTAATAAAAGAGAGTTTATAAATATTTGATATTATTTGTATTGTCTAACTCTTGATCAAAAACCCTTGTAATAACTTTCCAAAAAATAAATAATATAAGAAATAATAGTGCGAAGTGGTTAAAACTGGGGTATACCCCCATTCTGGCTAGATGGATGGGCGTATCCATTTTAAATCCCACCAATACTTACCGCGCGTCCCTTACCTCTTACCGCAAACTGGCGACAAAATTGACGAAGAAAAAGTTCCTATCACCACCTCCACTCTATTCCTTCCTCCGTGTGAATACCTCACAAAAATCTCATCTACTCCCGTTTAGAGCCAGAGAGACTATGGCTTCCCCATTTAGGATATGTTGTGTTGGTCACCTTATACGAATAAAGCCATTTCAATCAATGTTTCAATTCTAAATGGTGGTCTTAGACCAGCGCGGTACTGAGAGTATTTTCCACTCTGAAATGTCAGATCATCTACAATGTGCACTACATGGTAACCGTTTTTATGACTCAATCAATAAAAATACCCATTGATATTATTTGTTTGTGGATTTAAAGAGAAGGATCGCGTTGTATGCAATAAAATAACTTTTACTTATATTTCCGCTGCTACGACAATATTGACAGAGAGTGAGGAGACATGGGATGATGCAGTACGGTAACAATACAAAAACATTGTCGCTTTTCAAATAATAATTTTTAACTTTAACAAAATATTTCAAAATATCTTTAATTTTATTTTAACCACTCGAGCGATTGGTGGTCAGTTTTTGATTTGGCCATTCGATTTAAATAAAATCATTCCTCCAAATATTAATACGGAAACATAAACTGTTTACTGCGGTTTAAAGCTAATGAATATACCTACATTTCACAGTTTATCCCATATTTGTGGGTTCGTTTAATGTGGTCCAATTTTGGACTGATATCAATCGCAGAAAAATAAAAGTGATCCAAATTTCGACCTAAATCGCCCCAGTGGATAATACACCCCACCAAAGCATCCCTGGCTGTACTGTGAAGAATCTTTACAATAATGATAAAACAAGTATCATTCATTGTATATAATTACGAGTCACTGAATAGATAATAAATACTAGAATCGCGTTTTATTAAGATTTTATTGAAAACTAGACATGGGCAGATTTATTCACAGTAGTGAATCGATTCAGTCTGATAAAGGAATCAGGGGGCCTTGTGAACTGATTCCTTTCATTCGATCCTTTAATTCATAAATTTCCCAAAAAAAAAAAAAACTTTGCAGATTTTCAAGGTGTTTTTAAGATAATGTGTAAGTGAGTACATGCCGAACTAAATTAACGAACTGAACTTCATAAGAATCATTCTCACACAGTTACAGTCACTTTACTGATTTTACAATGACCGTAAGCGAAAGATGGGTAAAATATAAGTGCGATAGAGAAAAGCGTGGGTGGAATCTTAAACATCAACGTCGGGTCGGTATTAAAGTTTGGCGCGTAGGTACTAAACCATGTAAATGGTTCTAAACAGCAGTTCTTTCAGAAACTTACAAACATAAAATTAGAGTTATGTTATATTCACTAGGAGAACCTATGCTGAAATGTTGGCATGTTTTATTGTTATTCTGCCTACATAAGTAAAAATATAACAACGTAGTTGAAACTCTCGAGGAGGATATTGTCACGC
The DNA here is from genome assembly GCA_951813805.1 of Limnephilus auricula. Classification (NCBI taxonomy): domain Eukaryota; kingdom Metazoa; phylum Arthropoda; class Insecta; order Trichoptera; family Limnephilidae; genus Limnephilus; species Limnephilus auricula. The sequence continues at coordinate 20,527,252 of OX638406.1, forward strand.
CTACTTCCACGCTTTGATTATGAAATGTAAAAATGGAGTGAGGTTTAGCAGTGGATGCGTTTGCGCACTTAATGTGTGGTAGACCAAATCGGGAGAGACTGTCTAAGGGAGATTATTTAGCCTCTCCAGTAGGACTCTCTAGACCCATTGCCTTGGACCGCAGTGGGAGGGATAGATTTATACATCCTTCTCTCTTAAACTGACTGACCGCAGATTCCTATCCAACCTTCATACGTTTATCATTCCCAAAACTTTCTCTCCGTTCTTTTTTTTTAAATACCTTCCATACAGCATCCCCAAAGATGACACATGAAATCAATTTCCGCTGCACCTACTGCGTGGAACTATTGTAAAAAAGCGACATTTTGAAAATGTGTTTGTAGGATATTCCCCAAACAATACGAAAGTAAGCTACCAACCCCGGGTAGTTATGCCGACTGGAAATTACAAAAATTATTAGAAATTCGACAGTCAAAGAAGACTTGGCAGCGAATATAAGAAAACCCATGTAATTGAAGAAAATCCTTTTAGACCACCCCTCTCCCACCTCCCTCATTTGTTGTGTATATAATCCGTAGGTTTAGAATAATTTGTACCAGTCTGAAGAGGGCTTTAACAAGCTGAAACCGGTTACGGTCAATAAATTGAAGTGAAAATAAGTTTTCTAAATATATTTTTTATTATATTATATATACTTCTTAATAACCCTGTAGACACAAGTCTTGTCTTGTCTCTCCCGAGTCATAGCTCGAGATATACGATTGCTCGGCTGAGTGGAGAGAACGGAGAGACGCTCCTCTGAGAGGCGTTGGCCGCCGCGCACCGTGTAGCATTTCAACCGCGCGGCACCGGTTCCCGGGCACCGGTTCCCGGGCACCGGCTCCGGTCCGCGGTCCTCGAAGCGTAAATTACGCGGCCCGGAGTGTACGGCGCGCACAATGCACAATGCGATTTGCAACCGGAAGAGTTGAGGCTCCCTTATTAACGTTCAAAAAGAAAAAAAGACTACTGGAGATGATTTAAAAGGGAGATATTATGTAAATATAAATGATTAAGGTGTGAGTTAATATAAAAAAATGATATAGTGAACTATTTGAAATAGTGCAAAAATCTCTCTACGGCAAAAAATAAAAGAAGCAGGTGTATTTTTTATAATTTACCAGTTTTCTTCAATTGTGGAAATTTTACATAATCACATTGCAAGTGATTATGTAAAGTTTACTTAGACTTATGCTCTGGTAGAGCATAACTTGGTAGAAATTCGGAATGCGAGGTTCTAGTGCACGGAGAAAAATGTTATTCGAAAAAACGACAATTTTAATAGTAAAAACGGTCAAAAATGGGACTGAAGTTCTTAGGAACAAATTAACGGTGTTTCAATGTCTAAGAATAATTTGTTGGTATACGTACGAAATTACGTGTACCAACAAATTATTCTTACATGTTCTTTAATTTAATTATTCTTACATGTTACCCGTCAATAAACATTGAAACACTGTTAATTTGTTCGTAAGAACTTCAGTCCCGTTTTTAACCGTTTTTACTATTAAAATGATCGTTTTTTCGAATGACAATTTCCCTTTTTGTGTGGTTTCGAAATAAACTCTTTTATCACAACGTGCCATTATGATTCGAGTTACAAAATAATTAGTATATATGATGTTTCTTCTATTCCCCATCTCCTTCCCTTCCCCACCAAGGATGGCTGGTTGCACATTGTGTTCCTGTGTAGCACTGGTAAATTATATTGACTAAAATAACTTTATAATACCTTACTGATAACTATAAAATCTATGAAACTCGTTAAAAATATAACTCATCAATATAATGCCTAATATGGTGTATCAAATATCTACAAACTACGGATATTTGCTTCTTTATTGATTTGTGTTTTAAATCATCAAATGCAGGTCATTAAGGAATTCAATTTTACATGATTTATGGGTAACTTTGACAATTTTAGCCCTCCAACAATAATAACGTAATAACAATAATAATAATAACGTCACAACCCAGAGTATTTGCTTCCTTCGATAAAATATTGGATAATTTGTAGAGTGTCGTTTTTGTGAGAGAAATTACCTCAAGGGCGCTGTACAATTTGTACACATACTTTATAATGAAATATTAAATAAAAAAAACTAAACTTCGTAAAAAAAAAGTTTTTTGGCTTTTGATGACGAAATTAAAACTTATTCTTACGAAGAAATGTACATAGAAATTTACATGGAAATTTACATTGAAAACGTCAAACATGTTATTTGTTTATCAACCGATACTAACCATCTAAGCTCTCTAGCAATTACAACATTAATTCAAGCTTAAAAAGCGTATTTCTTCAATCTTCGCAAAAGTTTATATTTTATATAGAGGTTTAGGCAAAATAATTTGTTTCATTTAATTAAAATGCATATTTTCAGAAGTATAATTAATATAAACTTACTTTGATCGGAGGAAGTCCCAGTGCCAGCGCGAAAGGGGAACAAGTCAGCAAAGCCCTCAGTTTGTAGTGCATATTGGGCCAGGGTCTGGGTTCAGAAGTCAACTTAATGAGGATGCCATTGATGATCAGACTCAACCAGATACTGAAGATGGACCAGAGATAGAAGCGAACTGGAGGGCAAAAATCATAATAATATATAATATAAAAATTAATGTTTGTTTGTGTGGTGTTTGCAACACTGCTTCGTCTCTATGATAGATGGGCGGGCTTTACCGCCGAGCAACGTCCCGAACGTTGACGGAGTTGCGACCCGAAGTGGGTCATTTCTAGGCAGTGCGTTACCGAGCGCTGCTCCGGGCTCCCATCAATAATCTTACCGCCAGCTAGGCTGGACGTTTACTTTGTAACCATTTCTATTCAATAAACAGCGTTCTCGTTTATCAAACCAGTATCGTATTTATTTACAACCATCAGTGTGTAGCACTGAGGATAGATTGAAGACTGAATCCCAATCCAGTTCCTGAACGCTACAGTTTGTGTGTTCGTACCTTATGCGCTACCATGCCGTTCATCCGATTGCGATGAAACTTTGGGAATATGATGTGCGCATACCCGGGATGGTTATAGGCTAGTGAGTGGTCATATGGTGAATACAGACAAATTTTATTGAAAGGTCCGTGTTAAACGCCGATTCTAGATGCGTTACAGCTTTCCATCAAATTGCAATAAACTGACAAGCTTAAAAATATGTTAGTTGTCCTCATTTACTGATCACAATTTATTTCAAAGCTGAAAGGGACTTAGAATCGGCCTTTAACGGGAACCTTTCAACTGTCAAAAAAAACAAGATGGCTTTGAATGACTAGTTGATGACTTTGTCACACGCGAATTTCTGCGAAACAAATGGACCCCATACTTTCACCAAAAGATTCATTCCTTTGATTTGAGTTGAAATGCCTCCACATTCTAGACAAAGGAAAATGGTATTCATAATTATTATTAGATCGTTGATTGAGAGACAGCAAATCATTATTTCGGAGTCTACGGGAAGGGATGTTGAACTTGATGAGTAGCAATAACAGATATATAGTATATTATATTTTGAATAGATTTGAAAATTAAATCAAAGTATTTTCTACATTCTTCTAATCATTCGAGCGTTTACTGGTCAAAATGTGGCCAATTTGAAAAGAAAATACATTATAATATTTCATTAAAAAAATTCCCGCACGTTTTATGTTGTACACTTCGATTCACACAAATCACTAAATACTTTCACTTTTCAATAATACATGTCTGGAATTTTTTCTGAATTATTTATTATTGACATTTTGCGAACCTAAAATATTGAATTATTTTTTCTTACAAATCATTGGTCATGCGTAACACATTTAAAAAATGCATGTTTGAAATTTACATCTACATTTTATATTTATTATTTTATTTAACCACTTGAGCGCTTTTTGCCACACTATGGCACTATTTCCAAAACCTTGGATTGCTTTGTTGCCAAAATGTGGTAAATTTTCCAAAAATTTTTTTTAATAAAAACCACGATATAATATATTGTACATTCAAAACATAACAAAATAAATGTTCTCTTGATTCTTTAAAATGTTTTAAGGTTAAAGATTTAATTATATTTTTTTTATAAATTCTACAAATATGTGATAGTAGACAAAAGTTAGGTTAATTCATTGTCTATATAGAACTATAATCAGTTTGTATATCTCCATATTAAAAAAAAGAACTTCAGTCCCGTTTTTAACCGTTTTTACGAATAAAATGATCTTATTTTAGAATAACATTTTTCTCTATGCAGGAGGAAAGATTTCTTTAATAAGGGCAGGATATTTTCAAATCTGGATATGATCATTGCACACCTATTTCAATTGGGAACGCTCGAGTGGTTATATAAGAATAGTTTTAATGGATTCAATTACTTCATTTACATCACCTAATCTCCATTCTCATTTACTTCCTAACCTTACTCATATTAAATAAAATGAATATCATACATTTTATTACAGTATGTTTTCTGTTTTATACCTATGTTTGGAATACGCTGCAAGTAAGTAGGCAACTCATCAAGAACCCTCGTCAAGCAGAGCGTCACATAGATCAAGTTCCCGGTCAGAATAGTCATCTTGATGATCTGCGACGATGGTACCCAGAACGTGCTCAAGACTATTACTACAGAAGCTGGAAACAATTACATAAAAAATAACATTAATTTTGAGGAAGAACCGTTTTTGTTTGCGTTTCATAAGCCTAAGTAAGTTTAATGTAAAATAAGGTTAAAATATTATTGAGTTTCAAACAATAATCATACATATTTATTTATTTATATTAATCCCTCAGGCTAATTTTTCGTTTTTAGGAACAGTTCACATAGATTTCAATTAATCGTTGTGTCTCACTTATTGTTATGGTAAAAAATATAATCTAAACGGTGTTAGAAAGAGAACACACCTCTTGTAGGCCGCAGTCCCCCCGGCGGGTCCGGATTTTTGAAGCGATTTTGCCCCTTATGTATAAAGAAAATGTATGAAGAACAAGGTCAGAATCGCTTGCGCCATTCTCGTTCTTGACATAACGAAATGCTGGATAGCATTTAGTTACTCCGAATAATTCATATTAATTGCCAATGACGCGCCGGGCACCAAATATATTTGTACAAAATGGCTGCCGCTTGATGTCTTTTTTATGTATGCATTCTAAATTTTCATAATATAATTTGATATCGTATTTCATTACCTTTCAAAAACAATTTTTAGTATTTGGCTACGTTTTGAAATATTTATTTTATTGATCTTTAATTGCAAAGCGTAAATAATACAAAATTTTTATCGCTCTGACAGGTTCATTACGACCAAAAACCTACACAAAGGCGATAGACCTCAGTGGTTAAATAATTTAAATGTGTGCTTAATCACCTTTTGGGATACGATCAAAAATATTACTTTAATTTGGATTTTATTACAAAGCGGAAATAATCTGACTATATGACAGAATACGCCAAAAGCTTGAGGGGTTAAGATACCCAAATACGGGCTTTACAAATATCTGATTTACATAATAATTTTGTAGAAAGGTAATCATGAGTTTTATTTTTTATATCACCTTAATAGTGGAGAAAGAAAGGGTGAAATTGTTATTTTTTTTATTTTTTACCCACAAATGGTGTCATGAGGAGCATGCCATACGATCTGCTTCTCCTACTAATGACCACGGTAATGTTAAACATATTGTCGTCTCTCTCATCCTCGGCGTGAGTCAGGTTGGCGAAAGGAGAGTGGTCAGACCACTGAGTGGTCCGTATCGTCTCTTCGATCTCCCATTCCGTCGATATTGAATTTTGGTCGTCCTGAAAAATAAATACAAAATGTAACATAAACATTTTTTACATTAGCTGAGGAAAGTAATTCCACTCGGGGCCAATGTCATCTTTGATGGTACTGTGGACAGATGGTACAGAGCTAAACTTAAAACTCACATTTTTAGACAGTCGTACCCATAAAGCCAAAAACAAAAACCTTCACTTTCACCTTCTCAGCCCGCGACATAGTAAATAACTAATTGCATAAAAATGTTAACAAATTCTTAATGGTGAATTATTTGTACATCTAATTTCATTCAAATCCTCCAGTCCTAATGAGTCCTAAATTCACAAGTCTTTCGAAATAACTTCAATTTATTAACTCCATTTTTGGCAGTAATCTTCTTATAAATGTAATATGAAAAATGATGGTGTAGCAAATGTAAAGTTATGCAATGTCCAGTGTTTTAATATAGCGTCCTCCGCGTGCAAAGTCGTATTTCCTCCAAGCATAAACTTACTAATTAAAGTGTGTTTATCGGAAGTGACCTGCCAGGTAATTATGTTCTCTCTGTTCATTTGTAAATAGTAGTTCTAGGTAGAGCCTAAGAAGTCATAATAAGATGTACAGCGCCCTTGAGGTGATTTCTCACAAAAACGGCGCTCTACAAATTATCCAATTATTATTATTATTATTTGTGGAGAGGGTGTTTTGGAGTGACGGATTTATGAATTAGGTAGGCATGCAGTAAGTGGGCAAACGGACAAACCTCACCCAATTATCCCGGGCACCCCTTCGAAGTCATCAAACGTAGCGAACCACTCATATTGACCTTCGGCAGGGGTGTTTGTTATCCAATAAACGGTTCACCACGCGGCGGAACCCAAACCCCCTTATCAAATCATTAATTCCCTTGATTACTCGATGTTTAAAACTCTGAAGAAAATTTACTTGTGTTCGTTTTTAAGATAATCTCTATCTAGATGCCGAGTTAAAAAAATTAAATATATGGCATTGTGCTCTGAAAATTATACAAAAACGCATCTGGTTCTGTTATTTTACAAGCTTGAAAAATAATCACAGAGTTTCTTTAAATGATACTAAACTCCGATATTGAGTTATTTTTGCTCTTTTTTTTAATAATATTTTTTTTCCTCACATAATATCTCCCTTTCAAACCATCTGCAATAATCTTCCGTTTCTTTTTGAAAGCCTATAACGCAGCTCAAAAGTGTTCGTACCGAACATCTATCGCTGCTATATTGACACCACGATCTATATTATGATATTCCATATTATGGATGCGATGTTTCAGCATGGCATGACACGAGGTTTTGATTTCTTCAGATCTCTTAATTAATCAGATCGATAAATAAGCACAGGTTTATAAAGTGCCGAAGAAGTCCTTGGTTCAAAACCATGGAAGGTTTATTCACATGACGTGAAATTCACATACAAATTTTTATTTAACACAAATCTAGAGATATTTCAGAGTCGATTTAGATTCTGTTTCAAAACATAGCTTGAAGGGCTAACGATGTATTTATCATCAGGTTCTTTTCTATTTTCCCTTTTCCATTTCCTTCTCATCTCCACCTACTTTAACAGCATGACATTCTCCAAATTGCTAATTTCTTAGTTTCAGAGATTCATTTGGAGTTCTTTTGAAAAATATTTAAATTATTAGTTAAAACTTTGCTTTGAATGATAAATATCATAAGTCCATATAACCAATACTAATTCTCATCATTTTCAACACACAACATCATCCAGTCATCTTGATTTAGATATGCATTACTGGTACCGTCCCGTGGGATTGTTCTGTGGAATTCACATTTAACAAAGCGCCCGGGGACTGCATCACGCACAACAGACGTGTTACGCTTATTGCTTACAACCAAGAATTCAGGCGCAACGCGCCAAATATGTTATGATATTCATCTTTTTATCTTCTGAACGGACTGATGATCCGCAGGGAATTCACTTTCGTTTCGCGCTTACTTTAAGATACCGATAAATTTTACTGTTTGTGTTTTTTACTTATTTTTCAAATAATACATAATTTATAGTTTTATGTATGTGCTTATCAGTGTAAATTAGTACGAGTTTTTAATTAACGAAAAGTATGTACCTATATTAGTTTCAACTTTATTTAGGATAAAATAATATCGGGACAATTTTCACACGCCTCCCTTCATCTTTCCGTAAGTTAGTTAATCTTGTTCTTACTGGCAACACTTAGTAAAAGTATCGACCAAATCTATAATTTGTACAATCTAATAATGAATCCCTAAAAGTAGTTTTGTCACCCTAAAACAAAACTAAGAATTTATTAAATTTATTAAAATTTACTCTTGTTTTTTTGTATTTTGGTAGAAAGCGGTCACTTTGTGATTTGACACATTAATGAAATAAAATAACTACTTGGAATTGAATTGAAATCATGAAATTTATTTAATTTATTACGACCAACCGATTAACTAATTTAGAAGCACTTAAAATGAAGAAAACCGTGAAAACCAAAAGCCAAATTATTAATATTCAATTAAATGTATCGAATAGTTCTTTATTAGGTATATTTCCCATGAACTTATAAAAATCCCATTATTCCTTAATCGCCTGTTTAGATGACGCTTTATCTCTATAACTATATTATGGTAACCTATTATGTAAACAACTGTCTTTCTCTGTATTATTATGATAGATTTTAATTTCATGTTATCCCACTGTTCCTTTATTATGTGCCTATCTTTAGTCTCTGACTATATGTGTACATGGGTAGTTGAAAATCAAAAGGTTTATAACCACCATTATGACTTTTTTGAAATTTGCTATCGAGATGTAGCTATTTGAGATCATAGCTATGTTTGAAATATTATTTCAGTGCCAAAACATGGTTAAATCCTTAGTTATAGCTTGTTAAAAATCGTCTTCAATTTCAAAACGTACGTAAATCCAAAATCATTTGTTTTCAAAACGTACTCAAATCCAACAACCAATAAGGGGCATGAAATCAACAGCCATAATGGTTTTTTTAACCAATCAGTGAGCTACTTTCTGTGCAATGGACACCATTACAAGAAATATATGTTTTGTTATTGGTTTTGAAGTTGATGTGATCGTGATTTTTGTGAGATATTATTTTATGGTTAATATGAATTATGTTTTATCTATGTATGATGTAATTTCTTCACTGCATTCCTGGCAGAGAAGTATTATAAACACAGTTTATGAGTTTCAAAATGTGACTAAATCCAAAGATCTAAATCCACACGGAGAAAATTTTTATTCGAATAAACGATCATTTTAGTAGTAAAAACGGTTAAAAACGGGACTGAAGTTCTTACGAACAAATTAACAGTGTTTCAATGTTTGTTGGCGGGAAAATGTAAGAATAATTTGTTTGTATATGTACGAAATTACGTACCTATACCAACAAATTATTCTTACATGTTCCCGCCAATAAACATTGAAACCCTGTTAATTTGTTCGTAAGAACTTTAGTCCCGTTTTTACTATTAATATTATCGTTTTTTCGAATAACATTTTTCTCCGTGCATGGTTCAATATCCAAGTCCATTTTTAAATATTAAATAACTAATTAATTATCTATCAGATGTACATTTCAAATATGCATTTAAAATGTATTATTTTACCGTTATTTTTACAAAACATTTAATTTTACCTTATTATACTTAAATGGAATGAAACAATTTTCTTGCTTTTGCCAAAAATTTGGTTCGTGGTGATAAGTACTTTTTGATATTCAACTACTCATATATGCTCACACAATGTATGTTTGATCAGTTTAATTTTGAAACCTGGTGATGGTTGTGCTGAGTAAAACCGGAAATTGTTTTAGTTCAATTTAGGACCAGATTAATAATAACACAAAAACTATTAATCTTATCCTTAATTGAAGTTCTTATAAATTAAAGACTCATTGAATACCTACTTGCCCTTATTTTGTTAATACCTATCTTACATAAAGTATTATAAAAGTTTATAAATACGTCTCATTCAGCATTGTTAAAACTTTTCTTTCAAATGTTAAATCAGACAATATTATTCTTGAGAATAGTTTCCTGGCCGATTTCCAATATTTGATTTATCTGCTTCCAATATGCTTTTCAAATAATCATCCATGACCTCAAAAGAGCACTGACATTTCGGGAACCGAGTTCTGATTGTTATGGTACTCGGAGAGGCATTCATGTCGACATGACAGCCGATGTATTTTGTATTGAAAACGTGTAAAAAGGCAAATAAATTCCATTTCTTTCTACATTCTTTCTGCCAGAAATTCATCTTGAAGAAAAAACAAAGTGAAGGTTTAAATTTATAAATTTTATTATATTATTTTACAGTAACGAAAATAGATATATTGACTGTAGTCGCAGATATATTGACTGCAAATGAATGGATCAATAAAATAAGACATAACTATAAGAATAGCTTGGTGAATAGTGGACACTGAAAAGGTATCTGATTTATCTTAATTTTACACAGCACGTTCTTGTGAGATTCGATATTATGGCACTGAGGGATCACTGGGTTGCAATCATTCCACAATTCTCTGTAATATAATCGATATTAAATTGACTATGATTAAATATAAATTGAATATAACTATGGGAATAGCTTGGTGAACAGTGGACAGTGAGAAGGTATTTGATTTATCTTTATTTTTCACAGCACGTTCTTGTGAGATTCGATATTATGGCGCAGAGGGATCACTGCACGGAGAAAAATTATTTTAAAATACCATCATTTTATTCGTAAAAACGGAACTGAAGTTCTTACCAACAAATTAACAGATTTTCAATGATTGTTGGCGGGAAAATGTAAGAATAATTTGTTGGTACGTAGGAAATTACGTATAAACGCCCGCCAATAAACATTGAAACCCTGTTAATTTGTTCATAATTAAGTCCCATTTTTAACCGTTTTTGACGAATAAAATGATCTTATTTTAGAATAACATTGTTAGCCGTGTGGGTTGCAATCACTGCACAATTCTCCGTAATATAATCGATATTAAATTGACCGAGATACCATATGAGGTGATAATTGTATGGGTTACTTCAATACACACCAATCAAACACAGACCAGGCTTCTTTAACATAGTAGACAGTTCTTAAGCAAAACAATTGCAAAATCCCTTGGCGCCACTTCAAAACCGTTCTTACTAGTTTTTAAACGTGCTAAAGCAAAACAGACGTTCATTATGTTAGTGTGTTATGTACATAGATCGTTAACGAAAGAAATGCTTTTCGCTTTTTCTGCAAACTCACCATCTCCTGTATGACCAGGGCCGTGATCTCCTTATGCAAGTCCACCAGAGACATGGTGCTGTCTTGGGCCCAGAAGCCGATCTTAATTGAGCACGTGTGCTGGTCGTGCGGCCAGTGTGAGAGACGCGTGCCCGGTGCGCACCACGTGCGCAAGTGCACGGACTCTATGCGCAGCACGAAGCCATCCGTATCGACTGTCACGCGCTGGTTGGGGTCGCTCTTTAGCATGTTAATCTCTAAGGAACTGAAACATAATACTCACTTTGGTTTACAAAGAGTTTTATTTCACATGTAGATTACCTAATTTTTATCTTCATTTGAAATAAAACTCTTCTAAAGCCAAATGTCTAGAAATTGTTACACAAATGCCCAAGACATACAAAATAGTCACATCTAAATATTAAAATGTTATATCATTCATTACTCGGCGTGAAAAGGGGTTGGTAATTATGTAATGGAAAACAATCTCTATTTATGATTTAAAGTTTTATTTTGTCAAAGAAACCAAAACCACTCGAGCGCTTTTTGCCGCGTTATGGCACTATTTCCAAAACCACGGATTGCTCTGATGCCAAAATGTGAAAAATTTGAAATAAATGTATTTATTAAAACTACTATATAATATATTGTAAATTCAAAATATAACAAAATAAATATTTTTTAATAAAGATCCTTTAAAATGGTTTAAGGTTAAAGATTTAATTATATTTTTTTTATAAATCCTACAAATATATGATAATAGACAAAAGATAGGGGAATTCATTGGCTACAAAGAACTATTATCAGTTTGTATGTCTCCATATTCAAATTCGGAGGTATGATTTTTTTAATATGGGCTGAAAAATTTCCTTTAGCAATCCGAGAAAAAATATTTAAATTGCTCTGTCGCTCCAGTGGTTAAGTAGACGTTAACATCTTTAATGAAAAGTCGCTTTGTTTTGCACCACTTTGTTATTAGGATATACTAACGAAGACTCTTGAAAAATCACGAAATCTGACTTTACTGAAGATTAACTCAACAAAATTTTAGCAAATGAAAAACGTGTTTCAATTTTTAGAATTAAAATAATTTTCTGGTTAAAATATGTACGTCGGGGGATCTACTGTCGGATCACATCTGGGTGTTGAAAACCAGTGTTGAGATATTCACATGTTTAACAGAAAGTGTTATTGTAAATTAACCTTAGACATTTAGTTAGTTAGTTTAGACATAGAGAAACAACAGGAACAATGTGATAAGAATGCTGTGAATAGAAAAGGAAACTTGATAAAGTTAATTTCTTGAAAAGTAAAGCAAATTAAATTTAATTTTATGTGTGTACTTACTCGTGCACCATCAACTCGGGATTCCAAATATCCTTGTGGTTGAAAATTATTTCAGAGATATTGTTATACAGCGTCTTATTGAAACGGAGCTTCGGGTCGACCCATCCCTGAAAATCAGTTTTTTTTAAGGGGAAGATATCACAAGAATGGCTGGAGTATTATATGAAGGGTGATTCTTCTTCGATTGTATTATATTTTGCGTTTAGATAGCGTTACGAGACAATTATTACAATAAGGGAAAAATTTTCAGATATCGGAAAGCTTCCATCGTATGTTATTGGCTGTCAAATTGTTGTGATTTTCTATGGCTTTCAATGGCTTGTCTATGCCTGAGGTGTGTTAAATGGATTAATTATCCACAAAACACCAATTACTATTGATTAGTTACTAGAACTACTTACATAATATAAGCGTGATAGGCATTCATAAATGACTATCCATTTGTCGTATTATTTTGATGTTTGTACTCGATGACGTTTGATTCGCAAATTTTGTAGCGACTGACATCTCTTAACAAGGATTACCCGGCTAAAAGCAACGTCATCTTAAGGTAACTACTTTTAAGAGTTGATTTCTTAAATAAGTGCAGTATGTAGCTTATCAGCGCGATACGGAATACCGCATTTAAGAAAACTGTCAAAATGTGTCGTATACGCCCAATATAACACGCGTTAAGCTGTAGAAGCAGAATGACTCTTTTGAACATATATAAAACCCATGTTAAACTCTCAGAATCACCATGGTACAAAAACAGTGCTACACTCGCAGTATCTACCACAGTTAAGACTCGAGTCCGGAAATCTTTTTTTTTTTAATCACAAGAAAAGATAAGGCAATTGTCTATAGGCAGAAAAACGAATAAATCAAATAATTACGATATAAACACAAGAAATTAATTTGTTCTGCAAGTTTAGAAAGGTTATTTCATTCCATTATTTAATACATCTTGCGCTTGCCAACCCATTAACAAGTATGTTAGCTAGCTGATTCGATTTTGGTTTGGATGTTTGCCAGAAATTGCATGTCCGACATACAAGGCCGGGGACCTCTCTTAACGGGAATCTGGAGTATGGCTGTTTCGAATTATTGCATTTTGTCTATGCACTTGATATATTGCACTTTCAGTTTATCGGATCTGTTGACTCTGCTTTTAAAAGTGCATGATTTATTGTTGTTTGAAAGAAATTTATCACTCGCGGAACTGTAATTGTGAAAAAATAAACGACGTTCAGTTCTTTTCCGCTAGAGATTTTTTTAAATATTGGTTTGTTTAACTTTCATTAAAATTGAACGGTTCTACAAAGATAGACAGTTTAAACGCAGTAAAATAATAAATGCTATTTCGAAAAAAAAATTTGTATCTCCCTCAACTTGCAACTCACAACGCCTGGCCCATCAGGAGCAACCGCTTACTCTACGTCAAGGTGGTGTGGATATGAGTTTTTTAGCCAAATCGCATATTAAAGTAAACTTTGCGGCGCTCGTACGCCAAAACTATTTATTTTACAAAAAATTCTTACGTCGTAAATTGTAGGGAATTTTTTCAAGTTTGTTTACTTATTTTTATCGTAAAATGAGTCGAAAGGGTGATGTTGTCAAAAAACTTATTATTAAGCGCCATTTTATTCCACAATTCAAACGCGATAATTCTCTATCGAGTTGGGTATTTTTATTAAAACGGTAATTTATAATATACACGGTTTCAACCAACTTACAAAAAAAAATTAACCAACAAGTGTATTAGATAGAAAAATATTTTTAGAGAATTTATTTAATTCTTTAATAAGATAATTAACTAACCAACCAACTAACCATTACGCCGTTTCCCCGCAAGAGCAGGCAGATAGGATGGCACACACTCTTGGCACACACTCTTTGCCTCATTCACATTCATAAATCGCCTCATCATCACTCTTACATTCTTTGCGGATCTCAAAATTTCTCCACGATACGCCTCAGGGATCTCAGGGATTTCTACAGCATTCAGTTTTCTTTCATCTATCTCTGCCAGTTCCATGCCTCACTGTCATAATTTTAGGTAGATACCAGCACTCCATTGTGGACTGCTACCTTCGTTTCTTTAGACAGTTTATTGTTAGCGCCAACGGCATTTAGTCCTCTATTAATTGAGACCTGCATTTACACTTCTTTCAATATCTCTATCAGCCTTCCCATCTATTATAAACATACTTCCCAGATACCCAAACGTATCCACCTGCTCCAAGTATTCATCATTCACAACTACTTTACACACTGTTTTCGTACGCTCACTTTAAATCACTGGGACTTAATTATTAATAATTATAAAGCCAGCTTTCCGCAATCACAATATATATTTTTAATGTATTCGAAGTGCCTAAAGGAACGTGGATAAAAATTGGCCTGCATTTTTACAAATTGAGATTGAACGTTTATCGGTTTTTTTAACACATAAAGGAGTGACGCTAAAAACACAATATGCGCCGATGGAAAGTTAAACGCCTGACCGAAGGCCCGGCAGAGTATTATTGTGTGTCGAACTGACAATGTCGGGAAAATCATAGCGCGTCCATCACTTTACTGTGTCCGTTTTGGACAGGCCCATTTTCGTTTACCTTCGATGGAAAACATTTTTCAGTCGTTACATGAACACTACGGAAATTGTGGTACAGTGACCAAAAATCTATGTTAGAGTACGCGTTGGTAGAAAATTAACACTGGGTATGGTTAAACAAATACTATAAAACTATAGATAACAATAGACCTCGCGTCCAAAAAGCACCTCTCCAATTTCTCTATTTTTTAAAGAAAAACCAAATTTCCTCTGAAATCGTAGTCGAGGGGTAACCGAAGGTCACGGGTTGAAATAGGGTAGCATCCAACACAGCCATCACTTTGAACCGGAAGAGGAACACACACACGAATTTACAGACAAATAGAGTGCTATGTTCTTTACCGATTAGTAAAAGTTGGCAACCTCAGATTCAGTTCTGCTTGCTCAGACATCTGTCATTGCTAAAGCAGTAATTTGTCAATGTTTATATCAAGTCTTTCTCTATTAAAACATAAGATTTGCACAAACGCATCGCGTATTATTTAAGGCCAAAATTTATCCATCATATCTCGGGCATATTATGTCAGAAGGTGAGAAAATTTCCATTTCCACTACAATATCTAAATAAATGGAATTTAATTATAAAAATGCAAAATTTCTGAATGCATCCAAAAACAAAAACCTGTTTTTGAAAGGTGATAGAATATACTCCTAAATGTTTTATTATCAGAAATAAACATGTAATTTTTGAAATATGAAAATATTTAATATGAACGTTTAATAGAAAATGCCTAAATTCGAGAATCACATTTTGCAAAACAATGATTGTTAAATCAAAATTCTATTTTATAAAATATTTAAATTAGTGAGTTTATTTGAAGTTCCCACCCAATACTTTGAATCGAATCAAGAATTATAGATATTTTAAATAAATAGGTTAAGAATTTTGGTATAAACATAGATGGGACCTAGGAAAAGAAAATAGATTACTCGAAGTACTAATCCTACGCAGACGAAGTCGCGGGCAGAAGCTAGAGCTTTATAAACGTGGTTATCATCTCGCGTTTTTGTTTCATAAAAAAAATTTACGTAAAATTCTCGAATTTTAATACAATTTTATCAAATTGCTTCCGGTAACTCTGATTTCATGGAGGTGCTAAACAATATTTTCTCTAGTTAAATTCAAGATTTGCGTATAAAGTGTAGTATTTTCTCTTTCGAACACCATGATCTATAACATATTTCTCACCATGGCAGTAAGGTAGATACAAACTTTATATAACACTCGTGTGAGCGGGGACAAATTTGTCTCCTGGGATTAAACGGATCAGTGTAATGAGTATTTGTAATATGTAAAAGTATAAAATTTGTTTACCGTTATTAGACTACCATGAGTCGTCATCTGAGATTTTGCAACATCGTACTTGATGCTTTTTATCTTGAAGTGTGCAAAAATGATAGTCTGAAGTTCGTTGACTGTCATTGGTCTCATGTAGGGGTCATAATCCTTCAGGAGATCGGCTCTAAGCTGTTCCGTGATTGTCAAATTCGGTTTGTTGACGACCACTGCGGAATCTAGTAAAAATAAACAACATTGATTTAAAATGCATTTTAACTAAAGTTCATATGATTGAAAAATAAACTTATTCAGAATAGGTCCAAAAATATTGTTAGACAGAAAGAGAAAATATTTATATCGCATTAATGGGAACGCCTGAGTAGCCGTTTTCATAACAAACTTAATTTTGGATTTGAGGCTTATACTATACCAAAATTAAAAAAAAAAAATTAATCAAAAGGTGTGGCAAATATCTAGTAGGTTAATAATTTTGATTTTAAATTATAAAATTATTAGCAAAAATTTATGTTTTAATGTATAAAATACAGATAATTATGGAAATCAAATTTTCTTGATTATCGAAGGCAATTTTGGCAATCATTTGTGAATCAATGATATTATAATGCTTTTAAAAAATAGATTTGCATTATTTACTGTAGATGTAAGATAAAATATAAAATAAAAATGATTAAAAATTATTTTGATGAGCGTAAATGCAAATTACGTACATTTTTTAATTCTTTTTTATATTAACTCCACACAAGAGGCCCCGAGGGAAATACTTTCCCTCAGGGCCTACGTATTCTTTGAAGATGCTGAGTGGAGGGTCTTTTTGGGGAGAGGAAGGAGTGAACATGGGTCTTGAAGAGACCCCATGTTGTTGGAAGGAGGAAACACAGAGGCCGGCAAATCGTTCCATAGCTGAGTTGTTGAACTCGATAACGAATCTTAGAAGCGACCAGTTCTCATGTGACAAATTTCAACCTTGTACATATGTTGGGCACGCGTTTGGCGTGTTTCCCGACTGTGTACCGGTGCCGAGGGGATCAATGAGGCTAGTTTCTCGGAGAAATACCAGTAGAACAAGTATAGCCCATATATTTTATTACATATTATATACATATTCTATAGTATATACATATTCCTATCCGACGCCTGTGTTCTAAAGATTGCAATCCGTTTGTTAAGACGGGAGAATCTGTCAAACGGATCGCCCGTTTCTGCACAGAGTCGAGGGTGTTTTTCCAGACCAGAAGTGGCTGCCAAATTCTATTGTACGTGATTAGATTAGTCGTGTACTATTAAATACAAATGATTTAAATTGTTAACAATTTTTTTTTTATATAAATAAAAATTTGTACCTAAAGAAATGCTTGTTTTTGATATATATGTTTTTAGTTAATTTTCTTTATGTAAACTCAGTCGGTAGGGTAAGATTTTATTTTTAATTGTTATAATTATCTCGCCAAAAATTTCAAACTTGTACCTGGAATCATTGAAAACTGTTTTTTTATTAACCTAAATTTTTTCAAAAAAAACAAAATATAACATATCCGAACCAGATATTTGCCATTCCTTTTGATTAAAAAAAATATTTTATCCTCAAATCCAAACTAAAGTTTAGTATGAAAAATACCACGCAGCCGTTCCTCTTATGGTAACGAAGAACGCTGCTAGATACTTGCAGCACCTCCCGCCCTGGTGGGAAACCACCAATCAGAATCGAAACATTGCTTAAAATTGATTTACCCGTGATTGGTAACCAGATCCAAACAGCCAGGCACTTCTTTGCCTTTCTCTGCCCCAACTTCTTCCCTTCCTTACTCCAATCAGCTAACAACATAACTCAATTGGGAATGCCATATTCCCACTGGCTCCGAACAATTAGGACTTATTTTATTAGGACAATTAGTGCGGCACTCATTTTAATATTTATTTTCCAATTAAATATTTCACAATTTATGAAAATGTAATATATCTGTTAACGGAAATGTATGTAATCCGTCATTGTATTTAATTCCTAGGAAATGTATGTAGTTCCTAAAATCGCCCGGAAATGTGTGAAATAAATTATATTAGACACATTTCCTAAATAGCAATCGAAAATGTAAAACATTTAATAATAATATAACTATAAAGTAGCACTTTCTTTTGTTTCACAAATCATGTTACACAAACCTATCGTAGCCGCTAAACTACTTGAAAACTAGGATGTTTTTCTTGCGTTGACGTGAGCAGGCGCTATAAAGGGGGCACTTTTTTTGTATCACATACTATGTTAATTACTTAAATAACACACTGATTACTTACCAAATGAATGTTTAACTTCATAAGAATATAACAAATAAAACAACGTGTTTTATTACAGAAAACATTTTTTTTATACATTTCCTAATACGATATTTAAACTATATACAATTCCTGGGAAATGATATGAATGTATTAAATAATTTTTAAAACAATATTTTATACATTTCCTAAATAGCTTCGGAATTGTATACATTTCCTAGGAATTGTACATTATTCCACGATTTCGTACATTTCCGGTAACGTATACAAAGCATGCAGTTATCAATATAAAATCTTTCTACAAAATGTTAAGAATTTAAACATTAATATTTTAAATTTATATTTAGTCCAAAAATATGGGCAGAGGTAGAATGTCAATATAAAGGAGGAATACGTGAAGTAGAGCTGTACTAGAATGGTATTGAGTGAAATTTGAAAATTTTTGTGGTGGAATTAATTTAGTAATGACCACAAAGCACGTATATTATATTATTTATTATATTTATTTATTTTTTTATTTATATATATATTTTTTTACGCTTTACTCACCAGGAAGCGTCGCATTTTCCTTTTCGGAACCCGGTTTAGGACAGTCGTAAAGGACCTTGAGGTCCACCCCAAACCACGAAGCAAAGCTGAAGTAATTTACTTCGATGGGGACTGGATCTCTATAAGTAATAATAGCCAGTTCTTGACCTTCTATTCCAAATTCTATGACCCCATCTAGAAAAATGATAAAAAAGCATTTTATTAGAAAGAAATTACTTTTGCCGGGTGATAAATGTAAATACATAAAATAGAACTGGTTGTAAAAAGAAAATCAGTACTTGTCACACAAATTTCCTTAAATTAACAAATCCATTTTATATTGCGCTTGCTGAGGGTTGGTTTGTACTATGTTAATTTATGTTTTTTTTATGCTGTGGGTGCAGTAATATTAATCATATTTTTTATCTCCTATATATAGAAAAATAGAAAAACTAATTTTCAGCGGTAACTTACATTTTGAACGTCACTTCTTGTTCTTTCTACATAGTAATTACAAAAAATGAGGATTGGAATTTTGGATGTCCATGGGCGAATACTATTTTTTTACTAGTATTTATTAAAACCTTATGTACGTGTATGTAAAAATTACTAATGTTTGATTACTCCATACATTTTATTTCACTCCATGCATACGAAAATACTAAATTTTCTAATTTCTATTGTCGCATTTTTAATATTTTTTATTTTATTATTATTCATTACAACCTTAAGTGAGTGAATGTTAAATTATTATTTTAATGTGCCATAGGATGAAAATACGGTTTAGTCTGTCTTCTTCCGGAGTATGGATATAGTATAAGCCAACATTAAATATGGTCATGGTACAAACAAACTTTTTTTGCTATTTTGTTTAAAAAAATTGTTTTTATGATCTTGATTATGCTTTTATTCAAATAAAAATTCAATCAATTATGTTGTTCTTTTATTTATAGGTAGATTAAGGCGATCCGCTCACTGAAGAAATTGAAACCAAACTAAAGGTAGATTCAGACTGGGTCGACGTACGTACGCATCGCTACGCCAAACAATGCTTAGTTACCAGACATTTTCTACGAAAATGGCCACAGACATCGCACGTGGCGATGCGTGTGGCCAATGTGATTCTAAAACATAAATTTTCATTGAAAATCTATGGTTGCTAAGTAGCCCAGGTATTGTTAGGCGTAGCGATGCATACGTACGTCGACCCAGTCTGAATCTACCATAAAACTTGATGGTTGCTATGGTTTCCAACCAAAATTAATACTCAATTTTACGATTTCAATAATTATCTCAGCTTGTTTAACCATAGACGAAGAACAATCAGCTGTCATTGTAGGAACTAGCAGTGCGAGTCGCTGCTTCCGTTACCATTGACAATGAGTTTTTGAGAAACTGTGTAGTGTGCGGATCCTCACATTGACATACCGACCCGATAGTGTCGATACACAGAACAGCGAGTTTAGTTGCGAACTGTTTTTTTTTTCAGATGCCTCATCAGCGGAGGCACTAACCCTTGTTTTTTTGTATTATTATTTATAACAATTAGTTTGAAGTAAAGGAAACCAATTTCTTTTTTTAAATTTCATACCTCTTTTTCTCAATACGAGTTTTTGTGGACATAGTACAAACCAACCCTCAACAAGCGATTAGTCGTGATGTCAGTTTTATGACGAACTTTATAAACATTGAAATTTCATATTATTGAATTTATATAATCCATTACGCATCAGCGGTTAACCTCAAGAATATATACAAGTTATTTTACCAACTCATTTTGCACGGAAATCGCAAGTATTGTCATTTCACTGATATCTCTGTGGCAAATGCTTCCTCTTTGGCAATTCTCACCAGTTTAGTCATCGAAAGCTGTGTTTTCTTGCCGAGCACCACCACACTGTTGATAGCCATAATGATATTGACAGGGAATAAATAAGAAATCTATGTACGATGGCAACACTGACTGATCTATCTATTGATTTACATTCCTAAATTCAAAAGTAAAATTAAAAATAGTGACAAGCTAACAATTTCGAATTACTTTTTACAGTTTCGCATGTACTTTTTTCGCATGTACTGTTTAAAAATACTGACAAGCTAATAATTTCGAATTACTTTTTACAGTTTCGCATGTACTTTTTTCGCATGTACTGTTTAAAAATACTGACAAGCTAATAATTTCGAATTACTTTTTACAGTTTCGCATGTACTTTTTGAGACTAAATAGATAGCATATTAGATACATTATTTAAGCGTGTGGATGGCATATTTATGATTTTTATCAATTCTAAGAGTTTTTTTAGTTTACCTCCATTCATTAGTCATCCAGATATATTGCAAAACGAATGACATTATTCAAAATGTTACGTATTTTTACAGATTATCTTATTTATCATTCGTCGATAAAAATCTCTTTTCATTTGTTGACCGTGCTGGCTAATATTGATTTAGTCAATATCGTAATGATATTGGTAGGTTTTATCGATGGTTCGTGGTCTCTCTTGGTCTGCCAATTCTGATGCAACAAACAGACTTGTTGAACCCTCACAACACTATAATTATTTAAACCCATTTTTTTACATAAAAAAATTTCTTCACAAGATTTAACAATACAGCGCCTGTGAGGTGATTTCTCACAAAAAACAGCGCTCTACAAATTATCCAAATATGATTACTATTAATTACTCGGCACTCGGGTCCATCGCCTTTCTGCAAGTTTTAGGTCTTAATGAACCTGTCAGATTGATAAGATTTTTGTGTTATTTCCGCTTTGCATTTAAAGCTCAATAAACGAAATATTTCTAAACGTATCCGAATACTAAAAACTTTTTTTGAAAGGTAATGAAATACGCTTTCAAATTATATTATTAAAAAAAAAAAAAAAAATTAAATATTAAAATTTAGAATGCAAACATAAAAAAATGTATAAATGACGCATCATTCTCTTCATTTTTTTTTTAATGTGAAAACGGTGCTAAATAAAAGGGTAACATAAAAAAACCATTCATTTTATCATATAATTGTACATTAAACAATTCTACCATCTCAATTTTTTACCATTTCATACAAAAATATTAAGTAAAAAATTAACTGAGTTTAACAAAAAGTCTTGTGATTTGGCGGGTGGATCTGCATCTACAAAATAAGCATTTTTTCTTTTTCTATTAACAGTATATAATAATAGTGAAGCATGGTTTATTTTAGATATTCTTATTTTTGTTTTCGGGTTGTGACTAGAACAAAAGCGGAGTTATAATGATTTCTGTGGGAATACACTTAGCTTGAATACGTCTTAGCTTGAAAACAAGCTAATTGGACTTGCCTGCTATCGTTATATTGTCGTGAAAACAAGCTTAGGGGTCTGAGTGGTTAACATTAACAATAACCTAAAAATTATTTTCTTCAATTAGACTTCATTGATAAACCTACCGTTAATATATCATATCTACTTACCATCTAATACTTTGATCCAAAACGCCACGAATTTTGATGAAGATACAATCGAAGGTGTAGGAACAGAAACCTTTCCAAATTTCTTCCTCATGCGCCGAAGCTCTGAATAAGTGTTTCCACCGGCCCCAACAACTGAAATCAGTTATATTTTTAAACCTTTAAAAAAAACATTCTCCTTCAAGAGATGACAACTAAATTAAACAAATAATAACGGAGAACTTATCATCACGGTAAATTGTACTAAGCGTTCAGGAACTGGATTGGGATTCATTATTCAATCCTTAGTGCTACACACCGATTGTTGTAAATAAATACGATACTGATTCGTATACGAGAACGTCGTTTATTGAATACAAATGGTTACGGAAGTAAGCATCCAGCCTAGCTGGCGGTAAGATTATTCACGATTACGCGCTGCCTTGAAATGACCCACTTCGGGTCCCGACTCCGTCAACGTTCGGATCGTTGCTCGGCAGTAGAGCCCGCACATCTATCATAGAGACGAAGCAGTGTTGCAAACACCACATTGTACAACTTATTTTAAAACAAATCCAATATCTGACTACCATCATGAAGAGCATCCAATACAAATTTAACTAATATCCTAATCGGTGGTAATATTGCTGGAAGAAATGTTAACGATATTGCACCTTATGGCTTCGAAATCTGGGAGACTGGTTGTTCCCGATTGTAACCTGAAAGACTAGAAGCTGGCTTCATCAATTTGAGAGGCGGGAATTGATACCACCCCCCGGGAACCATATATTGGATTACCAAAACCTCTGCCATAGGTGACCTTAAGTGATTCGCTACGTTTGGTGACTGGTTGAGGCAGGACTTTTGATCTCTCCAGTAGGTCTTTCTCGGAGCTAAAAAAAATCAACTTCCAAAGGGGCATTTCACCAAAACAATAAAAAGACCACGGTCGCACAAAACTTTGGCTAAATGCAACGGATATTCCCGTAGTACCTACGCTGACACGTACCACAATAAGAAATCCAATTTAGTTTCAATCGAATACAATCTTAAGGCTTCTGCCCACTACACCGTTCCATACCATGACCGTACTATGAACGTATCAGCCACGATATAAACACGCTACGCCCTACTATGCCCACTTGAACGTGCTAACACCGTATGATACTTGTACGTAACGGGTTTAGTGACCGTATGGTACCCGTATACACCGGGGTTAGTGTCCGTACCATCTCCGTTCAATAGGCGTACGGTTCTAAAAAAAAGAAAAATCGAGGGAGAATACTGGACGTTATTTAAGCAACTAGTTGATTGAATTTTATACGTACTTTCGTACGACGTCATTCCAATATAATGAATTATTGAGAAATATAGAAAATATTATCACTAAAAGAATAATATCACTATTAGAACGGGGATCATAAGCGTATAATCCCCGTTCTAACACCGTCGCGTGTCATGCAAGGAGCGGACCGACACCTGCAAAAAATTGTCATCGAGAATTCGCCGTCAATCGTCAGTCCGGTCATGGTATGCGACGGTATTGGTCGGTGACGGGACGGGCTAGTGGGCAGCGTTTCATACTGATCGATACAAAGAATATTTTTTTGCATGCGCCGCTACGGTTACGGTCATGGTATGGAACGGTGTAATGGGCAGAGACCTTAAAGGTGGAAAAATTCTCAGTTTACCTGCATTAAAAGTAACTAATAAGAGGCATGAAAAACAAAAACCAAAAAATCATGCAGACGATGGAATCAAGAACACTTACCTATTTCATACACTGAATCAGACATTGCAGGAAATGGAGTGGATGAGAGCAAAATGTGTCCATCTCTCTGACCTTTAATGGCCAAGTGCATCTCAAACTTCACCCCTGGAGACCTGTGACCTTCTTTAACCTTGAAGAACTCCACATAATCGTTGCCAGTCCTGCAGAAGTAAGGCTTGCATGTTGCCTCCACTGAAAATAACTCTCTTTTATAAATATCGAAATACTGAAGACAAAAATTAAAATAGTGCATTAAAAAATCAGCCGGTTAAAAATGTTATTTTTTTTACTATAACTTTTTTTCAATTTTTTCGGCCATCTCTTGAGCCGGTTAGCAGACAATTTCTGAGAAATCCAGTTCACTGCGTAATAAATAAATAAAGTACTTTGTGTTATGGTTAAAAAAAACTTTATTTTCACGGGATGATTTTATATTTTAGTGGCCTAAGAACATAAGTTATCATGAAAAATGACATACGTGCGTATACATTATTTCTATGCGTACATACTTTATGTCAACAAAAATCGTACGCGGAAGACGTATTGGTTTTTGTAAACTTTGTTTTTGTAGAGATATTTGATTGAGTTCGCACTACTTGTATTTTAAAATTTTTTGCGATTTGTCTTTTAACGGTTTAAACCTAAGAGTATGGATATTAGAGAGACGGCATGTGAAGTGTGCCCGCGCGCTCCAAATGTGCCTTTTCGAGAATTTTACCCAAACGGCTTACATTGCTGCTGGTTTTTGGCCGTTTAATACGTTCCGACATTTTTACGACAGCAACCATTTTACATGGTGACAGCCAATGTCAGCCGTGTGGGTAAAATTCTCGAAAAAGCACACTTGGAGCCGTCTCTCTAATATCCATACTCTTAGGTTTAAACGGTGAATAAATATTGGATTTTTTTGACTGATGGGAAAAAATATCCGTCCTTTACGGTTTGCAAATCGCTTACGACTACAGGTCAAAAAACGGACATAAAGCTTATTAGAATATAATGTATTTTACTAAATGACTTTCCAGCGTGGAAGATGTTTGAACCATCAGAATCGTTTTAATGAGAGACAAAAATAAATTTAGAATCAAAACGTTGCTGGTTTAAAGACCGGTTCTGAATATTGAATAACCAGGCATTTTTCGACCAACCATTTCTTCATCTTCATAATTCTCATATTGCAGCATGTGGGAATGCTGTAGTTTTACTGACTCCCAGAAGTAGAGACTCTTGCGCGGTATCAAATAAAGAAATAGACAAGGTCCTTGCGTTATTTACAATTTCATACCTTACCACTGAATAGACAATAAATATACTCCTTAAAATAAAAAATGGTTTCGTTGTAGATTTGAATGAAATCCATTATCCACTGCCAACCTTTTCGCTAATATGTCGAGAAACCTATCAACATTTCGTACTCGGTCTCTCTTATGCTGCTTGAAGTAGTAATAGTCATTTCATTATGTGTCTGATTTTCTATATTTTTATAAGTAAATTATGGTCAGACTTTTGAATAAAAAAAAACCGCCTACATCGTATTTCCTGTGGTTTTCTTTTTTCTATGTATATTTTTTCTCATAAATAATACAAATAAAACGAAACATATGTGGATTTTCTCTTCTTTTGATATAGTCAGATGTTTCTTCAGAAAATCGTTTGTTGACAAAGCAACTGGGGTGGAAAAATTACCTTAGGTTCTTACACTTCCTTGAACATTAGGTCTTTCCGTTTCTTTTCATGTTTAGGAGGTAAGAAAATAATATTTGAAGGAGATATGACAAGAACAGACAGAAAAGGGGGTGTCGGGAGGACGAAAATTCAAAGACCGACAACTGCAGATATATTTGATTATTTTATGTTTCACGTTATTTTTAAACATTTTAAATAAAGAAATTCATTTAATTTACTTATGTACATTGATGTTTTCAAGATTATTTATTTTGGTTGAGGTATTAGGTTTTTATTAAAACTGTAAAAACCCTGCGATGATACCTTATGTGTTATTTTTTTTAATTATTTTTTTGATTTAAGAAAATAGTAACGTAGTAAATGTATAATATTGTTTATGTAATATTTTATTTTATTTATATTGGGATATAGAAATAACATCTTTCTTGTGATAAATTAATACCTCCCTAATTGAGAAATTAGGGAGTTTTTTTTTCATAATTTTAAAATTTCGGGATTTTTAAATATAATAAAAACTATAGATATTCAAATTGATTAAAGCTATATAAAGCTAGCTATTAAAAATATATAATGCTTAATGTTAAGTAAGTAAAGGTTAAGACCTTTAAAAGGGTTTGAAAAGTTTGATAAAGGGAGAAATTAAATATGTGATATTATCTGTATGAAGTTAATATGATATTTGGTGATTCTAATTACCTAATTTATTTATGATATTACTGCTTAATTTATTTAGTTATCAAACTAGAAAAAAGTTTTGGAAAATAACTACACTCACGGAGCTACCTACAAGCGTCTCGAGCTTCATGCGCGTAGCACCGGCGCTGCTCGTGAGTACCCGCCATAATATTTACTATTATGAGGCCAACAGACCTAGCTATAAAAGCTCAAGAGTTATTTGGCTTGGCCTACTTCAGCATATAGCTCGTCATACATTCCCATTGGGAATGTACGGCAACCGATATGCCGAAATACGCCAAACCAAATAACGTTTGAGCTTTTATACCTAGGTGTGTTGGTCCCATTATTAATAACTGCATGTTATAATATATTATCTACATGTTTCAAAACCGATGGTTTTTTCGTTTATTCTCGTAATTGGTTCAGTTGAACGTCCTCGCAGAAACTCTGGATATATACAACAACTGTTCTTTAAATAGCCTTAAGTTTTTTTTGTATAATTTATTACTTACCTATATAAAATAATAAAAAAATTTAAATAAAAATATCCTGACGAAGAAACCATTAGTTTTGAAACATGTAGATATTATAACATGTGATTTATTATATAGTGGTTTACACAAATACAGTTTGTGAAGAAAAGAAAATAGTATAATTTAATGAAGTTATTTTACTATAATAGATACAACTATTTTCAAACTTAAAATATATATACACTTTTTTTGATTTGATTAAACTTTCCTCCAAGGACTAGATTCAACAACTTTTGCCAAATCCTGAGTCAAATACCGACTGGAGAGTACCGAAATTTATTTCTTATATTAAATGAAGTAATTTTTTGAAATATAATGTCATTCAAATTCGGACAAATGCGTGAATGCGCACTTGTGTGTGCATTAATGCCAATAAAAGTTGATAGGATGTAGATGGATGCCGGGAATTTTATTAATTTCCCATACAAATATTTATTTATAAAGAGAGTTCTATCTATGGCGACTTAACCTTTATAGTTTATATAAATCAACGGACCACTTGGCCACAAATTGGTCCATAAAGGACCAAACCGTCTTGAAATCAGTGGGTTAAGCACTGGAACTCAATATCTACCACTCTTGAATATATCTTCACCAGTGAACTGATGAAGCCTAGAAATGAAATTTGTATTGATTTGAAAGGAAACATTGCTAATTTAAAGGAAGTAATGGAGATAAAACAGAGAGAGAAAAGTAATAATTCACTTATTACCATCGCGCAGTTGCACTCTTCTCTTGCAATCGCGCATCCCTTGTTAGACAGACAATAGAATAGGATCATCGCCTATGGTCTTTTTGTCAAATTTGAATCGTCTGTCCAGTTTTACACGTGAAGCCATTGCTCTTAGTCCATATTTTATTTAGTCATTGCAATTTACACAACACCATTCGATTCTTAGGTCACGGAAAGGCCAGTGAAGAAAGAATTACGATTGTTGAAAATGTGTGATTGTCGTTTTTTAACATTAGCCCCATAAGGTCTTGGAGTAAATAATTTCCCTTAGATCTTGTGTCATATTCGGATATGTTGTGTGGAAGGTCTTTTTTAAGGAAAGAAAGGAGAAGAAGTTCTGAGGAGAAAAATGGAATCAGGGGTGGGTAGGAACCTAGAGGTAGGTCTGTCCAAGATTGATTGACATATGAATCCATCCCTCCCGCTGCGGTGCAAGACAATGGGTCGAGAGAAATCATCTGGAGAAGTCAAAGGGTCTCCCTAAACCAGCCTCTCCGCCAAGACCTGGTTACAGCTCATTCCACTAACCCGGGCTACTCTAATCAGTCCCCAAACGTAGCGAGTCACTTGAGGTGACCAATGGCAGAAAGCAGAATAGATCTACTCCTTATCCACCCTCTCATCATCCCCTCCCCCCCGTGGGCTATTGTTTTTTTGTTAAAAGAATATTTTTTGATGTTATTTTTGTTGTAAATTGCTTGTGTTATATATCTATCTATCAGCACAGGATTTCCTTGTGGGACAGGTATGGCCCATCATCAATGTAATGTTATTAATAAAGATTTATAATTAATAAATAAAATAATATTAAATCCTTTTTCTTATATCATCATTAATAATTAAGAATGAATGAAAACTGCATATTTTACTATACCTTAAATATACTATACTACTTCTATATCAATATCCAAACGTCTTTCATTCGATACTGGGCATAATTTATGTTTTTTTGAGCACCGCAAAAAAATTTCGAGGTTGTAAGATGATCTATTTTTAGAAAAATTTGCGTCTTGGCGCCACAACCCTTGAGCCACGAGATATGTTTCAATATTTGACGACAATAAAAGCGTTTCATCGCTAACTCTGGCGAGACCTCAAATTGGGAGCCTTTTTAAACGTTTTCACGTTGCAAATTAAAAATAAATTTGACTTAACTTGGGGCATACAGACACGCGCCGGATGCCTTTCTACAGGTTTATATCTTCAGTGTTCCCACAAAGCCACTAGTGACAAGCTAGAATTATGTTGTGGCTAGGAACAGGGTTCGATTCCCGAGAGCGATATTACTTATCAGACCATTTAACATGTCCTCACACAAGCTCGACGGAGGCAAACGATATATTGTTTTGTTGATTTACTGCTTATGGTGATCCTCATTCTATGTTCTAATCTATTCACTTATGACTGGTAAGCTTCCTGATCTAAACACGTCGTTCTGTGAACAGATTTTACGTCACTTTATTCATTTAAAATACTCTTCACTGCCTTAGTTAGAAGTAATTTAGAATATAATTCCACTATTTGGTCCCCATACTACAAAGCACATCAAGTAAAAATTGAGAGAGTTCAACATAAATTTTTAAGATTCATTAATTTCAAACTCTCCATACCAATTGAACAAATCAATTACGATGTATTAATGAAACGACTTAATTTAACTGACTTATCTTGTAGAAGAACCAAGAGCGATATGGTACTTTAATTTAAATTAGTAAATGGCACAATTGACGCACCTGACTTAACTAAACTAATAACATTCAGAGTACAAAATCATAACACGAGGCTTCCAGAGCTGTTCTTTGTTTATCCTTCGAAAACTAATTATTTCATTAACTCCCCAATCCAAAGACTACATAGGCTTGGAAATAAGTTTAGTTCAGTTGATATTTTCATTTATTCCTTATCAAAATTTATATCTGAAATTTCACAAATTCTATTTCCCGTTTACTAAACAATGATGTAACATAATTTGTATATTATTGTTTATATTTCTAGTATTTTTGTATTATGATTGTTGTAAAAGCTCTAAGGGCGTGAATAAATAAATAAATAACAGTAAACCTGGCATACGTAAAATTGTATCTAATGTTTTTTTGCTTATTAAACCAAAACCAAAATGTCTTCTCTTACATGCTTACTTATAAATCACACTCGTACTTAGAAATTTGGCTATTTAAATGAGAATCGTTTTTTATCTTTGTGTTGTTTCAGAGTGCCAAAATTTTACCTTTTATGGGACTAAGGCACAAAATAATAATTCAGCAATTTACCCCGCAGCATAAAGAGAAATGAGAACATAAATACAGCACTAGATTCACGCGCAACGACGGGTTAATAGTTCCGAAATTTAATAATAAGTACGTACAGAGAAGGTTTGAATACAACATACCGAAAATATTTTTTTTTTTACCTGACACGTTAAAGCAATGTAAATCTATGAATAAGGTTAAATATATGGTGAAAAATGGGCTATCGGAAAAAAAAATTAAATTGTGTATGAAAAATGTTAAATCTCTATATATAAGATGTAAATTATGTATACGTAACAAAATTATAAGCACCTGCTGACAAGCCAAATCAATTGGCTTAGCAGGACTTGTTTGTTGATGTATTATAACTATGCTTTCAATAAATAATAAAATCCTTAATCCACAATTTAAATTAAATACCATAATAATGAATAAATGCAAATAATCGAGCTACCATCTTGAAACAGAACCGGAACGTAAAAACGAATATAAAAACATGCAAAACGGCCGAGTAAAATTATTAGTTCGCTACACTCAGCAGAAATATCAGCTTTATCTTGTTCATATTCATATACTCATGTGATGAAATTGAACACACTTCAAACATTTTTTAGATACACGTTGGTAAGACTTTGATCTCATAAGCATTTTCAAAATTATTTACTGTTTTATGTGTTCACTTTATTTGTTGCAAAACTTCCAGTGCTCCAAAAATCTTCAATAACTTAACAATTGAAATAAAGACAATAACCAAATATCACACTTTCAGGAAGACGCTTGGAGACTTTTTGATGAGTGAATGTGATAGAATTAGAAGCCTGTTTATATAATCTAATGTGCTTTTTTTCTCCTTTCTATTTTCTACTTTTTATTTTAATTTTTCCAATATTTAACATGATTTATACTAATTCTATGTTTACACTAGACTTCATATTTCATACAATGTAACTATACTATATTGGTCACCATGATACAGGCAGCCGCCTAGTATGGTGATTTAATATATCAACTTTATGTAAACGTCACAATTATGTAACATGTATTAAATAAATAAATAAAAAATAAATAAATAAAAAACATTTCTTTCAGAAGACTAAATTATGTTGGCCTTTGTGCTAGAGGGGTAAGGATCTCGGCTCCAAATCGAGGTCGTGGGTTCGAAATAAATTTTATTTGATTAATTTGTGTTATTTCATAATTAATAAAAAATAATATATAGTAAATTTGCGACACGTTCCGTGGAAGATACTTTCAGTATCGTCCTGGTGTAAGACCACCAATCAGAATTGAAACGCTGCTTGAAATGGCTTTAGCCGTGTTTGGTGACCAGATCTCAATAGTCAGTTACTTCCCCAACTTCTTCTTCCCATCTCATTTATCTCCCCACTACCTTCAGCCTCATAACATACCCCAATTGGGGATGCCATAGTCGCACTGGCTTCTTCTCAAGACTGCGGTATTAATATAAAAATAAAAATAAAAATTACAGTTAACATTTTGTTTTGCTCCTCTGGTTCAGCGTTAACTATACTAGACCGTCATAATCAAGTTTTTCACTATTCCGACTTTACGCCGTGTAATATTTACACCGCGAATATAAGTAGGGCTTTTGGATTATTCCATGTATAAGGTCGATTGGTTTTATTGTCCTTAAAACTATTGGCTTTGTTATGAAAACTGCAAGACTTTTAAATTATTTAAGATATTTATGATGTTATTTTAAACCTTATATGTATAGATACCAAACAGAGTGTAACACTACCTTATGGTCTTGCATTGTCAATATTAAGTCCGACGATATTAAAACATCCAATATAAGTTCCCAAGGTATTAAAAGTGGTTCTATGACACTTCATCCGGCGACTCATCCCCGGCAGTTAATCCGGCGACACCTCATACCTTGGACACTTCATCCGGCGGACACTTCATCCGTCAAGTCAATATTTGAGAAATTAAAAATTGAAAATGAAATTCCCTCAAAATAATATTTGAGGGAATTTCATCCCCTCAAATATTATTTTAGGGGATTATTTATTCAAATAAGTATGCAAAGAGGATAGTGTATCGAAATACTTATCGGCTATAATTTTTTTCTATCCAGATCTAGTCACTAAACACGGTTAAAGCCATTTCAAGTAACGTTTCAATTCTGAATCCACCAGGTGAGGTTGGTCTAGGTCTTGGAGGGGGATGCCCTTGCCCACCTGATACATGGCGGGCCGGATCAGGGAGACTGGTTGAGGGAGGCATTTTTATATCTCTAGCCCGACCCTCTCGACCCAACAGCGTTCACCGGGCGTGATGGATTTATACGTCCGCCACTCCTTTTTCGGGGTGTTGGGTCACCATTAAGAGTGCATATACATAACATTGATTTTTTAAATAATTTTACAATAACTGGTATTTTTTAACATTCAAAAGTTAAAAACCTTTGTCCCCGGTGACATTTTTCATGTTTAACTAAAAACGTAAAAAGCAGGTATTGGGCTATTATGGATAGGGTGGGGGAGGGGGAGTTGCTTGTTTTGACAACAGAACAACACCGACGCACTGGCTTATTAAAATTCCTATAATATATTAATATTCTTATCTGGGAGCTGTGTTTCATCTTATAAAATCAGTATAAATTTAATGTTTTTTTATTCCTAAGAGGCTTGTGTTATATTGAATATCTTTCCATTCTATATGAAGGTTGATAAACTTCGGCGTGATCTCTTAGTTTCTGTCCACTTACAATTTTTAGGTACTTACAATAACAGTAATAAAAATAACTTATAAATTTAAATGTAAAAGCTCACTAGGGCGTGTAATAATAATAAATAAATAAATGAAATGTATTAAAGCAACGTTTAGTGCCACATTTTAGTGCTGACCCTTAAACTCAACGATAAAACCCAACATATTTATTTTAGTCTTTTTGAAAGTTGAGACGAAAATAATATTAAAGAGACTAGACAAGATATATCAGTTAATTTGGGGATAATATTATGAGAACAAAGGGATAATGTATGAGAACAAATAGAAAAAATAATCATGATAAAATTATAAATTTTGGAGAGAGGAGACAAACATTTGGATTACTGACTAAACATTTAATTGGGGAAAAAAATAAATGGAAATAAACATGCAATAATTTTTAAACAAAAAATTATACAGTCTATTAATGAATCAAACTTTAATTAAATTTAAATTATTCTAAATGTAATTAACGCCTACTTACATTGCTTGTCCGTATAATTATATTCTGCTTTTCCAAAATCCCACAAACAAACCAAAATCAAAAATATTTTAACAACATTACACATTCTTTTCATGTTAAAAACACTTTCACAATTTAATATTTAATTTTAGTCCATAAAAGCTTTTCACTTTGTTAACCTAACTAAAAAATAATTATTGATTTAAATAATAAATGGTGTCTTACAAAACAAAACATTAGTAAGTATCCCATCAATTTAATTATGTCTAAAAGCAAACCACTTAGTGTTTTGTGATTCGCTCTCCCCTTTAGTTTAAACTGAATGAGAAAATTGTATGAGGAATTTTTCGTTAGACAAAGTTAGCAATGTTTAACAACCAAATTAATTACATTTGATTACACCATTCTAAAGATAGGCATTTCCTGTGAATACGGAATAAAATCTCGAATACAAAATCACTTGCTTCCGTTTAAAGAGATAATAATTAAAAATAACATGCATTTATGTCATAAATTATAGTTGATAAGGAACTAACTAACTAACTAACCATCACGCCGTTTCCCCGCAGGGGTAGGCAGAGAGGACGGACCGCCAAACAAATCGGTCTTGGCACACACTCCTTGCCTCATTCACATTCATACATCTTCTCATACATACTCTTATCGTATCTGATTTACTTGATCGTGCCACGTCTTCCTTGGGCGTCCTCGGCTTCTACCATTCATATTCGCGTCAAAAATTCTCTTTACACTCCTTTCTTCATTCATTCGCTCAACATGCCCAAACCATCTAAGCGTCCCTTTCTTAATCTTACTTATTACGCTCACATCACCAGCGCCCTTGAGGTGATTTCTCACAAAAACGGCGCTATACAAATTATCCAATTATTTTTATTATTATCAGCCTTGCATTCTTTTCGGATCTCCACATTCCTCACACGATCACACATGGTTTTATCACACATACGCCTCAGGGATCTCATTTCTACAGCATTCAGTCTACTTTCATCCTTTCCCTGCCATTTCCACGCTTCACTGCAATACATCAGGATAGGTACCAGTGCTCCATTGTGGACTGCTAGCTTCGCTTCTGTAGACAACTTTTTGTTGGCTCCAACGGCGTTCAATCCTCCATTAATGGAGTTACCTGCATTCACCCTTCTTTCAATATCCCTATCAGCCTTCCCATCTCTCGTAAACATACTTCCCAAATATACAAACTCATCCACCTGCTCCAAGTATTCATCATTCACAACTATATTGCACACCGTTTTCGGACTCTCTATTTTAAACACCATGACTTTAGACTTACTTACATTCATCATTAATTCATTCTTAATACATAATTCGTTCATCCTAGACACGAGAGATTGCAGATCTTCTATACTGTTAGCAATCAGCAACGCATCATCAGCATACAACATGCAACATACTATCAGATTATTCAATTTCGCGCCCAATCCCGCCTCTTTCAATTCTTGCATACAATTGTCCATGTATAGATTGAATAACCACGGTGACGTTACGCAGCCTTGCTTACACTGTAGCGGAGCGTAGCGTGCGCATTGAATAGCCGTTTAAATATTTTAACGCATTTTAGACGCACGGCGAACTTGCCTGTCATTCTGGTTTCACGGCCCCGATCGTCGAGTCGCTTCTTTTCGTACGCTACCTTTGTTGAATCCTTCTGATATTAATTTAATAACCTGTGTCGGTTTGTGGAGTCAATTAATAAATGAGAATTAAACGTTCACCATAGTATTCATTTAAATACACCGACCATACTTTTGGTAACATCAACGTGTCTGGAGTCCACGTGTGGATCCATCAATGGATCCCCCAATATATGTCACCACCAAAACACTTTTGTTGATAAGGATGAATACAAATAACCAGAGTTGATATGTCCAAAATAATTGTTTCAGTTAAATGAATATAAATCACTTCGCATACTTATAGGGGGTTATAAAAGCAAAAACTACTCTCCATAAGTACTGTTTTTGGTAAATCACAAAAAAACCAATTCAAAGAATACTACGAATTTTTCGTGTGATTTTTTAGTAATAGCTTAACAAGATGATCCAAAGTGAGTTATTATAATAAAGAATGTTATAATAATGTGTTCATTGGCCATGTTGAATTTATTTTTAATTCAGATTTGTAATTGGCTTTCGTAAAGAGTGGTGATTTGGCATCTAAATCCTATTTTAATTTCGATTTTTCGTAATTTACGGTTGATTGTTGTAAAGATCTCAAAAACCATCTTCTAGCTGTGGACATTGTGCGTGCATAGATTCGCATTTGTAACTCAATTTCGTCATTTTTGGAGAGTGGCATTTTCGATTTTATATGGGTTCACTTACATAAGCAAAATTATCAAAATTTTATTCAATATCAAAGGATTTTTCGTCAGGGTATGATTTTAAATGTTAAATGTTTATCTTTTCCTGACGAAGAAACCTTTGGGGTTAAAAACATGTAGTTAATATTGATTAAGTAAGTGGTATTAACGAAGTGATTTGTTTTCATTTAATTAATTTGAATTTGTGAAGATTGAAGAAGTAATAAATCAGTATTCAGAATGGTAGATACTTACAGTTTCGCTCTGGTGAAAGACAGCGATTCAAAATCGAAACGTCACATCACTTTAAATGACGTCAAAAGTATTTGGTGACCAAAAATGAAACGCCAAATACTTTCCCAATGTCGTCTCCACATCTTTTCCCACTCCTTGCTCATACAACATATTGTAACCTCATAACACATATTGTATTATATTTGGGGATGCTATAGTCCCACTGATTTCGACAGTCAGGAGCATTTGAAATTTCTGTGCTGTTTACAAATAAAATAAAAAAATCCAGTAACAAACAACAAATAACCAGCGAAACAAATGTGTTTCTTTAAAACAAAACATCGTTTCTACCAAAACCACCCACATAAATAAATGTATCTATTTTTGAGTAGCATTTGAGATTCTGTAAACATGTCCCAGGGTTTACTTAATTTATTTCTCTTTGTGAAATCTACCACCTACAAGCATATAGATAGCATGAGATTGGGCATTGTGTTTACAAAAACTACAGTGTGTCGATCAGTCTAGTAGGCATACGAACCTGACTACTGTTTTTAAGTTAGGTATTTGTTATCAAACGCAATCAAATCCTCTATAAAATTTAATCTTAAACAGCTTCTTTATAATGTATTTTGACGTAAATATTTAAATTAAATTAAATTCTCACTACTCAAAAGTAGACGCTATGGGATTTGACCCCAAAATTACTAAAATAAAACATGAAAGTATTGACTTCCCTCATAAATTTTCCCTCAAATGAATGAATAGTTAATGTGTGTGTTTTTTCACAGAACTTAAAAAAATCATCCAATTTTCAAAGTAATTTTCATGTTCTGTGAACGATCTTTTTGAGTTCTGTTATTTTATAATTAAAGGCTAGTTGCTTCACAGAAATTAAATCATAACTAAGGTTGAGCAGAACTTTCGAACTCGAAAATTAACTTTGAAATTTGATGAGTTTTTCAAATTCTGTGCAACAAATAGCACTTTATCACACACTATGGTTTGTTTTGACCAATTATCATTGACATAATATTGTCATAAGACTTCTTGAATATTTTATGAAATCTGTTTTTGTTTTTTTAATAATCATATATTCCACTTTTCAATTAGGTTGTATTATTTAAAATCGGGGATAAAAACAGTACTAACAAAATCGTTTTTATTTACCTGCTTACTTACTAAAGAGCTATCACCCATAAATTAAATTTATTTAGGTCTTCTTCGTCTTCTAACACCCAGTTCTATCAGAATTTGGCTATAATTAGGATAATCCTCAGATGCAGGCTGCAATCCTGAAGCAAATGTGCCAACCATCACAGTCATCTTGTTGGTGTGTTACGGCAAGCTACCACACGGCAAAACAGAAATGTTCTAGCACAGCATAGCATTGCAAAAGGAAGTATACTTTTTGCTATTTGGTTTATTTATTTTATCATTATTTAAACAATAGTACTCCTATTTTCCCAAAGGTTAAGAATTAAAAAATAAAAAATCTTTCGACAATTAAACTGTCGATTAATTAATTAATTAATTTTATTAATCAAGAGTGAAGACTTGTGAGAATTTTGGGTTAATATAACTAAAACAAAATACATGCTCATAAGCAAAAATAACGCAGTTGACTTGAAAGACAATCTTTATATTGCTGGAACCCAACTAGAGAAGGTACAAAGTATTATATACTTGGGCTGCAATTTAAATGAAAGATGGGATCCTTCGGTTGAAATCAAATGCCGCATTGAGCAAGCTCGTGCAATCTTTATCCGCATGAAAAAGATGTTCTGCAGTCTTGATCTCAATCTTGGATTACGAATGCGAATTGTCAGATGCTACGTGTTTTCAGTATTATTTTATGGAATGAAAGCATGGACACTTACTGAAGAACTGATAAGGTTATTTGAGGCATTATCGAGATGTTGATCTACAGAAGAATACTCAAAATAAGCTGGATGGACAGAGTTACGAATTAAGATGTTATGGTTAGGATGA
Source organism: Limnephilus auricula (assembly GCA_951813805.1). Taxonomy (NCBI): domain Eukaryota; kingdom Metazoa; phylum Arthropoda; class Insecta; order Trichoptera; family Limnephilidae; genus Limnephilus; species Limnephilus auricula. The sequence continues at coordinate 20,565,170 of OX638406.1, forward strand.
TAAAGAAAAAGAAATTGTTAAAACATTAAAAATCCGAAAACTTCAATATCTAAGACACGTGATGAGACATCCGGAGTAGTATCTTGCATCTCATAATGCAGGGAAAGATTGCCGGAAGACGGGGCCCTGGAAGAAGGAGGACATCGTGGCTGAAAAAGGCAGTAGTTTGGCCAGCCTACTGTAGAACTGTTCCGGGCCGCAGTAAACAAAGTCCGCATAGCCAACATGATAGCCAACGTCCGTTGAACTGACAGGGCACGAGAAGAAGAAGAAGAACTGTCGAACAATAAAAAAAGTTCTTCATCAATCTTCCCGTAGTTATTACAAAATAAAAGGGTAAGGGCCTTACTAATAAACGTGTTTTAAATTTTACACAAATGATAAACAACTGTTAATTTATGGTAAATGGTTGTTTAAAATTTAAAACACGATTACTACTAGAAGGTTATGTTATAACCTTCTAGTAGTAATCGTGTTTTAAATTTTAAACAACCATTTACCATAAATTAACAGTTGTTTATCATTTGTGTAAAATTTAAAACACGTTTATTAGTAAGGCCCTAAGTTGTTAACCACTGGAGCGATAGAATTTTTTCTGCACACATTAAAAAAATCATACCTCCGAATTTGTATATGGAAACAAACAAACTTATTATAGTTCTATGTAGCCAATGAATTCACCTATCTTTTGTCTATTATCACATATTCGTAGGATTTATAAATATAAATAAAAAAATGTATAATTAAATCGTTAACTTTAAGACATTTTATAGAACCTAGAGAATATTTATTTCGTTATATTTTGAATGTACAATATATTATATAAACGTTTTATGAAAAAAAAAAAATTGCCACGTTTTGTCAAAAAAGCCACCCGTGGTTGTGGAAATAACGCCATATTGTGTAAAACATTTGATTTTTCTTCTATTTTCACTATTTATGCTAATATTTACTATTTCAAAATATTCTTTGATATCGAAATAAAAACATCAAAACACACAGTTAAATTAACGGTTAAAAAGTTTATTAATTTAGTTATATATTTTGGTGGTACAGACAAAAAATTATTGCAGAATTATTCTCGCCTCTGCTTTTTGGTGTTTGTCCCACCTAGTACATTACGGGTAAATGGTAACTGCTAGAAACGAACCCCTATCTTTGATACAAACATCTTTTAAGAATTGGAATTCCCCCCTTCTTGGGAGAATTGTCTGTGTCTCCAAGGACTATTAAGGCTTTAAGGTTGTACGGGGTGAGGGCGGAAGCGGAAGTGATCGGGGGCATCATCAAGACCGGAAGCAGAGCCTTTTCCAAATCATGGAGCTCTACAGAGGCATAGGAGGATGTATGTGTCCTATTTCCTTTTGTCACATCTTTAGCACAGATTTTGTCTGTATTTTTAATGCTTTGTTTTATATAATAAAATAAACATATAATAAATAAAATATATATAAATAAACATATTCTTCAACATAAGGCTCCATCTGATCTGATATTATTGATGTACTTACCTATGTAATTAAATGTATGTATGTTAAACTGTAATTTGTGAAATTTAATTTGAATATACTGTTTTTCACAATAAATAAATAAAATAAAATAAAAAATATTTTTTTCATGGTCAAATCAAAGAAAAAACATTGTTTATTACGTACGTTCGAGATCTTTTGTTTGTAAGTGTAAATAAAATACAAACTTTCTATGTTTAACGATGTTATGTACTGGAAATATCCAAAAATATTCTCCAGAACCTATTTTAATTAGGGCAAAGGTATATAGGTATCTATTTTTGTTGTAAATATTTGCCCTGGACCCTTAGCACAATCGACAGAAAAAGATTGTCTCGATAACGTTCAGTAACTTCTCATTGTTCCCTCGTTTATTCGTTAGCGATCTGCTACCATGCTAGAGAACGATAAACCTAAACCGGTTGGCGTATCGAATTAAAATAAAGTTAAGTGTGACAAAGTTAGTTTTTCAATCAAATTCCATCAATCTAGTGCCTCCGCTGAAGAGGCAACTGAAACCAAACTAAAACTAGCTGGTTGCTATGGTTACCAACCAAACTTGATCACGGCGCTACACAATTTTACGATATGTGTAATTATCTCAGCTTGTTTAACCATAGACGAAGAACAATCAGCTATAATCGCAGCCATCTGTCACTATTGAAAAGACAAAAATAAACTAGAAAACTGACAACAAAACTGGTGCAACCATGGCAACCGAGAAAACTAGCAGGGCGAGTAAGGCGCTCCGCTGACGAGGCAATTGAAAACAAACTTTCTTTTTTATTTGTCTTAATTGGTCAAAAAGCTTGTTTAACCATATATGAAGAACAATCTGCTGACAGCTGGCAACTAGCAACAGCCGGCTATGGCAATCAGCAGTTCGAGTCTCGAGTCACCGCTTGCGGTACCATTGACAACGGGTTTTTGTGTGATTGTGAAGTGTGCGGGCCATCACATTGTCATACAAATACAGTTGCCAGTTGGCAGTTTTCAGTTGCCTGAGCGGATCGCCTAACGAGTCACTTCTTGCGTTGTCATTGACAATGGTTTTTTAGAAATTGTGAAGTGTGCGAGCCATAAGCGCCTCCGCCCACTGAGGCAACTGAAAACTCTCAACTGCCAACTGTCTTTGTATGACAATGTGATGGCCCGCACACTACACAATCACTCAAACACCCGTTGTAATGGTAACGCAAGCGGTGACTTGCGAATTGCACTGTTGATTGCCCTGGCCGACCGTTGCTAGTTGCCAGCTGTCAGCTGATTGTTCTTCGTCTATGGTTAAACAAGCTTTTTGACCAATCAAGATAGAGAAAACAGCCGGTTTTAGTTGGTTTTCAGTTGCCTCGTCAGCGGAGCGCCTAACATTGATATACACAGGATAGCGAGTTTAGATGCAAACTTGTTTTTTTTTCAGTTACCTCGTCAAATTATAATTTTTTTTATCAACTAAAAGAAGACTTCTGGAAGATTTAAAATTACTAAGCCATTTTTTTATTGAAGTAATCATTAAACTTTTTTAAAGAAATCATTAAACTTTCAGCTTATTGTATTTTTTTAGCGGGTTATGAAAAAATGGTTGAATTTAATGTTAAAAATGCTTGCAACTGTACAGGGAGGTTCCAATGAGAACGATCGGTTATTCCCGTATCAAATTTTTAAAATTAAAAATTTAATAAAAAATTATTTCATTAAAAACTTGCTTTAATAGATACCTACAATCAAGTAAGCAATAAATAGCTCAAAACGCACGATGATAAATTATTAAATATCGTGTACTTCTTGTAAGTATTTTATAATCATAAGTATTTAAAAATTTTCAATAATGTCTAAACAAAATATATTTGTACAAAAAATTTGAAATATTTTAGTTTTTAAGACCTTAAATAAATAGAAAAACTGAGGTATTTTTGTCACAAAACACGTTCTCGGATTTCTTTTTTAATAATTTTAATTCCACTAAAATTAAAAATCTGAAAAATATGTTTAATAGTTTTTGTATTGATTTATTTTGTTGCATAAATATATAATTTAAATTGGTGTTGTATAATACAGAAATTGAACAAATGTTCCAACTATTAACGGCATAACTTAGTTTTTAAAATTTTAAAAATGCGTTTACCAGATAAAATAACAATCTTTCAAAATCACTTTATGTATTTTTGTAAAAAATAGTTAGTACGTCTAGAATTTGATTTTAAAGGGACTAATTACCGGTATTCTCTGGTAATACCCTCTTAATATTATGCACAATTTTACAAACATATAATTATTAACATAGTATGTGGTCATGTCTGGGTTTGAATTAAACACCGTTGAATGTTTGTTATTTTTAATAAAAAAACCTACATGTAACATTATCACAAATTACTAAAAACGAATATTTACATTCTTAACCTAAAATAAACACAAGTCCTAAGCTTCCTTTCATATTTGGTATCGTCAGTATGTTAATATCGTAAGTATGACACAATTTCACATTATTTCTATATTAATTGACTCAAAGTTCGTTTTAGTATGATTAAAACATATACTAGTACATAAGTTTTAAAGCCACCTCGGGCGTTCCACAAGGATCAAAATTGAGGCCATTTTAATTATTTTATAATAGTATTTACAAATACTTTAATATTTACATTATTTAATTGTAAACATTAATTATTTTCCAGTGGTTATTTCTAAATCTGTTAATCATACATACCTACATCAATAATTCAAACAAAATTTACTTTTCTCAATAAATTAAATGCATCAATTCATACTTATACAATGAAAAATATCTAACAATAAACAATGGCACAATTTTTTTTACTCAGTTCAAGTTCATCGTTTTCTTCGTCTCCTTTCTTCAAACTATTATTCACACTTTGAAATACATTTCATGATTTCACGATCATAATTTAGTAGTTGCATGCAATTTCACATATCTAGAATGCTGCACATCTTCACAAGGAGTTTCCGCAACAAAACACTGGTGAGATTGGACAATGATTTGTTTCGGTTTTTTCAACAATTTCCTAAAAACATAAACAAAAACCACAACAGCAGCGATCAGGCCAATGAAGCTGGCTATCAGAGTAACATTCAGACTCATTACAGAAGACTGTACCAAGTCAAATTTACCAACTTTTTGTGCCAATACGCATTTAGTATTAGGACCAGTAACTTGGAATTCTGAAAGGGAAGCGCAGACCTTGTAAGGTCCCTCCATGAATCCTTCCATCTTGACGAAGGTATTGTCGCATTGTGTGTCACTCTGAGCTATCAGGGAACCCTGGGCCAACACTGCAAGGCTGACGTAGCAGTTGTTCAAGGCTTCGAAGTACTCGGCTATTTGGTCATCGGAAGGATCAACTCCATTTTGAAGCTTGAGGTTTTGTGGCCTGTTTGGTGGATAGCCGAATAAAGAAATTTCGATGGACAGTGTTCCACCTGCTGTGACGTTTGATCTTACGCCGGAAACTCTGAAAACATAAAGACATAATAAATATAAAAATAGAAAACTATGAATGTTTGTTTTGGCGAATCGGTAAAAAAAATATAATAGTAAATTAATGGACAGATTAGCTTTTGTGATGAAACACATATACATAATTTACCTGACAGTTGGTTCTTTCCGCACAATCTCTCCAGAAGTAGTAGTTGGGTGAAGGGGGATGATGTCACTGCAGCCCAGCATCAGGTTCAGTTCGTCACTGTCTCTGGAGCCTTGCATCAACGCTATGCAATAACGATACCTGTAGGAAATATTATTTTTAGTTGCACAACCAAATAAATGTACAAATAAAAGTGAAAGAGAATGGCGGGTAAGGCGGGAAAGTTTTTAATAAGAATAACGAAATGGTGGATACGAGCATTAGTAACGAGAAAATCATACAGTAGTAACTGCAAAGGAGTTGAAAAAAAACAAGGCTAGCAAACCTATAAGGATTATGGTAAAAATTAGACTCCTATTTCGGGTAAGTGATAAAATCGTTAATAATTCAGTACGATTAACGAGATCCTAATGTGAATGAAATATCTTTTCAGGGTATCCACGATCCTATGTTCTTTTCACCTGTGTTTTAAAATTCAACAAAACCTCTAAACCAATTAACCAAACAACTGGGAGACCTACCTAGTTGGACAGTCAAAGCTTCATTAAACTATAAATCAATTTTTATACAAAATAAAAAAATAAAATATGATTGCCAAAAATATTAGCAAGTAATGACATATAAATAATTAATAATTACTGGAATAATTCATATTTAAGATTACTCACATGTGTCCAATTTTGAGATCCCGACTTCCCGGCACAGTAACCCTAAGGTCTCGTGGTTCAGGCATTCCATTGGAGTCGCAGTGCAACGGTTCGGAACTGATAATGGACTCCTTGGTCTCGTGCTCTTCATAGACGAATACAGCATCACAGGTGTAGGGCAGAGACGTGGCAGTCACGTCCCAGCGGAGACGAACCAGGGTCCCGTCGTAGTTAAATTCAGAGAGAGTCACCTTAATAAAAAAATTAAAATTAAAAGAAGTAGTTACTTCGAAAATACAAAATATTTTCTAGTAACTTGTTCAGTATTTTTGGTTCATTGCAAGTCATGAGGTTTTACGTTTAATTTGTACGTCTACAACACTGTTGATCTCGGTGGAATAGACACGCGTTGTTTCTGCCTTTCTTGTAGGGATTTCGATATTCGTCTTTCTCCCTGATTGATTTGGTATTGTTTGAAAATCCGCATTAAAAATTTCACAAGTGAGTATCCATTTAGTTTCTTAAATTTTGACAGATTTCTATTACGTCTTGTCAGGTGAATATTAGTATTAACTATTCTAAGGATTCCAATGATCCAGCTATGCTCTTATTTGGAATGACATAAAATAAATTGCTTTTCAAATATGAATACATTACTAAAATATCTCTGGTATAGATCGTACCTGCTCTTTCGAAACTTTGAAATCATAATCCTCTTCTTCACCCGATATAAGTGCTTCTGTGTGAGTCTCCGCCGTATAAACCGTTGTCACGACTTCACTCTCTTCTCTTTCTAGCACGGATTCCACTTCTTCGTAGTCCTCTCCATCTTCGCTTTCGTCCTCCTCTTTAAATTCTTCCGAGTCTTCATCGCTAGAGTCTCCTCCGCAGGAGAGGCTTCTGTGGGAGAGAGAGCGAAGAGCAGCTCCCTCCAGATGTGGTGGAGTGGTGCAGACGGCACTTGCTCGGTCCAGTGAGGAGAGGTGGGTATTAGCACGAAGCCAAGCTGCGAAGTCTGAGAGGCTGCAGTCACAATTTAAAGGATTGTCTGGAAAAAAAATAGCACATAAAAATTATTTGCAAAAAGTTATCATACTACAGAGTTGGTCCAGCTGTACATTTAATACAGGTATGTGAGAGCTTGATAAATAACAAAAATCGTCCATTCTTGAAACCAGTGATCCACTCTTGGCCACTCATCCAGTGATCCATTACCAATCTTTAAACGGTATTGGACTATCTCTGGAAAACTTAATAGTAAACATGTCATCTTTTCATTATTCTGGTCCGCGCACTGATAACTGCACTCAAATTTATAGAGTGCCTCTGGAAATATGTCATTCATTTATAACTAAAACTTAACTTAGACTGGCGACTTCATCGTGCAAGGGTTGGGTCGATAGCTTAAAGTATGGCCACTGTCAAATATATGGTCACATAACTTCCAAATGCCAAGCTGAAGCAATCACCTGTCCTAACTACGCTAAAGTTGGACATAACCGCGATGCGTGCCCCTATAAGGAAAAATCTCTGTAGCATACCACAGTCAATTTCTTTCGAAGAGCGGCCTCCCCATACACTGGATCAAAAAACTGCCCGAATTATCTAGCGTGAATCTTTTATTCATAAAGCATCGTTTAGTGAATAATTATTTTTCTTCACATCTGAAAAGCAGAGGTCATAGAACAAAACTAAATGAATGACCGGTCAGTGGTTGAGTGGGCATCGCGTTTGGGTCCCACTCAGGCGTTCCGTGTTCGATTCCTCGGCTGGCTAAGGCCTCCGTCACAACACAAGCAACACCTTCAGCTTAGTGTGGTGGTAGTAGGAGATATTAAAATATTGTTGAGTTATTCGTAACCCCGGAATTTTTGATTTCTTTTTTTTAAAAAAGAGTTGAAAATGTTGTGAGAGGCAATAAATCAAAATTAAGTTTATTTAAATTAACACTGCCGATGTTTGTGCACGACATTAATATTATGACTTTTATTTATATTTACTAGTAAAGAAATTTAAAAATTTACATTACTGATAAACAACACCTAAAGTTTGTAATTTAAAGTGCGTTTATTAGTAAGTGGCTGTATGTTTAGTTTCAGTTTCAGTGCCGGCAACCCGGGCGTTTATTTAATATAAATTGGTTGATTTACAATTTTCTGTTCTTTTACCTGCCTCACTAGACAAAGTCTGACTTCGTTATTCTAAATAAGCAAAAATTATCAATGAAATAAGTCAACAAACCTGACAGCGTCAACCTATCCAGCACATTGGTGGGTCCAAGTGAGTCTCCTGCCACTATGGAGATATCGTTATCATCCAGCCTCAGCTCCCTGAGAGCAATAAGGGGCTTGATCAGATCTGCAGTCAAGGCGCGCAGGAAGTTATGGGCCAAGTCCAGCTTCTGGAGATGGACAAGATGGGCAAGGGAGTTTCCTGTCAAAAATTTAGAAAGAAACAATTAGGATCTCCACATGCCTTATGTTAAGTGACATTTGGCTAATGAAGAAAAAAGACGCTTCAAAAGCACCCAAAAAAACAATTTAACAAAAAAAAATGCGTGAGATCGAATGCTTTCTCTCTCACCTAAGACAACATCTAATAATAATAATTGGATAATTTGTAGAGCGCAGTTTTTGTGAGAAATCACCTCAAGGGCGCTGTTACTGTATCTCTTTGTACAAATGAAGTCCAATACAGATATTATTTGATTCTTCGTGCAGTTCACCGTTCATTAATTAGTGGCTTACACTCTGGCCATATTATACCGAAGGATATTTCGTGGGTGACCTATAAAAGCCGGCCTTGAACCAGTAGAGATCAAGCTTAAGCTCACGGATCAATATATCTTAATGATAACGAGTGAAAAGTGTAGAGTAAAGAGGAACTCTTATCTTTCTACTCTTATTCGGATTTAACATCTGCCGTGTCACCTTTTCTGAGAGAATTGTTGTAGGTATATTATTTATAACTTTTTTTTTAATGTTTCTTTATTCTTTGAATAGTAAATATATAACATTGTGGAATTTATGGCCGCCATACTAGGCACATGCTTGTGTTATGGTGGTCATTTTGTTGGCCTGTTACTATTGTTCAGTTACTTTTACTGTGGCTAAACATTTTTGCATCCAAATTCCATAAATGAATTTTAACTCTAAATCCTGTAATTAATTGGCGCCCAACGAAAACGGTTAAATTTTAAATTAAATTTTTTATTTTTTTTAAATTTTCAATAATATATATTCTGCACATTTACGCATGTCAGCTATTTAGTCTTCTGAGGGCATTATCAAACTGTCATTTTGAAGGCATTAATACATACTTTCAAGTTTATTAATTAATAAAAAAATATAATTAATCAATTTAATAATGCCTTCAGAAGTCAAAATAGCGTAATAGTGATTACAAAGCAGAACTTGTTTAAAAATGAGCTGTATTATTTAATTAAATAATAATATTATAAAAAAATTATATATTTATGTTATTTTTATATTATTTTTTTTTATTAATTTAGAATTCTACATATTAAACTTGATAACAATAAATATATGTTATACCAATTATTGTATTTTGCTGATGGCAGACTCTCAATAAATCTAAATGAGTGAGATAATAATTCTAAATGAGAATTCTGGAGTGGAAGATGCTCTTAGTATCGCCCTGGTGTAAGACCACCATTCAGAATGGAAACGTTGCTTGAAATGGCTTTAACCATATTTAGTTACTAGATCTGAATAGCCAGGTACTTCCCCACCTTCCTCTTCCTCGTCTTCTTCCCTTCCCCACTTACTTTCAGCCTCATAAGATACCCCAATTGGGGATGCCATAATCTCACTGGCTTCAGAAGGGAGCAGTTGGGACTCTTGAAAAATGGGCTATTTTAAAGATTAATGATATTTATTTACTCGTTGGCATTATTTTCTCTGTGGAGTTTAAAACCAGATATTTTTACTTGTGAAATTAAAGCCATATGGGTTAGGTTTGGATGATTCAAACTCCACCAAATTTGACAATCAAATCGACTATCAGGTCCATTTTTGGCATTTAAGCAGTCCCCATTTACCGCGCATTCTCGTTCTGTTTACTGTGGCTTACTTACCAGAGACAGCCACAATGCCATTATGCGCCAAGTCCAGCTCAGTCAGGTTGGACAACTGGCGGAAGGCGTGATCCTCTATAACGTCAATCTGGTTGTGGCGAAGACTCAGGGAAGTCAGATTTATGAGACCTAAAAAACACAAACAGTTTTTTAACGTTTCTACGCCTTTTTTAGAAATTCGAATAAAGATGACGGTTTAGTCATCATTTACAATGAAATCGACGAGCATATTTTCGATAAATCGCTTGCCGTGGTTTGTACTACGTCCACAAAAACTCGTATCGAGAAAACGAAGTTTGGAGCTTAGATTTTTAGCGTTTTACTTTGGATTTAATAAAATAGATGTTCAAAATGTAAGTTCCTGCTGAAATTTTATGTTTTTTTTTGTGTGTGGACATAGTAGATAAAAATATAATTAATATCACTGCAAGCACAGCTTAAAAAGCCCAAAAATAAAAATAGTACAAACCAAACCTCAGGAAACGAAATATTGACAGAAAAATACATTAAATTATTTTTAACGAATTTGTCCAGCGGTATAAGTACAATATTTTAACTCTTTTTTGGAAATCATAGATAAACCTCTACATTTTTGTGTGGAATTATGTGCCTACATTATCCAAAATTGAAAAATCTTTATCCGTTCCCGTGACTAATAAATATATTATTATATACTCGTGTTATGTATAATATAGTTATTATTATACATAATTTTTATTATAATTAATTCTATACCATTATGTAAGGATATGTTGCGAACGAAAAAAATAAATTATTTATTGTTTTTGTGCTTAATTCGTAGAACCCCTTTTAATTTAAAAACATAATTTTAATGAAATTTAAAACTGTTTTTATTAAGTTCTGCAAGCATTATAGATTAGAATTTTCATTACATCTGTTTCAGCTTACAAGGCCATTTTCAAAACAAAAAAAAGTTATTGGGGAAAAATTTGTCAAAGCTTTTAAACTTCCTGCAAAAAAATTACAAATTTTAAAAATAGGTAGGCTATGTTTTTCATGTAGAATAATTATATTACTACATAAAATACACAAACCGAAGCGAAAAAAAATCAATAAATTATACAATAGCCTATATAGAGTTAAAATGTAGGCAAAAGATTATATTTAACAACCACTTTTGGGCTAGAGCCCCGTCTACCTTAAATTATTTATCTCAGGTATGGCGTTTCATTTGATAAGAATTCGTCGTTAACAAAGTCTTATGTTATAGATAATGCAAAAATTAAAGGAATTTTGATTTTGTTTTACACGTATCTCAATAGAGTCTATGGAAGTAGTAAGCAGTTGGAAAACCCACCAGTATTAGCGTACTGCATTAAACACACAATAAAAGAGCTTAAAAAAATTGCAAAAATAAAGTCATCATGACGCTGCAACTATGAAAATAGCATTCCTCAGATAAACGCTTAGTCAGTTCTTTATGATTGAATACTTAAAAATGAGACCATTCCAAATATCCCAGGCGAAAAATTTTCAGGGAAACTCGTTTGCCAACTTAAAGCAGCGATGCCAAATACAAAAACTGAAAAAATGAAACTAAAACAAATAAACTCCTTTAAAATCTGATATCTTTGCTCAGGGAATAGTTCTATTCCATTGATCGACTATACACAAGATTGGCCAGTTATGTCCTCGTACATAAATATTGACTTGAGTATATTATTTATTTCGTAAGGAGGTATAGTAGAATTACTTTAATCAGACTTTTACAACCCAATGAAAAGATGTTTAACAATGTTTTCATACTTTTTTCAATATTTTTACAAAGAAAAATAATTCTTGCTTGCGTATTGGTGAACTTATCAATGGACATCTGAGGGCGGGAATTCCAAACTGATTTCGAACCTGTTTGAACCACTATCGGTGTACACAAAAACATTCAAATTTACCCCTTTCAAAATGATTTGCCTGTACATTGGTCGTATATGTTTCAAAATACATTAACGGGCATTAATCAAGGGGAAAGGCTCTTGATCTAGAGATGCGGTGGTCTTACACCAGGCGACACTGAGAGTATCGACGGTCCCGAAGAACAATGTCGGATGCGCTTGTTAGTAGTTTTGCAGTAAATGTTTCGTTATTGCATTTTTACTGCTTTTGAGATCATGAAATGTAGTGTTCTTTTGATAGTTTACATTTCATTTTACTCAAAATTCAGAATATAAGCCAATAAATAAGCCAACAAAACGATTTTCAATTTTTGGCAGATCCGACGATGTTTTTCGAGATCATAGGCATCTTCCATAAACCTCGTATTATTTTAAATATTTAAATGGTGAAAACAAACAAATTGTGAAAAATACCAATAAATCGAATAAGATTTGAATCCGCGATCTACGAATCGGTAGTAGAGAGCCTTATACTTCGATCACGGAGGCTGTCAAAAAACAAAAACAATGAAAAATCACCAGAAATCCATATTGCCATGTTTATTTTTTACTCCAAATAAAATCAGAAATCAACGCTTAAAGTAAGTCAGTTGTCTATCACATCTGTGTCATATTTTTGTTTAGAAGGGTTCATCTGCCTCACTTTATATCACTGTTCACTCTTTTGTGTGGAACTCGTTTGTGAAATAATGGAAAAATGGAAAACGTTACCTTGTTTTGGTAAGGAAGCGAGCGGCCTTCAAAATTCATTTTCCTTTATAAGATTTTGTTTTTACTTAAATGTTTTGGTCTGAAAGAAAATTTAAGGAAATGTTCAGTGCTACTGGAACATTTCTTACAATTTTAAACATTTCCGTCTGTGCCGTACTTGTTGATTTTTTATTCATTTTGTAAATGTAAACATTTGCGTAAGTATTTTTTGTTACAATTTCGTTAAAGAAATAAATAATATATTCAATAGCACTTTAAAATAAAATTATATACAACATGGACATTTACAAACATAGCACATGATTGTGCAAGGAAATCAGGCTACAAAAAAAGGATAAAGCCAATACGCAGAATAGACTACTGTACAAAGGAAAGAAGTATTTATTATTCATTTATTCTACCAGAAACTTGTAAAGTCCGCACGAATAAGTTAGCTCTACTTAGGAGGCCCTGTTAAAATAAATTATTGATAAGTACCTACACTCATCAAAAATTTGATTGGTATTAATCACTCGTGAAAAATCAAGGGATATTATAATTGTGGGATTTATGAATTTTTATTCATTTCAACCCATATTATAATTTTTAACGTCACAACTAGTCCTAGTACTTAAGATTTTATTTATTTTATACCCTATTTTATAATTATGAAATAACTCGTACCCCAAGCTTAAGGGATCTATTAATTGGCGTAGAATCCTTGAAAAAAGAGTCAAGAGTCAGAATAATATAAGAGTATGTATGAGAAGATGTATGAATGTGAATGAGGCAAGGAGTGTGTCTCTCTGCCTACCCCTGCGTGGAAACGGCGTGATGGTTAGTTAGTTAGTTTTTTTTAGAATCCTTGATAATGTGTATTTCGCTATTTTGTTTTTGCCATACATTTTTATTAAGCAGAAAATATACTTTGCTCATTTTCATCTCCTTCGAGAGAAGAAATGTTTATCGTTCAATTTTTTTTTTTAATTATAATATCGCACAAGTATAAAAATGGGGTATATTGTGAGGCTGAAGGTAAGTAGAGAGGAGAAGTAGATGGGAAGAAAAAAATGGGGAAGTACCTAGCTATTCAGATCTAGTCACCAAAGAAAAGGTTAAAGCCATTTTAAGCAAAGTTTCAATTCTGAATGATGGTATTACAACGGGGCGATACTGAGAGTATCTACCACACTGGAACGTGGCGCAAATTTATCTTAAATAATTAAATAGTGCAATAATTTTAAATGATTATAAAAAAAACTCTTATGCATTCCCGGATTTGAACCCGCGAACTAGCGGATCGCTATTCGATAGATTTGCCCCTCGACCTCGGAGGCCGGTAAGGCAGTGTTTGGGTACTTGCAAAATTACCACATCAATCTAACATGTAAACAAAATGAAATACAAAATGAAAAAAAATATGTTGGTACCTAGTTTATCGCTTGTTCGATATGAATTATAATTATGACTTCACAAGTTCAATGAACTTGAATGATTTTAGGCCCTACCCAGGAACATACACATCATTCACCAACAATCGAAATTAATATATTAGGTCCCTTCATATGAAATTGGCGTTTTGCCGTAGTGGCAACTTTGATCTCAAATATCTTCTCTTTGGTTAGGAATTCCAAATTCAAATTTATACAGCTATTTATTCATGTATTTCCGTTTCTAAAATTATAATTCATTTGTTTTTTCCTTAATTATTTTTTTTCTTTGCTACACTTAGTTTACAAATGGAAAACTTGAAATATCGCGTTATTTACGAGTACGAATTCAGTGCTGCAGAAACGGCTCGAAGGATTAATGATGTGTAGGGCGACGGTGCCGCAAAAGAAAACGCAGTGCGTTTTTGGTTCCATCGTTTTCGTTCTGGAAATTTCGACCTGCAGAACAAGCCACGTGGACGGCCGGAGACCACAAATGATAATGAAGAATTGAAGGCTATTGTGGAAGCGGATCCATCGCAAACCATGTCCGAGTTAGCTGCAGGCTACGGTGTGAGTGATAAAACTGTTTTAATCCACTTAAAGCAAATTGGGAAGGTGAAAAAGCTTGAAAAGTGGGTACCTCACGAATTGAGTGAAGCAAATCTACAAATGCGGGTTGACTGCTGCGTTGCATTACTCAACCGGCACAATAATGAAGGGATTTTAATTCGAATAATTACCTGTGATGAAGAGTGGATCCTATAAGATAATCGGATGCGCTCATCGCTCATGGCTGAACGCTGCCGAAGTAGCCAAACCATGCCCCAAGCGAAAATTCACTCCAAAAAAGATACTTGTGAGCGTTTGGTGACGCAAATAAAAAGAACAATTAAGGAAAAAAACAAATTAATTATAATTTTCGAAATACAAATACATGAGTATATGAGCTGTATAAATTTGAATTTGGAATTCCTAACCAAAGAGAAGATATTTGTGATCAAAGTGGCCAGTATGGAAAAACACCAATTTCATATTTAAGGACCTAATATTATATTTAATAAATCAATAGATATCGATAACCCTCCATTAAAATAAAAATTGATTGACAATGGTGTACAACTATTAATATTGAGTTTGGATATCTTGTATGAGTTTATTTAACTGTGTGATCAAAAGCAAACCTGATTTTAAGAAATATATTTACAAATTTGAAAGGACGGGTTAAAATAAAATCCCAATTCCTAAGAAGACACTTTTCTAATCTTGATCCATTCTTGTGATTTGCAAACCAACGTTACATTAAGCAGCCTATAAAAATTAATTTAAATGGAAAAATTATTCACCAAAGTGAAAAGATAAAACGAAAACTTTTAATTTTCTCGAAAACTTGGAGAATTGAAGATTCTTGGTGAAAATAAATGTGCGATCTTTGCAATTGATAGCCACTTTTTAAATTTAAGTTTTCACTGAAAAACAAAGTGGAATTAACGTTCTACAAATATTTATGGAAGCGAATAATTTTCTGAATGTAATTAAATGTTATTGAGATATCGAAAGATAAAGTTTAGTATTCAAAAGATAGAGAAAATACCGCCGAGTAATAACATTTGAACAGTTAAAGCACTTTTGAGGTAGTTTTATTAAACAAATTCTGTAATTTATCTATTATTTGTGTTTTCTTTATACCTTTTGCTTGCTCACCGTTTAGAAAGTAAATATGTAGAAGAGTTTAATAAATTCAAACAATGATTCATTTAAATGTATTCACATACTCGTAAAAGCAGATCCAATGTTAGAACTCAACCTTAATATTCATCTCTTAACATACCCCAATTGTTATTGGGGATGCCATGGTCCATTCCCTCATTTGGGCAGCAGTTGGGACTATGTGGTATTCAATATACAAAAACAATCATAAATTTAATTCAGAAACTGTTTCTAAATTTGTGCTCCACTAATTATGGCAAACAAATATATATTTCATTGAAGAAGAAGGTAACAATAATAATCTAATTTTTTTAAATATGAAAATCAACAAGACACAGAAAAATGATAAAAGATAACGGTCGCAACTGGGACTCGAACCCAGAACCTTACGTCTTACCGGATACATATATATATACACCTCTACCAATAGGGCTACTGTGATTGTCAACTTCATATTTCAAATTTCAGAATTGACAATATTCAATTCCCTGAGGAAATAATTCCCCTCAAGGCATTTACATATTAGGGGAATTACAGCTGCCTACAATCTGAGAGTGTCAAGTGGTCAGTGTCCTCAGGAGTGACGGACTTATGAATCCATCCCTCCCACTGCGGTGCAAGGTGATGTTCCAAAAGAGTTCTGCTGGAGAGCTCAAGAGGTCTCCCTCAAGAGTCTCTGCCGATCCGGCCTGCCACGCAGTTAGTGGGCAAATGCATACATCGCTAAGACCCGGAAAAACCTCACCCCATGAACCTGGACACCCGTGCCAAGTCACCAACCGTATCGAACTACATAATATGGCAGAGGTGTTGGTTATCCAATAAATGGTTCCCGGGGCAGCGTTACCCATACCCGCCTCCCAAATTATAAATAACACTTATTATCTCCATATAAATAATTTATATTAGTTAAACTGAAACTTATGTCCCCAAACCAGTTCAATACTGAGATTATCTTCCACTCTAGAACGAATAATTTTTGTTGAATTTCTGGATTATGAAAATACCAACATGAACTAAAATTTATATTGAGTTTGTAAAAAGAGCATTTTTTTACAATTTTCCCCCTTCCTAAGGATTACTTAAAAAACGATACAATTTTTTTTTTTGAAAAACGCAACTGGTACCCATGGGAATTTTTACGAACTCCCATAAAATCATTTTACCAAATGATTCCTTTCAAGCCAAAAGCTCCCTGAAACATAAAGCTGTTTTTGGCCTAGCGAGAAATTATTTTCCATGATGATTTAACTTCTCTTGTCAAAGGGCCAGCTTTCAGGAGCAGATAATTTTTTTATTCAGTCCTCGGCAATAAATTTCCGATTTAATTCATCAAAGGGAAATTATAAGCCCTAGCGAACCGCAAATTCAGAAATTGGAGAGAAATTATTATTATCCTCATACTTTCAATTATATCCACTAATTTTATAAATGTTCCACAAAATTGTGTTCTAGGAATTATCGCTAAATAGTAAACCGCTAAGTAGATAACCTCCGTATAAATTAACTATTGGATAAAATCCGTGGGAGTAAATTAATTATTAGTTAAACTTATCAAATATAAAACGTAGTAAAAGAAGAATTTTAATCACGATTAAATTTTGGTAACCTTATACCACTAAGTTCTTAAGGTGTTCTAGCAAAATTATTTTGATTTGGTAAGCTGGTATTTCTGAATATTTTCATGAGTTTTAGTACTTTGGGATGGGATATGATACTGTGCTTGATGGGCAGCGAACAGAGACTTGATGATGTTGTCAGCTGATAGTGAAGACCCCAGTGAGATGTGGTTTGATCCTCAACACCATGCGGGTGAAAGCTAGACGAAAGGACGGAGACGCAGGTGGATCTCGTGGGTGAGAACTAGACTGGACTAAGTAACTAGACTGACATGAGTAACTGGGCTGACTGTGAGCGCAGCGGCGGCGTTTATATTAAAGCAAGGAAAACTCTAGCTTCCTCCCGAGCGGAAAACTCTGCATAGTACGTTCTTGCATAATCCATGCCGATGGCGACAGGTTGGTTGGGCGTGTTGCGAGAGGCCCTATTTTAGTAATGCGTCGCTACAGTACTGTTTAATCCGAATAAAAAATATATTCTTTAAGTCTAATACCATACATAACCTGATAATATAAAAATATGTTGGTTGTATATTTCGTCTGTCCGGTTCAAGGTAGTGACTGTTAAATGGTACAGTATAGATTTTTTTAATCTGAAACCGTCGTACTTATTTGGATTTTCTTATTAGCATTTTTTTTAAATATTATAGTTCCTACGTGCCGTAAGAAATATTGAAAAGGGATTTTTTATTAACATATTGACCGAATTGAACTTTCGTATATGTGGATTATAAATAAGTTATTAAATCGACTACCTTTTAAAAAAAACAATACAATAACAATATGTTAACCTACTAGATTATTAAAAGGGAAAATAATTCACCGACTCCAGATATTTTCATATCAGAGGGTTCGGCTCTGTGGAATTCCTAATTTGACCGATAAATCCTACTGATCCCTCAATATAAATAATTAAAAAATCTTTCGTAATCCTACATGTATTTAAAATGATGGATTTTTATATTTTTATATACAAATTCTTTGACAAATCAAAAATTTTTAATGAGAGAGCTAGGTATAATGCCAGTAGCCGAAATAACAAATGGTAATATTTTTATAATCTGAGAATGCCAAATTCTTTTAATTTCATTTCCTAAATCTGTAAACTTTCTAATTTTTTCAGAAACAGATTTTTCAATATTACAGGAATTTGGAATAGCTACATCAATGATATAAGTTATTTTTTTAAATTTTGTCATGTAAGACTATATCGAATCTATTTTGACTAATTGGTCTGTCTATTAGTATACTTTTATCAAATATTATGATTTCAAATTTTTTTTTCATTTTGATTTATTAAGAGGAATAAGAATTTAATAATAGGAAATAAGAAACATACTTTGTTGGACGTGAGGTTTAATTTTAGCAGAGCTACTAGTTTTATTAAGTAACAAAAAAGCATTAACTTTCAAATTATGATACATACGCAAAGGCCACTGTTGGCCAAACCAAAAAAATATATGCATTAGTAAACAATGATACTGCGGGGATCGATTTTAGTTGTGCAAGGCTTTTTGTTAAAATTTACTAACTTTTCCAAATAAAAAAGGATAAATTTCTTATTCAAAACAATCTTAAATTGAATAATGTTATGTACTAATTAATACCGCATCTTCAAAAGTGTAGACAATAAACAAAAACTTGGCGACAACATACCACGGAAATAAAATAATAATAACTCATTATAAATTAATATTATGAGCACACACGCTTCCCTTTTTAAATCTTTATCACCACTAAACCAAATTATAATAGCCAGTCTAATTTATATTTATTTTGCTCTTCGGGTATCAGCAATCGTGACCTTAATTTACGATGGTGGAACGTACCCTTAGCTCTGAATTACTCCAGCAAAAACTGAAAGGTTTCCTGAAATAATTATTCCGAAAATAAATCAAATTAACACTTGATATGATATCGCCCGGAACATCGGTGATTTCGTTACGCTTTGCGGAATATTTCTGGCGATCGTTTCCGTTTCAGGGGTTGGAGTTAGTAGTTGCTATATCCCCCTATTACACCCTACTTCCATCCCCATTCTTTCCGCCTTACTCCCACATTCCCCCTTGTCAACCCTCAGCGTGAAGTAAGCAGATGCTGATATTTAATTTGTCACTTTGAAGAAAAAGTGGAATTCGTTTGACCAATCTTGATAAAGATCGCGTTAGTTTAATGAAATATTCTCTTTGAGTTTGGAACTATCTCGTAAAATTATATTTTTATTGGAATATGCTAGGAGTAAATACCTACTTTGCACGAATTGTTGTTGATTGAACGTTTTGAAAAACGTAGATTAAACGTTGTGGAATTTTTCTTGGATTTTTCTGTTAAAATGAATATTGTACAGCCCAGAAAAGACTGCCATAGGAAATAGATATAAATATTTCAAAGAAAACTTCTTCGGAAAGGCTTTCACATTGTGATGTCATAATTAAAAGACAAAATAACTTTGTTTACATCACTTTTATTTACACACAATCTACATGTTTCGTGAACGATGTTCACCTCATCAGGAACAAATGTATACAAATGAGATTGTGATGAAATAGATATATAAACAATCTACATGTTTCGTGAACAATGCTCACCTCATCAGGAAAAAATGTATACATTTGTTCCTGATGAGATTGTGATGAAACATGTAGATTGTGTATAAATAAAAGTGATGTAAACAAAGTTATTTTGTCTTTTAATTAAAATAAATAGATATACTTGAGTCAACCTATAAAATTTCGACGGAAAATTAGTAAAATTAACTACATCAGAGTTTTTCCTTTACAACATAAAGCTATACAATAAAGAATAACAAAGGAATCACCTTGTGGACGTATTTGTAATCCAATTATAGGCCCAATTTAGGCCTGTTTTACCATA
Source organism: Limnephilus auricula (assembly GCA_951813805.1). Taxonomy (NCBI): domain Eukaryota; kingdom Metazoa; phylum Arthropoda; class Insecta; order Trichoptera; family Limnephilidae; genus Limnephilus; species Limnephilus auricula. The sequence continues at coordinate 20,585,253 of OX638406.1, forward strand.
CAAAACAATGTTAAACAATAATTACGAAGTATATGTTAAACAAAATTTCAGGCAAGTGAAAGAGAGATTGACCGCATTCTATATAGTCGAGAACCAAAAAGTACTAAGTCAGTGGCATATTTGTTTCCATTCAAATTTGTGTTTAAGGAAGTTCTAATGTTATATTTATTCTTTACTAGCTGACCCGGCAAACTTCATACCGCCTCAAAATCAATAAATGTTGTGTTTAATTTATTAGCCGTTCGAATTGATTCAAATTATATCGACCAAAGCACATTATTTGAAAAGCCGTTCCATACAAAATATATGAAAAAAAATATTTTCTTCATGATTATTTTTCCCGTGATTTTATTCAATGTTGTAATAGTTATTCTGTTAATCAACCAACAAATCAAAGATCATAAAAATCGATTCAGCCGTTCTTGAGTTATAAATGGTGTAACTAACCCGACTTTGTTTTATATATTAAGATAACATGCATGCATCAAATGGCATGGTTGTATATTTACATTTTATTTTATTTCATAATTAGTTATTTTACGGCTCCAATAATTCACAACGGAAATAAAAAAGTGCAAACTTTATGACACAATTATTCACAGTAACGTACAATTTTTCGCTTGATATGTAGTTAAGACGATTTCTCGAAGAGCTATTTTTTTAATGAGTTTAACCCTAATGATAGTGTTTTTTCTAAGGATTCTTTTATATGATCGTTAAGATTGGTGTTGGTCGCACGCCAATCACTTAAGCAATCCTGATTGATTGCTTTCCGCTCAACCAGTTGATTGGGTGGAACCAATATACTTGTGAAGTAAGAAAAAAGCTAACAAGGGAATACGCTTAAGTAAGAAGTTGAGACATTTCACAGTGTTTCCTTGTTTTTCGACGTTGGGACAGAGTTCAATCTTCTAGAAGCATAATAAAAACTTCAAAGTCAACTAGTTCTTCACAATATAAGATAAACAAATCTAAGCAATTGAATTGAAATGTTTGGAGTAAGTAGATCGGTACAGGTTTTATCGATAATGTCGGTAATTTGTCATCGCTCCCGAATTCGACCGCAGGCCGCTTACGACCAATCGTTGAAGTATTTCTAATTTATTTGACATGAACTGTTGTTTGTTCATTGGCGATCTGCAGACGTGCTCAGGGACGATGACAAGTTATCAACTGACTAAGCTAGTCACCCAAGTATCGAAGCTCCCCAGAAGCCCGAGTAAACTTGACTTCCAAGAAACTGGGCGTCTTGTGTAGATTCTAGCTAGTAGTTTCTTTAATTCTTTAAAAGTAACCAGATCCTTATCCTCTACAAATCTAAAGTACGCTCAATAATTGAATTTGGGAGCCACCTCGGGGCTGGAGCCCCACAGTATTAGATAATGATTGATTCTGTGCAAAGGAGGGTGGTCCGTCAGATTGACAATCCGTTGTTGACATACCGATTTCCAGCTCTAATTTTCAGACACATGCTGAGTCTATTCTACAGACATGTTAATGGAGCCTGCTCTACCGAGCGAGCAGTATTGATCGACCATTATTTTTTTTTTTGATGTAATTGTACATTTTTATATTTTTATTTAGATTATTATTGACGTCTTCGTCATCGATGATATATTACATTGATGGGAATAACCTTCAAAAGTTAAAAAAGATAGTTTTTCTTGAAAAAAAAATTATATTCATTAAGACTCTTATAAAAAGTCCCTAGGCATTCCTTAAAAATAAAATCGGATATATTTATCCGAGACACTATTAGGTGACAAATACATTATTTGAACACTTGTTTCCAATGAAAAAATGTAGCTGCCAACATAGCAAAAAAACATTAGTCAAAGACAATATTGTTAATTCTGAAATTTAAAATATGAAGTTGACAAAAACGACAGCCTCGTAATAGATCGCAATGGCTGAATTGGTTAGAGCGCCCGTCCCGGTAAGACGTGAGATCTAGGTTTGTGCCCCAGTTGCGACCATTGTTTCATTATTTTTCTGTAACTTGTTCATTTGAAAAAACTATCTTTTCATAACTTTTGAAGATTATTCCCATCAATATAAAATATCATTGAAGAAGAAGATAACACTACTAATCTAAATTAAAATATAAAAATGAACAACCAATAATAAAAGGTAGCTGCCGATAAGTTAGAAAAAAATTAGTCGAAGATAATATAGTAAATTCTAAAAAAATGTATAAAAATATAACGGTTTTATAATAGGTAGCAATGGCTAAATTGATTAAAGCGCTGTCCCGGTAATACTAGAGGTGTTGGGTTCGAGTCCCAGTTGCGACCGTTATATGTTTTATTTTGCTGTGTCTTGTTCATTTTCACATTTTTTTTTATTAATTTTTATTTTATTATTCAATAAAATATATTTTAATTAATGGAGATAATATTAACGAAACTCAATCGAAAATATGAAACTGAAAAATCAAAAAAAGATCGAGTCACATCTGGGATCTTTTTTCTGTTTCAGACTTTCGATTTTTCGAGTTTCATATGTTCATAAATTTAAATATTAGAATTTGAGGTTAACCTATTAAGTTATAAATAAAAATAAACACAATCAGCTTTACTAAAAAAAAAACACTCCGCAGCCGTTAAACGGTGTTTTTGTGAATCTTTAGATTTGGCAACGCTGGATTTTACTTGTTTAAATTGGAGTTTTCATAATAATCCGCTAGGTGGTGTGATTGATGCGCCTGCGCATTGCTTTCCCGCTAAAAAAAAAATAGCCGCGTATGCGAACTCTACGAAAAAAAGTCGGTCGCGAATGTGTGTGTGATTAAGATGATGTTTTAGTTAATGATTTCAATCTTTATGACTAATTCGCACTTATATTCATGTACTCAATATATTGACTATTAATTTGTGTTGTTTTTCGTTTGTTTAAGTCAAATTGTGACACAAAAATCGTGTGTTCTAAATTAAACTGTCAGAAAATGTTACTATAGGTTATATTCAGAAATAATTTGCATTTTAAGATCTTTATTTTATAATAAATTCTTGAAAGTTATGTTTTTAAGTGACAAAAATGTCTAATACATATTTTAGTAAACGTATCAAAGAAATTAATGTCTTAAGATGTGCAAGCAATGTATTCAAACGTGAGTTTTTTATTGTAAATTTTTGGGAATGAAAAGCGAATTTCAAGATTTTTAAATATTTTTTTATTGTGTGAAGGAGTAAATAGTGAGGTGGCAGTTTTATTTCAAAATCATTAAATGAAAGGACTGTGTTTTTTTAATTTTTCCAAATATTTCAATGTTTTAATAGAAAGTGTTTGGGGTAAGTAAATTTTTTTTTTCAACTTGATGTTTGAAGCTTAAAATACTACAGTTTTTAAACACTTAAGTATATTTTAGATATGAAAATCTTAAAGGTAATTAAATTTTGGTTCTAAAATGGTATTTGTTTTTACGACATCTAAAAAAATAATAAATATATAAGGATATAAAAAAAAAAATTCGAAATTCGTTGAAAATTACAAATGGAACAAATATATACAACAGATAAACTACCCTCCCTGGCCGTGTAAGCAATGTACATATCTTTCCATGAACAATTTTTTCTAAATTAGTAAGGATTCTTCATACATGGTTGTTTGACCATTGTACAAATTTTTCAGAAAGTTTATTAGTAAGGCTGGTAAAATACAACGTTGTCAGATCAAAACCATATATTTTGTTTAGTAAGAATTTGAAAAACGAAATGTACAGACTTTACACAGCGTGCTACAGAAACACCGTTTAACGGCCGCGAGTGTTTTTTTTTAGTAAGGCTGTATATCTTGTATGTATCTTGAAGATTTACGTTTCAGAATGGTTAACTTGCTTTTCCCGGGAAACAGAGAAAGCGGTTGTATTAATCACATTTACACATTGCATAAAATTATGCACTTTTTAACGTAGGTACGAACACACTCATTCTTCTAAAAAATTCTAAATATTAGTTTAAAAAAATTGTGGAGCGAAAAGTTAAGAAAATTTCTTGTTTTAGTTCCCCCAGCTTACTAGGGCGCCAAGTTGCCCCTGGCCACTTCCGTGACCCAAAATGCGACCTTTAATTTATACCGAAAGTTTTCCCACTCTACTCTTCATAATCTGGAAAGATGAACTGTGGGGGAAAATTTGCGGAAAGTCTGCACTAAGAGTGCAGTTTCACTCTATTCAATTAAGACCTTATATCCTCTGCATCCTGGCTGGTTAAGTTGCCAAAAAATAAGCTTATTTTAAGAAAATTAGCAATTTCCATTTTGAAACTAATTAATTTATTTATTATACTGGAATCTTACAGATGTTCTAACTTACATGAAAACAACGCAGTTATAAAATCACAGTTTATTCCCAGTGTTCCAAGAAGTCCACCGAGGATTTCCTAGTGGTTCACCGCATGTGCCTTAATGTTATTTTTTTATTTTTTTTTATTTGTTTATACCTAAGTTGTAAGGTATGTTAAATAAATTACATGGTTTTGTACCTATTGCGTTCGCCTGGGTTTTAAAACTTAATTAATTATTATGAAACTAATGATAAGAATTAAACATTGGATGACTAATAATAAAAAAAGGAATAATGTGGTGGGTAGAGAAAAGGATACGTTTTAAATAAAAAATTATATGCTCACTAAATTTAATTGATTGTTGGAATTATTTGATTGATTAAAGCCTTATAAAAAATAACTTAAAAAAAATAATACCATGACTATTGAAATGGGAATTGCGACATTTGACACGGAATTTTGCGACACGCCTTTTCACAGATACAGTAAACATAATATTTGTAAGAGACAAAACGATGAACTACGAATATCGCTTACTATTACTTCTTTCATTTAAATAGTAGCTTCTCCACCTAGTAACAACTAACCTTGATTACGCATGCTGTGACTTGTTTTAACTTGAGTGTTAACTAACACCTATGCACATCCCAAAACAATCTATACATGTTTCAAACATAAGTAAAATAGATACGGCTGTTTTATTTTGAGTATGTACAAAAAACACTTCAATAGATTAATCAACTAAAAATACCTGTTGTAATGAAGTAATTGCCTTGGGAAATTAGGTCAATTCGCCATTTCATCAACCGTCTCAATCCTACTGCTACAGCACAAAGGTGTTAATGAATGAATCCCTACAACATGACATTGAGTGAAATACGGATATTAAGAATTTATTAGTGAAAGCCGATTTCTACTCTTACTTCCCCGTATATGGTTTTTCCCTGGAGAGTAGTAGTCTGTCTACTAAATGGCATTGATATATGTTCCAGATTCCGGGCGTAAACAAGAGATTATCTTTCCTTTGTTTGTGTACGTCAACACAATAGTGTTACTGGCCGGTGCTACAGTTTATTATGTGTGCTTTAAGACTTAGAACAAAAGGTAACATTGATACTTTAGCTCTATTTGTCTGTGTTGCACCATCTTTTCAGTAAATAACTTAGCTGACTTGTGTTGTTTTATTATAACACTTTTATTAAAACATCTAAGTAGGCATCACGCCGTAGCTGCAAGGGTAGGCAGAGAGTATGCATGAACTGCCAAAAAATCTGTCTTGATACACACTATTTTGCTTTATTATTCAAGCTTCGTCTTGTGAGGAAAATTATGTTATATTTTTATTTTTAACGTTTTAACTAAATGAGTTAAACCTCAAATTATAATGTATTAAATAATAAAGATAATATTAGGGAAAGTCAATCGGAAAATTAGAAACAGAAAAAATCGGTTCGAGTCCCAGATGTATCCGTATCTTTTTCTGATATTTCTGTTTCGGATTTTCGGTTGACTTTCGCTAATATTATCTTCATTAATTAAAATATTATAATCTGAGGTTTAACTCATTTAGTTAAAAAGTTAAAAATAAAAATATTTCATCCTAGACTTGCAGAAAAAGTCAATAGATGTCGCATATTAATAAAAATGGATAAAATTTATACTGACACTATCTAAAGCGCATTTAGTTCGAGTTGAATCTTGCAATCATACATAAATATTGCAGTTAATAAATATATGCGTTCAGAAAATGAAAAAAATGTTGGTGGTTCTCAGTCGAAGTATGGATACAGTTAAAAAATACCGAATCGGATCGGGATTTTAACATTATTTTCATTTTTCTTATCGCATATTTTTATTGGCTGCTACCTTTATGTGTGATTGCAAGATTCAAAATATAAAATATGCGATAAGAAAAATGAAAATAATGTTGGTGGTTCTCAGTCGAAGTATGGATACAGTTAAAAATGACCGAATCGGATAGGGATACGTTGGCGCAGTTGGTTAGCGCGTCGGCCCGGATTGCCGGAGGACCTGGGTTCGAGTCCCAGATGTATCCGTATCTTTTTCTGATTTTTCTGTTTCAGATTTTCGATTGACTTTCGCTAATATTATCTTCATTAATTAAAATATTATAATTTGAGGTTTAACTCTTTAAGTTAAAAAGTTAAAAATAAAAATATAAATATTTTTTTAGTTATAAGTTATAAAGATACGCAATAAATTTAATGTAGTAATAAAGTGATTTTTATATTTAGTTTGTTATAACTTATAACAAACTAAATATAAAAATCACTTTATTACTACATTAAATTTATTGCGTATCTTTATTACTTTCCATTGTACCAACATGTACTCTTAACTAATAACTGCATTTTTTTTTTTAATACTTTTTTTTGTAATTTAATTTAAAATTAATTTAATAATGTTTATTTTAAGTCCAGCAAGTGTTTTAGTTTTTATTATTGTGACAGCTGTTTCTGCCTACAAGGCCATTTTCTAACTGGACAGTTTTAAAATAAGCATTATTTATATAATTTAAATTAATTTATTTTTAAAATTAAATGGAGTACTACGAATTAAAGACAAAAATAATAAATAACTGCATTTGTGTACAATCCTCTTCCATACACAAACAAATGCTTCTAATGAAAGAGCAGTAAATAATCTATTATCTAAAATTATCATCAGGTGCCATGTAAATCATATTGTTAAAAAAAAAATCTGTAGAATAAAAGTCTTCAATTTATAATCCTTTTGCATAATACTTCACGATCGATTTTTTTAGAATTTCTGAAAATCAAAATCAACATTAGTCAAATAAAATTATTATTCCACTTAAAAACTTTGGCGTAATTACAAATTTTCAATTCAAATTTCAATCTCAAAAATCTATTAAATTAGATTTTTTCACATTTTTTTGTGGAAACGGGGATTGAATGCTTATCTAGTACTTTGAAAAAGACTCGGAGTGGCTGAGTGAATGGCCTTTAGTTCAATAAGTCGGGAACTTTCTATAGCTTGGATTAATCAGGAATGTAAATTGTTGTCCTTTTTTACTGGCTAGCCGGAATTCAAAATCAACTACTGTTCCAAGTTCAGTGAAGTCTGGGAACTTTTTTATAATTTATTTCATCCTAATTCAGCTGTAAATTCTGTATTTGAAGATTTATTTAATTTTACCAAAGGATAAAAAAAATCCTGGACTGAAATCATTTAATTTTTTTATTCCATGTGTGGTACGATTATTTTTTGTGAATTAATTTTAGCCCATGTAAACACATGTATGTATTCGAATTTCACGGATTTCTGCGATGGCTTGCAATTTTCCCATAAACGTCATCTTTGGTGATGCTCTGTGGAGGGTCTTTTTAATTAACGGAAGGGGAAGACATTCTAGGAGGGAATGAGGGGTAGGTAGGAATCTGGAGTGAATTAATCTATGAATCCATTCTCCTCATTCGGTATGGGTCGGGAGAGTCCGTCTGGAGAGGTCAGATGGCCTCCGTTAACCAGTCTATCCCAATCCAGCCAGCAACGCAATAAGTGAGCAAACGTATCCTCTGCCAAGACATAGATGACTCCTGCCTCATGAACTCAGGCACCTCTGTAGGCAACTATAGCAGTGGATTTTTTTTGTTTTTTATCCAATTAATTGTTCCCATGCTTGTATTTTATTACCTATATTTAAAGGGGCCTTATTACAACTATCTGTACTATAACCATGTCATTTTCAAGACCCTATGAGGCGCTATTTCTAGATAAATGTATAAAGAAGGTGAAAGAGGATAATAAGACGGTGAAAGGAAGTTGGGGAAATTCCTAACTATTAACAAGTATATAAAAACCATACGAAGGGCACAGGGGGAAAACATGCAATGTCACATTTTTTATGTTTTTTGAACTGGCAATGATATTGTATAATACGAATGTGGTAGAACAATACGCCAAAATAAACATTGCAGTAGCATGCAGAGTCACTGAGTAATTTTAATAGAAAAATATTAATACAGTGCAATAACAAGCAATGTCCAAGTACAGGAAAAAATAAGCATTGTCCATGGTTGCCTTAAGTAATCTTCATAGAAAAATATTGATACATTGCAATAACAAGCAATGTCCAAGTCGTACAGGAAAAAAATAAGCAGTGTCCATGGTTGCCTTAAGTAACCTTCAAAGAAAAATATTGATACAGTGCAATAACAACCAATGTCCAAGTCAAACAGCAAAAAAAATAAGCATTTTACATGGTTTTTTTCCTATATTTTCTGATTTCGTTCACTTTTTTTCAACTAATTCAATAAATACAAGCAAGAACTTTTTTTTCATACTACACACAGAACAAAAATATTTACTTTATAAATAACATATTTTTGTTTTAATTTAATTTTTAATGTTCATTTTTTCAAGGTTCAAAATATTAATTTAACAATTTCTCAGTTCATTGTCTTAGTGACATTGCATGTTTTTCCCCTGTGCCTTTCATTTGTAAAACAATAGTGATGGTAGGTACCTCTGATTCGTAGTTTGCGTAGTTAATCACTTGTAAATCTGTCATTAACGCAATTAAAAGTCTTTTAAAAAATTCTTCATCCCCTATTTTTCAATTGCCAAACCAGCAACATTTCTGATTTCGTTATCCTCGTTGATTTATATGGCTTATTCCCAACATCCCTCTGAGTTCCCTCAGCGAGGTTTGCCAAGGCTCCAGACTATCTTCATTATACAGTTTTTTCTTAAATAGCTATTAAAATTCTGGCATTATACCATCTGTAATAAATTACAGCTTCTAATTACCTACTGCTTCCAACTTACCACAGTATTTCGCTTATCAAAATAAGGGCTGGAAATTTTGCTTCTTAACTTATTTATAAATTCATAATAAGCAAGCGACTACGAATAGCAAAAGAAAAATAAATTGATATTAATTTAATTTAATTTAAAATAAATAGTTATTGTATAAATTTCTAGGATCCTTTAAGTAAAACACATATATATTTACTTTCTTTATTCACATATATATATTTACGACATGATTATACGCTTTATATTTTTTAGCCCAGTTCCCCGATCGTATCTAACGAAAGCCCTAGGACTTGTTCAGGTGGCTTGTTGAATTAACAGATAAAGTTTTACAGAAAATCGGTCTTTATATAAACAGTACACTTGAAATCAATACAAAGACCCTAAAAATAAACACAGATTAACGGTCATGTTGAAATGACTTATCGACGGAGCTTGTTTCCTGCAGCCAAATATCAAAGCTTTCCTAGCGAGTAATATCATTTGTATCATTACTAAATTAGTGAAAACCCAAAGAAATAGATGTCACTTATCTCAAATTTATACAGTTATGTAACTAACCAACTAACTAACAAACCATCACGCCGTTTCCTCGCAGGGGTAGGCAGAGAGGACGGACCGCTAAACAACTCGGTCTTGGCATACACTCCTCGCCTCATTCACATTCATATATCTTATCATACATGCTCTTATATTATTCTGACTCTTGACATGGCCCGACTCAAGTATCTGATTCACTTGATCGTGCCATGTCTTACTTGGGCGTCCTCTACTTCTTCTACTATTCACATTCGCGTCATATATTCTCTTGACACTCCTTTCTTCATTCATTCGCTCTACATGTCCAAACCATCTAAGCGTGCCTTTCTTAATCTTACTTATGACGCTCACATCGGCCTTGCATTCTTTTCGGATCTCCACATTCCTCACACAATCATACATGGTTTTACCACACATACGCCTCAGGGATCTCATTTCTACAGCATTCAGTCTACTTTCATCCTTTCTCTGCCAGTTCCATGCTTCACTGCCATACATCAGGCTAGGTACCAGCACTCCATTGTGAACCCCTTCTTTAGACAGCTTTTTGTTGGCGCCAACAGCATTCAGTCCACCATTAATGGTAGATTCAGACTGGGTCGACGTACTTATGCATCGCTACGCCTAACAATATCTGGGCTACTTAGCAACCATAGATTTTCAATGAAAACTTATGTTTTAGAATCACATTGGCCACACGCATCGCGACGTGCGATGTCTGTAGCCATTTTCATAGAAAATGTATGGGTTGCTAAGCATTGTTTGGCGTAGCGATGCGTACGTACGTCGTCCAGTCTGAATCTACCTTAATGGGGTTATCTGCATTTACCCTTCTTTCAATATCCCCATCAGCCTTCCCATCTCTCGTAAACATACTTCCCAAATACACAAACTCATCAACTTGCTCTAAGTATTCGTCATTCACAACTATATTGCACACTGTTTTCGTACTCTCTTTCAAACACCATTACTTTAGACTTACTTACATTCATCATCAACTCATTCTTCATACATACAGTTATGTAGTTGTGGTTTTCTCTGATGAACAATACTTCTAAGATGAACGTCGGTTTTAATTATAGTTGGTTCTTCCTGTTACGACTCGTGTTTGTTTGAGGTCTAATTTACAATGTCTATTTATCTGGATGGTTAATTTATTTCCGAAGCAAGGTAACTCAGCACTTAAGATGCCCAGCTGTCGATCTATCGAATATCATTGGCTATTTCTGTGACCGTTCGGGTATTAGACACGCACAGGCGATAGTTGACACTGTCCTACAGAATTCCTTTACTGACATCTGTTGAGACAGCTCAAAACTACTTAGAACTTCATGCACTAATGATATCTGTTGAAGGACATTGAAACTACATACATATTCTCATACACGGGATTGCGAGACGTAAAAAAACTCACTATCGTCGAGATAAAAAACCACCAACATTTTATTTTATTTTTAATTAACTTCACCCAAGGAAAATAATATCCCTCAGGGCCTATGTTTCTGGTTCGATAATTTTAGCTGGTATGAAACAAGTTATGGGATTATTAGTTTATTACATATTATTAGTTATTTCAATATAAGATGTAATATACACTGCATCCGTGTGAAGGGTCTTATAATAGGGAGAGGCATGAACATAGGTCTTGAAGAGATCCATTTTGTAGCAGGGAGTAAACAAAGAAGGCGGCAAATCGTTCCATAGCCGAGGTATTGAAATAATGAATGTGTCGTAGAAACGACGCATGAAGATAGAAATGCGTGTGGCGCGCGATTAATGATTCTAGTCCTTCGGAGCATCTTCCATTGAAATACCGGTAGAACAGGGACAGAATTGTCTCACGACGTCTGTGCTCTTAGACGATTGCGTATAAAAATAGATAAATTCTTCAAAAATCGCGATATCACTATATGGCATCATTTTAAGGAAGTGAAAAAATTTGTAATTTTACATTTATCCTGATGAAAAACCACTGGTTTTGAAACATATCGATTATTTTAAATAGTAAAAATAGATAAATGTTCATGCTTTGAAAGCTGTAAAATTTGTAAAAAAATAAATGTAATGAGTCCCGTCGGCGGCATGTATCTTTTCTCGGGACATTTTTTAGTTTGGATGAGTGTTTCAGGCAATAATAATTGTTACCTTTTGTGCTATGCATAAAAATCTTGTCCTAAACATTAATCATAAATAAATAAATAATTATTAAAAAATAATAATAAATAAATATTTCTTTATATTTCCATAAAACGGTGATTACTTTTGGGATTATCCTCGTAAAATATCACCAGTTAATGCAAATATTTGAAGAAATGAGTGTTAATTTATGTCCTTTTTCAAACCAAGAATTTTCAAAACCTTTCCCTGCGCCAGATAATATCTTATTTTCTTGCCCCTTTATTTTGCTGTTAATTCTCATTTAAGATGTAGAAATTTAAGGGTTCATGCTATCTCCCCTACTTCCCTAAACAAAATAAGAGAAAGAAAGGACACGATAATTCAATTAAGGACCCCGGGTGAATGCTTAAGTGATTTTTAAATCATTCATTTTTATTCATAAACCTTCCAGGAATCTTGGCCAAATGAAATAAACAAATAAAATTTATCTTTCCTGGTTTCTCAACCCCACCGCGTATTACTTATTCACTGAGATAAGATTGACATTATTCGCGGTGGAATTAAAGGAGGAAAATTTTTGATAATTGTTGGCTTATGACTTATGACACTGAGGTTATAAAATTGTAAGAATTATTTTATGGGCGCATCCGATTGCCAGAAAAAAATTGCATTTAGTTCGAACTAAAGCTGGTAATTTTTAAACATCGATAGTTTTCCTTGGGTAAAACATTTCTTTTATTGGCCTTTCTGGTCGATCGGATTTTAACATTAGCTCCACATGGAAGGATCTGAGGAAAATAATTTTCATCGGGGCCTATGTCATCTTAGGAGATGCTGTATAAAAAGTATTTTTAAGAAAAGGAGGGAAAGAGGAAAATTATGAGGATTGGGTAGGTATCCGGGGGTCAGTGTGACGAGGAGTGATGGATAGATACATTCATTCCTCCGGTGCGGTGCAAGGCTATCGGTTGAGAGAATTGGACTGGAGAAGTCTCTCGATTGAGCCAGACAAGCAGAAGGTGGACAGACAAATCTCACATATTGAATCCGGGCATCCCTTCTCACAAGGAGAAAAATGTTATTCTAAAATACGATACTTTTATTCGTAAAAACGGTTATAAACGGGATTGAAGTTCTTACGAACAAATTAACAGGGTTTCAATGTTTGTTGACGGGAACATGTAAGAATAATTTGTTAGTATACGTAATTTCAAACGTATACCAACAAATTATTCTCACATTTTCCCGCCAATAAACATTTAAATTCTGTTAATTTGTTCGTAAGAACTTCAGTCCCGTTTTTACTAATAAAATGATCGTATTTTAGAATAACATTTTTTCTCCGTGCATCAAGTCACCAATCTTATCGAACGGCTTGGGTTATACTATGGCAGGGGTTGTTGGTTAACTAATAAATGGTTCCCAGGGCAGCTGTACCCACGCCGTCTCCCAAATTGTGAAATTGTGTGGTCTTACGCAAATTGTTCAAAACCTTTTTTTTTTAATCTTTTAAGATCACACTTCTAGATTGTTTGTTCAGTGGTTTATAAAATTATGCTGATTCGACTTTGGAAATAATCGCTTATTCGTTTCTTTAAAGATTATAATAAAGCGTGAGTTGTTTTTATTCTATCATTCTTGTTGATTTCAGACAAACAACGATCATTAGAAGAGAATAGATGTCAACTAAATGAATTGGATGGTTGATTTTACTCAATGGCAAGAAATAATTTGTTCATTTGTTGGATATCTTCCCATTCCTACTTATAAGTTATAAGTGGGGAATCAATCGTTGCATCCAGGCGTCCCTTTCCTGTTTTAGTTCAATCCATTGTTTATTTATTTATTAAATGAATTTTGTACATTGTACAGATATTGTGTTATTTCATCCGCCATGCTAGGGATGTCCCTGTGTTATGGCGGGTGAAGTTTACAGATAAAATAATTTATGGTTATGAAGTATACTGATAATATAATAAAAGATGATATTTAAGTTTACAGTTAACGCAGCAATGAATCTATGATAATTAAGTTTACATATAATATGTCCCACCCAGGCGTTCCGTGTTCGATTCCTCGGCTGGCTAAGTCCTCCACCACAACACAAGCAACATCTTCCGCTTAGTGTGGTGGTAGTAGGAGATTTTCAAATGTTGTTAAGTTATTCGTAACCCGGGAATGTTTGTCTTTCTTTAAAAAAAAAAAAAATTATGGTAATTAAGTTTACAGATAATATAACAATGGATGTACGTCAATGAAGTTTACAGATAAAGTAATAATTGATAGTAATGAAGTAGTAATTTTAATTGTGGAAGTATCATTTGCTGATGTTGCATTGGTGCGAACATATCCAATTCAATAGATTTGCGACTTTCGTATCAAGAATAGCAGGGGTTCGATTCCAAAAAACCATCTTCATTTGAACCCAATTTATGAAATTTTTTTTAAATATTTTACTTCGGCAGTTTAAAGCCTAGTATTTACTCTCACTTTCAACATCCAGATATGTAAAGTTAAGGCACACTGACACGGAGAAAAATGTTATTTGAAAAAAACGATCATTTTAATAGTAAAAACGGTTAAAAACGCGACTGAAGTTCTTATGAACAAATTAACAGTGTTTCAATGTTTATTGGCGGTAAAGTACGTACGAAATTACGTATACCAACAAATTATTCTTACATGTTCCTGCCAATAAACATTGAAAACCTGTTAATTTGTTCGTAAAAACTTCAGTCCCGTTTTTAACCGTTTTTACTATTAAAATGATCGTTTTTTCAAATAACATTTTTCTCCGTGGATAATGTACACACTGAAAGTTTTGTTCTAATACTATTGTTTTAATATTTAAAACTTTGTCACATTTGATTACCATCAAATCGAGATTGCCATAATATTTTTAATTATTTATAAACTGCCTTTTTTAAAGTCGATTATCGGATCGTTTTTCATTTAATCACCTGACAACTTTAATGACCTGACCGTTACGCTGGACAACTAATCACAATAATTAAAGAAAGCTTGCATGGGTCTAGAATTGAAGGTTAACGGGGAAACAGTGTCAAAAATTCACAGTGGCGGTGATTTCAATAATATGATAGAGTATATATAAATTAAAATTCTCTACGACCACTGACCCTTTATCTTCCTCCGGGAGACCTTCTACGCAGAATTCCTAAGCCAGCTGAGGAAATAGTTGTAAAAATAATTTTGAAATTAAATAATGATAATATGTTTCTTACCTGCCAAAGCTCCTCTTTTAATGCTAGTATAGCTATTTTCCCCGAGCTGCAGCAGGTGTAGACCCTTCAGCCCCGGCAGACTGCTAGGCCCCAAAGGTCCCGTCAGCTTATTAGCGCTGAGGTCCAGCTCGCTAAGAGAAGTTAAGTCCTTGAGGGCTGCAAGAGCGCTGGCTTCGAGTCTGTTTCCCCTGAGTCGGAGGGTCGAGAGAAGCCTTAAAGGGCGGAAGCAGCCTGGGACGAGGGTGGTAAGTTGGTTTTCGCTGAGTTCGAGGAATGTCAAATTTGATAGGCCCTGGAAAAAACATAGGTTGTTTTAAAGAAAAATAAACATTTCTGAGTTACGAAAAACCTGATAATATTTGAAAAACTCCTAGTTTTTAAAGGGTGACAAATATTTGTAAAGACCCGCTAATAAAAGCACAAATGGGAATAATTAAAAAAAATCTTCAAGTATCTTTTTTTATAGACTCCAATAATCATTTTATGCTTTTAGACGATATGACAATTAGACAACTTTACCCAAAATCCGCAACCCTTCTTCTCTTCAAATCCAATATCCAAATTTCCTTACAGTCTCAAGCAATAATAATGGTAAATACATACTGGGTCGACGTACGTATGCATCGCGCAGTCTAACAATATCTGGGATACATAGCAATCATACATTCTCTATGAAAATTTATGTTTTAGAATCACATTGGCCACACGCATCGCGACGTGAGATGTCTGTGGCCATTTTCATAGAAAATGTATGGTTGCTAAGCATTGTTAGGCGTAGCGATGCATACGTACGTCGACCCGGTATGATTCTACCTTTATAATCATTGGAGCCTAGCGCAATGTAATCAATTTCAGCCTTAAGCCCTCGATCTTACGTTCAGTTTTGAAATTACCCGCCATCATGAACAAATTATAACTCCAAATGATAATATGAAATTTAACGTTCATCAAACATGTATCATGTTACGCATTGCGCAGAAATATATCACATTATTCATGCACTAACGACAAAAATTAGTATATTTATTAAGCTACATTAGTTAGTATATTTTCTTCAGGTACACGGGCTCGCCCATAATACATTTCTATTGGTGTATTTCCTCAGTGGGTTACTAATATTCGCTATAGAACAGATAAGACCAATAGTTCAAATCGTTTGCTTAATAATTCACACTAGATTAATGTGCCGACAGCCCTAAGTACTTACCTCAAAGGAGTTGAGATCTATGGATTTGAGCTTATTGTAAGAAAGGTCCAAGCGATCTAGTCCTGTTAACATGGCCAATGCTTCAGTCGGTACTGTGATCAACTGGTTGTTTGGAAGACCTGGAAAAAATAAAATAATTATTTTATTTTATTTATTTTGATTATAATATCTTTTGAAGGTTTTATGCATCAATAAAATATATTATTAAGGATGAGACTATACTTAAGTTAGAAACCAATTCTTTGGAATTTTTTATGATTATTTTAAAAGGTAGCGGCCAAAAGTATGAGAAAATATATTAGAAAATATTGCTGTTTATTTTGAATTTGAAATATGGGATCGACAAAAATAAGAGGCCTAAATGGCCGAGTTGGTGTTTGTCTCGGTAAGACAAGAGATTCTGGGTTCAAGACCCAGTTGCGACTATTATCTTTTTATTTTTCTGTGTCTTGTTATTTTTCATATTTTCATTTAGATTTATAATTTCTTCTTTAATAAAATAAAATTAGTTTATTATTTATGATATTTTATTGATAGTGGTAGAACTCTCAGGGAGTTTCTCACCATCCTCCCAATAGCTGATCTACACTAATAACGAATATTTTCGATTTACGATTTACGGTTACAACAACGGACCTAAACCATTACATGTTGAACGAAAAGGTCTTCGATTGAATTGACTGGAACAATTAGAAATTAATAAACGCACAAGCCACCCTAATTTAACATCTTACTAATATTATAAAAGCGAAAGTTTGGATGGATGTATGTATGTTTGTTGCTCTTTCAAGTAAAATTTACTGAATGGATTTTAATAAAACTTTACAATAATATAGCTCATATATCAGAATAACATAAAGGCTATAATTTATAAAACTAGCTATTTATTTTCAACATATTGAAAATAAAAATTATTGTTTAATAGAAAATTTCAAAATTTGAGAATGACATTTTGCAAAACAATGATTGTTACATCAAAATTCTATTTTAGAAAATATTTAAATTACTGAACTTATTTTAAGTACTCGCCTGATACTTTTTAAATAAGAAGGTTACGAATTTTGGTATAAACTTAGATGGGACCTAGGAAAAGAAAATAGATTACTCGAAGTACTAATCCTACGCAGACAAAGTCGCAGGCAGAAGCTAGTTAATTAATAAAGTAAGGAAAATAATATATTCACCTCTTCTAAGTATTTTCACAAAACCTAAGCAATATTCATAACAGTAACGTCATTATTAAACAATTAAGAAGACATTTACAAATTTCAAAATACCCATGGGGGAGAATCTATTACTTCCCCAAGAATTCGGTTTAACCGATAATAAATCAATTTGCTAACATTCAAATTGACATTTTAAATCTAATTACGAAACACCTCAGTTTGAAAATGGCCTTGTAAGCCGAAACAGCTGTCACAATAATAAAAACTATAACACTTGAAGAAATTAATAATAAACATTATTAATTTAAATTTCAAAAAAATTAAATTGAGTTCTACGAATTAAACACAAAAACAATAAATAGAACAAAAATCGTTCATTCTGAATGCCTAAAACAAAACATCTAATAACGGCATTTCTAACACTTACCTTAAAACTAATGAAGGTGTCAAATTATTCCAATATTCCGGTTTCAAATCGTCAAATTTTCCAAAAATCTATCCTTAAACATCCCAAATAAAAATATCCCAACGATAAATAACAGCCTGCAAATGACAGAACTACAAAACGGTATCATTAAGGCGTGGTCCGCGTTGTAAAAAAAGCCTTTTTTCCGTTCGAATCTTTGTACTTCCGCTTTCAATGAGGCTCTATTGATCTGAAGGCTTCTCTCGCTAAATGACGCTTGTACAAACCCCTTAACAATTTCCAGACCAGCCTTATTTGAAGCCTACAGAGTCCAATCGCAATTATCGTCGATATCTTTTGAGTTGTCAATCTGTTTTTTTTTCTTCTATATTTACTTTGAGTAGTTGATTTCTCGTTTCATGAAGCCCATTTTCTTTGTTGCCTCAACAAATTTTGATTGATGAAGTTATACGATGGCAATGTATCGAATAATGCCATCTTGTCTGGGTTTATTGAGCACGCATATTTTGTGATTTTATTTTTGGCATGTTTTTTTCATACATCTAATGGATTCAGATATAACAGCTGATAAGACATTTTGTTTTGAAATTTATTTTTGAGTAAAACCAAATTTAAACATTTTAACATGAATTCATTTGGGCGCCTTAGAAACTTTAGAAATAAAAAAAATAAAAAAATTGTTTACAAATTAATAGCACCCTGCAAATCTCCCCGTTTGACTATGTTCCCATGTGATATTGACTCCTCCCACTGTTCTCCCTCTCCCCCAAAATCACCCCTCCCACTACCCCCTCCTAATAACATCTATTTCATTTCTGTACTTGTTTAAATTTTAATTTTGTTTTAAGTTTGCTAGTGAATGGCACGGGTGTGTCGAAACCGGTAGCGGATATATGTGTGAAATTTAAGTAAAAATAAAACTTTTCAAAACAAAATGTCTAGAAATTGTTAAATAGTCAATACCGAAGAAAAAAGCGTGTAATACATTTATTTAAGAAGAAAATATAAGATTCTTAATTCTGTTGTATTTTTCTGAATTCCACCACATTGTTCCAAATGTATTAATGAGGTGGGAAACTTTGACACCAACTGTGAGGTGGGTGTCACATACCCATTACCAATGTGTTTTCTTTCAAGTATTGTATTTAAAATTTACATATATATTCTGTAATAATTTGTAACAAAACTGTATTATATTTTCCTGGTTCTTTTGTTACTTCTTAATATAATACAATAATTTGCACAAAATATATACGAGGACTGTATGTTACATACCCGATATGAGCAAGTGATGTTACTCTACCCTCCAGTTACTAAGACGCCGAAGTACCGGACGCCACTTTAAAAAAACTCTAAAATATTTGGTTCCAAGTGTCCGGGTATGAGATACCCGACCTCATTCTTGGAACTTTGTCTTTACAAGTATTATTTTTTAAATTCAATTAGTGTAGTGTAGTGTTCTTTTAGTAATCCAATCCTGTCGTATCAGTAGATATGATGTGGTACAAAGACCTCATAATATTTGATGTAGTGCATGTGAACAAGTATGTGGTTTCAATGTCTCTCAACAGATGTCGTTAAAATAGAGATATAGTTTTAGATATGTAATTTTAAGATGTCCAAACAGAGCTCAGTAGTACTAGTTTTAAGTTGTCCAAATAAAGGTCAGTAGTACTAGTATTAAGATGTCGAAACAGAGGTCAGTAGTACTAGTTTTAAGATGTCCAAACAGAAATCAGTAGTACTAGTTTTAAGACGTCCAAACAGAGGTCAGTAGTGCTAGTTTTAAGATGTCCAAACAGAGGTCAGTAGTGCTAGTTTTAAGATGTCCAAACAGAGGTCAGTAGTACTCGTTTTAAGATGTCCAAAAAGAGGTCAGTAGTACTAGTTTTAAGATGTCCAAACAGAGGTCAGTAGTGCTAGTTTTAAGATGTCCAAACAGAGGTCAGTAGTACTAGTTTTAAGATGTCCAAACAGAAATCAGTAGTACTAGTTTTAAGACGTCCAAACAGAGGTCAGTAGTACTAGTTTAAAGATGTCCAAACAGAAATCAGTAGTACTAGTTTTAAGACGTCCAAACAGAGGTCAGTAGTGCTAGTTTTAAGATGTCCAAAAAGAGGTCAGTAGTACTAGTTTTAAGACGTCCAAACAGAGGTCAGTAGTACTAGTTTTAAGACGTCCAAACAGATGTCAGTAGTGCTAGTTTTAAGATGTCCAAAAAGAGGTCAGTAGTACTAGTTTTAAGATGTCCAAACAGAGGTCATTAGTGCTAGTTTTAAGATGTCCAAACAGAGGTCAGTAGTACTAGTTTTAAGATGTCCAAACAGAAATCAGTAGTACTAGTTTTAAGACGTCCAAACAGAGGTCAGTAGTGCTAGTTTTAAGATGTCCAAAAAGAGGTCAGTAGTACTAGTTTTAAGATGTCCAAACAGAGGTCAGTAGTGCTAGTTTTAAGATGTCCAAACAGAGGTCAGTAGTACTCGTTTTAAGATGTCCAAAAAGAGGTCAGTAGTACTAGTTTTAAGATGTCCAAACAGAGGTCAGTAGTGCTAGTTTTTAGATGTCCAAACAGAGGTCAGTAGTACTAGTTTTACTAGTACTAGTTTTAAGATGTCCAAACAGAAATCAGTAGTACTAGTTTTAAGACGTCCAAACAGAGGTCAGTAGTACTAGTTTAAAGATGTCCAAACAGAAATCAGTAGTACTAGTTTTAAGACGTCCAAACAGAGGTCAGTAGTGCTAGTTTTAAGATGTCCAAAAAGAGGTCAGTAGTACTAGTTTTAAGATGTCCAAACAGAGGTCATTAGTGCTAGTTTTAAGATGTCCAAACAGAGGTCAGTAGTACTAGTTTTAAGATGTCCAAACAGAAATCAGTAGTACTAGTTTTAAGATGTCCAAACAGAGGTCAGTAGTACTAGTTTTAAGATGTCCAAACAGAGGTCAGTAGTACTCGTTTTAAGATGTCCAAAAAGAGGTCAGTAGTACTAGTTTTAAGATGTCCAAACAGAGGTCAGTAGTGCTAGTTTTAAGATGTCCAAAAAGAGGTCAGTAGTACTAGTTTTAAGATGTCCAAACAGAGGTCAGTAGTGCTAGTTTTAAGATGTCCAAACAGAGGTCAGTAGTACTAGTTTTAAGATGTCCAAACAGAAATCAGTAGTACTAGTTTTAAGACGTCCAAACAGAGGTCAGTAGTGCTAGTTTTAAGATGCCCAAACAGAGGTCAGTAGTACTCGTTTTAAGATGTCCAAACAGAAATCAGTAGTACTAGTTTTAAGATGTCCAAACAGAGGTCAGTAGTGCTAGTTTTAAGATGTCCAAACAGAGGTCAGTAGTACTAGTTTTAAGATGTCCAAACAGAGGTCAGTAGTACTAGTTTTAAGATGTCCAAACAGAGGTCAGTAGTACTCGTTTTAAGACGTCCAAACAGAGGTCAGTAGTGCTAGTTTTAAGATGTCCAAAAAGAGGTCAGTAGTGCTAGTTTTAAGATGTCCAAACAGAGGTCAGTAGTACTAGTTTTAAGATGTCCAAACAGAGGTCAGTAGTACTAGTTTTAAGATGTCCAAACAGAGGTCAGTAGTACTCGTTTTAAGACGTCCAAACAGAGGTCAGTAGTGCTAGTTTTAAGATGTCCAAACAGAGGTCAGTAGTACTAGTTTTAAGATGTCCAAACAGAAATCAGTAGTACTAGTTTTAAGACGTCCAAACAGAGGTCAGTAGTACTAGTTTTAAGATGTCCAAACAGAAATCAGTAGTACTAGTTTTAAGACGTCCAAACAGAGGTCAGTAGTGCTAGTTTTAAGATGCCCAAACAGAGGTCAGTAGTACTCGTTTTAAGATGTCCAAAAAGAGGTCAGTAGTACTAGTTTTAAGATGTCCAAACAGAGGTCAGTAGTGCTAGTTTTAAGATGTCCAAACAGAGGTCAGTAGTACTCGTTTTAAGATGTCCAAAAAGAGGTCAGTAGTACTAGTTTTAAGATGTCCAAACAGAGGTCAGTAGTGCTAGTTTTAAGATGTCCAAACAGAGGTCAGTAGTACTAGTTTTAAGATGTCCAAACAGAAATCAGTAGTACTAGTTTTAAGACGTCCAAACAGAGGTCAGTAGTACTAGTTTTAAGATGTCCAAACAGAAATCAGTAGTACTAGTTTTAAGACGTCCAAACAGAGGTCAGTAGTGCTAGTTTTAAGATGCCCAAACAGAGGTCAGTAGTACTCGTTTTAAGATGTCCAAAAAGAGGTCAGTAGTACTAGTTTTAAGATGTCCAAACAGAGGTCAGTAGTGCTAGTTTTAAGATGTCCAAACAGAGGTCAGTAGTACTCGTTTTAAGATGTCCAAATATAGGTCAGTAGTACTAGTTTTAAGATGTCCAAAAAGAGGTCAGTAGTACTAGTTTTAAGATGTCCAAACAGAGGTCAGTAGTGCTAGTTTTAAGATGTCCAAACAGAGGTCAGTAGTACTCGTTTTAAGATGTCCAAAAAGAGGTCAGTAGTACTAGTTTTAAGATGTCCAAACAGAGGTCAGTAGTGCTAGTTTTAAGATGTCCAAACAGAGGTCAGTAGTACTCGTTTTAAGATGTCCAAATATAGGTCAGTAGTACTAGTTTTAAGATGTCCAAACAGAGGTCAGTAGTACTAGTTTTAAGATGTCCAAACTGAGGTCAGAAGAAGAGAGAGGAATTACCAGTTCGTCACATTTAAATATTATGCTTTTACGTTTTAACAATAATATACTTAAGTTTTCTAAAAATATTATCTGGAATAACATTTAGTTTCCTATATTTTCTAGACAAAGATCTTTATTTTTCCCATCGGTCCCGGGTTTCAGGTACTGAAATCCCATTAATTTGAGGGCAATTAACGCCTTCCCCATTGAATGGAGGCTTAATGAATTCCCAGCCCCTCCCCCCCCCCCCCTCCTACCATCCGACCCACCCTTCGCCTGTCATGCTGTATCTCTCACTAAGATTTATCACCAGACAACAAAAGGAGCCGTTGAGTGAAGCCTTAAAAATATGGTCCGTCCGTTATTGAAATGTGAGCCTAAAATTTGCTTTTTGTAAATATTTTGAATTTACTACTAAACCATACCTACTGACCACCTACATCGATATTCATATAAAAATAAATAAATCAGATGGTTTGTGCATATGGAGTGGGTAATAACTAAGAATAATAGATGTAGGAAAGAATATAGAATGGATGGTACACAATTTTTTTGGTTTTCTAGTCTAAGACTATTATTTGTAAGTCTTGTACATATATATGTATATATATATATTTAATATGTATATATTGGATATACATTACAGTCTTTAGACAAAACATTTTTTTTTTTTTTTTAAACTTTATTTATTTGCATTTAACATAATATAGTTGTTTAAACAAGAAATGAAAACCCATTACGGCACTCCCCGAGTGTAGGTAATATAAATGCAAATACTATAATTTCCTAGTACATAAAGTATATACTAGATTTATAAAATACGTAAAAAATAAAAAAAAGTTAGAATTACAAGTAAAATAAGTGAATTTTTTTTTGTTTTTAGTTATTGTAAAAAGAAAATACAGAGAAAACATTTATGGTTTTTTTTTTAGTTATTTTAAAAAATGAAGAGAAAACATATTGTACTACAGTTTAGAGAGTTACAGAAAGTTAGTTGTAGAAGGATAGATAAATTTATAGAAAAAGCGTTTCAATATCTATTCAGCCATAGGTTTACCTTTTTTTTTTTTCGTTGTTTGTTTTTGGGGTGTAGCCGTCAATTACCGGATACCAAAAGCTGTTGAGCTTAGCTCCGTCGTCTCTATTAAATACTGCACTTTCACAAAATTTCCCTTTCAAAGTAGTTCACTTTCTTCTGACATACCTACCAGCTCGTAGTAAATTGAAGCTGACGGCACGGTATCGCTTCCAAGTAAATAAGCACACACTTAACACAACAATTTCACATCGACGGATCTGCCGGATCTGCCCTGATGATGGACACTGCAACGCTGTCCGAAACGTCGGCTAAAGAAGGAGGTAGCACAACACGGCATAACACCCCAAAAACAAACAACGAAAATGCTTTTGGCCGTGAAAATCTAAAAAACGTATCATAAGTTTACCTATTTTACGTATGTTATAATTTTATTAATCATTGGAGTTTGTAGTGGTAGAAGGTTATGCCTTATAAATTAGTATTCGTTTAAAAATGTTAATCTATACACATGTTAATATAATAGCAATTGTTTTTCTTACAGCGCTCTACAAATTATCCAATTATTATTGTTACATTTACTGTTGTGTGTTATAATACATTTTTAATTCTGATTTCGTTTTAATTTTATTTAAAAAACCGGAATAAATTTTGAATTTATTCAAAGATAATTTGTTGCCCTCCATTTTATTTTTCATATTTTATATAGGGTGTTAAGGGACGTACTTGACTTTCTTTAACCAGCGATTCTAGATACAGATTTTAGTAAAAAAAATATGAAAATTTTGGTCTCCAGTAAGTTTTTATGTCAAATGATTTTTTATATCTTCCACATATCATCACTGTTCACTCAGCCGAGTAAGCCTTCAACCTCTTACCCCAACCATACCTGTCCAATATCTACTCATTTTTTTATTTTGTTGTTTTAAATTTAAAAAAAAAAAAATTGTGTACATTTATTACTCCATATAATAAATAATCACTGAAAATCAAGTACGTCCCTTAACACCCTGTATATCCTACATCTTAAACAATATTTAAGTCAGTAGGTTGAATTATTAGGATTGGTGAATAATTATTGTAGTTTATTGACATTCCGCTTATAAGTTTCTGTCTGTACTACCACTTTTCAAAATTTTACTTTTCCGCTGAACTTAAAAGGGTGTTCTAATTACACAATTTTTTTCCCTATCAATTTTATTTTATATTCCCAATAGGTTGTAGGTGAGCTATCAATTTAAAAAAACATATATACTGGTATATCGAAATAAGTCATTTAAAGTAAGCCTGCGAAAATATTTCGAACACACTAAAAACGTCAATTGGTAGACTCTTTCATTATCACGTGTCAAACTACGTCTTCTATTTAAGATTGTGCCTGCAAGGAAAATGAAATATTCTTTCTCGTGCAATGATAAGTCCTCGCCCGGTGGCTGGTGTCATCATTCATCCAGGGATATCATGAAGCCGAAAAATTGGTTGGCTTTGTAGTGAAAATTAGAAAAGCGATCAATATCTCGACAACTACGCGTTAGTAATACTTCGATGACCTTCTGGACAAAGAAATAAGAAAATTTTGGATTCTTTTTCAGGTCGATCTCTAAAATTTAAGATATTTCATCTCCAAAACATTTCCAATACTTGATGATTTTCTCATTAACGCTCTTGTACTAGATCAGCGGTAAGAATCGGATCACCATGGGAGAATGCTGATTCTGGCAAACAATAAGCCAGAATGTATGAAATTGTTAATTTGAAATCGATTTTAATTGTTTTGAAACTCATTACACTTTAGTTTGGTGCCTTGGCTAAGAAAAATTATGGATGCTACTGTTGCATCCGAAATTGTTCACGAATTACATCTTCAGATACATTTGAAAATGCAGTCTACAAGTGTACATACCAGAAATGGAACGACAGGAAATGATATCTGTTGAAATTGAGTAATAATAACTAACTTCTTTTTTTTTTTATAAAGCATAGTTTTTTTTTTTTATAAAGCATAATTATAAGAAATACATGAACAAACAAGTCCTGCTAAGCCAATTGAATTGGCTTGTCGGCAGGTGCTTATAATTTAGTAACATATACATAATTTACATCTTATATCTACAGATAACATTTTTCAATACATTTTTCATATATTTTTCATACACAATATAAATTTTCCGATAGCCAATTTTTCACCATATATTTAACCTTATTCATAGAATTACATTTGCTTGATAGTGTCAGGTAATAAATTAAATATCTTCGGTATGTTGTATTCAAACGTTCTCTGTTCGTACTTATTATTAAATTTCGGAACTATTAACCCGTCGTTGCGCGTGAATCTAGTGCTGTATTTATGTTCTAATTTATTTAGCTTCGGGGTAAATATATGCTTAATTATTATTTTGTGCCATAGTATAGTCTTAACAGGTAAAATTTTGGCACTGTGAAAAAACAACGGTGTATTGTGTCTCTGTTTGAAAATACTAGGGACGACTAATATTTTACAATTGCATTTTGTACCACTTGGACTTGTTTCAGATTGGTTATAGTTGTATTTCCCCATATTGTTAAACCATATCTTATAATAGATTCTGCCAGTGACATATACATTATTTTAGATTGAGTCTTTTACAGGTTTTTTTAATATGTTTGTCCCATTTAAAAAAGCGATCAACTAACTAACCATCACGCCGTTTCTCCGCAGGGGTAGGCAGAGAGGACGGACCGCCAAACAACTCGGTTTTGGCACACACTCCTTGCCCCATTCACATTCATACATCTTTTCATACATACTATTCTATTATTCTGACTCGGACATGGCCCGACTCAAGTATCTGACTCACTTGATCGTGCCACGTCTTCCTTGGGCATCCTCAGCTTCTTCTACAATTCACATTCGCGTCATAAATTCTCTTTACACTTCTTTCTTCATTCATTCGCTCAACATGCCCAAACCATCTGAGCGTCCCTTTCTTAATCTTACTTATTACGCTCACATCAGCCTTGTATTCTTTTCGGATCTCCACATTCCTCACACGATCATACATGGTTTTATCACACATACGCCTCAGGGATCTCATTTCTACAGCACTCAGTCTACTTTCATCCGTTCTCTGCCAGTTCCCTGCTTCGCTGCCATAAATCAGGGTAGGTACCAGTACTCCATTGTGGACTGTTAGCTTCGCTTCTGTGGACAACTTTTTGGTAGCTCCAATGGCGTTCAATCCACCATTCATGGAATTACCTGAATTCACCCTTCTTTCAATATCCCTATTGGCCTTACCATATTTCGTAAACATACTTCCCAAATATACAAACTTATCCACCAGCTCCAAGTTTTCATCATTCACAACTATATTGCGCACTGTTTTCGTGCTCTCTCTTTCAAACACCATGACTTTAGACCTACTTACATTCATCATTAATTCGTTCTTCATACATACTTCGTTGGCAATCTTCCACAGGCAACACAGATTATTCAATTTCACGCGAGCGAGGGATAATATGTTTAGGAAAAACAAGGTGTGCAAGGAAAGTGGATAACCAATCACATATCATTGTATCTCTGCCAAGGGGGACACGTCACAACCACAGTTTATTTACATTCATAGTTCCACTGCGAAACCTCGAGGTAAAATCTCCACAACAAAACGAATGAGTATAAAAAGATATTATATGTTCTTCCGAGACGTTCAAATTCCTTCTTTTAACTTAATTGTGAGATTTTGTACACGAAAAAAAAACAACAAGTTCCTGCTAAGGTAGCTTCAAATCACTTGCAGTGACTTGAATTTCTTAATTTATTTTATCTATCCGCTTACCTTTAGTAGTTTACTATAATTTATTCAATGTACATACTTACTTGTTATCAAATAAATAGATATTTCCAAAGATAAAGTATCCTTTGAAGATTCTTGACAATAGCCTTGTTTATTTAAATTGTTCTCTAGCTTGACCAGTTCTTGTGTTCACCTTTCAATTTACTTACCACTTGACAATTCACTCCCAGAAACCCCAATCTTCTAGACATTCCACAAAGGAATCGTTATCTATCGGATGGATGAAGAAAGGTGTGAATAGTAAACAGGTGAAGTGGATGAAAAGGAACGAAGGAGATAAAAGAAGAATTGTTAGAAAAACAATTGACTCGGAATACTGTTGAGAGCGACACATGTCAAACTTACTGTTCTACGTCAAATTAAATGTTAAATATTTATTTATGAAAAAATAAAGACACTCTTAGTTTAGTTTAAAGTTTGACAAAGTAATTTAACCTTAAAGAAATTACTCTTATTGTGGCTTTTCATCCATGAGTTGTATATATAAAAAAAGAGAGAGATTGTATGAAAAACAAACTAAGAAGTTAATCCACTTTTTTTAAATTAATGTCGTCATTTTGGAGCTAAATCTAGCTCTAAAAAAGCTGTACGGAGAAAAATGTTATTCGAAAAAACGATAATTTTAATAGTAAAAACGGGACTGAAGTTCTTACGAACAAATTAATAGTGTTTCAATGTTTATTGGGGTGAAAATGTTGGAATAATTTGTTAGTATACGTACGAAATTACGTATACCAACAAATTATTCTTACATGTTCCCGCCAATAAACATTGAAACCCTGTTAATATGTTCGTAAGAACTTTAGTCCCATTTTTAACCATTTTTTTTCTATTAAAATAATGGTTTTTTTTAATAACATTTTTCTCCGTGTGAGTAGGAAACACTGACTCACAGTATTTAATTAAAAGATCTACTTATAATTTTTGTCGAGTACATTGCGCGGAATATCAATGCGGCGGAGTCAGTAAAAGTTAAACGTCTAATTTGAAGGTAGAAATAAAATCGGGCGCCGCTGTATGATTTGCAGCAGTATCCTTAAATGTAATACAATATATCTGTATTTATAGAGGCGCCTTATAGAATGGATCCCCAGCCCTTAGACAAGGCGACGAAGATGAAGGTCGAATAAAATGAAATAGTTCTTACCCAAGGCTTGCAAGGGAGCAGCCAGCCCCCTGAAGGCAGCGCTGTGAACATCCCTTATCTCCCCGGAGCTGACAACCAGTCCATGCAGGGCCACTCCTTCTAACAGCGGTCCGCTTAGGGCTGACACGTTCTGGACGGTACAGTCCAGGAGAGAAACGGCGCGGTGGGTCGGGAGAGAGCGAAGGGTGCGACCGATTATCTGAAATAAAAAAATGTTATGTTGAGGTTTAACATGCAGTGATTAATGTTTAGCGGTTTTATTGAGATATTTAAGATGTGCTTAGGTTCCACGCTTATCTCTTAATTGTCGAGAGCAAGTGAGGCTAAACCATATTTAGAAAGCAAATCTTCGGAATTACTCTTGAGGTGATCTTTTCTGTATGTGAGACATGTTTAGGGGAGAAACATGGAAAGTTTCACTGAAATCAATATGGTTTACAGCAAATTATATTCCAAGGCATTGTCCTGGTTTGGCAGCGACGACTTGACAACAAACTGAAATCTTAAAGGCTTTCTTGTACCTTTATATGTTAATTGCTGATGTTTTGGTAGATAGGTCGATTTATACTGCTTCACCTCTTCCTCCAGGAGTCCCACAAGGATCGGTTCTGTCTCCAACATTGTTTTTGTCGCATTTATCAAAAAAAATGTTCATAATAGTTCCAACAGCTCAAAAGCAGAGAATGGTTGTAAAATAAAGATGGCATTAAGCAGCGAGTGGAAATTACGAGTCCGAATTTTAGTGGCCATTGGAATATCAAAAAAAAACTTTTTTTTTCTAATGAATGCATCGTGTTGATTACTGATTTGATATTTAATAATATTCAAGGTGCTAATTGTGGTGTTTGCAACACTGCCTCTTACTCTATGATAGATGGGCGGGCTTTACCGTCGAGCAACGTCCCGAACGTTGACGGAGTTGCTACCCGAAGTGGGCCATTTCAAGGCAGCGCGTTAGCAAGCGCTGCTCCGGGCTCCGATTAATAATCTTACCGCCTGCTAGGCTGGACGTTTACTTTGTAAACATTTGTATTCAATAAACAACGTTCTCGTATAACGAACCAGTGTCGTATTTATTTACAACCATCAGTGTGTAGCACTGAGGATAGATTGAAGACTGAATCCCAATCCAGTTCCTAAACGCTACACTAATTAAAAGTACTACCTGCATAGCCGACCAATCTCCAGTGCATCTCAAAGTGTGAGGCAAGTCGCAGGAGCACTCAACTGCGGGGTGCTCCTCAAACAGCGGGCACCTCCACACGCCACCCATGGCCCCCTCTTCCTGCCCCTGACCACCCCGCTTTCCCCCGTCCACTGCCCCATAGTTGTGGATCCCTGGCTTGGGAAGGGGTAGTGAGATAGCCACGGGATGAGACCCGTTGAGAGATGAGCGGCCAAGGCAGTGATGAAGAAAGAAGAAGAGAAGCCAATAGGATCGCATCCTGAAATCAAAAAGAATAATTAAAAAACAATAATTGATTGATAAACATAGATTCACGCAGCGCAGGGCTAGGCAGATAGGATGTAGAATGAACCGCCAAACATCTCTGTCGTAAGTATGGGTACCGCCGCCCCAGGAACCATTTATTGGAAAACCAACACCTCTGCCATAGGTTACTCCAAGTAGTACGCTACGTTTGGTGATTTAGCAAGGGTGCCCGGGTGCATGAGGTGCGGTTTGTCTAGGTCTTAACGGCGAATGCGGTTGCCCTTTACAAAGAATCCCCAAAGATGGCCCTAAGTAATTTATTTTTTCCTCATGGCCTCCTGTGTAGAGCTAATATAAGAAAAAATATGTCTTCCAAGAGCATCCTCCTCCTTTTCTATGACATGTTTTTAAAGTACGTAAAAAAAGCTTATTTGGACCTAACGTATTTTTCCCTTAGAATAAAACCAATTAAATGTCCATATTTTTCCGTTTTAATTAATAGTAATTAGTAACTATGAACTTTTGTTAATTTTCTTCGTCCGTCAATGTATTTTATATTCTTAATCATAATTATCATAATCATAATCATCATCATAATCACATCATAATCATAATATAAAGGCGAATGTTTGTATGGATGTATGTATGTTTGTTACTCTTTAAATCAAAATTTAATTAATGGATTTTAATGAAACTTTACAATAATATAGCTCATACATCAGAATAACATATAGGCTATAATTTATAAAGCTAGCTATTTATTTTCAATATATTGAAAATAAAAATTATTGTTTAATGGAAAACGTCAAAATTTGAGAATGACATTTTGCAAAACAATGATTGTTAAATCAAAATTCTATTTTGGAAAATATTTAAATTAGTGAATTTATTTGAAGTACTTGCCTAATACTTTGAATCGAATCAAGAATTATACATATTTTAAATAAATATATTAAGAATTTTGGTATAAACGTAGATGGGAACTAGGAAAAGAAAATAGATTACTCGAACTACTAATCCTACGCAGACGAAGTCGCGGGCAGAAGCTTGTTCTTAATAACTCTATTTCATATTCACTGAATGTGCGCAATAATTATTAAAACATGTGACAATACGATATTCAAAAAGTTTTATTGTATAACAGCAAAGAATTTCAATAAACCCACAATATATTAATACAATCCTCTTTGTAGAAAGCGTTTTACAAATATAGCTCATTCGCCTGCATCTCCTCCGGTCAAACGCAAAGAAATAGCCAAGGGGTACATGCCCTTATAAAGGACACAATGTGTGTATATCTGTTTTAGGCGCTGTCTGCTGATTTTGAAGTCAATTCTCTGACCTTAAAGGAACGCCGGGCTTAGACGACCGCTTGCTGCATTATTCAACGACTCGTATTAGAATGGAAGCTGTGAGATGACACAATGAAAATATTGGACAGATGAATCTTTTAGTTGATCCTCGTTTTTATTGATTGTATATATGTATTCTTTTGTTAATGCTACCTTTACATTTAAATTAAATTAGATTTTCATTTAAGGGCTATAATTTAAATGTTGTGGCGATCTTGGCGGCAGGATTTGCTCTGGGGCTCAATTCTTGAAAAGCGATCAAGAGTTATTTATTATGCGCCATCGGCGAACGAAAAATTATCAGTCGTCTTGATGAACTTTGTTGAATGTTTCATCTATACATATTCTTGAAGTTGAAGGATAGAAACGATGATAATATTGGCAGCTGTGAATATTTTTTATGTTTTTGACATTTCGATGGCGTGAATTTGAAATGGCTAACGGATATATTACTAAAAACCAAAAACAGCTGGTAACCACTCTCAGAAAAAAAATTGGTGCTTATGCAAAAAAAGTCATTGCAACAGATTAATTATGAAATCAATTTTTCCAAATAAAACAAATAACTTAGTTTTAAACCACTTTATATTTATTATTATATTTGTCGACCGGTTTCGATTGGACTCAATCTTCATCAGGACAATAAAATAAACTAAATCATAATACAGAGAAACAATATAAGGTAAACAAAATAGAGAGAGAAAGCAATATATGGGAGAGGGAGAGAACATCATAGACTGGTTGGTGGTGGGGTAGGGGGCGGGGTAAAGGAAGGGTGGGGGTTACATAAGGAGTAAGGGAACAACTTTAAAATTGGACTGTTTGTTAATTCTAGTTGTTTGTTTAAAATATGAAAATTATTTTTATTAAAAAAAAAATATTTTTATTAATAAAAAAATAAAAAAATTTATTAATAAAAAAAATTAAAATAAATTAATAATAAAAATAATTTGCAAATTTTAAACAAACAACTAGAATTAACAAACAGTCCAATTTTAAAGTTGTTCCCTTACTCCTTATGTAACCCCCACCCTTCCTTTACCCCGCCCCCTACCCCACCACCAACCAGTCTATAATGTTCTCTCCCTCTCCCATATATTGCTTTCTCTCTCTATTTTGTTTACCTTATATTGTTTCTCTGTATTATGATTTAGTTTATTTTATTGTCCTGATGAAGATTGAGTCCAATCGAAACCGGTCGACAAATATAATAATAAACATAAAGTGGTTTAAAACTAAGTTATTTGTATTATTTGGTATAATGTCAAGCCACAAAGTGTTTGCTTTCTTCGATAAATCATTTTTCATTTGAAAATTATTTACCCTCCGGTAAAACGTTCTTGACAGTCTTAAAGCAATGCTTTGGCTAATTCTACTTTACGTTTGTATTGGAGCCAACATCAAATCAGCCTTATTTGGAACCTTATAACTGTGTAAAAACATACAATACAATTATCGGTTGCGATACAATGCACTAGATTTTAACAGTTTTGCCGGTGTCGTCTGATTTGACCCACTCGTTGTTCGAGTGGAATGACTTTCGAAGTTTGGCGTCTAAGTACATATTATATCTTCGATAATAACAAAATGAATCAATGTATGTATTTTCGATAGCGATCGCCTCCATTGGAAAATTGAGCCCCAGGATCCTGATTAAAAATCTTGGCCAATCGGTTTCTTAGCGTATCGAGCATGAAACAAAATCTTAAAATGGTGCATTTGTGCCTTGTTTCCGAATTGAAGACTTTCAGTCACACTCTAGTAGCAAGCCATTTAGAATGAAATGTTTCTAGGTAATTCGCTTTCTAACTGCATAATACTATGTCTTAATATTGATGTTGTGTGAAATTAGCGTGTTTTCTTTGTGACACACCTAATATAATAGCTATCTTTTCAGATAACAAAATTGAATGGATATCATTAAAAAAAGTATTTTAAACAAAGTGATTTCGTAAAAAGTTATGTCACTTTGTAAAACTTCTATTAAAAAATAAACCTGAGTAAAAATAATTCACCACTCGCATTTACTGCATATAAAGATACAAATAAATAATTCACTTATTCACTTTACTTCAGCGTGATAAGTTTACCATGTCCCGTCACAATGCCGCCAATAGAAACTTCACAAATCGGTATAATAAACAAATTGCAACCGTCAAGGCAAATATACATCCTTTACAGACTTAACCCAGGACGTAGCGACCTGCAACGTATATCTTGTCACCGGTGTAGACTGTATAATAGCGTTTCTCTTATATTTGCTGCTTTCGATAATACGACAAACAGGGCATAATACCATAAAATACTAGACATTATTGAACCAGTCTTCGCCCGAGATTCAAAGACGTTTTTGAAAATAATTTTCTTCAAGGCATATTTGGAGGGTATTTTGAAAAAATGGAAGGAGACGAAATTCTGGAATGGGAATATAGGGGTCAGTGTGTCCAGTAATGATGGACTTTTGTATCCATCCCTCCCGGAGCGGAGCAAAACGATGAGTCGAGAGTCCGGCTGGAGAGGTCATAGAGTCTCCCCAAACCGGCCTCTCCCGATCTGGCTCGCTCAAGATCTGAACACCTCACCCCCCATTAACCGGGAAATACTGCTAAGTCTCTAAACGTATATAATAATAGTTTTTCCGGAATGTAAGTAAGATTATTGCAATACATATCCATACTTTGAAATAACAAAAACAGAAATTACTAAAAATAAGAAAAACAAATTAGACAATGTAACAATGGTGTTAATAAAATAAAAACAGAAAAAAAAATAATGCGGAAAAGAAGTGAAAAATGTTAAACACACAATATACCAACCCAAAAACTTATCACGATAATACTTTTGGCCGTAAAAATGTCTAATTATATCTAGCAAGAAATCCGTTTTTCTTAATTTCTGCAATGTTTTTTTTTAGAAGTTTTTGAAATCACTCATCCCGAAAAGTTTTTTAATAAAAGCACAACGTGACGTGGATAACTAGATTTTTTCTTTTGTTATTACAATGCCTTAATATAATATTACTCTATTTAATTCATCTGCTGTCTTTGCTAAATTAGTAAACTTTTAGAACGGGCATATCCTTGAAGAAGTAACATTCTGCTCAGATCTTGTCCTTTTTTCACGTTCTTTACCCAAGAAAGGTTGCAAGGAATTAAGAAGGAAACAGAAGGTGAAATTTTGAAGGCAGACATTCTATGTTCCTCGTTTCTAGCAGTAGTCATGTGCTGTGTGCAGTGCAGCGCCTACTGACTCGGAACAGCTGACTGCAGCTTCACTTTAACGGAAAGAACTGCAGAATCAGGCTGATGTGTTTGCCACTTTTTATATTACTAAAAATGTTGCTAGGTTTGAAGCTATCTCACAACTTGGATATCAGATGTATTTTGTATTAATAATTTGAAAGAATACGCTAAATAATTGCACCTTCCGTTAGTCTAGCCACGTTATTGACTGAGTCATCGTGTTTGTTTTGACTTTCTTTTTAGCATTTTTTTTTCAATACTGTGGTACTTACCTGCATAAAGTTAGTGCCTTCGCTAACGAGGCAACTGAAACCAAACTAAAACCGACTGGTTGCTACGGCTTCCAAACTTTCATAAAACTTCTATGGCGGCCTACTCAATTTTACGATTTCTGTAATTATCTCAGCTTGTTTAACGAACCATGACAACTGAGCAAACTGGCAACGGCCGGCCACGGCAACTAGCAGGGCGAGTCGCGAGTCACTGATTGCGTTGCCATTGACAACGGGTTTTTTTGATAAATTTTGTAGTGCAGGCCATCACATTGACAACACATACGCAGGATAGCGAGTTTAGTTGCAAACTGTTTTTTTTCAGTTACCTCGTCAGCGGAGGCACTAAGTTTAAAAAAAACGAAAGACATTTCTTCCGACAAATTAAATAATTCCTTTATTGAATTTAATTTTTTATTTGTGTTTACGTAAAGTAGGTAATTATATAGATGTATTTATTTTATTTTGTTTCGGTTTTTGGATTTATTAATTTTTTGATCAGAATTTCAGATATATCCGATTTGCCATCCATTATTGTTTTTGTTCCAACAATACGTACCAGACACACTACGCTTCTTCATATAGAAGCCAACAACACGAATGCAGCAAATAACTCACAAATTACTCCCGCAATCACAACGTACAGCCACTCAGAAAAATTATTACATTAAAACATTTTTCAAGATTCATTAATATTAACAGTCATATCAAAATTGATTTCAATGTTTTTCTTTATCTCCTCACACAATTTCTTCATATTCATTTTACTCATAGGTCACCCCAAGTGGTTTGCTATGTTTGGTGACTTAGCAGGGGTGTCCGGGTTTATGGGGTGAGGTTTGTCTATATCTTGGCGGCTGATGAGCTGGACACTGAACTCCAGATTCCTACCCAATATTTATACCATTTTCCTTCCCAGAACTTTCTCTCCTTCCTTTCCTCAAAAACACCCTCCACACACCATCCTCAAAGATGACATAGGCCCTGAGGGAAATTATTTTACTCAGGGCTTCCTGTGTGGAGCTAATGTAAAAAAAAATAGTTAAGATTAAGAAACGTTCTTATCCCAGGGGTGCTAGCATGGTCGATCGATAAGGATCGGTAGGATAATTGTCGGTAACTTCTTATCGTTCCCTAGGAGAACTGCAGATTGCAAACGAATAGGTGACAGTTCACAATGACTAAGTGTCCTTAATATATTCGTTATCAACTGTTGTTTGTACGTTAGCGATCTGCAGTTGTCCTAGGGAACGATGAAAAGTTACCGACAATTATCCTACCGATCCTTATCGATCAACCATGCTAGCATCCCAGGTAAAATAACTGATATTGTGTGGACCTACGTGACAGGTGCTTGGACCATGTATAAATTTATACATTGTCACTTTTATCATAATTTACGGTGTTTAACAAACAAATTAATATACCTTACAGTTTTTTTGTATTCCTTGAATACATACCTATAAATATATAATCTACCATTGAAAAATAAGTTGAAGTGCTCGTAAAAAATCTCATGTATATTTAGGTATCACTATTTGATAAAAATGTGCAGCATCTTGTAAAAGACTTGTTAAGTGTCCAGATATAAATAAAACATGTCCTGCAGTTGGATCTCTTGTTGGGATATTCCAATGCGTTCATAATATAATATAATATAGTCGAATATAACTCCTCGATCTGGTCCCCCTATTATAAATTACATTCAGACTCAATAGAAAAAATTCAACATAAATTCCTAAGACACATTAATTTCAAACTCGGTATTCCCATTGAAAACATAAACTATAATTACTTGATGAAAGAATTAAATTTATTAAAAATCTCAGACCGAAGAATTTTATTCGACTTAATATTTATGTTCAAAATTGTAAATGGTAGTATAGACAGTCGATTTACGATTTAACTAACCTCATTGAATTTCATATACCTACGAGAGCTACTCGTTCTAAAGTCCTGTTTAAATGCAACAACACCAGGACTGCGGATTCCAAAAACTCACTTGTACCTAGGTTGCATGCAGTTAGTAATAGATACGCTGATGTAGCGGATATATTTAACTGCACGGAAAGTAGGTACAAGAGGGCTATGCTATCTTATATTTTCGATCAATATTAATTCAATCTAAGTTTACCTTATTTATACTATAGAATATGGATATATTTGTTATTATTAGATATATTCTCTTGCTCATATCTCTGATGTCACTGCACAATCAAATGTCAAAGTTAATTTGTTATTCTTTATTTAAAACGATTGCTAATATTTTCTTATGGTTCTAATTGTGTCATGTAACTACTGTTTATGGTATATTTTACCGTAGAAATTAAATAAATAAATTATTATTGTCAAGTATTCTTAACAATCTAACAATTTGTACACAGTTCTACTAGAAGTAACTACATTACAAAGAAACTCCTAAAACTAAACTGCTACTAGTCCATTAACAAAAAACAAGCATTTAATTTCCA
Source organism: Limnephilus auricula (assembly GCA_951813805.1). Classification (NCBI taxonomy): domain Eukaryota; kingdom Metazoa; phylum Arthropoda; class Insecta; order Trichoptera; family Limnephilidae; genus Limnephilus; species Limnephilus auricula. The sequence continues at coordinate 20,622,481 of OX638406.1, forward strand.
AGAATAATGGCAGCATCGACACCGAGTTGTTTGACAGTCGCTACATTTAAGGAAGCACCCTCCCTTAGTCGCTCGCTTAGCTTTATCAGAGAGTATAATTCAGAGGCAGCATTCCGCCACATGGCATGGCATTCACTATATAGGAGAAACAATGAATTTTTTATTCGCCAAGAGGATTTTGGAGCACTTGTCTTATAAAGACCATATGGTCAGAGCTGGTTTTTGCGCGAAGGTTTTTTTGTCCCGTGTGTCCTTAAAGGAATGGGTGCGGATACTTTGGTATGCGTACCAATTATTATTGCTGAAGGAAGATATGTTTTTGTGGGCAGATATAAGCAGCTTGATAGGAAGATAGAATAATGGGAACTAAAACAGGTAAAACTGTGCTGACAATTTTATCTAATTTAATAAGATTTCACTTTGCAACTGGCCAAAGTTAATTATTTGAGGTGATTTAACTACTTCTGGAAAACTTTAAATGGGTTTTAAAGGCCTGGCCTCATTTTCGCACACCTTTTTTCTGTCTGTAATTTGTAGGTCAACGCAACGATGAGTTCGGAACGTCTTTTCCATCATAAGATATAGAGTTAGAAAAATTTGTGTTATCTTTTGTTTAAAAGCATGTCTTCATTATATTTGACCCATTTTTGTAATATTCTCCAATAAAAACCTGCCGTTAGTCTCCCCGAGTGGTTCGCTAAGTTAAATGACTTAGCAGGGGTTTCTGGGTTCATAGGATGAGGATTGTCCCAGTCTTAGTCATATGTATCCCCAGATTCCTACCCACCCCTCAAACCTTTTTCCTTCCCAGTACTTCCTCTCCTTTCATTCCCTTAAACCCCACGGCATCTTCAAAGATGACATGGGACCTCAGGGAATTTTAGTTTAAAAAAATCTAAAGTTTTTGGGAACTAATGTAAAAATAAATACATATTTTGTTTCTAAAATCATAAAAGCATATCACTAATCACGATTCTCTCAAGAGTTAGATTGTATAATTTAAGTGCAGTATTTTATTAATGAGTGAATTCCGAGGATCAGTCTGTTGGCCATCCCTACAATAGTTCCTATTTCACATTGACAAGGATAAGTTCTATAAAAGGGAAGCTTTCCTATAAACCTGATCGTTAGTCCTTATTAAGGACATTTCATGAATAAAGGTTTCATTAATCGATTCGACAGCTGCATATTTATGGTTACTGTTTATGTGTTTGAATTTCATAGGTAGTGGTGGTTAGTTTACGAGAGTACCGCACAAAAGCCTCAACTGCTCCCAACCGTCTGGAGCCAATGAGACTATGTCTTTCCTATTTGGGGTATGTTGTGAAGCTAAAGGTATTCGGCAGATAAAGGGTATGGGGCAGAGGAAGGTGGCAAAGTACCTGGCTATTCAAATTTTAAGCCTGCAAATTCAAGATTTAACCTCGCGAAATTCATATGAGAAAAAATCCTCAAGGCCTATGTCATCTTCGAAAATGCTGTGTGGAAGGGAATTTTAGGGAAAGGAAGAAGAGGAAGTTCTGGGATGGGAAAGGGTGTGAGGGGTGGGTAGGTATCTGGGGGTCAATGTGTCCAGGAGTGACGGACGTATGAATCAAATTTCATAGGTCTTCCTCAACCATTCTCTTCCGATCTAGCCCGCCACGTAGACGTAGTAAGATGAACGCATCCACCGCCAAGACCTAGACAAACATCACCTTATGTACACGGGCACCCTCTTTTAATTCACCAAATGAAGCGAAACGCTTTGGGTTACCTTTGGAAGTGGTGTTGGTTTTCCAATAAATTGTTGCCCGGGCGGTTGTAGCAAAACCCGCCTCCCGAATGCTAGTCGACTTCGGAGTCAAATCAGAGTCTTAGGTACTGTGAACTGTGAGTATAGTCATTTTTATAATATTTTAATTAATGAAGATAATATTAGCGAAAGTCATATAATATTAGGACCGAGTCGAGTCCCAGATGTATCCGTATCTTTTTCTGATTTTTCTGTTGCTATTAAGCAACTAATTATGTAGGTATGTATTAACACATAATCTATTGTAGATAACAATATATTTGCTGTACACAAAATAGCCGATGGAACCTTTTTACTCAGAATCTTTTATATAATTATAAATTGGCCTATTTTATAATTAAAACAAAAATATTCAAATTAGCTTGTAAGGCGTAATAGAAAATCAAATGTCCTATTGATATAAAAAAGATATTTAATTTTGGTTGCATATTATGGATTCAAATCCAAAATTAAAGTTTTAAAGACGATAGATGGAACCTTTTCGAACTAAACTTTTGGTAATTTGAAATGTATGAAATAAAGGTTCCAACCGAGGTTGAACTCTTTTCAACCTAAACGTAATCTAAATAGCGCAGTTAGAACCTTATTACTTTTAAAAATCGGTTTATAGACATCAGATGGGGAGGATTTCTTTTTCAGACTAGTTTCATCGAAAATAAATTCCCCGATAATAAAAACTCAATTTTCGTAAAAACACCACAAGCAACCTTTTCACTCTCACCTAACGATGTGAAGAAACTTAAGAAAAATCATAGTAAACAATGTACAAAGTAATATATTAATTTAAAATAAATAATGGAGTAAAACAATAACAGTTTTTCTCTTTTTGCAGCTATCTGAGACTGCAACCGGTTGTTTGCGAAAAATATCATTTTGATATTAGTCCAAGGAAGTATTTCTCTGTAAACACAACTCTGAAGTATTGCGATATCTGGGACAAACAGACAATAGTACAAACACCCTTAGATCGGATGCATTTTCTACAAGGATAAAGTTATCCTATGGGGAAGAAAACAGATTTGTATTGTTTGCTAAGAGTCCCTGTAGATTTTCGACAGCTTTATTGCGAAGCATCTTATAATTTACCGATGATAAATTAATATTTTCTTCCGCCAAGAACAAAAAAAAACTAAATCGTCTTTAAATAAACTAATTGTACTAATTAACTAATTGAACTTAAATATATTTCTCCTCAGGGATTTCCGCAAATGTAGAACTAGTTAATGAGAAGGGAATTTATGCATCACGAAGATTTTTTCTATGAGACGAACTACAAAAGTACCCAACCCTTGGAGTAACAGCGTACAAAAATATGCATAATTTGATAGATTGTCCATTGTCTCCGGGAGTATAAATTGTTTGTATCACACAACTACCTCCAGGGGCGGAACCACTATCTGTTATGCGTACCGCATGCAGTTTTGCCAACTCGAATTTTAAAGTAGAGCTAGGCGAAACCCAAAAAAGAGCCAAAAAGGATCTAAAATTTTGAAAATGACTTAAAGCATGGGGGGGGGGGTTGTTAGAGAATTTCAGAGAAGAAAAAATTCCAGTTAACAAACACTCACAATACACTTGTTTTTTTTTATCATTTTCAATACTCAATTATTTTTGATAACATCGAAATCTCTAAGATTTTTTTATGTTTTTTTTAATATTTTTTTTGTTAGACTGCGATTAGTCCTCTAAAAAATCTAAGTAATCATCCGGTTCCAATTTCTGTACCATGGCGCAAAATATTACTTTCAGGTAAATAATCACGTACTGCTTAATGATAAGTACATGCAAACTGCATTCGAATTCGAATGACACTGATGCAAGACACAATGCAATATGCAATACGCAATAGCCGGCCTAAGCAAGTTACTTGTATCGGAGTTTTTGGGAATTTCATTTTTTCGGGAATACCCTGTTCCGATGTTTTCACCATAGCATTTTTAGTAACTATTTACTTGTGCAGGACTTCAGAGAATCTCTTTTTTTGGGAAGGCCTCAACCCAATGTTGCATTTTTGGAATATTATTGCAAATATTATTTCACGTGAATAAGAGCTGAAATATCTGAAAAACGAGCTAAGAAGCTAAATGACTTTCTTTGGAGCTGACGGCGTCGATTGAGAGCCAGATTTAGCTCTAAAGGAGCTGCGTTGGCAACACTGACTGCATGGCAGAACAGACGTATTGGCTCAGCCAGCTGGACATGGATTATAGTGCTGCTAAACAACAAGTCTTATGATATCTTCAACATAAGCCTTGAAGGTTTCAAGTGACATTGAAGTCGCTTGGTCACATATTCGAAGGAAATTAATTCAAATGAGCGCTGCTTGAAGAAGGGATATTAAAAAAAAACTGCATTAAAAATCAAAGAGTTTATTGGTTGAACAAAATCGATGAATTCAATCTGTTGTTGCAACACTGGTTCAAAAAATTAAAATAAATGATTTGTTGAATAATAAATATTCCTGCTCTATAAAACAAACAGTGAACGATTTACGAGCAAAATTTTCCTAGACAGACAATTATTATTTGCATGTTACATCCAATTCAAAATGTTTGTTATTTAAAGTAAATATTTGACGTAGTGATCGAATTTGCAATGCAATATTCAATCTTTCGCAGACTTCTGTTCACTGTCGGAATTTCATTAAACTTTCGAATTTTCCACAGGTTTAATAGATTTTATATGTTACTATCTGTAGGTAAAGATTTATAGAATGATTTTTAGATGAATGTCAGTGTTATTGACGATGGGTTATACATTTGGAGGCAGGAATGGGTATCGTTTGGTGATTTAGCAGGGGTGCCCTGGAGCAAGGGGTAAGGTTTGTCTAGATTATTTTGCCCACCTATTGCTATTGGCTGGTCGGATCGGGAGAGACTGGTTGGGATTGACCTTTTGATCTCTCCAACCGCACTCTCTCGACGGTCGTCGTCGCCTTGCACCTGAGGGATATATTCAAATATTTGTCACTCCTGAAGACATTGACTCTAAGATTCCCAATCACACCTCACACCTTTTTTAATCGGAGAACTTCTTCCTTCCTTTTCATAAAAAGACCCTGCACACATTGAAAAAGATGACATTGACCCAGAGGAACTTTTTTCCTTAGGGGTTTCTGTGTGGAGATAATTTAATAAAAAATAGTTATTTTTAGTGTGAACACCGCGATGTTCAAAGTTGGATGTTGTGATGAGATAGGTTTTTCCACAAAGAAATTAATTAATGATTTTATATGACAATAATTAAAAATGAGTTGGGAGATTTTCACTTAGTTCAGAAAACCATCACGAGGGCGACATCTCTCGAATAAGCTGCAAATTAGAGCGGAAACTGTTTTACGGATAGAAGGAGAGAGAGAGGTGACATGCATTGGAGTGAGACAATACGCCAAATCATTTAAGAGTGGGATCTCAACCAACGACAGATCTTGTTTTGTGTCATAAAACGATAAAAAATCGAATAAGCCAATGGAAATGGTGATGTGGGCGTGTTGGAAGTCAGACAAAGGAATTGAACTTTACGCCTATCAATTATACGTTTGATTTATGGTTGAGAAAAGCACACGTGTCCGAGGGGGTCATTGATTGTTTAATAGTTTGTTTCTCACGAAAGAATTTAGCGATCAAGAACCAACGATTTGGTGAAGGAAAATTTTCACATTTTATTATAAAAAATTACAAAAAAAGGAGTTAAAAGTGCTTGGGAAGACCGGTAGACTTTTCATCTAACTACGTGCACTTCAAAAAAGGTTCATAAGATTAACAAATATCATCAAATAGCAGAAAATTATTACAAAGTGACGTACATCAAAGAAGAAACTTTAGATGAGTTTGGGAAGAGAGTTGTTGAATTGAGGATTACATAGTAAATGTATATCTATCAAAAAAAAATGGAATGAAACACAAAAAAAAAAAACAGTAATTTTGGTCTGTGAAATGGTCCAGAATAACGGGTAGAATAGCGAATTGTTGTTGACCGCTGACATTGAATACAACGAGGGTGTTGTTCTTCTCAAAGAATATTCGTTACATGACTTCAACATTATAACAGACCAATTTAGCTGGAATATTGTCGTAAAATTTACATGGGCCTTATGGAAGTGTTTATATTATACAAAAAATATTAAATTTAATGGGGAAGCGATTAGTTCAGAGTTCTCACCAAGTACGTACAAAATTTAACATCAACACAAAAACTTAATCGCTTTACATGAGCAAGGAGGACAGAAAACTGATCAAACGAAGGGAGGGTCTTCGGTTTGATAGGAATTCGAGGGTTGAATTGGTGAAATTTGTAGAAAATTTGAATAAAAGACATAAACATTTATCTGGCAATACAAAATATAGAGGTATAGTTACTTGAAAACATGTGTTTAAATAGACATGGAAAATGATATTCTATAAATGCAGTAAGATAATTGATAAAACGAGAGAGAAAATAAGATACGAGAAGGGTTATTTGTGAAAGTCCCAAATTAAAGTGATTGAATAAATACAGTCTTGGATGATAATTATTTATATGATAATATAACATATCAATGGGTTGGAGACAGGATTTCATAGAAAATTACGACATTATAAATAAAATTCAAATTTACAACGTAAATAGAGTGAATACGGTTTCAATTGGAATTATTCATAGAAATGGCATTGAAATTCGGAAAAATCAATGTCTAATATACATGAAAATTTTATAGAAAACATTTCGGTATGAGATTAATCGTGTTTTACAAGCGTAGATGTTTTAGGGGGCATAAACGGGTTAAGCAAAGTATGGACCTATCTCGAATTATTAAAAATAAAACAAGAAAATTATGTAATTTTACATAAATTTCTAAGTGCAGATGAACAAAGGAATCTGGGCATTTTGATGGAGAATCGTAAGTTCGGTACTGATAGAACGAAAGAGCGAGACACATATCATGATGGGCTGTACTAAGATCTTGGGAGCAAGAATGAAAAAAAATATATATCAAAATACGAGTTGATAAGAAACATTATTTGATATCAAAGAAAATTCGTTTAGGCTCTTCTAGATCTCAATGTGGTATTTATACGGGTACATAGGGAAAATTCAGGCGGTAGTCGTTTGTCGGTCGGGAGATCTCAATAATATACCTTACGTCACGTCGTCGTTAAAGTGGTAAAATAAGTGTTTGGAATTTAAAAATAATTCTGATATTCGAGGACTTAGAAAATTTAGATCCAAAGTGCCAAGTGACTTAGAGTATTTCACGTTACAAAGTAAAATAAAATCAATAATAGTTATATAAAATAGTGAGAAATTGTTATATCGAGTTTAGTGAAAATTAAAATGAATGAAATAAAAAAAAAAAGTTTAATACCAAGTAATAAATATAGTGATAACATTTAATATCAAAGTGTATAAATCAAATAAAAGTTATTATAAAATTAAATAAAGAAATAAACTTTTAAAATCTTTAATTAAAGTGATCATTTATCGTCTTTATTCGAAATCAAGAGTTCATTAAAATTGATAAAATCTTTAACGGTTATAATTTATTTAAAACACTTAGCAAATCTTCATTGCAAAATAAAAATAGATAAAAAAAAAATTAGTAAGAATTATTATGTTTTAGAAAATGAAAATAATAGTAATAATCATCATCTTTAAAATAAATTAAAATTTAAAATTGTGTGTTTGTTTAAATAATTAAAATCAATTTTGGTAATAATCATCATCTTTAAAATAAATTAAAAATTAAAATTGTGTGTTTGTTTAAATAATTAACATCAATTTTTGAAGAGTTAATAATAAAAATTTTGCAAATTCCAAATTTAATTAAAATAAGGAAAAAGGGTCTCACTTGAAATATTTGATATGTATACATTTTAGGTAGAGGAAAAATTAATTAAGATTGTCGTGTACACCCGACGGAAGAGTCTTAATTCGGTAAGTCAATTATTTTCATAATTAATCATTTCCAGTTTACAGATGGGAGGTAGCTGAAAACTCGGGTGACTATATGATATTTATGTACTTTATGGTTTTGTATAAAAAGAATTATATATTGAAAATATATATATAAATATATATGTAATATATATATAAGCATAATTATAAACAATTCAAAAGAAAAAAAAATTAAATCAAATCATCCCTAAATTGATTGAGTTGGATTCGAATTCCAATTATTATTATAACCAAATGAAAAGAACATTAAAAAAAAAATGAAAGCTATTTTATATGTACGTATGTTAAATGATATTTTGAATAAAAATATATATATTTATTATTTATTATAACTTACATATTATATTTGGAAAAATTGTATGTATAATATGTTCATTTTTCAGAACCAAAGGATGACACGCAAAATCGTGAAGCGTTCCACATTTTTATTAGATATTTAATCCAGATGGTTGATATAGATCTAAACACGCGTTTGACATTGAATGAGTTCCAAGGAAAGTACCCATTCATTGTGATATGTATGTTAGTAGGTCAAGAGATCGGGATGCATAAACATTCTGAGTTTGTTTATGTTTATTATTAACATACCCTAGGGCAATTCAAGCGACCTTCTGCGTGTAACAACGACCTTCCTTTAAATAAATATTGACATTCATGGACTACGATATTTTAATTTAAGCTTCAAAGCCAAGGTTAAGGAACGTTATCAAATTTAAAAAAAAAAATCAAACAATATGAAATTATTATAATATTACCACTCAAACAGATAAGAGTTATAAATTTTATTAAATTTCACACAAGTAGAGCAATGGGTTTTAATTTCATAATTTTGTTTTGGTGGATTATACCATGACATACAAGGTCGAGAACATTATGAATCTAATGTACAGTAATAGACTCATCTTTAAATTATTTGACGTTGAGTAGGTCAGGGGATAAAGTATTTAAGGATCACCTAGGTTACCATTAAAATTATGTAGGTACTTATCAATCTAGATGGGGAATGTCATTTTATAGGGGATTAATATCGAACAAGCAATCGGAGACAAAATTATTTCAAATAGTGGAGGTGAAAAAGGAAAAATTATTTTACAAGCAACATCTACATTTAACATTGGGAAAATCACGGGATAGTAGGAAAATACTACTGAGGTTGCACTCGGAGGAGGGAAGAATTATATCAAACAAGCAATCGGAGACAAAACTATTGCAAATAATGGAGATTGTTAGCCATGGGTACGAAATGAAAATTCATTTAAATAAAAATAAACAAAGAAATTAAAGTGGGAAATTAAATATTTACTATGTTAGTAAATAGACAAATTCAGGGGAATGAGAGAAAGCAACAAAATAAAGTGTTATGATTACATTGAGGTTAAAATGGTTTGAGGACCATGTTATAGAATGTCATAAATATGTTCTATACAAATATTAGAGAGAGGAGAGGGGGTGTGCAATTGTAAATAATTGCACAATATAGAGTGGATAAACTCTATCAAAAAAAAATTATCAACCAAAACCAAACAGACGAGCGGAGTATATATTTTATGTGTACAGTGTTATTTATTTTTATATTATTAAGTATATATCGGGATACTTGGATCCGGGTGGTGTCAGCCCCTGATACTGAGGATTCTCGGCCTCGTAATGCCATTTGAAAAGGTGGACATTGCAGGTTATAAAAGAAATTATGTATAAATATATATTTTTAAATGTACTATTCATTGGAGAATGTAATCCCGTCGCCACTAGACGTTTTTACATTTTCTCTTGGATGTGGCTGAAGGACGTAGGAAACCCGGCTGTCAAAAACCTCGTGAGTATATGATTGTTTGGAAAACAAAACCGGTTCGCTTCCAGTAGTCGTAATTTATGGAGGAGTAAGGGCTTGGGTACGTTTGACCTCGGAGGAAGGCTTTTCTAATCCGTTGGAGAGCATGGAAGGGTTGATTTGGAACTCGGAAAAATCATTGAAGAGATTTAGCACCAGCCAATTAACTCGCGCTCAGTGATATCGGAAAGGTTTAGTTCGAATTCGATCAGTCGAATGTTACGCAGGAGGTAGGTGCCAAGCCATTGCAAACAAGTATATCCGCCTTCGTTTTCTATTCGATCTATAAAATGTACTAACCAAATAAAACAAAATTATATATATGTATGTAAACCCACAATCTAGGACAGGCGAACGGGAGCAGACCAAATGACTTCATAATTGCACATTTTGCACACTAACTAACTAACAAAAAAAAAAGATAGCAATCAACATATTTAAATTAAAAATAAAAAACAGATTAGGATGAGGTTGAGTCACAGTATAGGAGGGAATTTGAAAGCACATTAAATAAATTTATATAACTAAAAGTAACTACACATTCTGTTTGAGATGCAATTATCAACGGCAACGCCATCCAAAAGAATCAGGGATACCACAAACAAAATGTAATTAGACTTTAATATCATGAAAAAAAAATATGCACAACGTATGATCCGAAGTCTCTTTACGTAATAAATAGTCACGTAGTTTTTGCGTTCAAAGTCGTAAATAACGTAGACAAATTAGATGCCTATATATTTGATAAAAATAATGCATCAAAAATACTCTAATGTAGTATTTAAATTGGGGAAACAAAGGGTTTTCAGAGAGTTCTGTGATTTGAGTGGGAGAATTTTCTTCATCCCTTAGTTATACAGAACAAAGCCTTGAAGGAAATGGTGATGTAAATCACGACAAAAACGAGGACGGAAGTTTAGGGGTCAAAGATATAACATTTTCCAATTAGTTCGCTTGAACATGAGTAACGTCTTGGATCACGGGGAGGGAAAATTCACGTTTGTTCGACTTTATAGAAGTAAAACTCTAAGGGTCTAAGAGAGGGTGGAAAGCCTGAAAACAACGTATATGTGAAAGAAAATTGGGAAATAAAAGTATTTGATAAAAGAAGAATCATTTCAATGTGTAATAAATTTAACATAAGATTTTGAATAATAGTTTGACATTATTAAGATAGATGGCAAGCTCCTCCCGTCCCCTCCAACGGAATTGAAATTAATATATTATTTTGAAAACTAATTATTGCTCTCTTTTGAACCAAACTATCTAGAAAGAAACACATATCAGTTCCGTTGGGGAGAAATTAAATTTCTTTTGGGTTGTATTATTTCGTGTCAATAAAATTTTATATTTGTACGCTAAAAAACAATGTAAGAAAATCTCCTTTCTTATTCTGAGTGAATCCTAAAACATTACAGTTAATATCTTATTCCTTGCACTGTCCCAACTCATTGCCTAGGTAGGCTGTTGGGGTCGGCTCTCCTCGTTCTCAGGTTGTAGCTTCTTCGGTTCTGGGTATCGCTCTCTTCCAGGCCATTTCTTTGAATTTGGGTCTTCCAGGAGTTCTTTGGACTTCCTCTAGATGACTGTCGATGAAGCTCCATAGACATTGTCTGCTTCACTGTGTGGTCTGGTGCTCTCCGTTTTATGTGACCATACCATCTCAACTGTCGTTCCTCTAGCTTATTGTTTATGTCCGTGACACCCAGGCTACCACGAATGCGTGAACTTTTAATTTTATCTTTTAGTGACACTCCTGCCGACCATCTAAGCATTCGCATTTCTGCTGATTCAAGTTGCCTGGTGTAGGAGTTGTACATGGTCCAGCATTCGGAGCCATACATTATCGCGGGTCTAACAATAGTCTGTTATACCTTTCCTTTTAGTTTCCATTATTTTTTTATTCATATTACAGTTAATATGAATAAAAAAATTATGGAAAATATTCAAATGAAATTTTTAATCATATTTAATTTCTAAAAAAGTGGCAAAAATTAGTATCAAACATCTTTAATATTTTCCACAAATTACTTAATTGTATGGCAAAAACAAACAGGTTATTGCTTTTATGCAACAGTAGCAAGATTACTAAAGCATTATTCCCAACTGATTGTTTCTGTGTTAATTATTATTTCTCTGCTGAAATGTATTGTTAAATTCACTGGTACGGTTTATTCAACAATAGAAGAGAATACGGAACATTGTGGATAATACAATTTGACCAAATCCAGTGAAGAACAAGGGAAAATGAGCCTTATGAGGTCAGATAATAAGGCACGTGTTGTCGAAGTTTTCAAACTTTTCCTAGTTTTCCATGAAATAGGAAAATGTTGGTTCTCTGAATGTGTTAATCATATATTTTGGGTATGCACGATCACGTTTTATAAAAGTTTCATTGACTATTTACAACACGTTTATGTATTGAATTAAACTAATGTGTGTTTAATATGTTATCCGTTCAAATAATTATTGCTAATAGCTTATTAATAATAAAACGATGAGAGCACCAATAATTTTTGTAGTGTTTATAAATATATACGTATTCACAATGTCTCTCAACAGATTTTGTTAGTATAACGACCCTTTGGAATAACACGGTTCCATCTGTTGCGGAAACGTCACGCGGTTATGGGATCTGTGGTAAGCTACCTTGTTATTCCAAAGGGTTATAGTGATGCGTAGTTACAATGTGTCTCAAAAGATGTAATCGTTGGAATTGAATGATACACGGAGAAAAATGTAATTCTAAAATACGTTCATAATTTGTTCGTCAGAACTTCAGTCCCGTTTTTAACCGTTTTTACTAATAAAATGATCGTATGTTAGAATTACATTTTTCTCGGTGTAGGAGTCAAAAATTCGTTAATTGGCGACACAGCTTTTCTTTCAAATTATTCATATTTGAAATATCTAAGAAGTGCACAAATAGCACTACATCACATTGCGATATAACCTCGTCAGAATACAGTTCCTTTTTTAATTTACTTTTTTAAACGATTTAATTAGAAACGGATTAAATACTTACTTAACCGGTCGCCTTTTGTAACATCCGTGAAAACAACTTCACATGTTAAACGATTCGTAAGTAATATGGAATAAATCGTTTAGATTGGCAATAAACGAATCCAAATTTCGATTGCAATATAATTTAATTGATTGATCTGTATTTTTTCACGGTTTTATAAATATAAAATAATACATTGTAATTTGTGGCACGTTTTACGCTTTCAATATCGCCCTGGTGTGATAGCATGGTCGATCGATATGAAGCTACCGACCGATTGTCGGTAACTTCTCATCGTTCCCTAGGACAACTTTAGATCGCTAACGTACAAACGACAGTTGATATCGCATATATTAAGGACACTTAGTCATTGTGAACTGTCACCTATTCCTTTGCGATCTGCAGTTGTCCTAGGGAACGATGAGAGATTACCGACAATCGGTCGGTAACTTCATATCGATCGACCGTGCCAGCACCCCTGGTGTAAGATCATCATCCAGAATTAAAACATTGCTTGAAATGGCTTTAGCTGTGCTTTTTGACCATATCTTAATAGCCGGATGCTTTCCCACCTCCCTTTTTAACACCTCCTTACCACCCACTACCGTCATCCTCACAACGTACCCCAATATGGAAGTTGAGTGAAAAATATTTTGACTTATAAAAAATAAGTTTATGTAGATGACAGTCAAACTAATAAAAAATACCAAATACCAGTATTTTTTTTTTGTTTGTTTGTTTTCATACTTAAATTAATTCTACAAGTTTGAATTTTATTAAAGCCCGCGAAAACACCGGCAAGAGCATAATACCGACTGCTATGTTAGGAACTGTTGCAAGTTTCGTTTAAAAATGACAATTAGTGTTTTTAAATCTAAAAAATAACCATTAAATTGCACTTTTTTGAAATTCCGGTAAATGAATTGATTAGTACAGGTTAAAATCTAATCCCGGTTTTGTAGAAATTTTCCATTATATTTCACACAATCAAGGACCGGGTGACGTCACGAACTCTGCTGCACGGTATTATAATCTTGCCGGCGTTTTCGCGGGCTTAATAAAATTAAAACTTGTAGATTTAATTTAATTTGAACTTTAAACAAAAAATAAAAATACTTGTACTTAAGTTTGAATGTGTACATTAATAAAAAAAATAATAAAAAAAGGACTCAACTTCCTTATTGGGGATGCCACAGTCTCACTGACCCCAGAAGATAGAAGTTATGACCCTTGTGCGGTATTCACACAAAGAAAGCACATTAAAGTACCTATAATTAAAATAGTACCTAATCTGTCTCGCTAGGCCAACCCGTATTAAGGCAACATTTTTAGCAAATTAATTAATACATTTTGTCGGAGGTTTACCTCCACATACACCAGCATAAAACAATTCCTTTATTAGAATCTATATTTGCACAAAATTTGCTGAATTCGGTTGAGTTTACCGGTTACTGCACTACCATGTGTGATTATAAATTGTATTGTGGCGATTTTTATATGACTTAAACTTTGTATTTATCTTGTTTTGTTTGGTAAGTTATTGTATAATTTAAGCACAAAGTATTTGCAGTGTCTTTTTTGAATTTTCGTCTTTATTTTGGGAGTATACGTTTTCACAGGAGTTTTAGTCACGTGTTTCTTGTGTTGTGAGTATTTTTGTGATATTTTGTTGATTTATTAAACAGCTGAATTAAGAATGTCTTTATGGAAAATTTTTCGAATTCCCGGAAATTATTAAACAATATCTTTAATGCTTTTTATTAACCACTCGAGCGATTTTTGCCACATTATGGCACTATTTCCAAAACCTCGGATTTCTTTGTTGCCAAAATGTGGCAAATTTTCAAAAAAAAAATTTTTATCAATACGACTATATAATGTATTGTACATTCAAAATATAACAAAACAACAAAAACAAATATTCCCTAGATTCTTTAAAATGTTTGCAGGTTAAAGATTTAATTATATTTTTTTATAAATCCTACAAATATGTGATAATAGATAAAAGATAGGTGAATTCATAGAACTATAATCAGTTTGTATATTCCATATTCAAATTCGGGGGTATAATTTTTTTTAATGTGGGCGGAAAAATTTCCTTTAGCAATCCGAGAAAAAATATTTTAATTGCTCTTTCGCTCCAATGGTTAAGAGGAAAGGGTGTTCATACTTACCTTAAATTTGAATTTGAGAACAAAATTCCCAACCAAACTGAATTCCTAACCAAACAATTCCTTCCCACTGCGGTGCATGTGATGTTCCCATATCACAACATCCCATAATTGGGGATGTCATAGCCCCACTGGTTCCGGACATTTAGGGCTCTTGTGCGGTATTAAACCAAATTGATTTTCCAATCTAAAGCACCCTATACAATATCTGTACCATCAAAATCGAAAACCTTTTGTGTGATCAAAAACACACCCATTCCACGGATCGTCAACCCCCGGCCTCAGAGCCACAGCGGGGGGTGTGCCATCGCTATCAGTGTATCGATTAAAATTTAAATTAAATGGTAATTCAATTGCCGCGAACCATCCGCGCACAATGGCTGGCGCGGACTCTACTTGCAGGGGTGGCCAAGTGTCTGCGATAATATTATTACGGCCCGTGTTCACTCTAATTAGAATAACATATATAACTGTATCCTAATCCGTATAAAGCGCTGTGCGACCGGCTTCGTGTGCATATAGTAATTGTGCAATACGTGCAGTAATATGCAATATGCGCTCGAATGGTTATTGGAATAATTGGTGCCTTACGTTCTATTAATGAGGGTTAGAATTTGAAAACAATGTAGGTAGGTACTTCTTTGGCTGAATCTAATAAGGACTAACTAATGTTGTACGAACAAGCAATTTTTGAAAATTGTTACAAGTAAATTTTTTAAGATATAGTAATTATTTAATGTTTCCTACTTGTGTTCATTCTAAAGGTAAATTTCTGATGGTCTTTTGAAAGAAAATGATCCTGATGCATATATTACATTTAAAAATACTTTCAGCTTCACAAATTGTATTTTGGAGGCAAGTGCGAGTCTCGAATATTGAGGAGAAAAATGGGCCTCCGGTTGAAAGAAGAGATATCGGTGGGTCGTGATATCTCCGCGTGCTGCAGGTCGGAATAATAAACGCAGGAGGATGATGATGATGAGATGATGTACTTACAATATTTACACTATTTTTAAATGAAGGAGTGTTTACAATCGTAGTAATATTATTCCGACACGAGAACCGCAGATTTGCGAAGTTGGGTTAGTATGCCGCCGAGTTGTCGCCGTATGAGCACTCCGTTGACTGAGACTGTTTAAGAACGACTGGCTGACTTGGCTTGCTCGAGTCCTTATATAGGCCGACCCGAAGGTACACGGAAGGTAGGTCAAACATGCACACGCGAGAAGTTTCTCGATATTACGGCGCAGCTTATGTGTTGCAGATCCGAGCTCTTTCCAGAAGGTGATCTTAATTATATTGCGTAGCGAGGTAGTAGGTAGAGACGGCCGTGCAATAATAATCAGTGCAATATACTAGGTAGGCCGCTACAGTATAAATAAAATATCCCGTGATTTTTGACGATTTATGAAATTCCTAATAAATACCTAAAACTAAATAACTAATAAGTGGTGGTAATGGGTTAACAATAATTTAATTTAAGCTGCCGGAATATGACCGCCTCTGTGGTCGAGAGTAAGCGCCTCCGCCCACTGAGGCAACTGAAAACCAACTAAAACCGGCTGTTTTCTCTGTCTTGATTGGTCAAAAAGCTTGTTTAACCATAGACGAAGAACAATCAGCTGACAGCTGGCAACTAGCAACGGCCGGCCAGGGCAACCAGCAGTGCAAGTTGCAAGTTACCGCTTGCGTTACCATTGACAACGGGTGTTTGAGTGATTGCGTATTGTGCGGGCCATCACATTGTCATACAAAGACAGTTGGTAGTTGAGAGTTTTCAGTTGCCTCAGTGGGCGGAGGCGCTAAGGCTCACGGCTAGCAAGCATTAGGGACTAATACACCCCTGAAAAGTGGAGTTTTTTGCAAGCGACATGAAATGGAGTACAAAAAGAAGAAGAAACCCGGATTGGATGCAACTGAATGTTTTCAAAACGTATGCACTTACAAAGCCATTTCATGTGAAGTTTCAAATTTGATAGGTATTGGTCAACAGACCGATCCTGAAAGATCCACTCCATCCACGACATTTTTTTGCCTAGGTCGTAACTATAGATATTTACTCAATGGGTAACGTTTCTCAGCGATGGTGAAGCAGATACCAAATATACGCTGATCGACGTGAGGGCTCCACCTTGGCTTTTATCATTGGGAATGGTTGGCAGCTTGTTGTGATGATCTCGTGGCTTCAACAATTCCCCCATTTTTTCCAAAACAAAGAAATTTAGTCACTTATTTTAATTAAAACTTATATCAAGATTTGTATGTAGATTCTGAAATATGTGTGTTAAAACATGATAAATGTGTTTGAAATAAATTTTAGGTTAGACAAATAAAAGATTTCTTTCTATTGAAGGACATAGATATTATTATCAACATTACAAGTTCAATTCTACTGAATTTAAATTAAGAAAAATACTCTAATTAGTAAAATCGTCAGGGCATGTTAAGATTGTTGAAAACTACATCTAAATAGTGATTGAGCGAAATATTGAACTTTATTGTTCAATGCTACATGATTTTGTAAGGTATTATAAAACTTTATTTCGCTAGGATTAAACTGAGGACGCCAGATTTTTGGAAATAAGAGAGAACAAGTTTATGATTAGGTTGTAAACCATCTTAAATTAAAAGCTAAAATAACATAATGGTGACAATGGGCTTACGAGAATCGGCAACGCTTTCGTTAGAGAATTCCGTCTCACGTTGAAAGGTCCTCCCTCTAGTGCAAAACTTCTGGCACTGGCCGTACTGGCAAAAAAGTGCAAGCTGAGCCCGCAATACGGTTCATGCAAGCGGCTATTAAGTTTGACATCTGATTCTTCAGTTCTTATTTATTCTCGTAATTTACGAAAACGGGGTGCTTAGTTCCAGAATGCTACAAACTGGACATTGTTTCGTTACTTCTCACTTTTTTTAAATACACGTGCTTGACTTCCCAGATTGTACATTCTGTGATATAGAAGTTGCAACTTTAGATCAAACATTTTTTGGTTGTCCCTCTCAAAACAAAAATCCTTTCTTCTACAAAGCCTTATCTAAAATTTCAACCCCTCCGTTCATCATCTCATCTCTTATAAGTCTGAACTCAAGTCTTCAAAATAAATTTGAAAATTGCCCATTTAAATAAAATTATTAATTCTAAAGATGCCCTTGAAGTTTGAAGGACAAAAGCCATATTTTTTTTTTTTTTAAATGTCACATAAATACTTAAATGTTTATCATTGAAGAAGAAGATAACAATATTAATCTAATTTTTTTTTAAATATGAAAATGAACAACTTAAATGTTTTTATATTCGAATCTAAGGATCTTGACTTCACTTACACTGTCTAGCATTGTTTACAAACTTCTGTAGACTTATAAAAAGACTGATAAAAAAATATCAAAATAAACACCAAGATGTCCTCTTCTTACAGTATTTAATTAAAGCACATGTATTATTTCAAGGCGATCAAATTTTCAAATCAAAACATACAAGTTTCTACGATCTTGGATTACTTCGCTATTCATCACCTTTCACCGTAAGTCTAAAGTATTTTTTTAATTTTTCCATCCATTAATATTTCCTGTGTTTTCTCTATCCATTAAAAAAAATAGATCGTTTTAGAATTAATACAGTTGTTGTTGGTGTTAATAGAATGGTGAATTAATAACAGATAACAAAAACCAAATTTAATTTGAATTGAATTCTTGGGAATAGTTTACGAGACATGTTGACAAAGCTCTCCACACAGTGAACGAACCAAGTATGGTAGATAATTATTATAGTATAGTCTGTTCGGTGGGCTGTATAATTCCACAATGCTCTACCAGTGTATGCTCGGAGGCGTAATGAAGAAATTTCATGCAGGAATAGACTATAATATTATGTTGCAAGTTAATCCGAAGCCTTTGTTCGTCAACAGATTTTTGATTAATTTTCAATGAAATCTTACGATTTTGTACCTACATTTACGAAAAAAATATTTATTGAGACCGACATTTCTATGTTTTTAACACTATATTTAACACTAAACAATGTCAGGAATCATTGGTTTAAGTAAGTAGAGAGCGTTCCTGAACACCTTGTATTCGAAGTACAACGTAGTAGTCTTCTAACCATTCGAGCGCTTTTTGCCAAATTATAGCACTATTTCCAAAACCTTGAATTTCTTTGCTGCCAAAATGTGGCAAATTTTCAAAAAATATTTTTTTATTTAACCGACTATATAATATATTGTACATTCAAAGTATAACAAAACAAATATTCTCTAGATACTTTAAAAATGTTTAAAGGTTAAAGATTTAATTATATTTTTTTTATAAATCCTAAAAATATGTGATATATGGAAAAATATGGGCATTCATTGGCTACATAGAACTATAATCAGTTTGCATGTCTCCATATTCAATTGGGAGGTATAATTTTTTTAATGTGGGCAGAAAAATTTCCTTTATCAATCCGAGAAAAATATTTTAATTGCTCTGTCGCTCCAGTGGCTAATACGTCGCATATCAATTATACTCCGTTGTATATTTTTCATAGCACCGTTTTCGTGAAATATTACTTTAAGGGCGATTTAAATCTTCTCTTCGAATTATCACTTGGATAATCCTGTTGTGGCCCACACGATGTTTTTGTTAAATCGACCTAAATCAAATTTGTACTGGTCACTTTGTCAGATGTGTTGTCTGCATTTTTATTTGCCTTTACGTGCTTTTTACCGATAAATAGCATACAGCATATATTCACGTGAACCTAAAAAGGTATTAAAAAGGGCTTATGACTATTCATAGCTTCGAATATCGAATAGTAAACTCGACTTTATAAATAAACTAATCGTAAATCGAATATACAGGTACTATATCATTAGAATTTACTATCAAGAGTAAGAACAATCATACAACAAAAAATATTTTATTTATACCAGCATGCTCACAAGAGTCCAAACTTCCCGCAGGCAGTCAGACAACGAAATCTCCATTAGAAGTATGTTATAAGAAAGATGAGAGTAGGGAGATCAAAGGAGATCAGTCCTTCTAAATCTAAATAGTGGGACGAAGAGCTTGTTACAAAGTTTAAAAACTACACTTTATACGATACAGAACACTTCAAAGTAAGAGCATTATAGTACTTCTCAGAATGCATGGATGCGGAAATGGAGAATTAATACTCTGAATTGGTACTTTCGTTTACACGCGCTCAAAGCAATCTGCGCTATCCTTTTGAGGGGGGATTCTGTTAAATTGAATCTTTTGTCTATGTGAATGCGTCTCTCAAAAGGAATTAACAATATCAATCTGAAATATCTTTCATATTGAAATCAAGCATTTTGCAAACACGATGGAACTAGGAGACTGCGATATTGCTATGTATGTACATGTGGTTCCAACATCTTTCAACAGATATCGTTATTATTGATAGTTACGTGTAGTTTTGAGGTATCTAAACGGATGTCAATTAAGTAGTACCTTAAGGTAGATTCAGACTGGACGACGTACGTACGCATCGCTACGCCAAACAATGCTTAGCAACCCATACATTTTCTATGAAAATGGCCACAGACATCGCACGTCGCGATGCGTGTGGCCAATGTGATTCTATAACATAAATTTTCATTGAAAATCCATGGTTGCTAAGTAGCCCAGATATTGTTAGGCGTAGCGATGCATACGTACGTCGATCCAGTCTGAATCTACCATTAGATGAGTGTAGAGTGTAAATTATTGTCTTTCGTTTCTAATGCACGACCGATTACGGAAATAGCCGATGATACTCGATAGACGGCTGGGCTCCTGTCGGGTTCTCTAGCTTCAGAATTTCTTAGAGCATCAAATGGGATGGATGTCTGGTCCAGTTAAAAATTCATTGTAAGCCTTACGTTAAATTAAATAAAGCAACTTGTAATCTCGACGAACGTAAATTTTTATTGGAGGTTTCCCGACCATACTTCAACAAGTGACTTGAATCACTGGGATTGAAGACATCATACTTTTTTTTTTTTTTTTAAGATAGTTTAATATTCCCGAGTTACGAATAACCCAACAACATTTGAAAATCTCTTATTACCACCACACTAAGAGGAAGATGTTGTTTGTGTTGTGATGGAGAACTTAGCAAGCCGTAAAATCATACACGGAAGGCCTGGGTGAGATTTAAACGACCCACTTAACCACTGACCGGTCTATGTTAGTATTTAGGTTAAGAAAAGAAAATTTATCTTCTCAAGCTCATAAATGAACAGAGTAAACACTTTTTTATACAGAAAATTGATACATAATTGAAAAAAAAATATTTTTTTAAAGAAAACACTATTCCTTTGCTTAGAAAGCAGTAATTCGTGTATCATTTTGATCCCTGGGTGAAAGTAAGGATAGCTTCATTACAAAAACCAGAAAATAAAGTAATTTAACGAACCAGACTATCAATTGGTCGATTAATGAATGCCGACAGGAGAATTGAATTGGCGTATTATTCCCTTACATACGCACATTGATTTGATAATTCCTGGTGAGATCTAAGCATAACACCCCAGGTTATCAAGCACGGTCGATCGATATAGGTTTTATCGATAAAATTGGTTACTTGACATCGTTCCCAACCATGACTGCAGATTGTATCAGACAAAACAAACAGTTCTATGGACAAAGTATTTTTAAATTTTTTTTTTATTTAGTATATGAAAACATTTGAACAAAATAAAGGTTAGTCCCACAAATCTGTCATATTTCAGCTTATATGTAGGTTCTACCAATTAAACATTCTTAATATTAAACATAAGGAAATATTTGTCAATACAATTATAGTTAGAATAGAGCACGTAGTAATATTAGATCATTTAAATTATATCTATAAAATATCTCAATATACCTGCCTAATAATAAGATATGTAGTAAGCTAAGAGTATGGATATTAGAGAGACGGCATGTGAAGTGTGCCCGCGCGCTCCAAGTGTGCCTTTTCGAGAATTTTACTTAAATGGCTGACATTGGCTGCTGTTTTTTGGTCGTTTAATACGTTCCGACATTTTTACGATATCAGCCATCTTCCATGGTGACAGCCAATGTCAGCCGTATGGGTAAAATTCTCGAAAAGGCACACTTGGAGCGCGCGGGCACACTTCACATGCCGTCTCTCTAATATCCATACTCTTAGGTAGTAAGCTACACTAAGACATTCAATGATACATAGAATTTTCTTTAATTAACCACAGCTTTAGCTTCAACATTTTAGGGCATGGTCTGTCATTTTTTTTTAAATTTTAAGTTTTTATTGATTTTATTTAAAATCACTGGTATTAGGTATTCAAGAATACGGCTTCCATATTTATTTAATATTCGAGGAGTTTTTGGGGCCTTTCCTTCAGTAAATCTTGTTATATGTTTGTGTCCCAGAGTTTTTCCCCGCGTTATCCATAATAGTAATGAACCAATGGAGATATTTTAGTGTAAGTAGCATATAGTGGTTTTAAGGTTTTGTTAATATTTGATGTGAATTTTTTGAATGCTCTGTTTGTTAATATTTGATGTGAATTTCTATTATTTAAATATAAATATTTCTTAATTGATTAATTAATCGACCACCACAACCTGGGCATGTGCCTAGCGTAGTGATCGTAAAATCCTCCAAACAAGTAACTAACAATTTAATGATAAAGAAAAATAAAATAAAAAAGGAGAATAGAAATTTATTAATTTTTTATTTATTTTTTTTAAAGTTAATACCGCAGAAAGGTCCCAACTTCTCCCGTCTGGTGCCGGAAGGACTATGGCACGAGGTAGGAGATATGTTGTGAGGCTGAAGGTGGTGGGGATGGGATGGAGATATGAAGTAGGACGGTTGAGAAGTACCTGGCTATTCAGATTTAGTCACCAAACACTGTTAAAGCCATTTCAAGCAAGGTTGAATGAATAGTCCACAATGGAGTGCTGGTACCTACCCTGATGTATGTCAGTGAAGCATGGAACTGGCAGAGAAAGGATGAAAGTAGACTGAATGCTGTAGAAATGAGATCCCTGAGGCGTGTGTGCAGACAAAACAATGTATGATCGTGTGAGGAATGTGGAGATTCGAAAAGAATGCAAGGCTGATGTGAGCGTAATAAGTAAGATAAAAAAGGAACGCCTAGATGGTTTGGACATGTAGAGCGAATGAATGAAGAAAGGAGTGTCAAGAGAATATATGTCGCAAATGTGAATGGTAGAAGAAGCCGACGACGCCAAGGAAGACGTGGCACGATCAAGTGAATAAGATACTTGAGTCGGGCCATGTCAAGAGTCAGAATAATAGAAGAGCATATATGATAAGATGTGTGAATGGGAATGAGACGAGGAGTACATGCCAAGACCGAGTTTTTTGGCGGTCCGTCCTCTCTGCCTACCCCTGCGAAAAAAGACTTGATGGTTAGTTAGTTGGTTAGTTATAAAGTACTTGTGTTGTTTTACTTAAGATAGGATAATCAATTATAAATAAAACTGAATTAATTATATCATAACAGCGGGAGGGGAAGGGGACACGGGGAAGAGGAAGAAACGGGGTCGAATTGGAAATGACACAAAGTGAGAAACAATTTATTTATTTGAGTGGCATCGCAACCCTAATAATAATACGATTATTTCGGCTACTGGCATTATAGATAGCTCTCTCATTAAAAAATTAGGTCAATTATATTTGTCAAAGGATAAGAATAAAAAATGCAAAAATCAGTCATGTTTAAATACATGTAGGATTACGAAAGATTTTTTAATATACCTACCTATATATTGAGGGATCAGTAGGATTTATCGGTCAAATTAGGAGTTCCACCGAGCCGAACCCTCTGATATGAAAATATCTGGAGTCGGTTAATTATTTTCCCATTTCGTACTCTGTAGGTTAACATGTTATTCTTGTATTGTTTTGTATTAATTATACTTATATAATCCACTTGATTATATACGTATAATTAATATGAAACGATGATCATTTGTGGAAAAGTGTGTGAAATGGTTTAGTTTTTCCTGTGGGGAAAATTGATTAAAGTCTGGGAAAAAAAAAATTTAAGAAACAAATGAGATCAATTTTTTATTCAGTCTTCCAAGGGAGAAGGTTTTAGAGTTAGTTCAATTTCATCACTTCTTGAGTAATTGCAACTTAGTTCTAGTTTAGTATATTTTCTAATTCAAGAATATATATAATTTAGTATACATATATTCTAATTCTAGCCTCCTTGCAATCCCTCTTTATAACCTTTGTTGAACGGACGTAGTTGTACAGTGTATGCAAAAAAGAGTTAAACCTTGGAAAACATCGATACCCAACTACGCGTTTTTTTACCAATGTTAAAAAGCAGTATGCTGCATATATGTATGCTGCCTACTACGTGAAATTTTGTGAAGTTTGACTAATCCGCCATTGACAAACGACAGCCGACGGGATGGGCTTAATCGCTGACATCTGACGGGGAAATTCCGAAGCTCGTCGTTAAAATAATGACATAATCCGTCGACAAAATACTAAGCCGGTCAAAAATATTTATTCTTTTGACCGGTTTCAATCAGCGACTAAAAGTTTTGATTAAAAAATAGGTTTTTATATATATACATTTTTTTTGCTCAACACAGGAAGCCCTGGGGAAAATAATTTCCCTCAAGGCCTATATCGTCTTTACTCTGTAAAGGGTATTTTTAAGAAAGGGAAAGAGAGGAAGTTCTGAGAAGGGAGAAGGTATAAGGGTGGGTAGGGATCTGTGGGTCAGTGTTTCCAGTAGTACCGGAAGTAAGTATCCATACCCCCTCTACGGTGCAAGGAAATGGGTCGAGAAAGTCCGGCTGGAAAGGTCAAAAGGTCTCCCCCAACCAGTACAGAGTCTACCGGCCCGCTACCACCAAGACCTAGACAAACTTTACCATTTGAACCCGGGCACCCCTGCTAAGTTATCAGACGTAGCGAACCACTTGGGGAGACCTATGGCAGAGGTGTTGATTATTAACCGAACCTAGCATGTTTTCTGAACAAATGGGGATTCCTAAATTGCTTGCAATTTTTGTTGGAATACTTAAAGGCATATATCCTTTTTCAAATCATTGACCAGAGTGCTTTAATTAAATAATTGTGGTTATGTTTATCATAACACAACAAAGAACAAGTTGTACTTAAACTTGGCCTTATAAATAATGTGTTTGCGATTTAAATCTTAATTACAGACCGCAAACGGGAATCCCTCTTTTTTGCACATAACCTAGCTATTTTTTTATGTTATATTTAGGTACCTACTATCTAACTATAATGTTATTTGTATGTGAGTTGTGGGTACCTACTACATGTCTGTCTTTTAATAAACGAATAAGTAATTACATTTGTATTGCTTTCCTTGTCGGATAACGTTACAAAGGTAAACTAAAGCCAAGTTATTTTTGCAACAGGAAAACCACGGTCATTTTATATCATATATCTTTATTACGTGTATAACTTTTAGTATTAATATAAGTATTTTAGATTCGATCCAAAACAGTAGTGTTTTTTCTATTGCCAACTTGGGTTGACGTCTGAATGCAATACAAGTCAGATTGTAATTAATTGTCCCTCGTTGAAAAACGTTGACCAAATAACGTATCTATGTAATAGGTTACCACAGACTTTCGCAAACACGTTTATTAAAGAATACATTATACTAGTTTATTTAAGATCATGTTTTATCAAAATTTCTCTAATAAACAATCAACCCTGGATCAGTGATACAGTTAAATAGTTGCAAAATCGAAAAGGTGGAAAGATTTAGATACCTCGGCAGTATTCTCATGGAGACTCTTGACTCAGATGTAGAGGTTGAGTGCAGAATTGAAGCAGCAAGAACAGCATTCAGTAAAAGGAAATTTCTCTTCTGCAATGACAATATCAATTTAAAAGTAAGGCAGAAAATGTTAATATCTTATTTATGGTCAATCTTGCTGTATGGATGTGAGACATGGACTTTGAGAGTGAATACCATGAAGAGGTTAGAGGTTTTTGAAATGTGGCTTCACCGGAGAACGCTCAAGGTCCCATGGACCTACATGATCACCAACATAGAAATTCTGAGGCGAGCTAGAGCAGATAGAAAACTGCTTTACTAACTGAACTACAATAGTATCATATCTGGGTCACATAGTTCACATAATTTCATATCTGGGTCACATAGTTCGAGGGGAGAAATATCGCTTCCTTCAACTAATATTAAAAGACAAGATAGAGGGTCGCCGAAGGCCTGGTAGGAGACAAATGTCTTAGCTGCGAAATATACGAGAGTAGACTGGTATTAGATGTGTGGAGGAGCTATTCCGGGCAGCGCAAGATAGAGACGTGAGTCATCGCCAACGTCGGGGGAACCTGATAAGGTACATGAAGAAGAAGAACACACAATCAACCTTGTTAATCTCAAGTTATTGACCAGCAGCTGTGAATAAAGTTTTAAAATGTTGGTAACTGTACATGGAGGTTCCGATGAGAAAGATCGATTATTCCCCGCATCAAATTTTTTAAATTAAAAATTTATAATCGATTTATTTCATTAAAAACTTGGTTTAATATATACATACATTCAAGTAAGCAATATAATTGCTCAAAACGCACGATGATAAATTATTAAATATCGTGTACGATTTTGTAAGTATTTTTTGATCTTTAGTAGGTATTTATAATTTTTTCAATAATGTGTAAACAAAATATGTGTGTAAAAAAAATCTGAAATATTTTAGTTTGTAAGACCTTAAATAAATACAACAACTGAGGTATTTTCGTCACAAAACAAGTTGTCGGAAATATTTTTTAATGATTTTAATTGAACTAAAATTAAAATTCTAAAAAGTGTGTTAACTAGACTATTGATTTATTTTGCCGTATGATTGATTATACGAATGAAAATTTGTGTTGTATAATACAATATTTCGTTTGAAAATTTATCTGCCAACGACCAACGGTATTACCAACCTTACCATATTAAAATTAAATTAAGTTAAAAAAAAAATTAAAACTTTACCAGATAAAATAACAATCTATCAAAATCAATTTATGTTTTTTTTTTTGTAAAAAAAAAAGTCAATACGTCTAGAATTTGATTTAAAAAGAACTAATTTCCGGTGTTCTCTGGTGATACCCTCTTAAGTATGATAATTAAGGCCTGTCAATTTTTTCTTTGTCGAGTATAAATAAATCAATAAATTTACGTTTTTAATTCAGCATCACGGTCATTGTTTTGTGTTGATGAACCGGTGGATGCCATAAGTTTCTACAATAGTTTGTCTAGTCTACAGTTAGAAGTAGGAGGGGGAATTGTAGAAATATATTCTAATTTTGTAGAGAGCCCTTGAGGTGATTTTTCACGAAAACTGTGCTATAAAAAAATCATTCAAATTTTATTATTATTAATAAATCCGTCAAAATCGTTAAAATACCAAAGAAATCACCTGCAATGGAAAGCCATTATTCTTCCTAGTTATACCTAAGTTATATAAGCCTGTTTATCGTACTAGGATAGAGAACAACAGATAAGAAATAAGAGAGTGTCCATTGTTTATATTTGTGTAAATTAATGTGTATATGTAAAAATATG
Organism: Limnephilus auricula; assembly: GCA_951813805.1. Lineage (NCBI taxonomy): Eukaryota > Metazoa > Arthropoda > Insecta > Trichoptera > Limnephilidae > Limnephilus > Limnephilus auricula. The sequence continues at coordinate 20,649,764 of OX638406.1, forward strand.
AACTTGTGTATGTGTATATGTGTGTGCATACACATATGTGCATGTGAATGCGTACAAATATATAGTTATATGTATTCATATATGTATGTGTGCATATAATCACACACGCATGCATGAAACAAGAATTAAAATATGTGTTAAATCTATATTCCTCATATTTTCTCTTTTATACTTTTTATACTCTTTATATTCTCTATTTTGTATTTTATACTTTCTGTTATAGTTTTTTCAACTTCATTACAATTTTTTCTTCTACAACTTTTCCAATTTTCAAGCATGTTTATATACTAAATCCATAAATGTTTACACTAGACTTCATAAAGTAACCAATTAAACTTATATATAATTGGTCACCATAAAACAGGCAGCCGCCTAGTATGGTGATTTAATATGTCATTTATATGTAAATGTTTTAATATATATCATGTATTTTATAAATAAATAAATATATAGTAACTGACGAAATTTCAATCCACAAACACATTTCATCAAACTACATACTTGGTGTTGATTCGTAACCTTTTCATTGTATTATATTCGTATAAAATGGGTATAAATTTATTTCCATAAATTTCATAATAATGACTAAATGTTTATGCGTGAACAGCAACGAATACGTTTTCCATGTCCGTAGTATTGTAATGTATGTAGGTGGGTACATTTGTGTATTAAAAATATTACACACACACGCTGAATAGCAAATATATACTACTTAATACATTTATAGAGCAGACTAATAATTACACCGTTTCTCCGCAGTGGTATGCATACACTCCTATCTTCCTTCACATTCATTACTTCATTCATTTAGACTATTTTGGAGATAATTTTGCCTCTCCAGCAGGCCTTTCTAGACCCATCACCTTGCACCGCAGTGGGAGGGACGGATTCATACGTCCACTACTCTTGGACCTACTTACCAGATTCCTACCCACCTATCATACCTTTTCCTATCCAGAACTTCTTATTTTCCTTTCCTATAAAATACCCACCACACAACATTTCCAAAGATGACAAAGGACCTGAAGAGAATTATTTTTCCCTAAGCATCCTGTGTGGTGCTGTTGTGTAAAAATCCTACATCGTCATACACATAGCCTTCTGTTACTCTGACTGTTGATGTAGCCCGCAATATTCATTAAAAATTTTAATAAAATTTTCTTAATATTTCAATGCATAACTTGTAAAAAGCGTTTATAAGTAAAAAATACTATACGCGCACCATCTACGAAAGCGTGGAATATGAATTCTTTTGACATTCACCTTAACGTACGCTCCTATCACACAAACATTACTTTATAGTTGTTTTATTTTACGCAAGTGTAACTGTTACCAAATACTACATTAACTACAAGTACCTGTACAAGAGTATTAGTTATTTTCTGTTACAATCAAATACAATGTGTTTATTAAAGAGTACAATGCTATAGGCGCTCAGGTGGATAATCGGCTTAAAATACACATAAAATTATGATGTATGTACTGAGTTCAGAGGAAAAGTTACCTAGTTCAAATTTGACCAATTTTAAAATAAAGCTTAAAATATTTTTTTATTTTTTTTATTTGCCCGGGCCATTTGTATGCAATCTTTAATATTTACTTCTAGATTGGGGAATTTTGCACACTTGAGCTTCGAAACAAGAGGAAGGTCACTCTCTATGTGTGATTTTTCATAAAACATTCAGTGTAAGGCCGGCGTGGACTTCATTTAGTTGTAAATAAATACTTATAAATGTTCTGATGTATAAATATATAATACTATGAAATAATATTTTGCAATACTAAATAAATATAAATTACACTTCTGTCCTGACAACAAACTCTGTAACGCTGTCCGAAACATAAGCTAAAGAAGAAGGTAGGGCAACATACGATAAAATGCTTAACCACTGGAGCGACAGAGCAATTAAAATATTTTTTCTCGGATTGCTATAAAGGAAATTTTTCCGCCCACATTAAAAAAATCATACCTCCGAATTGGAATATGGAGACAACCAAACTGATTATAGTTCTATATAGCCAATGAATTCCCCTTCGGTTTTTGTAGGATTTATAAAAAAAAAATGTTTAACCCTAAAATATTTTAAAAAATCAAAAGAATATTTATTTTGTTATATTTTGAATGTACATTATATTACATATTCGTTTTAATTTAAAAAAAAAATGTTTTTACATTTGCCACATTTTGGCAACAAAGCAATCTGAGGTTTTGTAAATAGTGCCAAAATGTGGCAAAAAGCGCTCGAGTGGATTCTGATGTAAAAATATAATACCAACGTAATACTATGAAATACTATTTTGTTATACTAAATAAATATAAATTACACATCTGTCTTGACATCGGACTCTGTAACGCTGTCCGAAACTTTGGCTAAAGAAGAAAATAGCGCAAGAAAATACATTACGATAATTAGTTATGATTTGAGATATTCACGGCCAAAAGAATTATTGTGATTTATTTTTGTGGTATTACGCCGTTTTAAGCTACCTTCTTCTTTAGCCGAACACCGTTACAGTGTCTATCATTGCAAAACATTAATCATCTGCCCTGATGATGGACACGGTAACTCCGCCCGAGGCGTTGGCCTTCTTTAGATAGAGAAACCCGGCGTAGTATTGCAAAAATAAATCATGATAGTTGAATTTATTATATACAAACTTACTTACAGCTTGAACGTCCCTAAATGTCAAAACAAACTCGACCTTGTACCGTGTCTACCGATAAAATCTACTTCGTATCAGCTAACTCGTTGCAGTCGCCAGTCGCTAGTAGCTAGTCCGTATTTAGTATGTCCGCACAGCTCCCGCTATCAGCACGCTGCACTATCACAACACTACGAACGTAACGCAACAGTCATTACGGCACTAGTAATCATCACACAGTATCGTCATCGTCATCATTCGTACGGTGATCAGTGATCAGTGATGTCGGAAGAACGCTGCCCGCGCCGCTCGCCGCTGCGAAACGTCAAGATGTTTCTTGTTTTGGCCACGCTTTTGGCGATGGCGTTTTTGACGTCAGAAACGGAAGGGAAGGTATATTCGACCAGGTGCCATCTAGCAAAAGAATTGCTAAAGATGAAGTTTCAAAGGACTTTTATCAGTAATTGTGAGTTATTTTAAAAGTTTTATTAAATATAGGAATTAGTTAAAGTGAAATAAATAATAGGTGGTTTGTTTTGATCATCATGTTTATGTTAATCTATAACCAGTTTCGGTAGTTAAGCATGCTTTAATTGGTAAATATATACAACCAACTGAAGCCCCGGCATTGCCCGGGTTTTATGAAGAATTTTTCGAAATCAGATGCAGCCAGTAATTTCATTGTTTTCATCGTTTGCACGTGTAGTGTGCAAAATGTCATCGAAAGTATCAAAATTATGGTTTCATGAAGGTATTTTTTTGAAATCTAAATAAAACAGTGATCTTCCTCTTGTTTTTAAGTCGTGTCTGCAAAATATCATAAAATTTTATTTTTGCATAAAAATCAAATCAACGCAACCCACCACAGACAATCTTCTTTAAATAAATTGAGAGATACATAGAAGACATAAGATAGAAGGTGCAAATATTTTTTTATGTGAATACCGCGCTCCATTAAAACTACGGCATCCCTAATTGGGTGGAGAAGGAAACGTAGAAGGGGAAGGTACCTGGCTATTCAACTCTAGTCCCAAAACTCAGCTAAAGCCATTTCAAGCAAAGTTTTAATTTTGAATGGTGGTGTTACATCAGGGCGAAACTGAGAATATCTTTACTCTGGAAGGTGGCGGAAATATACTATATATTAGTTTTAATGAATTAGTTGTAAAATAACACAAACTAATAAATAAAATTTATTTGCGCAAGTCGGGATTTGAAACCAAAACCTTCGAAAAGAAAGAGAAAAGAGTGTTAGTCGAGAGCCTCAACCCTCGACCAAAGAGGCCATCTCATTGTTTTGTCTATCTTGTTGATAGAACGATAACCTATAAATACTCATAAAGTTTGTTTTTTAGTCAATTTCCTTTATTTTTTAATAATCCAATATAAGAACCTAAGAAACTATTTTGTCAAATAGATTTTTAGGTTCTTAATTTGTGGTTTTCTAAAAATGATCATTGGTTGTTTGGTAATTCTTAATTATGTGCATTAAGAGTGTGGCGAAATAGCAAATATTTACCTTTTAATTGATGCTAATATTTATTTAGTTAGGTATAAAATAACATATTTGTACAAGAATCTCTAATATTTGTACTAAACTTTCTGCTGTTTAAGAATGTGTAAATATTAAACATTCATTCAAAGCTATATACGATGATAAGACAGAGCCTTTGTATTTTATCTAATCACTTCACGATCTTTTTTGACTTTCCACGACTTTTCTTTGATTTCTCGTAATTTTCCACAATGCCATTTTTTTATGTTTTTTGTTATTAATACAAATTTCTAGAAGGCATACCTATATTAAAACAGTTACAATCGCTCCAAAAAAATCATTTATTCACTCCAAATTTGTTTATAAAACCATCCTTTTCCCTGTTTTAAAATATATCTTACTAATATTATAAACGCTAAAGTTTGTATGGATGTATGTGTGTTTGTTATTCTTTCACGCAAAATTTTCTGAATGGATTTTAATGAAACTACATATAAGCTATAATTTATAGATATAATTTATAAAGCTAGCTATTAATTTTAAATATATTGAAAATAGTAATAATTGTTAAAAATAATTGAAAGTGTCCAAATTTGAGAATGACATTTTGCAAAACAATGATTGTTAAATCAAAATTCTATTTTAGAAAATATTTAAATTAGTTAATTTATTTGAAGGACTCACCTATTACTTACGTTAAAAATTTTGGTATAAACATAGATGGGCATATAAATAGATGGGACCTAGGAAATGAAAATAGATTACTCGATTATATATAAATATTACTCTATGGATTTTCTATACCTACATTTATTGATAGAATAGATGAGGAGCTTTTCATCTTCCAAGCTTAATTTATAACGAAAGGTTAATTAATGTTACTAGAAGAAACGTCAGAATCATTCGTAATAATTAGTATTACTTGAGACGGGTCAAGTAAAGTGTTGGAATAACATGAGAATATGAATAATTAATAGGTTATTGTTTTTATGAGTGTGAATGAAGTAATGAGTCAGTTACCCAGTCAAAGAAAAATAGCACAATAGTAGCTTTATTCAATTTGAAAATGTCTCGCTTGTTTGCAACACATTTGCTCAGACGCATGTGAAATATCAACGAATATACCATAAATATATTTTTTACCTTTATTAATTATTGAGTTGTCGACCCATGACTTGGAAAATAGTGTCAACAATTCTTCGTGGATCTTTTGAGGAAAAGAAGGAGATGAAGTTCTGGGATGGAAAAAATTAGGAGGAATGGGTACGGATCTGGGGTTCAGGGTCTCCAGGAGTGACTGATGAATCCATCTCTCCCACTGTAATGCGAGGCGATGTTCCATTCAAAAGGTCTACCTCAACTAGTCTTTCTCGATCACATGGCAGTATTCATACCTAATATACTCCTAAAACTAGCTTCAATAATAACATTTTTTGTAACCTAGTTCGAAGAATATTTGACAACAACGCAGCACAAAAACCCAACGCGAAACCTGAATGGCTATTGAATAATAAATAACTTTTTTTAACTCCACTTGAATGGCACTGCCAGTTCATCTACTATTGATTAATTAATATAACCTAACCCATCAGATCTCGGGTACATTTTGTCAGAAGATCAGAAAATTTCCGATCTGCAATAAAATCAAAATAATGAGTATATTTCTGCATACATCCGAAATTGAATACTGTTTTTGAAAAGTGATATAATATCTTTTAAATATTAAAATACAGAAATAAACACATTAAAACTGTTAATAAAACATATTAAAATTCTTAATACAATCTTGAAAAGTGCTTTATATAGCTTCTCTTACGTTTTTTATATCTTAAATTACTGATAACGATAAAAAGAATAAAATAAAAAAAACGTTTTTTAGGCAAATATATTATTAACTTATGTTTGTATAGAACTTTTTTTATAAATAAACTGTTTTTTTATAATTAATAATAATATTTTTTATAATTAATAATACAATGGATATCTGTTTGTGAAAATTAAAAACAATATCTAAATATACAAAAAATTCTCGGAATTATATAATTTTTTTTAAATAAATTATTATTGAAAACTTTGGTTTTATAGAGATGCATATTTGATTTTTGCTATGATTAAATTCTAGAATTGAATATAAAGCCTGGAATGTTCTCTTTCTAACACCGTTGTGATCATAATTCTCGCCATGGCAGTAAGGGAGACACAACGGTTTATATGTAACCTATGTGAGGTGGGACAAATTTGGACTCCTGTGATTATACGGGTTAAATATTCTACAGATTGTTCTTTGTCTCAGTTGACATTAATAGCTTAGTGAGATTAAATTAATGCCATAAATTATTCTCGTTAATTCTATACTCCTAACATTTTTTTTTCATTGTCAAATACTCAGAAATTATAATTAATGCTTCCATATAACCTAATGAATAGACTGTAGATGTAGATACTGCTTTACATTCGTGTTAAAAAAATAATTAACTAATCCACGTGATTATTTTTCTGCGTATCTTTAGTACGTATAAAGTTTGTTTACTGTTTTATAATTCATTGAACTGTTGCCATTTATTTTTTAATTTCTAAAAAGCATATGAATATGTGTTTAAAATATGTAGTCGACGGTCCCGAAGAACAATGAATGATCTGCCAAAAATTGAAAATTGTTTTGTTGGCTTATGTGAATTTTCTTTAGATGATTTAAAAGTTTGTATTTTCTGTATTTTGAATGAAATAAAACAAAATTAATCAGAACGGCACTATATTAAACAGTAAAAACTAGAAACAATTTTTTTTATAAGTCTACTACAAAACTACAAAATCGCACATCTGACATTATTATTTTAGTAAATTTTTCGAGCGAATCAAAATGATGATTGAGGAAGCAAACAGGTCCTGTCAAAATGGTTAAAAACGGTTCTCGTGAGGCATAGATAATCACAATCACTATTCAGAGATAAAAATTAAATTTAAGGAGAAGATTACACTAATAATCTAAATTAAAATATGAAAATGAACAAGACACAGAAAAATAAAAGACGGTGGTCGCAACTGGGACAGCTAGAGTGTTATCTTCTTATTCAATGATAATTATATAATATATATTACATTGATGGGAATAACCTTCAAATTTTAGATATTAAAATATAGTTTTCTTATAAAAATTGAATAAAAATAAAATTTTTAAAACGGAAAATTTTCACTTTTAAAAAAAAAAATTTATGGTGTACACCTCACAAGAGTCCCAGCTGCACACGTCTGGAGCTAGTGAGACTATGGTATCCCCAAATGGGGTATATTGTAAGGCTGAAGGTAATCGGGGGAGGGAAGGAGATGGGGAAGAGTAAGGCAGGGATGTACCTGGCTATTCAGATCTAGTCTCTTAACACGGCTAAAGCCATTTCAAGCAACGTTTCAATTCTAAATGGTGGTCTTACTTCAGGGCGATACTGGAAGTATCTTCCACTCTGAACTGCCGCAAATATAATACAGATATATTATTTTTAATTAATTAATTGTGAAATAACACAAATCAATCAAATAAAATTTATTTGCGCACGCCGGGTTTGAACCCGCGACCTTCGGAATGGTAGTCCAAAGCCTTGCCACTGGACTACGTCGACCGTCTTCGGGACTGTGAATTATGTATTTACGTAATTACTTCCAGAGTTCCAACTGCCTGGAGCCAGTGGGGCTAGGGCATTTACAATCGACGTGAAAACCCAATGTGAGTGGAAAGTATGATAGAAAATACATGTCTATTCAGACTTGGTCAATATCACTGCGAAAGCTAAACTGTGCAATTATGTGATACTTATTTGTGTGTATGCAAAGAGAATATCCACCATAATGTTGTTTTGTCTAAAAAAGATAAGACATAAAGTCTAGATTAAGTTTACCTGCTATAAACAAAAAATTTAAATACTGGCACATTACGATAAATATACTAATATACACATAAACTTTTAGACAAAACAATAATACTCTCAATAAAAACATGACCTCGAAGTTGGTTTTGTTTTGGTGTTTAAAATTTTATTCAACAATACAACTTCACTAATGTTGCATCTCAGCCAATAAAAACATAACGTCCATAATAATATGTAATTATACGAATTTATCACGAGAATTAATTAAATCGTGCCTTCATTAGTATTCATATAGGTTTATTTATAATGCTATGTATTGAATCTTCTCACATGATTTTATGTATCAAGAGAATCTTGTGCACATTAACATGTTTAATTTTCATATAATCTGCGTTTCATTTCTTATCTTCTACACCAGTTCTTCGTTTGAGTGGAGAAAATAGTGTTTTATAAATAACTAGCTGATACCCGGCATGCGTTGAATTGTCAATTAAATAAATAAATTGTTTCTCCCTTCACGTCTTTTCCCATTCGTCCCCGTCCCCCTCACCTCACGCATTCCACTTCCAATTTCCTCGCCTTTCCCTCTCCCTCGTCCTCCCTCCCGCTCGACCCCCTCCTTTATTCCCCAACTGACCTTCCTGCATACCCCTCCCCCCCCAGCCTTTTTAACCTGCTGCCTAGCTCCATAAAATAATTATTTTTCCCAACAACTAGCGTGAGTATTTTTTTTTTTTTACCAATTTCATAATGACAGAGCTCACCAGTATATATATAAAAGTATTCATAGGCATGTTCTCAACAATTCTAAAAAAATTAATATCAATCGGATGAAAATTTAATCGCAATCGTATGAATGTATAAGAAATAATTTCATAACGCCAGAGCTCACTATCCTATAACCATCCCGGGTGCGCACATAATATTTCCAAAGTTTCATCGCAATCGGATGAACGGTATGGCCACGCATAAGGTATGAACAAACAAACAAACAAACATATATTTTTATATCATAGATATTTTCTCGTAAGCTCTGATACCATGAAACCTGCTTTGTTTCTTTTTCTTTTTGAAATGACGATGTAAACGCCACTATATTTTCAGCTCGTAATAAGGCTTTTTTTTACATGAAAGGTGGGCAGGAATCTGGTGGTCAATGTGTCCAGGAGTGGCACATTGACCACCAAAAAAGAGTAATACACTATGGTTTCCATTAAAATTTTAATTTTCATATAATATCAGTAATAAAAGGTTACATTGTTATTACACCAGTACGCATCAATTTATTCTAAATACCCTTTAAAAAACATTAGAGATTATAATGATAATATCATCATCATTACAATTGGCTCTACAAACACTTGGTGGGTCTTGACCTCCTCGAGAGTATTTCTCCACTCATCTCTATATTTTGTAATAGTTCTCTCCAGTTTGGAAGCTCCAAGGTACGTAGGTCTTTGAGATCCATCTTAATTTTGGTCTTCCCAGGCTCCTTCGCCCTACAGGTCTAGATTTTAGCAGGGACTTTGATACTTGAGGCGTGTAAAAGCAAAGGCAGCAATCTCCATTTCGACCATATTGCTGTGTTTGCTTTTGAAATGACATGGAAAATGCTATCTTTGCTTTTACGTACCATACAAATATTATATGTTATACGCGTGTATAAAATATTTGTACGTAAAAGCAAAGATTGCAGTCTCCTTGTCATTTCAAAATCAAACATAGCAATCTGGCCGAAATGGAGATTTCTGCCTTTGCTTTTACACACCTCACTTGATGATCTGTCATTTTGTCCACATGATCCAGCCACCGAAGTCTTCCCAACTTTAATAATATATATTAACCCCCATAAAAAAGCAGGGCTTGTGTGTATGGGGGGGGGGGTTTTATATAGTTTTTATTTGTTATGATTTAGTTCATGTTTTGAGTGTGCTTTTTAAGGTGAGTTTTAAATTCTTATATATTTGTATTCATGTTTCTAATATTTTCTGGTAATGAATTAAAGAATTTTACTCCGAGATATTTATGATTTAACTGTTCTATTGTTTTTTTTTATATTTTGGAGTAGGAAGTATTGATGTTTGTCTAAGATTTTTGTTGTTTTTAAAGGGTGCAGTTTTATTTTGAATATTATCTTTATAAATTTGTAATGTTGCATGGTAAAAGTATAATTCATGATAATATATATATATATATATTTTTTAATTATAATTTTAAAATAGAGGAGGCATAGAAAGGTGATATTACATGATATTAAATTAATATTTAATGTACTCAGTATAGCAAACTCGTTCGTTTGCTATACTGAGTCTACTAACGGTATGTGTTTTACAATGGTTTTGTTGACAATTACCCGGATGTTGTAAATTTTCATTATATTGAAAATGATGAACAAACGTAGGAACTCTATTAACACCAATAAGCCATCATTTTCATTGCAGGTGATCAAACTAAAATATCGTAATGATGCCCACCTACCATTTAAGATTATCAAATTTTGTATCACACATAAACAACTAGAATAAAACATTTTATTAAGTTAATGTCTGGTACTCACTTAATCCACCTATGTTGAAAGAGGTTAACTTACATGTCCCTAACAAGTAAGGTCACTCGTGGGAGATCCAATGCACTTTTTTATTCTCTTAAAGCGAGGACTTCTGCCTATCAGAACGTGCCAATGAGCAGCTGCATTGATTCTGCATTGATTCTGCATTGACTATTGAAATTATCAATGTTGCTTACAGACAGTTCAGCATCTCTTTTTTGACGCATGAGTAAAACTGCCCCACGTGCCTTTTCTAAATTCACCATGATATCTTGGTGTACGTGTGTAACCGTTTTATGGGAAACATGAAAAAAATTTAATAATAGATTTGCAATTACAAAAGGTAATAAAGTAATCCTCACAAAAACACCTACCATCAAAACTTAAGCAAACGTAATTATTATCAATTATCTGGTTTAATTGCGCTATGCAATCCTTTTATTTGACCCTGCACGGGTTTTGTTTGTCGATAATAAATACAACGCTTTTCAAACAACGGTGGCATATCCAATGGGAAAGATCACATTAGATAGGGAATTTTTGAATTAAAATTGTGGTTTAAAAATAGAGGCAAACATTTATCAGCGGAGCTACTGTATTAAAAACCCCTTAACACTCTGGTTAGTTCTAAAACCATTTTAATTAGTTATTATTATCGTTATTGGAAAGTTATTACCTAACACCACCAAGAACGTTTAATCTACATGTACACTACCAAAAAACAAACTAAACCATCATAATGCACGACAGAATTATGAAACAAGATATAGACATCAACACGTGACTCCAAAGACAAATAAAATATATACCTCTATGGATAGACATTACCATAATCTGGATCCAAATTTTTTAAATTTATTTGAAAAAGACATTCAGTTGGCAAAAACCTAATCCAAATCAAAAAATTCAAACATGGATAGTCAACAAAGACATTCTTTACTGGGATCAATATTACTATACCAACACACTCTGTTCTTCTTAAATTGTTTTCTTTCTTTCATCTCTATTCTATTTCTGTTTTTTTTTTTAATGTATTTCATTTAGTCTTCTGCGATTAAGATATTAAAATTTGATTTAATTCCTACCACCTCTTAGATCAACAGGCTTAGATTAGTGAAATGAAAAAATGAATTCGTATATTATAATTAACTAGCTGATACCCGCATGCGTTGGAATGCTAATTAAATAAATAAATTGTTTCTCCCTTCGTGTCATTTTCCATTCGTCCCCTTCCGACTCCTCTTCCTCTCCTGCGCGCCCTTTACCTCCTGCGTTCCCTTTTCCCCTTCCCGCGTTCCCCCACCCCTCTCCCTCTCTCCCCTTTCTCGCGAATCCTCCCCCATCCCCCCTCACGCATTCCGCTTCCACCTTCTTTGCCTTCCCCTCTCCCTACTTAATTCCCCAACCGACCACCTATTACCCCTCCTCCTAGCCTTTTTTCCCTGCCGCCTAAATCCATAAAATACTGTGATTTATTTATTTTTTTATGCAAATTTCATAATGCCAGAGCTCACCTGTATATATATAGAAGTATTCATGGCATTTTCACAACAATTCAAAAAAAATTGCAATCGGATGAAATTTTAATCGCAATCGTACGAATAGTACAGGAAATAATTTTATTACCATCAAAATAAACAATGTTTCATAGCCTATCTAACTTGTTCCTATTATATATTATCATAATCAATAGCTGGATACGGACTGGCTTCTTCGGCGACTTCGGTAAAAATTCGGCGAATTCCTCAGCACGGAAAGTCTCGGTTAGGATATAATTATCTCTGCTTGTGACAAAAAGTAAGATCATATAACATTTATTTATTAACTGTTTATAGCGCAGTCCTGTTTTAACTCGACCATTTGGCATTTCATTTACCTGAAAATGTATAAACTACGTTCTGGTGGCGGCCCAATATAGTGGCCTTTTTGGTTACCCACTACCTTTTTTATCCCAGTAGGATTTTACTACAAGCTGTCAAATCGGAAAGATCAATATTATGTTAACTACCGTGGTCTGAAAAATGGTTGAAATAGTAATTGTCGTTGAAAAGGTGACATTTCTTTGGACAAATTAAATAATACATTAGAAAAAATGTTAGTTAAAATACTTGTAATTAAATTGGTAGATGTTTAAGTAAATCATTGAAGAAGAAGATAACACAAATAACGTAAACTAAAGTATGAAAATGAACATGACACAGAAAAATACAAGATAGCGGTCGGAATTGGGACTCGAACCCAGAATCTCTCGTCTTACCGGGACGTGCGCTTTTTCCAATTCAGCCATTGCCGCCTATTATAAAACCGTCTTATTTGTAAACTCGTATTTCAAATTTTAGAATTAACAATCCATATCTTCGACTAATTTCCATACTAAATTACAAGGAATTAAGAATAACCTTCTAAAGTTGTAAAAATAGAGTATTTCTTATAAAAATTATTGTTTTGATTTCAAATGCAAATTTGGATTTGAATTATTTTCCGCAGCGGATGGAAACCAAAAAACGTTGTGGCCCCGACCCAATGTTTTTGTAAAACATTTTGTCACTGGATGGATACCCGACTACAGTCAAATGGGTTTGAAGTGGAGAACGGATAAATGTAGTTAGCAATTTGCTGAGTATATACAGTTGTGTATGTCACACCAGCATATACGGACAAATTGGTTAGGGAAGCCCAGAGAAGATATGGCGCAATCGAGTGAATCATACACATGAGTCGAGTTAATCATAGGAATAGTTTAAACGCCGTCTCTTACATAAATATTAAGTACTTTTTCAAAGTTTTATCTCGAGGGAGTTTCCTCTTGGGGTAAGAATAACCTGGTTGAATTTAATGTTTCAAATACTTAATTGTGTCTGATTACGTCTAAAAGGGACCGAAATGATAATCTGGTCTCCTTCAAAGCAATCATCCCAATGTACTTTCTATTGTTATGCTCGATGTAACTCTAAGTGACCAGCTCAGGCACGGGGCTCAGAGTCAAGTTAGCCTCTCAGAAGCCGGGCGTGCCGGATAGGGCCCACAGATACTTTAAAAGTACACAATTGGTTTAAAAATTATTTGTCTAATCGAGAGCTTACTGTGTGCATCAAAGGTCAACTGTCCTACACCTTTAAAGCTACAAGTGGCGTGCCCCAGGGCTCACATCTAGGACCTATTATTTTTAACATATTTATAAATGAAGTTACAAATGTATTTACTCGTGTCTTTATTTTGATGTTCGCAGATGATACGAAAATTTACTCAGTTATTGACAATATTAATGACAGCTTATTCTTACAACCCAATTTCATTAGCTTTTCTGATTAGTGTATCCTAAATAAATTAACCTAATTGTAAAAAAGTGTCAAGTCATGATATTTTATAGGAAGAAAACCCCATTGATCTTCACATATTGTATGAACAATCAACTCTTAGTATCTATACCCGAAATAAAAGACCTCGGAATAACATTTGACACCGCATTAACATTTATCTCACACATTAACAATATAACCACTAAAGTGATGCAAATGTCGGGTTTCATATTAAGAACTTAAAAAGATTTCAATATTTTATAAACTTTAAAAATATTGTATTCATCAATTGTCAGAAGCCGTTTAGAATTCAACTCAACCATTTGGAATCCATTTTACAATATTCATGAAAAATCTATCGAGCGAATACAAGAAACATTTTTACGAAACATAAATTATAGATTATTTTTCAAATTATAAAAATATAATAAACGATCAGTTCGTGTTCACCTAGCGTATTTTGGTTCAATGGCGTATAAAATATGGGATTAATAATAATAAATGTTGACACTCGCGATTGTTTATATGATGCTGCATTCGAGTGCTTGCATACATGAAATGAATTCCTTGTATCAACAATGTTTTACGGAAATGTTTGCATTAAAAATCATGAAAATTAATGACGTTTTCCTTTTTCAATATTATGTCCACCTAGTATTTTATCCGATTTTATAATTTCGTTTGTATTAGTAGAATTACATTGGTGGATGTATTTATTTAACAACGCTTAGAAATTTTATTTTATTTGGAAAACCAACGGTTATAACATTTTATAAAGTATAATAAAACATGGGTAAGTCATTTAACCCGTTTAATCACAGGAGACCATATTTGTCCCAGCTCACATAGGTCTCACAGAAATCGTTGTTTTTCCCTTACTATCATAGTCAGAAATGTGATCTAAACGGTATTGGAAAGAGAATACAACAAACTATATATTCAAATCTAAAAGAAAACCACGAAAAATTAAAATTTACCCCTTTCTGAAATCAAAGTTTCCGATAGCAATTTGAAAAAAAATTATTGAACTTTGTGAAATTTTTAAGAATTTTTTTTACATGAAACGAAAAAAAGTGAGGTGAAAGTAAGGTTTATAATTCATTTATCTAATATAATAAGTGTGTGTTTTATATTTTTTCATTATCAGTAATTTTGGTTAGAAAAAAAAGTAAAGTGAGCAATTTTTAAAATTTTTTGAAGATTTCGCAAAAAAATTTTATATTTAAAAAAATACATAGTAATTTTTAATATAGACATTTGAAAGCCTATTTCATCACCTTTCGAAAACAGTTTTTAGTTTTCGAATACGTTAACAAATGTTCCATTTATTTGGATTTTATTGCAAAGCGGGAATATTTTTAGCCTCTGACAAAATACGCCAATTTTTTTAGGGGTTAACCAATAATAGGTTTCTACTGAAGTATCTTAATCTTTTAGTGTAAACAAAGAAAAATAGTTACATTAGCCTATGGGGATGGGATGGTGGGAGGGAAGAAAAAGGGATGGATCTATTCTGTATAATTAGTAGGGTGTGCGTAAGTTATGTAAGTAGTTATAATAAAGTATCGAGAGATTGCCTGTGTGACTTTAAGGAGTGTGGTGCAGAGTTAAAAATGTCAAATTGTGTATAGTATGTATTGAAAGCGTGTGATGCACGATAAATGAAGGAGTTTTGCTTGGAATTGGTGGAGGCTAAAAATTTTGTCTGATCTGGTTCATTTGTTTTCTTATTGTCCTGTTGCCCTCTCTTATCAGCGGTTGCCTAACAATGGAGCAATCATCACAATGCAGACCGTAGCACACAATAGTACAGATGAACTGCGTGTAGTGCAGCGTTTTCCACTAGGGCGTCTTCCATTAAAACTAATTTCAGTTTTTATGATGATTCGAAAAATTTCACCTCATTCCTGCATAATGTGATTATTATGTTAATCAATTATTATTATGTTAATCAATTATTATTATTTTAATCAATTATTATTATGTTAATCAATAATTAGTATGTTAATCAATTATTATTTTGTTAATCAATTATTGTTATGTAAATCAATTATTATTATGTTAATCAATTATTATTATGTTAATCAATTATTATTAGGTTAATCAATTATTATTATGTTAATCAATTATTATTATGTTAATCAATTATTATTATGTTAATCAATTATTATTATGTTAATCAATTATTTTTATGTTAATCAATTATTATTATGTTAATCAATTATTATTATGTTAATCAATTATTATTATGTTAATCAATTATTATTATGTCTTTTTTTATTCACCAGATTTACAGGAACGGGTTTAGTTTTTCCCATAGGAAAAACTAAACCCTTTCATACACTTTTCCATATAAATGATCATCTAGTAAATCCACGTTATGCAAGTGTATTATATAAGTATAATTAATACAAAACAATACAAGAACAACACGTTAATCTACCAAACTATTAAATGGGAATATAATTCACCGTCTCCAGATATTTTCATATCAGAGGGTTCGGCTCTGTGGAATTCCTAATTTGACCGATAAATCCTACTGATCCCTCAATATAAATATTTAAAAAATCTTTCGTAATTCTACATGTATTTAAAATGACTGATTTTTGCATTTTTATATACAAATTCTTTGACAAATCTAATATGCCTAAATTTTTAATAAGAGAGCTAGGTATAATGCCAGTAGCCGAAATAACAAAAGGTAATATTTTTATAGTCTGAGAATGCCAAATTCTTTTAATTTCATTTCCTAAATCTGTATACTTTCTTATTTTTTCAGAAACAGATTTTTGAATATTACAGGAATTTGGAATAGCTACATCAATAATATAAGTTATTTTTTTAATTTTGTCATGTAAAACTATATCAGGTCTATTATGACCAATTGGTCTGTCTGTTAGTATAGTTTTATCATAGTAAATTTTAAAGAAATTATTTTCTAAAAATGAATTTGGTTCGTATTCATAGTATGGTACTATATTATGACAGTCAATCAAGTTATGTTTAATTACCAAACTTTGGTGAATTATTTTTAAAACCTGATTGTGCCTAAATGTATACTCAGACGGCGCTAATATAGAACATCCTGATATAATGTGTTCTATAGTTTCCGGAAAAGCCATTAATCAATTATTATTATTATGTTAATCAATTATTATTATGTTAATCAATTATTAGTATGTTAATCAATTATTATTATGTTAATCAATTATTGTTATGTTAATCAATTATTATTATGTTAATCAATTATTATTATGTTAATCAATTATTATTATGTTAATCAATTATTATTATGTTAATCAATTATTATTATGTTAATCAATTATTATTATGTTAATCAATTATTATTATTATGTTAATCAATTATTATTATGTTAATCAATTATTATAATGTTAATCAATTATTATTATGTTAATCAATTATTATTATGTTAATCAATTATTATTATGTTAATCAATTATTATTATGTTAATCAATTATTATTATTATGTTAATCAATTATTATTATGTTAATCAATTATTATAATGTTAACAATTATTATTTTTATTATTCACCAGATTTACAGGAACGGGTTTAGTTTTTCCCATAGGAAAAACTAAACCCTTTCATACACTTTTCCATATAAATGATCATCTAGTAAATCCACGTTATGCAAGTGTATTATATAAGTATAATTAATACAAAACAATACAAGAACAACACGTTAATCTACCAAACTATTAAATGGGAATATAATTCACCGTCTCCAGATATTTTCATATCAGAGGGTTCGGCTCTGTGGAATTCCTAATTTGACCGATAAATCCTACTGATCCCTCAATATAAATATTTAAAAAATCTTTCGTAATTCTACATGTATTTAAAATGACTGATTTTTGCATTTTTATAGGTTATCTAATATACTTATTTTCAAATATTTATATGTTTTGGGATCAAAGCTAATTCTTACCTGCTTTTGTTTTTTGGGGTCTAAGATTATCATTGTTCATCTGTATAGATGACATAATACTCCCCTGTTCATCTCTGTTGGTTGCATATGACATGTGTCAAAACAAAACAACTAGAAATTATATATTATATATCAATTATATTGTATATCAATTATTATTGTATATCAATTATTATTATATTGTATATCAATTATTATTAGATATGTTAATCAATTATTCAAGTTAATCTAAATATGACATATAATACTTCATTGTCTGTGAATTTTCATTCGATATATTAACGATTTAAACCTACACAGTTATTTTTTGGTATTTTCATAAATGTGTGATTATTTATTTATTTATTTAAACGCCATATTTAAAAAGGCGTCTACATTTAAGTGATACATAAGTTTACAGTGATACACAGGAGAGAAACAGATTATGAACAAAATACGTAGATACTCTTAAATAATATCGAAATATATCTCAAAAAAATAACATCATATATGATATTATACATATATGAACATTATTATACGGTGAATCTTAATATATAAAAATGTATGTATTTTTGTTTGTCCTTTTTGCGGTACCTAAAGAATTCATCTGATAGCAATGAAACGTTGGTATTTTGTTGTGGACATATTCATTATGATTTCCGTATATAGTGCAAGTGAGCTCTAGCGTTATGAAATTATTTCCTACACCATTCAACCGATTGTGATGAAACTTTAGTAAGTTCTTAAGTGCACACCGAAAATGTTTCAATATATAAAAGTGTGTTCTGGCGTCTGGAATTTGTATACATTTTTTTGCAATAAGTGGAACGTGAGTGGTTTAAAAATGTGTGAATTTCATACAGTTTAGCGGCAGGGAGGAAAGGAGGGTCGGAAGAGGGGAATCCGGGAAGGAGAAAGTTTAAGAGGTGCGAATATGAGAGAGGAAAACGCCGGAGAGGGGGCTGGGAAGGCGTGGAAGATGAAAGGAGAGGCGAAAGGTGAAGGGGGACGAATGGGAAAGTAAACGCAGGAAGAAACAATAGCATTATTTAAGTGGCATCGGAAATAGGTAACGTTACAAAATGTGTCATAACTTTTTTTAAATACCTGAGAAGAGTGTTAGCCTTTTATTTTTCAATGCATTCTATCCGCATCCATTACTCAGCATACTTCGGCAGTGTCTCACCTGTAAACAAATAAAAATATTAAGTTAATAAGGTTACAAAAATATTTGTTGTTAACAAATAATATGAATTTAATATATAAAATCTAACGTTTGTTTTACATTTTGATTTACCGATTGCTATTACATTTTTTTGAATTGTTGTGAACATGCCCGTGAATATTTATTTATATATATATACATATATATATATACTGGTGAGGTCTGGCATTATGAAATTTGCATTTAATATGAAACAAGAATTATTAGAAAAATGGGTGTATTTTACGGAGTTAAGCGGCAGGGAAAAAAGGCTGGGGGAGGGGTATTCGGGAGAGTCGGAAAAGGGGAAGGAAACGCGGGAGAAAAAGGGAACCGGGAGGGGAAGGGCACGCGGGAGTGGAAGAGTAAGAGGAGGCGAAAGAGAAACGGAGACGAATGGGAAATGACACGAATTGCCGAACATGCCGGGTATCAGCTAGTTATTAATAATAATAACAATAACTTTGTTACATCATCTTGACTTTTTTGCAATAATCAAAGAAATTGCAGAGCAAAACATATGGCTTGATTTTATTATAATGTGATTTTCTAGAGTAATGTTTTTAACTTACAATTAAATACTTCGGTGGAAACATATTATTATTTTTTTTATGTGAAGTTAGTAAATTTATTAATTAAGTATTTATGTTAATAAGAATGACCTTTGTCTTGGGGAATTCCTCATAAATCAATGATAGCGCTCAAATTTTCTTACTAAAAACACTTACCAGCACGTAAATTGTAAAATTGTTACCCCTTTAAAGTCATTAACTTCGCTATCAAGAGTTGAATAAACAGCATTTTTCCTATTTGGTTTTACTAATTATAAGAAAATTGTTAATGAATATACTTACTATTATATCAACAAGAGTTCATCTCAGTTCATCTGAACTGTAATTGCGCAAGATTAGAATCAGAGAAGTAATTAACGACTGAGTGTTTATCTAATTAATATTTAGATAGAGGTGGTCCGTGGTCGAGGGGTAAGGCTCTCGATTAGCAATCCGAAGGTCGCGGGTTCAAATTCCGGCTTTCGCAATAAATTTTATTTTAACGAATTGTGTTAAATCAAAATTTAATAAATAAAAATAATATTAGGTACCTTTAAGGCACATTCTAGTAGATAATATCTATATCTACTATCAGTATCGCCCTGGTGGAAGACAACTATTCAGAATTGGAACGTTGCTTGAAATCGCTTTAACCGTGTTTGGTGACCAGATGGGACATTTCAAAAATAATAATAATAACCGTTTATCTAGTCGCGTGCATACAGCATCATATTCATTGCACAAAATAATATATAGATAATGATATTAAGCGTACATATTCACGTAATTAATTTGCTGGCATGTAAATAAACTTACAATCAATCTATGTATGTATTTCAGAAGATCACGTTGTATCACGCGTGATTGTATATATATATATATATATATATATATATATATATATATATATATATATATATATATATATATATATATACATATATATATATATATATTACTAGCTTCTGCCCGCGACTTCGTCTGCGTATAGGATTAGTACTTAGGGTAATCTATTTTCTTTTCCTAGGTCCCATTTACGTTTATACCAAAATTCTGTATCTATTTATTTAAAATATCTATAATTCTTGATTCGATTCTTAAGTATTAGGCAAGTACTTTAAATAAATTCACTAATTTTAATATTTTCTAAAATAGAATTTTGATTTAAAAATCATTGTTTTGCAAAATG
This sequence comes from Limnephilus auricula, assembly GCA_951813805.1. Lineage (NCBI taxonomy): Eukaryota > Metazoa > Arthropoda > Insecta > Trichoptera > Limnephilidae > Limnephilus > Limnephilus auricula. The sequence goes on from OX638406.1 coordinate 20,670,486, forward strand.
TCATTGTCAAATTTTGACATTTTCTATTAAACAATAATTATTATTTTCTATACTTTAAAATTAAACAGATCGCATTATAAATTATAGCCAACATGTTCTTCTGATGTATGAGCTATATTATTGTAAAGTTTCATTAAAAAGCATTCAGCAAATTTTGCGTGAAAGAGTAACAAACACACATACATCCATACAAACTTTCGCGTTTGTAAGATTAGTAAGATAGTAAGATAATATGTGGTGACTTGACAGTTGATCCCCGTTAGTAAAGTTAAAGACTGAAATTACAATTATTATAAAATTATAATTTTTTGTACATTATTTAGCAATTTTCACCCTTCAATCGACTTCAACAATATTTTACATTTATTACGAATAATTGAGGTTATCATCTTTTATTCCTCAGAATCAAAATGTATTGCACTCTTTTTAAGGTGGATTGCGTGATTAAAAAAAAGGAATAGCTGCGCGTTCCAAGGGTTTGATACCAAATCTTAACCACACTAAATAGTGAGGTTTGTCTAGGTCTTGGCGGCTGATGTGCCCGCCTGGCTACTAAGTGGCGGCCACATTGAGAGAAACTGGTTGAAGCAGACATTTTGATCTTTGCTTTCTCATTTCCAGAACTTTCTCTCCTTCCTTTCATCAAAAAGTGCCTCCACAAAACAGAGGCGGTTTGTGAGTCAGCTAGAGTGCCAAGATTGAAAAAATTGACGTTTCTGATGTTATTAGCTGAAAATTATTTTTTTTTGTTTTTGGATGCGGCGCATCCCAAAACTGAAAAATCTTAAAGATCTTCATACAAAAAATTGAAATTCTGAAAAAAAAGAATTCATTTTCAGCTACAGCAACATCAGTAACGTCGTTATTTCAATCTTAGCACTCTAGCTCACTGAAAACTCACGGACCGCCACTGCCACACAGCACCCCCATGACATAGGCCGTGAACGAAATTATTCTCATCAGGGCCTCCTTTATGGAGGGAATGTGAAAAAATCATTATTATTATATAAAAGCAATTATAATTATCTAAATTGTGATATATTGTTAGCAAAATGACACCTCATATCAATGTGGTTTACATTGTAATTTGCTAGGCGCCTTCAGCTTAGTGCATTAGTGCATTATCTTTTAAAAAATGTTATTGTAACAATATTGTTCTTTATTTTATTGTATTATTTTTGTTTTACTTATATTATTTTTTCTAATTTTTGTTACTTTGAATAATTGTTAATCTCAACACAAGCTTGTCCTAGTGAGGTTAAAAATTCGATTTTAAACTGTAATATGTACCTAACATGTGAAAAAACGATAAATAAATATAGAAACAACCGTATCAAGAATTAATTATTTCAATGTTTGCTTTTGCTCTATTGTGAACTCAAAAATTAAATTAGTTACCTGAATAAAGTAAACAATAAATAATAATAAAAATGATGTCAGATACTAATGGGTTACTAAAATACAACACACATTTTTATAAGCTGATACCAATGGTTCACATATTGTTTGTATTTTAATCTTGGTTAGCTTCTTAGTAATATTGTTAATACGAAGATAAGGTTGAATAAAAAAAGTAAACTAATTGTTAAAACTAAAACCACAATAGTGAGTTGGTAAATACAACAGTAAAGCAAAGAAATTGGTATGCGGTTACTATAATATGTAATATTATCTGCTAACCCATTGTTGGTTAACAATCTAAAAGAGGTTAAGTCTTATCATTTTGCAAAAGTCGTCATTGCGGTTAGATAAACAATTAATGCATTAAATACTTTAATGCGTTAATGCTTAACTGTTAAGTAATTTTCTTTTTAGATAAACATTACAATTAATATGTGTGGTGTTTGCAACACTGCTTCGTCTCTATGATAGATGGGCGGGCTCTACTGCCGAGCAATGACCCGAACGTTGACGGAGTTGGGACCCGAAGTGGGTCATTTCAAGGCAGCGCTTTAGAGAGCGGTGCTCCGGGTATTCTTAATGATCTTACCTCCGGCTAGGCTGGACGTTTACTTTGTAACCATTTGTGTTCAATAAACGACGTTCTCGTATAAGAACCACTATCGTATTTATTTACAAACAATCAGTGTGTAGTACTGAGGATTAGATTTAAGACTGAATCCCAATCCAGTTCCTGAACACTACAAATTGGCGCAGCCGGTAGGATATTTGCGGTGTATTATATATATTATATGGTTTATTTGCGGCACGTTCCAGTTTGGTAGATATGTACTTTTGCCCTGGCTAGACCACCATTCTGGCTTTAATTTTTTTATTATTTATGAATTCCGCACTAGAGTCACAACTGCTCCCAACTAACTGGATCCATTGAGTATATGGCATCCCCAACTAACGAATGCTGTGAGGCTGAAGATAGTGGGGGGAATGATAGATGAAGATAACTATATGGTATAATCGGGTGGGAGGGAGCTTTCAAAACTAACTTCTTACCCGTTGAGAGGGCACAGAGGTTAATTCTTAAAGTCATCCTTCGAAAACCGTTTATATTTCCAACAACACAGTTAAAAATAACTCATTGTCACAAACTCATAAAGATCATATCAATACTACAATGCCATTCTTAGGCAACATAGAAATCCCTAAATTTAAAAATTATCTTTTATATATATCTATTTATTAATTTTCATCATTAATTAACAAACAAACAAAAAAATGGGATTTGAACACACGACCTCCGGGTCGCTAGTCGAGGGCCTCACCCATCGACCGCATAGGCCTTCTGAAATGTCTTTAGCCACATAAGTGACCACGTGTGAAAAGCCAGGTATTTTTTCCACCATGTTCTTATCCCATTTTGTATCGGAATTATTATATTTTGCTTTACCCTACGGCATTTTTCTTTTCTAGGGGTTTGCCTGATTGAACACGAGAGTGACAAGAACACGAGCAAAGTGGTGAAAAAATCTAACGGAGTCACCAGTTACGGACTATTCCAGGTAAAAAAAATATTTTGTCTTGCTGAAAAATTAAAATTATTGTCATTTGTCTAACTGAAAAAAAAAATACTATCAAATACCTTCGTCTATATTTTAACCGATATAATATCAAATGCGAAACACATACGCTGACACTATAAAAATTACATTCAAATAAAAATAAAAAATAAAAAAACAATTTTTCCTATTACAATAATGTGAAAACATTTAACAACCACAAAATAAAACTTCAAATACCTAAAGCAAACATAACTATTGCACAAAAAAGGTACAAATACCATTTAATAAAAAAATTGTTACAATAATTTAACACATTTGGAAAGGTTATTTGATAATGTAAACTTCCCTGGGTGTTTTTGAAGATTGATAAAATTAAATAAAATTTGAAATAATACATTTTAATAAAAAAAAATACTAAGATGAAATAAAATAAAACGCACCAATGAAAAAGTGGGCAAATATTTTGTATTATAATATTTGAGATACGGTTGTAATTATAATTGTTATTACGGATATGTTTTATTCTTTTACCCTTGTAAATGTCCTCTAAAACTCCTAGAATAAAGGATATTATAAAATTATATAGATATTAATAAAAATACTTTGGGTACCTCTGAGAAATATTATGTTTAAATAATTTTCTTGAAAATCAAATGTAAAATTTTTCTGATAACGAATACCTTGAAAATTTTCATAACCTGTAGTAGAAGTCACATGACCGCGACCTTCATTTCTAACCACAACCGTTTTAAATTGTACTGATTTATTTAGTTTCGTAATAATTAGATATAGACCTTAAAAGTTAATTAATTTATATTATTTGAAAAATACAATCCAAATTTTTATTTTATTTCATCGTGCTTTTTTACTTATCGTTCTTATTTTTAATACAAATTGAGAGAAATAATTATTCGATTTATTTGACACGCGAGAAAAATTACAAATTGATAATTTTAATACTATTGAATAGACTATTTCAATTGAATTTTACTGTCATCGCTCAGTAGACAACAGATTTAAATTTTAAATTTAAAAAAAGACAAATAGTCCCGGGTTACGAAGAACTAGACAATATTTGAAAATCTCCTACCACCATCACATTATGCGGAAAATGTTGATTCTGTTTTGATGGAGGAGTTAGCCAGCCGAGGAATTGAATACGGGACGCCTTAGTGGGACCCAAATGCGTTGCCAACTCGGCCACTGACCAATCATGAGATACCCTGATTATACGTCTAACAACTTTCACATAATAGGTAATTGCAATGCGAATTACACGCATTGCTTTCAGATAGTTTTTAAGTAATTTACCACAAATTTTGTGAGATATTTCTAGCAAAAAAATTCAAATAGACATTTGTCAACTTTTTTTAATCTATAAAGGCTGCAGTCCTCGAACTGCAGTACCTGCCTATGAGTACTTACGTGCCTATATTAAATACATTAGGTAGACAGTATACACTGTATTGCTAAGCCAGGTGACATAGTTGATCACGTGCTTTCACAACATTCTGCGCCATGCATACTGATCATACGTTTTCAGATTACTGAAACAATGTCATCTCAAGCTACACATGTGTCGTACTATAATGGCACATATGTATTACATGACGACAAACATTACAATCATTTTAATATCACAATAATAATCTTACCATAACAGTATCACTGTTTTTTTTTTTGTTAAATGTCCGTCTGAGAAAAAAAAAAGCAATTCTGATTTCAGTTTTCGAATGAGTAATTTGTTCAGGTAGGTATATAAAAACATATTAAAATGCATTTAATTTTGAAGAATATATATGTGTGTATTTCAGATCAACAGCAAAAAGTGGTGCAAAGAGGGGGGTAAGAAAGGAGGTGAATGCAACATCGCCTGTGAATGTAAGTTTTAACAAAATTAGTTGAAAGAACACAGTACTATTACATAATAATAATAAAATCCACTGGAGCGACAGTGCAATTAAAATAGTTTTTCTCGGATTGCTAAAGGAAATTTTTCCGCCCACATTAAAAAAAACATACCTCCGAATTTGAATATATGTACTTTTTTCTATTATCACATATTTGTAGGATTTATAAAAAAAATATAATTAAATCTCTAACCTTAAAACATTTTAAAGAATCTAGAGAATATTTATTTTGTTATATTTTGAATGTAGGATATATTATATAGTCGTTTAAGTGAAAAAAAAATATTTTTAAATTTGCCACATTTTCGCAACAAAGCAGTCCGAGTTTTTGGAAATAGTGCCATAATGTGGCAAAAAGCGCTCGAGTGGATTAAAAACATATTTTTTTATTGATTCAACTGACAATTCACTGCTCTTCTGTACATTCCGGACTTCTCCCGAAATGTAGCTGGTCTTCAGCAGTGACATTCATTTTATATACATAATATAATGTAAGATAACTAAACACATTTTTCGAGAATATACCAACTATATTTAGATAAGAATATACCATACACTTAAAATATATAAATGTTTACATATTTTTTTATTATTTTTTTATAAATAAACAGTTTAAAATAATCACTAATTTAAAAAATAAATAAATAAAAAACTTTCTACTACAACACATAAATACTTGTCACACTTAAACATAACCACGTAAACACCTCAGCACAGGTTCTCCTTGTGAGGTGTTCACGAAACATACAACATTACCCAACCACAGTTTCACATTCACTAACCTACCTTACACACAACACAACAAAAAGTTCATAAAATATGTTATTAGCTATTATGTATAAATATTAATAACTTTATGTGAACACTGTAAAATTATATTGAAATAAAAAAAAATAAATAAAAAAAGTAATTTAAATTAAATTAAATTCAAATAAAATTAAATATATACAAATTTAAAATTAATAATATTAATCACAAACACATGAAATTTCATTATAAGTTAAATTGTATATTCTATCAATTAAGATGTTGTGCGGTTGACTGTGTAGTCAGCAACCATTCGCCGCTGAGCTTCTTAAAACCCTAAAACGTATTTCATTCCAAAGTTTTGATGATGAATAGTTGAAACTATCCTCAAATATAGTCATTTTATGTCTGGGAATGATCAGTAAATAATCATTTTATATAATTGAAGATGAAGATAACAATAATAATCTAATTTTTTAGAATACGAAAATAAACAAGACACAGAAAAATAATAAAAGATAACGGTCGCAACTGGGACTCGAACACAGAACCTTACGTCTTACCGGGACATACACCTCTACCAATTGGGCTACTGCGATCTTATATGAGACTGTCGTAATTGTCAACTTCATATTTCAAATTTCAGAATTAACAATATTATCTTCGACCAATGTTTTTTTTCCATATTATTGGCAGCTACCTTCATTATTGGAAACAAGTATTCAAAGAATGTATTTGTTACCTAGATAGTGTCTCGGATAAATATATCCGATTTTATTTTTATGGAACACCTGTTGACTTTTTATAAAAGTCTAAATGAATATTCAATAATCATTTCATGTTTGAGATTTCGAAGAGGTTTGATTTTTTGGTTTTTTTTCAATACTTTTACTGCGTAAAACGAACATATTTAATCAACTTCTAATTTTAATAACTAGTTTTTTTAGGCATGTTTTTTTTTATAGAGACTACCTCACAAGAGTCTTAACTGCTCCTGTCTGGAGCCAGTGAGACAACGGCATCCCCAATTGGGGTATATTGTGAGGCTGAAGGTAAGTGGGGAGGGGAAGGAGATGGGGAAGAGGAAGGTAGGGAAGTACCTGGCTATTCAGATCTAGTCACTAAACACGGCAAAAGCCATTATTAAGCAACGTTTTAATTCTAAATGGTGGTCTTACACCAGGGCGATACTGAGAGTATCTTCAACTCTGGAACGTGCCGCAAATATACTATATATTATTTTAACGAATTAATTGTGAAATAACACAAATCAATAAAATAAAATTTATTTGCGCACGCCGGGTTTGAAGCCGCAACCTTCAGAATGGCAGTCAAACGCTCTACCGCTGGACTACGTCGGTGTTAGTGGTCTCCGCCTTTGAAAGGAATTTTAAAATGTTTACACTCCCTGAAAAGCGTATGATGTAAATCCCTGCAATCTTCTGATAGGGATTTTTGTTTTGTTATTTTCTTTTAATTAAAACAAAAATAATACTTATATGTTTCGCACGTGGATTAACGAGATATTGTGTTGGTAAAGGGATGGAGTATTTGGGATAAATATTGCTGAATATATAATTTGCATAAAGAATCCAGCCATTTACCTTATCAGATTGTGGGATTTAACGTGAATCCAGCACATTTTTTGAGAAAAACCTATTTTCACAACAAAAATTCATGGACTTTGTAATGTTTATATTAATGTATTTTTCCAAAAAAAACTTAAATTGTCAATTTTGATATTATAAGCTACATTTAAGCAGCATTGAAAATAGGTCAAACAAACTTTCTTCAATATATTTCCCAGTTTTTGGTAAATAGGAAAAATGAGAATCTCTATCGAAGCCACGAAGTAAAAGCTATTCATTAACACGATTATTTTACGTTTTCTCCCTTTGTTTGCTACGAACACCGCGGACCGATGCTATAATTCATTGCATAACCCAATTCTAATCAAAAATATAAACCTGTGCTGAAATATTTTCAATATATACAAGTATTATTGCATTACGTTGGCATTCAAAAAAAAACTCCACTGAGGAAGAGGAGGTAGAAGGGAGGGACACAGAAGCTGGCAAATCGGCCACCATAACACGGTTATACACCTAGCATGGTGGTCCTAAAATCCAGAAAATTTATAATTACTAAGCAAAGAAAATAAAAATTTAATCATTTCACCACTGAGCTGTTGAATAGAAAAGCGAGTTTTAGAAACAACCCACTCTCATGTCCCGTATGTCACAACTCGTATAAATTTTGGCAGGAGTTTTGCTTGCATGTTCCATAGAGATCAAAGACTCTGGATCCTCGGAGTATCCAACATTGAATTACCGGTAGAATACAATGTACTTAACAATTTCACCCAACTACACAATTTGTGAGGTGGATATGGGCACTGCCGCCCCAGGAAGCATTTATTGGCTAACCTGCACCTCTGCAACAGGTCACCCCAAGTGGTTCGCTACATTCGGTGACTTAGCAGGGGTGCATGGTCACACGGAGAAAAATTTTATTCTAAAATAAGATCATTTTATTCGTAAAACGGTTAAAAACGGAACTGAAGTCCTTACGAACAAATTAACAGGTTTCAATGTTTATTGTCGGGAAATAGTAAGAATAAATTATTATTATTAATCATTAGAACACATTTCGTACGTATACATTGTTGGTATAACGTATTTTTCGTTGTATCGTCATGTTGTATTATCAGGGCAACTAGATAAAACATTTCTAAACGAATGTTTTATAAATATGGTTTGATAAATTATCGATAGGGTCACAATCGGTTTTTCTCCGTGCATGGGGTTGAAGTTTATTCAGGTTTTGGTGGCGGGTGCTTCTGCCCACTTACTGCATGGCGGGCAAGATTGAGAGACTGGTTGAGGTAGACCTTTTGACCTCTCAAGCTGGACTCTCTTTACCCATCGCCTTACATACCGCAGTGGGAGGGATGGATTAATATCCGTCACTCCTGAACACACTGAGCCCCTGATTACTACCCACCCCTCAAACGTTTTGTCTTCCTAAAACTTTCTCTCCTTCAATTGCATAAAAAGATTCTCCACACAGCATCAGCAGAGGGAAATTATTTTTCTCAGATCCTCTTGTGTGGAGTAAACGTAAAAAAAAACGAATCCAATCGCATCTCCAACACAAATCATGAATCAGTGTAAAGTTGGGTTATATTTTTTAATTATTCAGAGAATTATTAAGCCACTAGATATCATGGATTATGCAGTGTGATGACTATTCATTACTGTAGCCAATTCACACCGCCAGTTAGTATGTGCATTAGTAGCAATACAGAACTAACTGACGCACTCGTGGTTATTCATTTAAATAAAATCATCGCGTGGAAGCCATTAGGTACTGGTAATAAATAATGATTTTTCCACTATTAATTTAAAAAAAAAAAAATTTCATTTCCCGTTTCCGTATTTTGATTGCATTAAATCAACTCTCAAAGTTTATACTGTTAAACATTTTCATCAGCGTTTCGATCATCAACCAACAATCTATATTTTCTATACTGTATTTGAACAATCACAGTGACTTGAGTGTTATTTTTATTCCTATCACAAATTTCGATATTTCTCTTGGTTTTTCCACACACTTTCATCATTTTTATTATTATTCATTAGTTTAGTTTTAAGAATCGTTTTCAATTCACCACATATTATTAGATACTATAACAACAATTAATTTAAATAGTATTTCTACCGGTAATTGATTTTTTAGAAACGTATGTAATTGTGTTAAGAGCGATTGACCAGCGGCTGACAATAAAAGTTTAAAAATGCTTGCAACTGTACAGGGAGGTTCACATGAGAAAGATCAATTATTCCCCTACCAAATTTTTTTATTAAAAATTTTATATATCTTTATTTTATTCAAAACTTTCTTTAATTTATACCTACATTCAAGTAAGCAATAAAATGCTCAAAACGCAGGATGATAAATTATTAAATAATATCGTGTACTTCTTGTAATTGTTTTTTGATCATAAGTATTTATGATTTTTCAATAATGTCGAAAAAAATAAGTATGTAAATTTTTTTTTATATTTTAGGTAGACCTTAAATAAATTGAAAAACTGAGGTATTTTTGTCACAAAACAAGTTCTGGGATTTATTTTTTAATGATTTTAATTTAACTAAAATAAAATTCTGAAAAGTCTGTTTACTAGATTATGTATTGATTTATTTTGTTGTATTATTATATAATTTAAAATTTGTGTTGTTTGGTAGAATCTATGGTTTGAAAATTGAACAAATCTGCCATTTTTAAATTGCTTGTACAAGATAAAATAACAATCTTTCAAAATCAATTTATGTTTTTTTGTAGAAAAAGAGTCAATACGTCTAGAATTTGATTTAAAGGGGACTAATTTCTGGTATTCTTTGGTAATACCCTCTTAATGTAAAATATATTTGTAGGTAAAATGGAGGCCGCAGCACGGGTAAACTACCTAGTGAGGCCAACATTATTGAATTTTATTATAAAATGTAAAAATATTGCATCAATAAAAAAATAAAAAATAAAAAAAATGAATTTGGAGTAAAATTGATTAACAAATTTTCGGTCTGAGGTAACATTTAATTTTTTTTATTTTCAACTTAAAACATATAAAATCACTAGGTATTGGATATTTAGGAGAGGGTGAGGGGTTTGTTGGTTACTTGGCTGAGTGACAAATAACGATACGTGGAAAAAATTTCATTGTTGTTAAGTTTTAAAGAAAAAAAGTGACAAAAAACGACTTGAAAATTTTATTTGCAATTTTACTTCAAATAATGTCAGAAATCTCTCGTTACAATAAGTCAAGTGCTTCCCTTTAACGCTACCTAATGTATTCATTGTTTACACAGCATTTTCCATATTTTACTCTGCAAAATTTTTTTGGTCGTAGATACTTATTTATTTAGAAATATTTTTAAAATGTTAGTACCTACCTAAACAAAACAGGATCATTATTGTGATTTAAAAAAAAATGATTGACTGGTTAAATGTATGATAACACTTCAGTAAATTGAATTATTATTACAGTATTAAACAAAACCCACAAGGAGTTCTTCAAACTAAACACATAAACAAAAACCATGAATCATTAGTTTATCTAGCATTTTGCATTAATTCATAGTCCCTAATGTACAATAAACGCCAAATAATATTCGAAGAAGTAATTAATGATGCATTAATTAAAATAAATACAAAATGGATACGACAATATTAAATAAAAAAATAAGAAAGTATACAGATTTAGGAAACGTAATTAAAAGAACGTACAAATGCAAAAATTAGTCATTTTAAATACATGTAGGATTACGAAAGATTTTTTAAATATTTATATTGAGGGATCTGTAGGATTTATCGGTCAAATTAGGAATTCCACCGAACCGAACCCTCTGATATGAAAATATCTGGAGTCGGTGAATTATATTCCCATTTAGTAGTTTGGTAGATTAACATGTTGTTCTTGTATTGTTTTGTAATAATTATACTTATACAGTACACTTGCATAACGTGGATTTACTAGATGATCATTTATACGGAAAACTGTATAGGAAAAACTAAACCCGGACCTGAAAATCTGATGCAAGTATTATTTGTTTGTTAATGCAAATAAAAATAGCATTTTTAAAACCATGACAGCGCTATTGGTATATTAAATAATACAATTTAGTGGGTTATATTGTCCTGGTGTAATTAGAAAAAGCCTTTTTATTTTGATGTGTAATCTAAAACAAAATTTACTTTTTACACACTGTGCCGCCCAAGAGCAAAGTGCTTTTACCAAAATGAAAATAACCTTTTAATTTCCAGAGTAATTTGGCCAACATTAAGCGGCCTCGTATCCTTATTTGCATAATAACTCGGAAATAATTATTTTCACCATTAATATTATCCACACATGATAATTTCAATAGTAACAACACCCATTATTAAACCAAACATATTTATTTGCCAACATTTCTGCCATACAGTCAGTTATTTTCGTAATGTAATTCGTGTGTTTTGATTTTGGTGTGAAATATATAATATCATTTGAATAAACATAAATGTTTTAATAAGTGTAGCGTGACCATAATATATGATTGTGTTTTCTATCTAACTACCTTTGTGGAGACAAAGTAAGAACGATATTTTAATTAATGAATATAATATTAGCGAAAATCCGAAAAAGAAAAATCAGAAAAAGATACGGATTTATCTGGGTCTCGAACCCAGGACCTCTGGCAATCCGGGCCAACGCGCTATTCACTGCGCCAACGTATCCCTATCCGATTCGGTCATTTTTAACTGTATCATATTTCGACTGAGAACCACCGCGTTGGACCAGATTGCCAGAGGTCCTGGGTTCGAATCCCAGATGTATCAGTACCTTTTTCTGATTTTTCTGTTTCGGATTTTCGCTAATATTATATTCATTAATTAAAATATTATAATTTGAGGTTTAACTCATTAAGTAAAAAAGTTAAAAATAAAAATAAGAACGATATGTTATCATTACGCTTATTGTCTCTAGACTAAGGCTCAATTTATATCTAATTTAAACAAAATCCTTTCCACAGAATATTGTAAATAAATAATAGAATTTAAATATCGGATTGAGAGTTAAATTAAAAGAATTCATCGTCTTTTCTCTCACAGATGGCGCTAGTTTAATTATTTGAGGAAAAAACACTTTTAGCATGATATCTTACTAATATCATAAACGCGAAAGTTTGTATGGATGTATGTATGTTTGTTACTCTTTAAATCGAAATTTAATGAATGGATTTTAATGAAACTTTACAATAATATAGCTCATACATCAGAATAACATATAGACTATAATTTATAAAGCTAGCTATTTATTTTCAATATATTGAAAATAATAATTATTGTTTCATAGAAAACATTAAAATTTGAGAAAGACATTTTGCAAAACAATGATTGTTAAATCAAAATTCTATTTCGGAAAATATTTAAATTAGTGAATTTATTTGAAGTACTTGCCTAATACTTTGAATCGAATCAAGAATTATACATATTTTAAATAAATATCATAAGAATTTTGGTATAAACGTAGATGGGACCTAGGAAAAGAAAATAGATTACTCGAAGTACTAATCCTACGCAGACAAAGTCGCGGGCAGAAGCTTGTTCATAATAAATCTATTTCATATTAAGTTGAATTAATTGTTTTTGCCTGTAAATACGCAATGTGGATATGAATAAATAGGTTTGTCTATAAACAAACTCAATTATTTCAAGAAAAGTGTACGAATACAATATTAGAATGAATCATCGATACAATATTGTATTTGAGTGCCTTGCTTGAAATTGAGTTTTTTTACAAGCGCAAACCAGTCATTGATCTTAATATTTTAAAGCATAACCATTTGAGTGCTTTTTGCCACAATATGGCACTATTTTCACAATCACGGATTGCTTAGTTGCCAAAATGTGGCAATTTAAAAAAAAAATTTATAGCGATTAAATAATATATTGTGCATTCAAAATATAACAAAAAATATATTCTCTAGGTTCTTTTAAATGTTTTAAAGTTAACCATTTATTAATATTTTTTATGAATCCTACGAATGTGTAATAATAAACAAAAGATAGGTGAATTCATTGGCTATACAGAACTTTAATCAGTGTGTATGTCCCCATATTCAAATTCGGAGGTCTGATTTTTTTAATGTTGGCGGAAACATTTATTTTAGCAATCCGAGAAAAAAAAAAATTATTGTTTTATCGCTCCAGTGGATAACTTGCAAAAATGTGAAGACTTAGAATGCTTTTAAGTATCAAGAGTTACAATTCACAAAGTCCGTGGGTCTATGGCACCTCGAAATATAGTCTACTATTGTCTTTTACTAATCAATTATTCCAAGGATGCTTCACATTGTTTACCAATGTAGCCTTTTTTAGTGTATTTTTTAATTTAATGAAACAAATAACTTGGTTTACATCAAATAATTAAACAAACAATTTCATTTAATTAAAAATGACGCCACAAAGTGATTTTGCTACGATTGATGGAGTTTGTTTTAAGTGACTCGTAAAATTTCAATGCTAGTTGCTAGGTGAAATAAATTAAAATACGTAGTAAAGGAAAATCAGCAAGGGGTGGGTCAAGGGGATTGCATTTTAGATGTCTGTTTTCATTTTAAGGGGATGTCATTTTAGATTGTATGATGGTCTGTCAGCAGGGATTTGTGCTTAACAATTTAAGGTAGATCTCTTGTTCAACTGCTATTTGCTTCCTGTTCTATAATAGCTTGGTGCTCGAGTACTATTCATGGTTTTATCCAACAGCCTTCTTTTCTGCATTGATGGGTAATAATAACTTTGCCATAGATGGAAATCTGCTTTTTTTGGTAATGGTATATATATCCTGATGAACGATCACATCAGCAATCCAGAGATTTAAAAAAAAAATGCGTGTGCACAGATCTTTCCTTGTTCCGAGATGCAGAACTAACCTACCATTAGTAAATGCTCCTTGGTAAAATCAGCGTGCTCTAATGAACATGTGAATATTGAAAAATTTGACTATTTATTAAGCGAAGAATTTCCACCAATGATAAAATACACCTTCATTCGGTTTTGGCATGTAATTCGACAAATGTGCATGTAAAATAAAACAATTACATAAAAATATGTAAAACAGACACCACTGCGATATTCAATTATATCATTTTAAGTAGATGAGAGGAATGCAGCAGAAAAGCGAATGTTTAGATGGTCGGCAGGAGTGTCACTAAAAGATAAAATTGAAAGTTCACGCATTCGTGGTAGCCTGGGTGTCACGGACATAAACAATAAGCTAGAGGAACGACAGTTGAGATGGTATGGTCACATAAAACGGAGACCACCAGACCACACATTGAAGCAGGCAATGTCTGTGGAGCTTCATCGACAGTCATCCAGAGGAAGACCTAAGAACTCCTGGAGACTCAATGCTCTAAAATCCTAAGTAGAAACGGCCTGGAAGAGAGCGATACCCAGAACCGAAGAAGCTACAACCTGAGAACGAGGAGAGCCGACCCCAACAGCCTACCTAGGCAATAAGTTGGAACAGTGCAAGGAAGAAGAAAGAAGATCATTTTAAGCAGATTGACAAATAAATCAAGAATGAGCACAATATGTCATCCTCATTTCACTGATAATTTCTCCATCCTTTTCACATATTTTTTATAAGTTCGGATAAATAAATAAAGTTGAAACATTCTTATGGCACACGTTATGAATATCGTGTATTTGTTTAGTTTGTGAATATCGACATGATGATAGCCAACCTCCATTAAGAAAATTGTCCAGAAGATAATGATTCTTAGTGAAAATAAACAAAAACAAAAATAAAATGTACAGCGGATCAATCAATCAAATCCAACAATCTTACAATCTTACAATCAATCCAACGCCATAGAGAATTCCATGCTAATTTGATAATTAAATGCCATTTCCTATTCGTCGGAAATCAAGCATTATGGTCATGTTCTGACCCATTACCCAAAATAATCACTTAATCATTTGATACTACTTCAATATAACATAATTAATGCATTCAGGTATATGAAAGCTCATTTGCCTAATTCCACCCTAATATCGATGGGAAATAGCATTTATAATAATACTCGTTAGAGTTGAAATTATATGATAAAGAAAATATTCAACAATGATATTGCTAAAGGCAACATCAACTTACTCAGAATAAACAATTTACCTGCGGAAATATTAAAATCACGATATATTAACCCAATTCAAACATTTTCGTTATTATTCAAATTAAGTGTCGCGTTACAAAACAGGTTTAACCATTAAATTTTTAATCACCTTAATTGTATAAATAGTGTCCTTCTGCTAGAATGATTTTTTGATTTGATGTTTGTTGTTATTGTTTGCTTATAACAGTCAGGACATAACGAACATAAAAGTTAATAAAAAACAAATAAAAATTATTATTTGGGAATTATGCGTTAATTGATAGTCTGCATAATAAAACTTTATTTCTGAAACACGTAAAATATTTTGTCGTAAAATGAGAGATGTTATGTTTTTGTTTTATTCTTACTAATTCAGTGAATTTAAAAAAAAAATTTAAACATATACATATTAATATTATTACTTTTTTAATATTTTATAAAACTCATTTCCACTCGACCTTGAGGTAGAGTATTTATTTCGTACACCAAAACTATTGATTTTACAAAAAAGTTGTTTTGTCATAAATTGTGGCAAATTTTCTTTAGTTTATTTTGTACATGCATATTTTGAACGTAAAATGAGTCCGACAAAAGATATTGTCAAAAAACTGCTAATAGGCGCTATTTTTCCAAAATGGCGGCTCGAGCGGCAACGATACGAGGTGGCAAAGTTTAAATTCAGAAAGAGCACATCGACTAACTAACTAACTAACTAACTAACCATCACGCCGTTTCCCCGCAGGGGTAGGCAGAGAGGACGGACCGCCAAACAACTCGGTCTTGGCACACGCTCCTTGCCTCATTCACATTCATACATCTTCTCATACATACTCTTCTATTATTCTGACTCTTGACATGGCCCGACTCAAGTATCTGATTTACTTGATCGTGCCACGTCTTCCTTGGGCGTCCTCGGCTTCTTCTACCGTTCACATTCGCGTCATAAATTCTCTTTACACTCCTTTCTTCATTCATTCGCTCAACATGCCCAAACCATCTAAGCGTCCCTTTCTTAATCTTACTTACTACGCTCACATCAGCCTTGCATTCTTTTCGGATCTCCACATTCCTCACACGATCATACATGGTTTTACCACACATACGCCTCAGGGATCTCATTTCTACAGCATTCAGTCTACTTTCATCCTTTCTCTGCCATTTCCACGCTTCACTTCCATACATCAGGGTAGGTACCAGTACTCCATTGTGGACTGCTAGCTTCGCTTCTGTGGACAACTTTTTGTTGGCTCCAACGGCGTTCAATCCTCCATTAATGGAGTTACCTGCATTCACCCTTCTTTCGATATCCCTATCAGCCTTCCCATCTCTCGTAAACATACTTCCCAAATATACAAACTCATCCACCTGCTCCAAGTATTCATCATTCACAACTATATTGCACACCGTTTTCTGACTCTCTTTTTCAAACACCATGACTTTAGACTTACTTACATTCATCATTAATTCATTCTTCATACATACTTCGTTCATGCTAGACACGAGAGACTGCAGATCTTCTATACTGTTGGCAATCAGCACCGCATCATCAGCATACAACAGGCAACATACTATCAGATTATGCAATTTCGCGCCCAATCCCGCCTCTTTCAATTCTTGCATACAATTGTCCATGTATAGATTGAATAACCACGGTGACATTACGCAACCTTGCTTAACACCTTTTATGATGTCAAACCACCCCGTAAAACCACCGTTTACCCTTATGCAAGCAACGCTTCCCTCGTATAGAGACGCGATTGCCTGTACAAGATTTGTATTCACTCCATACTTGGACAATACCTTCCATAGCTTTTTCCTGTCGACGCGGTCGTATGCTTTTTGTAGATCTACAAAGGCACAGAAAAGTTTCTGGTTTTTTGCCAGAAACTTCTCAGTGAGCATACGCAAAGAGAAAATCTGATCCATGCACCCCCGTCCACTCATAAAAGCACCTTGCACATCCCATATTTTATCTTTTGTTTCCATTCTTACCCTTTCAATCAATATTCTACCATACAGCTTGCCGACTGAACTTAGCAAACTAATAGCCCTATGATTCCCACAATCCATGCGTGACCCTTTACCTTTGTATAACGGCATGATCACAGCCCTTCTCCAATCTAATGGCGTGTAACCCTCCTCTAAACATTGGTTAAAAAGTTTGCACAACCATGTGAAAATTATACGGCTATCACCTTTAAAGTATTCGGCAGCGATATTGTCGAACCCAACAGCCTTACCATTCTTCATACATTTAATTGATCTTTTTATTTCATCCATGCTGATTCTGGTAACATTCACTCCGTCGTCGCTCATCCCTGATTCGCCGCTGGAATCACTGTCACCCAGATTGCTTTCAAAGACCTCCTCAAAATATTTCATCCATCTATCTTTTATTTCTTCCTCATTCGTCAACATTTTCCCATCTTTTGATTTGAGCACATCGAAATCTGTAATATTACCAATTATCAAAACTCCCGGAAAACTTTCCAAATAAAACTAACAGATGACTGTACTATAAACGAAACTTGAAAAACCTGAAGCAGAACAAGACGTAGAAAAAAAAATTAACGGTCGCAACTAAGAATACAACTATGAGATCGATAGAAATTAAATGAAATAAATTGTCGTCAATTCAAGAGTTCGTTAAAGCTGGAATCAGACGGTTCACTCGAGGGAAGGTTTCCGCCATGTTTTTCGGCCTAATCGTCCATTTTGTTTCATTCCATGTTCACACGGCGCTATAGAAATAAGCGTTCACTCGTCCATTCCGACCACAGCGTCGCCGAGCGAGGTCAACCGCGCTGGAATTCGTTTGTTTTCCAGCGCGGTCCGGCCCCGAATTTTAAGGAAAAACATGTCAGATGCATCGATTTTTATGCAATTTTGTTGACACAATTAAATAAATAAAACAGTATTGTTTCGTCTTATAAACCTTTTTATTTTTTATGACATAATAACACAATTTGATTTTACTTTTTTTTATTACGAACATTTTCCTACAAATTAATAATCTTACATATATTAAAAAACATATAAAATACATGGATAATAAGGGAGACCCAAAAATTTATATGAGAGGTGTTCCAAAAAGCAAACAAATTAGCCGAACGAATACCATTTTGACGTTTTGCGTGCGATGTGATAGCGTCCTTTCATGGTCCTTCCCGTACAGGACGCGAGACAAACTGATTGAGAGTTCACTCGGTGTTCAGACGTTTCACTTTGCTCTCTTCCGCGCGCATGCGCGCGCGAGTGAAGGATGCCGAAGGAAAATATCCAACATTGTTGGATCGGTTCACTTGAAGATTTCATTCGGCAGTATTCGGCACTTTCGTTTCATTGCATGTTCAGAAGTGTCATTCCGAGTAAACTAGGCCGAATGAAATGCGGAAATGAGCGATTAGTGAACCGTCTGAATGGCGCTTAAGGCGCTGTCCCGGTAAGCACGAGATTCTGAGTTCGATTCCCTATTGCGTATATATAAAGAGGGTATTTAAGACATATGGAAAAACAAATTATGCAATTAGAATGCAATTCATTGAAATCATCTGATAACTTGGCTTGTTATCTATAGTTACATTGCCAAGATATCAAAATCACAACCCAAATAGCACGATTTATCTCCCTAATATGTAAGTAGTGAGATGTTGATATATTCTTACTTTTCTTATTTTATCCTATTAAAAAAAAGACAAACATTGCCGGGCTACGAAAAACCCGACAATATTTGAAAATCTCATACTACCGCCACAGTAAGCCGAAAATGTTGCTTGTGTCGTGATGGAGGACTTAGCCAGCCGAGGAATCCAACACGCGATGCCCTGGTGGGACCCAAACTCAATGCCAACTCTGCCACTGACATTTCCGAAAACATACCATTTTCAAGCAATGTTAGTTCAAATGATCAGGGGTGCTAGCATGGTCGATCGGTAAGGATCCGTAGGATAATTGTCGGTAACTTCTCATCGTTCCCTAGGACAACTGCAGATCGAAAACGAATAAATGACAGTTCACAATGACTAAGTGTCCTTAATTTATTCGATATCAACTGTTGTCTGTACGTTAGCGATCTGCAATTGTCCTCGGGAACGATGAGAAGTTACCGACAATTATCCTACCGTACATTCGAATGCAATTCACGCACTTTGTCTAAAGATGGTCACTACGATGTTGTCCGAAACGTTGGATCAAGACACTACAGTACAATAGCATTACCGAGTAAATAAACAGATTTATATTTTTGATTATAAATCTGTTTTTGCAATCTTTGCTAAATTACTTTGTGGCATCATTTTAATTAAATGAAACAAATTACTTTGTGTAAACCACTATAATCAAATTTAGATATTATAACATGCGATTACAGTGGTTTACACAAAATAATTTGTTTCATTTAATAAATCTATTTATTTATATAAATACAGACACTGCAAGGCAGCTGAAAAGTTGACAAGAAGGCTGAAGAAATCGAACACGTTTCGATTCCCCAAAATTCAAATTATGTAATACTATTAACTACATGTATATTTTTATAAACGCCACAAAAAATAATACTCTTACATTCCGTAAAAATATTATTAAAACATTATATATTCTTAATCATGTTGCAAAATTTTACCAAAGTAGACATTTTGATACAAAATTGTCTCTTGAAACACAAAATAATTATGTACATACATTTCAGTATTGCTTGTTCAGTTGTTCCTGATTATTTTGGCTATGCTCCAATATTAAGTTCAGAACAAACTCCCACTCGAATGGAGTATCAATAGCTTTAGTTCGTGGTTAATACATGTTCATACTCGTACACAATACCTTGTACATATTATACCCAGTATTGTAAGGTACAAGTGTATGGACATAGAACAGCAGGCACCCAATATTGAGTGTAATATAACACGTACATTATTATAATGGGTTCGAATGGTGACAAAAACATGCGATTGGTTTTTGAAGTTTTTTTTGCTTATTATGTAAAAAAATAAATCCTTGTCGTTGCGTCATTGTGCATCAAATAATTTATTTTGGAAAACTGTTACTTTGCTCACAATTTTATATAGAAGTGTACATTAAATTACGTGTACCCTGCTGGAGTTAGCACAGTAAAATCGATGATTCTGCAGGGGTTGGCCTCATTGTTGCCAAACTGATATTGACAGGGAATACTAAGAAAACACAAAAACAGGCATTAATTAAAAAAGCAATATAGAACAGTAACTGGAGAATTTGTCTGCCTACTAACTATTTCTCACGGTAGCAGCATAAAAATAAATAATAAAATTTTTATTTTCGTAATTGTTACGTAATTGTATTTAAGAAAACTATCTTATACGGAGGAATTAGAGAAAGTGCAAACGATATTGTTTAGAAAACAGAAGGAAAATTAAATCTAAATTATTTTTTGAAAATTGTAGTTGTCATATTTTTGAAGCTGAAAGCGTTTATAAAATACAATATTTGCCTAATTATCAGTTTCTTTCAAAAATAAATTGAATTTAAAGACGTACATATAGATTTTACACTTCAAACACCATTAGAAAACTTGAAAAATTTAATCAAGTGAAACACACAATTATAGATAATTAATTGATGAGTTATTTCCGCAATCAGTCCCAAATTCAAAGCAAATTCAAGACCTAGATTTCAATGAACCGAAGTTATAGATAATAAAAACGGAAAATAGTAATTTCTAATATACAAGTAGGTAAAACACCTACATTCGTATACATACAATTATAATGTTATGCTATTTGCTTGAAAAATATCCCCCTTAACAATAAAAAAACTTATTCTATACTTTTTAATAAGGTTTTTTATTATTTTTCTTTTTCTTTTCAGCACTTCTGAACGACGATATAACCGACGACTCAATCTGCGCTCAGAAGATCTTCGAACTGGAAGGTTTCAAGTTCTGGTCCGGTTGGGTGAACAAATGCAAGGGACAGCGACTGCCAGACATTTCCAAATGTCCGGATTTCCAGGAGTCTGTTAGAGCCAGTCCCGAGAAGGACCGCATCCGGAAACTTTCCAGTGGAAGTGGAAATCAGTCACCGCCAATCTTCGGATAGAAGGGGAAATGAAAATTTGAGAAAACGTTTTTTTTTACTTTGTAATGTGTGATACAAATATGTAATTTCTGCATATCTCTATATACACGATTAATATTGTGACTTTTTGATGTAAACTATTTAAAATTATTTATTTTGGTAAGCTTTCGGGATGACTGGACATGCTTAAATGCGAATATTTTTTAGAAAAAATCTTTTGATTCACCTTTGTTAATATATAAGACAACTAATAGCATTTGGGCGATGAAGCAGTCAACCGCAGTATTTAAAATTTTGGTAAATATGCATTACTCCGCTTACCGGATAATACGGAATATTTTTTGTCGAAGTTCGATACGAATGAATAGACCTATAGACAATCAAACACAATCAAATATGAAATTTTGCCAAAAGTACCAACCTTATAAAATAAATTCTTGTCAACGGGACGTTTAGGTACAGTACCTACCTACATTCTGGTTGGGCTAATTAATACAACATAATCGTAAAACGCTTACAACCTAACCGAGATTTTGAATGTTCAAGTAGTTTAACGGCTACGCTAAGTTTGAGTAACATGGTTTGCGATACAAAATAAAGTGCCCCCTTTATAGCGCCTGATCGCGTCAAGGCAAGCAAATCATCCCAGTTTTCAAGTATTTTAGTGTCGCTAGGTTTGTGTAACATGGTTTGTGTAACATGGTTTGTGATACAAAAGAAAGTGTCCCCTTTATAACGCCTCCTTGCGCCAAGGCAAGAAAAGCATCCCAGTTTTCAAGTAGTTTAGCGGCTACGCTAGATTGGTGTAACATGTAATATAATATTTGGAATATCAAACTCTTTAGAGAATTAATTCACACTTTCAATTACCTGCCTTTTATTGTATTGAACCTAAAATGTAATTAACCCTTATATTCAAATAACCATGTTTGTATACAATTTATGTAACTCTACGTCTGTCTCGACACAGGTTTACCCTAGTGAGACAAGCATTGGAAAAAAAATTACATGTAATTATAATATATAATTATAATAATAATAAATAACATGTAATAATAATAATATTAAAAAAAAAGTGAATAATTCATAAAAAATAATGACTGAAATAAAAAAACATGTTTTTGAAGTCATTTTATTTCCAAAACTCGTAAATTAGTAAACCAATAGGTACGCCCAGATTTTGCGGTATCGGTACCATGGAAAATATGAAGAATTGGTTTTCTACGAAAATGTAAATAGAATATGGCGAACAGTTCACACACCATGTAAGTGAATTAATTTAAACAAAATTAAAATGTGAAATGCATATTTTTAAATATTTTTTTCATCTCCCCCGATGTAAAAACTCACTTTTCGTAATAATAAAGCTAAATCCAACTGTTTTAATAAAAAATATTATGTATTAACCAGTACGCGGAGTACGGCACAACACAAAATGGCATAGAATGTGATTAAAATATTGGAAAATGCCCAATATTCGTTTTTAAGCAAATTTTCGTTTTGCGAAATTGAAATTTAAAATACTTGTGTGTTATGGTAATTATAATCAATCAAAAGGTTTCCAGCCATCTCGAATGTTTACCATTATTTAAGTTAGTGTACTTTTAAACAGTTATCATGAATAAAATAATATATTTACGAAATAAAACTACCAAAAAACTTACTGACGAAATTCTACTGAAATATTTATTAGGATTTGAGCTCGAGTTGCCCTATGCAACTGACTTCTTTGAAAACTGAGCAATCGCCCCAATCTAAATCCACCGTGTTTCATTATTAGGAAAACAGGGAAATATTATTGTTTACAACTAGGGAACCAACAACTTAATTAGAGATAGAAAGGATATGCCTACGAACCGAAAAAAGACACAAGAACCCAGGCGAAATTTGTCTTCCATAATATTATAAAATAATATTAAGATTGCTCTTGAATTCTTGAAACTATTTGCAATAAAAGCTTGTATATGACATACGTATAGAATTCTAAGGGGGCTTTTCACCATCCTCCTAATAGAGTATCCATACTATAACGAATATTATTAAATATAATAATAAAATACTTGCGATAGTAAGAAAACTCAGCCAACCTATACAAGATATAGCCACTATTCATAGATACAAGTGCCGAATTATAAACTCCGACTTAATAAATAAACAAATCGTAAATCGAAAATAAACTTTATAGTAGGTATAGATAAGCTATTGGAAGGATGGTGAGAAACCCCCTAAGCCTTAAAATATCATAACATAGATTTTACTTAATTTATTTAAGTGCCACAAAAACTGTTTTGACTAAACACAAAAGGCAATAATAATAAGTTTTACCAATAAATGTTATCTGAGCAGATAAATAAAGTACTTCAAAAAAATGTACATATTTACAAACATCATAAAAACATGTACCTATTTATATTTTGTAATTAATAAATAGTGATTATTTAATTGGTAGATATTGATTGGTAAAGTGTTGACGAAAAACAATTTTTGGTTTATACATATTATATAATGGAGGATATGTAAATTTTTAAAATATTTCTGATGTCATTATTTGTAGTGCTTAAATAATTTATATATTCTTATTATAATCTTATTTTTTGTTCCCACCGTTTGATAGTTGTGGAATATTGATAATTTTTCCTTAATTATAAATAACTTTATTGTGATTGTGGGTTTTCCACGAATAAAACATATTTATAACAACAATAAAGATGATTATTTTTTCTAACCTAATGGGCTTCCGACACGATCGTAATTGTATTGTCTATTGTTGTCTATGCACGCATCAAGTGGCTTATTAAAAAATAATTTTTATATAAAAATAATCATATATCTCTAGTTAGTTATTTTTAAATTTAAATATTTTTTTTTAAATGTAATTATATATATAACATAATTAAAAAAAAAATTATAAGAAAAAAAAAATTCCAATAGACCAATTTTTAGTAAGGCTTTTAACGTTAAAAAACTTACTATGCTTAGTTGGTTCAAAGTGGGTATGAACATATTTATATGTATGTATAACTTTAACATGCATACATATAAATGCATAAACATGCATTGTTATGATATAATTAATTTAGATATAGTTCTTACTTAAAAAGAATAAAATGTTCCTTTGTTTTCTGTCAGTTAATAATTTTAAAATATAGAAGTTCAGCGAATGAATATACAGAATTTTCACCAAAAATAAAAGCATTCGCTGAACTTCTATATTTTAAAATTATTAACTGACAGAAAGCAAAGGAACATTTTATTCTTTTTTAAGTAAGAACTATATCTAAATTAATTATATCATAACAATATTTAAAAAATTAGAAAAGGTTTAAAAGTCATTTAAATATTTTAATTAACTTTGTTTTTTACAATTTTTTTTTATTATTTACTAAATGTTGGTTACTTATTTATTATTTTGTGTTAATTTATAAAAGTTTTTAATAAATACATAAATCCAATAATTACCTATTTTACAATTTTTTTGAAGAATTGTTTTGCACGATACCTTAATATCTAATTAATCACTAAGCACCACTGTGCCTAATGTTTTATTTTCAATAGGCTTTTATTTGTCTTTTCTTGTTTATCCATTTTAGAAAAACTAAAATCTTCAAACGTAGATAATGACGTAATGCTTGCCTCAAGCCGCAAAACAAGCTTTGTAAAAGGACAAAACGCATGGTTCAAACAAAAACCTTCATTCTTCTCTTTCAAACAATGGTTTTCGTCTTTTTGGTAAGCGTGACAATTCAACAACAATAAATAAAATAAATCGTAGAATCGTCCTAGATATAGGCTGAGGAACAGGTGGGCTTAAGACGTGGAAGACAATTTAAGGGACGCATATGGGTATCGCCGCTCCAAGAACCATTTATTGCATAACAAACACCTTTGCCATATTCGTTGTTGTTTTTGGGGTGCCCTTCTTTAGCCGACGTTTCGGACAGCGTTGCAGTGTCCATCGTCAGGGCAGATCCGGCAGATCCGACGATGTGTGATCTGCCGGATTTGCCCTGATGATGGACACTGCAACGCTGCCCGAAACGTCGGATAAAGAACAACACGGTATAACACCCCAAAAACAAACAACGAAAATGCTTTTGGACGTGAAAATCTAAAAACGTACCTTTGCCATAGGTCATCCCTAGCAGTTCGATAAGTTTGGTGACTAAGCAGGAGTGCCCGGGTTCATTAGGGGCATCATCTCAAAAAGTCACAGAGGCAATCACAATAAAATAAACACACTTCCAATCAAAAAAACAAGAGCCACGAAAATATACATACTAAAAATGTCATTAAGTGTAATTCTATGTTTGGAAAACAAGCTCAGATAAAAAATGCAACCGTGTTGGACTGTGAAAATATTTTGCTATCGATTCCCAAGTTTTTAATTCCATTTTACAATTTCAAATTCTTTATAATGAACGACTTACCATTTTCCTAAATAAGTGGGTTAGCATTTAATGTTAAGTATTATCAAAATTTTGTGATGTAGCTATGAACAACATTTTCCTCTTGGACAGCGCAACACTTTTGCAAATTAAAAACAATGCACAATACTATCTCATTTATTTTATTACAAAATACAAATTATTGTACATCTTACATTGTACACCTATTTTTATATAGATATTGGTTTCAGCTTATCGACACTTACGCCATCTGTGGAATAAAACATTATATTTTGCATATCACAGACGCACACCATCTTTAGCTATAATTATAATTATTAGAGTAATAATATGAAGGTATATTTTTTTATTATAACCCATATATGTACAGAGTTTAATATGTATGTAGGTTCTATAGGTAATTACAATATTTTTGTGTCTAATTTTGAGGATATTACGGTAAAGCTATTTTAATGATAATGCTATTTATAACATATTTCATTAAAACATTAAATTAAAAAATAATGAGAAACCTAAAACGTATCACAATGTATTAGATGTAATTATATTCAAATTCAAATAAATAATGTATTAAAAAAATATTTCAAAAAATATTTATTTATTTATATTCGACGCTAGAAACCCAGAGAGTTATACTGAACGTGCAAGACCTTCGAATTGAGATTTTTTTAAGACTGATCTTTTGGAATGCTGTGTGGAGGGTATTTTTTTATGGAAATGAAGGAGATGAAGTTCTGGGAAGAAACATGGTATGAGGGGTGGGTAGGAATCTGGAAGTCATTGTGTTATAAATCCATTGCTCTCACCGCGTGCAAGCAAAACCTCCTAGTTCTCTAGGAAGTTTTGGTGCAAGGCGATGGGTCGAGGGCGTCAGTGAAAATTCCGCACACCCACTGGGTTTTCGCTACCCACAACGGTAGCGTATATGCGAACAGACCTTATAAAAGTTCCAAAAACATTTTTTTAATCTGGCAGGAAGGTACCAACTAATCATGAAAACAGAGCAAAAAATACGAACAACAATAATTACAAAGGTTTATTTGTATTAAGATTAAAAAATGTAATAAAATTTTGTCAGAAAAGCATTACGAGACTGTTATCTGTTACCATTTGACTCACCCTCGTTTCATTCAACCCATTTTTATCCGATTTGTTTTATGTATTATCTCTAAATATTTCAAGCCTTCGCTAAACGAATTTCAGTGAGCTTTGTATTTTATATGTATATGTTCGTTGGTCGTTATTCCTTCACCCCTCGACCTTCAGTTTCCCCTCCCTTGAACTACCCTGGGCGATATTCCTGCCCCGGAGACCTCTATGGGAAATAAAAGGATTATCTTGTGTATACAAACACACGGGTGCCCTGCACAGATAGACTTACATATTGTTTTGTACAATGTTTACACAGGGTTTGGGTAGCTGACGTGAAAACTATTTTTTAAATATTGTACATTTCACGTTTATGGTATTAGTTTTTCATTGGTACCCGGAGTTGCTACAAAAATAATATTATAGTAATGTTAAAATAATATTATTATATTGATAAAATATGTTACAAATTTTAATTTTTTTATTTATTTATTACGCAAGTACCATTTATTTTATTAATTTGTGTTATTTCACAATTTAGTAATTTAAAAATAATATAGAATATATTTGCGGCACGCTCCAGAGTGAAAGATGTCTTATTATCTCCCTGGTGTGAAACAACCATTTGCTATGCTATATGCTACTTGAAAAGGTTTTGGCTGTGTTTGGTGACCAAAACTGACTTTGGTAGCCAGGTACTTTCCCACCTCATTATCGACCCATGTCCTTCACCTCCTCACCACTTTTGGGAACTTTTGGGACTCTTGTGCGGTGTTAAGAATTTTTAAAAAATTACTAAAAAAAGCAAATTGACATCATCAAAAATCTTACTTCTTACTAATATTATAAATGCAAAAGTTTGTATGGATGTATGTGTGTTTGTTACTCTTTCACGCAAAATTTACTGAATGGATTTTAATGAAACTTTACAATAATATAGCTCATACATCAGAATAACATATAGGCTATAATTTATAAAGCTAGCTACCTATTTATTTTCAATATATTGAAAAAAATAATTATTGTTTAATAGAAAATTGTCAAAATTTGAGAATGACATTTGGCAAAACAATGATTGTTAAATAAAATTCTAATTTGGGAAATATTTAAATTAGTGGAGTACTCGCCAGATACTTTGAATCTAATCAAGAATTGTACACATTTTAAATAAATCGGTTAAGAATTTTGGTATATAAACGTAGAGGGGACCTAGTAAAAGAAAATAGATTACTCGAAGTACTACTCCTACGCAGACAAAGTCGCGGGCAGAAGCTTGTAGAAATATAAATTTAACAATATGACAACGCAATGTGGATAAAATTTCTACTTTCATCTGAACTAAAAGACTTTTTTTGCGTTTTTTTAAATTTATTTTTGACACAACCCATTCGAAACCAGTTTTTTCAAATTTATCGTTTACAAAGATAATAATTATTAATAATCAACACAATTATGAATATCTTTAAAAAAATTACAATAAATATTAATATTTCCCTCAGCACACCGATCACCTTTCAACTCATAACCCAGTATGTTCAATGTACACACCAAATGTTTGTTCATCCATTGTCTTACTGATTTCCCGACAAACACACAAGCACCAGTTTATACACCACCCCTCCCTAGGGTTGCAAGCCCCCGCCTATTTCCCAATTCAACAAAAATATCCGTGAGAGAGTTTTCTATCTCTAAGTTATTGATCCTAACCTAACCTAACACAGGTATGTCTGACTTTTGATTTATATCGGACATTTTAAACAATTTTATATTTCTGGAAAATAATTTGTGGAAGTGCTTTCCACCAATAATAATGTGTTGCACCTAACACAACCTAAAGTTAATTTTATTTGACTTAAAAGATAGCTGGAATATTTTAAATATAGTTTAGTTCATTTAACAAATGATCTTGACGTGTGATTAATCATTTAATTGAACTTCGTTGATTCTTATGGAAATAAAAAAAAATATTGCTTTATAATATATTAAAAATATATATAAAAAAATATATTAAAAAATTCAACCCGTAAGTGGCGCCATCTAAAATACTATATTTAAGGAATAAAGTATGAAGAAGAAGAACCATTTTTCGCTTTCATTCAATAATAAGAAGATTTATGTTGGGGTGAAGAGTGTTCCTCTCATTATTCACGGTCTTAATGTAAGAATGTCTACTATTATATATCTACCTATTAAATATAAGTATTTTGCAGTTTAATGTTAATAGTAGTTAGTTTTTCAAAAGGGTTTTTTTATTTTTTATAGTGAATACCTCACAAGAGTCCCAACTGCTCCCGTCTGGAGCCAGTGAGACTATGTCATCCCCAATTGGGGTATGTTATGAGGCTGAAGGCAAGTGGTGAAGGGAAGGAGACGATGAAGAGGAAGGTGGGGAAGTACCTGGCTATTCAGATCTAGTCACTAAACACGGCTAAAGCCATTTCAAGCAACGTTTCATTTCTGAATGGTGGTCTTACACCAGGGCGATACTAATAGTATCTTCCGCTCTGGAAGGTGCCGCAAATCAATTAAATAAAATGTATTTGCGCACGCCTTATAAATAGTCACCAACACTTAAATAACGAAAAGCCGCCCGCAAGGCCTAGCAGCAAAAACCCACAGATCTAGTTTTTCACTGCTAGTAATGCATTATTATCGACTACCAATCGGTCTGCCGAGTTTCATCTCAATCAAATTTCCACTTCCAAGATTCCGCTTTATTAATTCATTCATTCAATCAAGAAAACTGAGTGAAATACAAGTGGATGTTTATAGTTAAATTAATAATACAAAAATCAAACTATAAAGAGGAAGCACCATTTACTTTATACAACAAACACATTTATTATGGAATAGGCCTAAACACTTATGATATGAATCTGTACGTATAACTGGTCAAATTTCATCAATAATTCAGAACGCATAAATATATCTACTATCCATTCCACGCAGGTTGAAAAGGTACCTAGCTAGCAACCCCTCTTCAAATAAGAAAGAGCTGGTCAAAACAGAGTCTACTTTATCGACATCCCCTGAGGACCTCTCTCCTATGTCCAGTTTGTTTTGTTTGGCATACAACCTACTCCTACATTATACCACCCACACTTAAAGAACCATAGAATTATGTAGTGTGAGGAGGTGAATATGATATAAAGAGTAATTTTTTATTTTTTTTTATTGACTCCGTACATGATGCCCTGAGGAAAATAATTTCCCTCGGGGCCTATGTCATCTTTGTAGATGCTGCGTGGAGGGTCTTTTTGAAGAGAGGAAGGAGTGAACATGGGTCTTGAAGAGACCCATGTTGTAGGAAGGAGGAAACACAGAGGCCGGCAAATCGTTCCACAGCCGAGCTGTTGAACTTAAGAACGAGTTGTAAAAACGACCAGTTCTCATGTGACAAATGTCAACCGTGTACATATGTTGGGCGAGCGTTTGGCGTGTTTCCCGACTATGCACCGGTGCCGAGGGGATCAATGAGGCTAGTTCCTCGGAGCATCTTCCATTGAAATACCGGTAGAACAAGGATAGCATTCCTACCCGACGCCTGTGCTCTAAAGATTGCAATCCGTTTGTTAAGACGGGGGAATCTATCAAACGGACCGCCCGTTTCTGCACAGAGTCGAGGATGTTTTTCAGGTACTTTGGGGCTCCAGACCAGAGGTGGCTGCCAAATTCAACCGTGGGGCGCACTTGCGATTTGTACAGGGTTAGCAGTTGTGTACTATTAAAGTATCTGCGGGCCCTGTACAGTACGCCCAGTTTCTGAGAGGCCAACTTAACTCTGGCCTCGATGGAGCCCCCGTATCTGAGCTGGTCACTTCGAGTTACACCGAGCATATCAATGGATGACCTGTTCGGAAGAATGCTACAGTTGAAGGAGACTAGATAGTATAATATAGATAAAAGGTGAAATATTAAAAAAAAATGTGAGCTGCAATAGATTTGTTTTTTTTTTTAAATTTTGTCTTCAAAAAACACGTTTGTATTTAGGATGATCTTAATCATGATATTTTTTCAAGGAATGTGTTTGTATGTTGAATGACTGGTCTATCATGATTATTTCAAGTAAAATTTTATTTGATTTTGAGTTAAGAATAGTTAAGAAGAGAATAGTATTTTTTACCTCTTAAAGAAATTAGTATTATTTTAACATTTGGTATTACCATATTAAAGTTTATTTTTTATTATTTTACTTTGAATATTTGAATAGTAGAGAATGCACTCTAAGCTACATTTTTGTTAAGTCGCTTTCTCATTTTTTTTTTTTTTAATTTTCTTTATTCATTTTCTTTGTTACAGGTTTATTTTACATGGCTTTTTGACTACCAAGCTAGGCAAATGCCCGTATTATGGTAGTCGAATTATGTATTATATATTATATATTATATTATATATTATGCAGATATGATCGTGACTCCCACTCCTATTTTTATGGTGGACAAGATGCTTCCGCTCCTTGCGGTTCTGCGCTGCGTGGAGAGGCAAGAACGCCGACGTTACGGACGCCAGTGGTACATGGTCACCCCAGCACAGTGATAACTGATAACCTTCCTCTGCGTCTCTTGCTTTCCATTTTGCCAGTGACTCTGAGTATCACCAAATTGGAGTCCTCAGAATGACGATCAACAAGTCCAAAGTATCTCAAAATATTTTGTAAACAGTTGAAGGCCTATTATGGATACCTAGCTCTGCGAGAATAGACACATTTGTGCGTCTGGCTGTCTACGGAAACCTGAGCATTTTTCTCCAGCACAATATTTCGAGGGCTTTCTATTTGCTTTCTTTTGCTGACTCTAAGTATCCATATTTCCCCACCGTTTGTCGTCAATATGGGTTACATTACTGCCGACATAATATACTGACTCCTTAACGTAGTCAGATAACCGCACCTATTACTAAGATAATATGTTCGCGAAGGGCAATTCACGAAATTGGTGCTGAAAAGATAATAAATTGTATTGTAATAATTACCTAAATCGTGGATAAATGAAATTGAATCTTTCATTAAAAACGTTTTTTTTGTTTATTTCGTATGCATTCCTTTAACATCCAACCTACTACGATGAAACTTGTTGTGATTTGTTGTGTGCCCACCCGCGAAGGTTTCTATATATAAATTTGTACAAAAAAATTACAATAGGTGGCGAGCGAGTTGTTTGAAAATGTGGGAATTGCGGAAAAGTGACGGATGAATGGGAGACGAAGGGAGAGGGATTGCAAAGGAAACATAGTAGCGGTAGAGGATAGCAAGGAGACAGCTGTATGTAGCCTGCTCTTGCATCAGAAAACTTTTAGATTTATTTGTCTACCCACCAGAAGGAAAAACCAAAAAAAAGCTGGGTATCCAAAAACACTTCCACAATCATATTTAAAACTCACAAATTTTCTATCTTCGGGTGGTATTTCAACGTATGCCGAGTAGTCACTAGTATATTATTGTTATTGATTTACATAAAGGCAATGAATCTCTAAAGACTACGACTTATTAAATTTAAAAGCTTTACGTTATGTTTATATACCAATGTCCATTCTGCCTTTTTAGTATCTCTGTGCCTAGAGCATGCTTCAAATCATATTTCTGGCAAACACTCTACGATATCACTGGTATTATATCTCCCGTTGGGGCAGAATACACCCTCCCTCGGTTTAAGGCTTTTATTTTATATCTAGGACTGTGGGTAGGGTCGCTGTATGTTTTGTCGAGTAAGTCACGCCTGTGTAAACACATCGGTATTTACGTCAATATTTTTTCACTCGGCTTTTTTGTACAGAAATTTAAAATGCTTTGCTTGCTGTTAAGAATCAAAGATTTTGATAGAAGAATCTCAGTAAAATAATTGATTAACGGTTGACGATGGTTCTGATATAAATATTTTGAAATTTTAGAGAGGCCTAATGATTAAAAGATAGGCAGCCAATAAATAAAAAAGTTATTAAACAAATAATATAGTTCGTGAAAGTGAAACTCAGCTCTAAAAATTGAAAGATATTATATAGAGGATTTATAGGCTTAAATAATTCACGTGAGATGCGATCAATTTAGTCCTTTCGATCTCGGAGAAACTAAAGTGGTTGAAATATGACTAAAGACCTCATTAAATGATCAACTTCCGATTAGTATTAAAAAGTGCAAGCGAAGCGCTAATTTATGTTATAGTAAGTATTTCATTTCGAAATTAGTCATTTTTAAATCAAATTCTAGACGTATTGACTCTTTTTTACAAAAAACCACAAATTGATTTTGTTAGATTATTATTATACCTGGTAAGCCCACTTTTTAAATTTAGAAAAACTAAGATTATTTTCAATATACTAAGGTTATTCCGTTGGTCGTTGGCAGATTTGTTCAATTTTCAAACGAAATATTTTATTATACAACACAAATTTCAAATCATATAATCATATAGTAAAATAAATCAATACATAATCTAGTAAATACGTTTTTCAGATTTTTTTTAGTTAAATTAAACTCATTAAATAATAAATACGAGAACGTGTTTTGTGACGAAAATACCTCAGTTTTTCTATTTATTTAAGGTCTTACAAACTAAAATATTTCAGATTTTTTTACACACTTATTTTATTTAGACATTATTGAAAAATTATAAATACTTAGGTACGATCAAAATATACTTACAACAAGTACATGTTATTTAATAATTTATCATTGTGCATTTTGATCATTTTTATTGCTTACTCCAATGTAGGTATATATTAAAGCAAGTTTTTAGCAAGTTAGATTTTTAATTTTAAAAATTTGATACAGGGAATAATCGGTCTTTCTCATCGGAACCTCATAGTTGCAAGTATTTTTAAACTTTTATTCGGAGCCGCTGGTCAATGGCTCTTAAGCCATTTGTCATTTACGTGTGTAAACAATAGACAGATCCGCCAGTGTTGCCATCGGATATGATTTCTTATTTATTCTATGTAAATATCGGTTTGGCTATCAATAAACGGTATAAAACTATCGATATTTACGCCTATCAATCCGATATTGAAAAGTTATTGATTTCAATGTGATACCTGATCCCCAGTTGCCACTGTCCCCTTTTTATCATCTACATCTTTCTCTGATTCATGTTTAATTTATTAATGGCATTTTCTTCTTCAAAGATTACATATTAATACATTGATTTGTATAATCTTAAAATTTTACAATGTTTAAAGTATATTTCTGTCTCCTTGACACCCAAGATTGCAGCATCCTTCAATCAAACCAATAAGAGTGCAAGCGATGACATTATGCCTGGCACCTACCTCAGTCCATTGTCCGTCACAAGACACAAGTAGGCAATGGGCAGTGACAGTAGGTACATACTCCACTTAGTGCCCAACTAGTGACAAATAGGGCCAATTGCCCGCTCCTCTACTGGTACCGGTGCATCCTGCAATTTGTAGCCTGGGATTACTGTACTCTGGACTCTAGAGCCGTTGTACCTTCATTATACTGTTGAATGGTCAAGTTATCCTTTCTTCGTATTGAGGTCGGTCACTGTACCTTCTAGAGTCCTTGCGAGTAGGGTTGGGTTTATTACCGATTTTTTCAAGAATTGCACGGAGAAAACTGTTATTCTAAAATACGATCATTTTATTCGTAAAAATGGTTAAAAACGGGACTGAAGTTCTTACGAACAAATTACCAGGGTTTCAATGTTTATTCTTACATTTTCCCGCCAATAAACATTGAAACACTGTTAATTTGTTCGTAAGAACTTCAGTCCCGTTTTTAACCGTTTTTACGAGTAAAATGATTGTATTTTAGAATAACATTTTTCTCCGTGTGAAAGCATACATTTTTTCTAATCATATTACCTGTGCAGAAGCTTTGTAAGTCATGCTTTTAGCTTTTCTCTGGTTGTATCATTTTCGGACATTATTTTTTTGGCTTATTCGTCCATGGGGCTTTTACTTTAAGTATAATATAATGTTTATATTTTTTTACTCAGGGGTTAGTAAAAAAACAACAAGTTGCAAAAAACTTTTAGATAAATCGTAAAAAAATGTTAGAGTATATTTTAAAGCTAGAAATTTTTATATTAAAAATGTCGATATCATTTGAATATTTGTCTGCTAAGGAGCAAAGAAAAGTTTTTCTGCAAAGAATTAGCGGGTTTGTTACATAATTTGGTTGTGAATGGTGACATTGAAATAGGTTCTGGTGCCTAGTGAGTCGAGTAGGTAGGTACTCCTTAAATATACTACACTCAAGAATTTATTTGTTTATTTATTTTAAGTTTCCAAAATGACGGCCTCTTCGGTTGGGGGGTATCGCTCTCGACTAGCATTTAGAATGTCGTGGGTTCGAATACCGGAGTGCGCAAGTAAATTTTATTTTGATTATTTTGTGTTATTTCACAATTTAATAATTTAAAAATAATATGAGGTATATTTGCAACACGTTACAGAGTGGAAGATACTCTCAATTTCGTCCTGATATAAGACCACTATTCAGATTTGAAAGCTTGCTTTAAATGGCTTTGGCCGCGTTTGGTGACTAGATTTGAATATCCCGGTACTCCCCCGCCTTCTTCTACTCCAGCTCTTTCGCCTTCCCATTACCTTTAGCCTCACATCATACCCCAATATCCAATAATAAGGGACCCCATAGTTTCAGATGGTTGGGAGCAATTGAAACATTAAATGGTCAATATGAATTAAATGCTGGCTAAATTATATTAAATAAATTTTAATATTATTATTTATGAAAGATTTAAGTCGATTTCTGTTTTATTAAAAAAAATTAATTGAAGTGAATTATTTTTGGAAGGTACAAAACAGGGTCTGGTTAATTGTTATTCCAGTTAAGTTAGTTGTCCTTTATTTTAACAACATAGGGCTTCTTCGGAAATGCTACATTTTCTTTTTAAATAATAATATACCCGTTTTTGATCCAAGGTTGATCTGAAATGGTTCACAAGGGACGTATGAATTCGTGAATTATTAATAATAACTGTGTTTGAATAACAGTGACCCCACTAAATTTGAATTATACCTCTTGGACCAATTTTACCGAACCAATTAATGCGAGGCCTTACTCAATCTAGATTTAACCAATTCCAATAAAAACTGAACCTTGCCAATAACATCATCACATTATCATTGACAATATGGCTGTATCCAATAAATATATACGACCAGACTAAAAAATATACGATGCACCGAAATAAAACTGGCCTAACCGAAGGAAAGAATGAAGCAACCCAAAAAATATCTGGCATATCAACGATCCCAACAAATATGTGCCTTGACCTGCCTCAATAAAAACGTGACCTATCTCAATAAAGGCACGATGACCTGCCACAATAAACGCAAGGCTTTATTTAGCAATAAATATTACGATTAAAAAATACATTGATTTAAGATTTTCACGGCCAAAAGTATTATCGAGGTGTTATATTTTTGAGGTATTGTGC
This sequence comes from Limnephilus auricula, assembly GCA_951813805.1. NCBI lineage: Eukaryota > Metazoa > Arthropoda > Insecta > Trichoptera > Limnephilidae > Limnephilus > Limnephilus auricula. Next base: position 20,706,759 of record OX638406.1, read on the forward strand.
CGTATTGCGCTACCTCCTTATTTAGCCAGAGTTTCGGAGAGCTTTACAGCGTCAATCATCAGGGCAGAAGTGTGATGTGTAATGTGATCACGACACTATAACGCTGTCCAAAACGTTCGCTAAAGAAGGAGGTGGTATATTAAATAACAGTGACAAATAGCTTATTTCTTACCTGCGGTCCTAGCACACTCGCTCGATAACGATCGATAGGATAACTATCGGTAACTTCTCATCGTTCCCTAGGACAACTGCACATCGCTAACGTACAAACAACAGTTGATGTCGAATATGTTAAGGACACTTAGTAATTGTGAACTGTCACTTATTCGTTGGCGATCTGTAGTAATGCTAGGGAACGATGAGAAGTTACCGATAATTAAGGGCCCCGGGTGTGTTTCATAGTCAATCGATATGAAGTTACCGACCGATTGTCGGTAACTTCTCATCGTTCCCTCTGACAACTGCAGATTGCTAACATACAAACGACAGTTGATATCGAATATATTAAGGACACTTAGTCATTGTGAACTGTCACCTATTCGTTTACGATCTGCAGTTGTCGTGGGGAACGATGAGAAGTTACCGATAGTTATCCTACCGATCGTTATAGAGCAAGCGTGCTAGGGCCTCTGGTGTGTTGCATAGTCGATCGACACGAAGTTACCGACTGATTGTCGGTAACTTCTCATCGTTCCCTAGGACAAATGCAGATCACTAACGTACAAACGACAGTTGATATCGAATATATTAAGGACACTTAGTCATTGTGAACTGTCACCTATTAGTTTGCGATCTGCAGTTGTCCTAGGGAACGACCGACAATCGGTCGGTAACTTCATAGAGGCCCTAGCATACTCGCTCGATAACGATCGGTAGGATAACTATCGGTAACTTCTCGTTGTTCCCTAGCATTACTACAGATCGCCAACGAAAAAATTGACAGTTCACAATGATTAAGGGTTCTTATCATATTCGAAATCAACTGTTGTTTGTACGTTAGCGATGTGCAGTTGTCCTAGGGAACGACGAGATGTTACCGATATTTATCCTATCGATCGTTAAATAGCGAGCGTGCTAGGGCCTCTGGAAGTGCTTAGGACTACGATAAACCAAATTAAAAATATTTTGAAAAGCAGTTAATAAAATATATTGCTCACAAGCGTGAGGATAGAATTTAAATTCAGTTTAAAATAATACCAGTTTAAAGACATTTTAATCGTGAAAGATTTTTTATTTTTATCACAAAACTTTACGACGAATGAAAGCAGGTATTTCAGATGCTTTATAAGCTTAGCTTAAGAAACATTTATGTTGGTCAAGTTGCTATCTGGTAGGAACCCAGATAAAATAAGCCGACTGATAACATTCCTTAGTATACTGAAATACTGACCCTTTATCATGTCAATTTTTTTGAATTTTTTAAACTATATCTGTTGTTTCCAATAATAAAATTAGATGCCAATAATATGGAAAAAAACATTAGTCGAAGATAATATTGTCAATTCTGAAATTTTAAATATGAAGTTGACAATTACGACAGTCTCATAATAGATCGCAGTAGCCCAATTGGTAGAGGTATATGTCCCGGTAAGACGTAAGGTTCTGGGTTCGAGTCCCAGTTGCGACCGTTATCTTTTATTATTTTTCTGTGTCTTGTTTGTTTTCATATTTTAAAATGTTTTTTTTTTCATTATTATTGTTATCTGCTTCTGTAATGATATATTACATTAATGGGAATAACCTTAAAAGGTTAAAAAGAGTGTTTTTCTTATAAAAAAATATGATTTATTATCGGATAAACCTGATTTCCTGATAAAATAATCTATTCACCTCTTCTTAGAATATTCACAAAACCAGTGGCGGCTCGTGACTTTTAGTGAGTTAGAGTGCTAATAATAACAAAAACGGCATTATTGATGTCGTTGTAGCCGAAAAATATTTTTTATTTTTTTTTCGAAAATTTATTTTTTGTATGAAGATTTTCAGGAAATTTCAGTTTGGCCGTGCACCACACAGATTTCCTGAAAATCTTCATACAAAAAATAAATTTTCGAAAAAAATAAAATAAAATATTTGTCGGCTACAACGACATCAATAATGCCAATTTTGTTAATATTAGCACTCTAGCTCACCAAAAGTCACGAGCCGCCACTGCCCAAAACCTAAACAATATTCAAAGCAGTTACGTCATTAATAAACAATTAAGAACACATTTACAAATTTCAAAATAAACCTGGGGGAGAATTTATTATTTTCCCAGGAAATCGGCTTAACCGATAATAAATCAATTTACTCACTTTCAAAATTGTATAAATAACGTCGTCTTATTGTGGAGCACCAATGTTTGAAAATGGCCTTGTAAGCCGAAACAGCTACAAATCGAAATCGAAACAGTCACAATAATAAAAACTAAAATACTTGCAGAACTTAATAACAAACATTATTAAATTTATTTTAAATTAAAAAAAAAAAACTTAGGACATGGTTTTTGTGACAGCCCTCGTAATGATAGTTAGGGCAAACCTTTTTATCAATAAATCACGTATGTATGCAATAGTAGCTAGTCCCATCATTGACTAACGTTACCAACTGTGAGACATTATGATATCAGCTTAGGTTACGCAACAACGTGGTATGGATGATGAATGAATAAACAGTGGCTTTTGAGAAGCATTTAGATATCACATTTTGTTACTGCCTCATTACACGTATATCGGTTGATGTGCTCTTTCTACAGAAAATATGCAGGTCCTTCGTAGACTGTCCGGAACTCCAATATCGAATGCAATTACGAGTTCCCAACAAAAAAACCAATCAGACAAAATTCGTAGCCTCCATTAATTTAACACCAATTCTAAGCAAAACTCCTTCATTTATCGTGCATCACACACTTTCAATCCATACTACACACAATTAAACACGTTTTAGAGGCTATACTTTGCACAACGCGCGGAATGTTTAGATATTTCATTATCTGTCATTCTGTTCCGCTCTAAATAAGCTAACACACACTTACGATACATGCGAATGCGAAATGTGCGATTGGGACAACTGCCGTAAGCTCTCATATTTACCTACAGAAATCGCAATTGAATATTTATATGGCATTATATATTCTTACATATAATAAACTCAACTTTGCAATCGTGTAAGAACTCAATAAAAATATTACTATTATTATTATGAATAAAAATAATACTTATTTTTGTTCATATTCTTGTTATCCTGATGAAGAAAACTTTGGTTTCGAAATATGTCGATAATTGTGGTAAATTAAGTAGTGTACACAAAGTTATCTTTCATTTAATTAATTTTTTTAATCCCACAAAAAAAAGGAAAATAAATTCCCGCAGGGTTTGTGTCATCTCGTGAAGCGGGTCTGTGGAAGATCTTTTTAAAGATAGGAAGGAAAGGAAGTTCTGGGACTAAAAAAGGCCAGTTGGAGGAGGAATCGTTTGAATCTGTCCCTCCCGCTGCTATGCAAGGCGATGCGTCAACAGGTATCACAAAAGAGTTCAAAGGGTCTCCCTAAATTATCCTTTCACGATCTGGCCCGTCACGCAACTGCAGGCACCTCGGCCAAGACCTGAACACACCGCAGCCGTTGAATCTACCATCACTTGGGGTCAGATACGGCAGAAGTGCAATTGTAAGGTTAAAAGAACCTAAGCGAAATCCGAACACTAAGTTTGGTGATCATAAGAATGTCGAATTTAATATGTATGTGTAAAATCCTCAAACTGCTTCGTCTCGCAGAATTAACTTACTTTTACGTTACCTGTTTGTGCCTATACTTACAGAGTTTTTTTGTTATTTGGTTTTTAATGTAATCACTGTTATCAGTGACAACCCTGGCAAAAACCAAAACACGTAATTTTAAATATAAGTACCTATTTTAGTTGTGAATCTCTAACTTTAAGTCATATGTGTAAATATAAATGTAAGTCACTAGCTAAGTCAGTAGTTATAAGTCTTAGTCGTAAGTCACTAGCTATAAGTCTTAGATGTAAGTCACTAGTTATAATTATAAATCTTAATTTATTTGTACAGCGCCCTTGAGGTGATTTTCCAAGAAAACGGCGCTATATAAATTATCCAAATATTATATTATTATTAAGTGTTATTTAAAATGGTTAATAACTGTAAAGCAATGTTTTGTCTTATCGCACCACCGAGATCCGACAGCCCTAAACTATTTTATGTTTGACAATCGAATCCTTTTTCTAACTTAATGTCAAAAGCATGGACTACAATGCTGTAGAGCGCTACACCCCTAAATTATAATAACATTTTCACATCAAATCGCATTTCATTTTAACCTTTCTAAAACAACCCCTAGCTTTTAATGCTAGAAAAGCAATTTGCAAATTACAGTATTTAACAAATACTCGCGTGACATGGCGCCATCTCTCGGGATACGACAAAATTACAACCTCAATTATAATTTTGATTATTGAACTGTCAAAGCACAAATGATTGCGCGATTTACGATTTGTGTGTTGTGTGTTCCTAAAGCTATACAATTCAATTAAATAATCAACTATTATTAGGGAACCGTTTCCGAAGCTAAATCAAATGATTAGAGAAGTGATTATTAATACATTCATGTGTTTTGATTTCCAGTGTTGATAAATGTTGATTGATCGGAATTGAAGCGTGTTCAAATATTAAATGGTCGGATTTGGAAAAAAAACGTTAGACTGTATCGCAAACCGCACAACTGATAAAATTTATATTATTAGAAAAATGTTAACCAATTTTCATAAAATATTTTTTTTTACGCTTTAACATCAGCTGGCTGACCGTCAAATTTTACATAGTTAGAATTCGATGATCAGCGCCATGTATGATTTTTTTAAATTGATCCGTATATTGGATAACCCACACTTTCGTGATAGGTCACTCCTTGTGGTTCACTACATTTGGTGATATAGCAGGGGTGCCAGGGATCAACGTGTGAGGTTTACGCAGGTATTGGCGTCGGATGCATCTGTCCACAACTGTGAGGCGGGTCGGATTGATACACGGAGAAAAATGTTATTCTAAAATACCATCATTTTATTCGTAAAAACGGTTACTAACGGGACTGAAGTTCTTACGAACAAATTAACAGGTTTTCAATGTTTATTGGCGGGAACATGTAAGAATAATTTTTTGGTATACGTAATTTCGTAATTCCGTAATTCCGTGTAGACCCGATTTGGGAGACCTTTGACCTATCGAGCTGGTCTTTCTTAGCCCGTGGTCTTGCACCGCAGAGAGAGAGATTGATTCATACTTCTCTCACTCCTTGACAGACTGACCCCCAGATTCCTAACCACCCTTCATTACTGTTTGCTTCATTTACATACATTTATATATTAGATATGAGGGTCGGTCAAACAATATATATCTAAGCAGATTGTGAGAGAAAGCTTAATGAACATTAACTGAGCTTTTGAAATGTAACCGTCTCAGACACTGTTTCTAGCTTTATTATTCTTACATTTCCCAAAGTTAAGAATGCAATGCAGAACTTAACCAAAGAATTTGCCCAGTGCTCTTTTTGATCAAGCTTTTCAATACCATTTAATGTGCAGTATGCGCTCGCAACATGTTTCTCTTCCCATATTTATTTTATACTGCTCTTTTACAAAAAAATTCTCTTAGTCGACGCAAGAGGTAGATAATAATATTTTTCTTTAATAGCGCAGTGCCTGCATATTACAACTCATTGCATGTCCTTAGAACTCCTGTACAGAGGGAAAACTGCCTCTATAAAAGGCCAAAGGAATATGCAGAAGGTAGCTTCCTTTGGAACATCAAACGATTTTCTAGATATTTGAATTCCCTTCTCATTTGCAATTTCCCCTCAAGGGTTCGAGGAAGGATATTATTAAAAATTGCTTCTTAGTCGCATTCGCAAACACTAAAGCAATAAAATACCTTCTGGATGAGTACCTAAAAACATGGAGTAACCTACTACAGTAACGCCGTTCATATAATATTAAAGATAATCTTCTCCAATATAATCATGAAGCAAATGTGCTCATTGCCATGCAATTTTTTTTTTTACATGAAAAATTCTCTTTTTAACTTTTGAAGGTTATTCCCATTAGTGTTCCATAAAAATAAAAAACGGATATATTTTATCCGAGACACTATCTAGGTAACAAATACATTCTTTGAATACTTGTTTCCAATACTAAAGGTAGCTGCCAATAACATGGAAAAAAAACATTAGTCGAAGATAATATTGTTGAAATTTGAAATATGAAGTTGACAATTACGACAGTCTCATAATAGATCGCAGTGGCCCAATTTGTAGAGGTGTATGTCCCGGTAAGACGTAAGGTTCTGGGTTCGAGTCCCAGTTGCGACCATTATCTTTTATTATTTTTCTGTGTCTTGTTCATTTTAATATTTAAAAAAAGAAAATTAGATTATTATTTTTATCTTCTTCTTCAATAAATATTTTTTATTTGAATCGTTTTTATTGAAAAATAAATGATAGTTCTGTCTACTTATGAAACAAACGATTTATATGATATTACAATGTGATTTTTTTTTGCTACTGTAAACCCTTTAACCGCTTAATTTGTCTTCTCACAAACAAATTGTACCATTATGATAGTCAAAAGCACTCAGGTTTTTACGCGTCACATTATATTATTATGAAACTTATCAAAAATTACCTAAATTTTTCCTAATCAAATTTATTTCCTATCAAATTCCAGCATCAAAACGACTTAATAACTATTTTCATTTTATAACCTCTTGTTAATTTCATCATCTACATTTTCAATTATCTATGTTGACAATTTTTTTATTTACAATAAAAACATATACATTTGTTTTAGACCACTTTAAATTTTAATTAAACTACCGGTTTCGGAAGAACCCTTCCTTCTTCAGGAGAATATTAAAACTAACCTACGATACAAAATATTGACAGATATATACAAAAAAAAGTAGGTAGTTGACGACCGTCCGTGGTTGAGTGGTAAGACACTAGACTCCCATTCGGAAGGTCGCGGGTTCGAACCCGGCGTGCGCAAATAAATTTTATTTGATTAATTTGTGTTATTTCACAATTAATTAATAAAAATAATATATGTTATATTTGCGGCACGTTCTAGAGTGGAAGATACTCTCAGTAACGCCCTGGTGTAAGACCACCCTTCAGACTTGAAACGTTGCTAAATAATGGCTTTAGCCGTGTTTACTGACTAGATCTGAATAGCCAGGTACTTTCCCACCTTCCTCTTCCCCATCTCCTTCGTTTCCCCATTTACCTTCAGCCTCATAACATACTCCAATTGGGGATGCTATAGTCTCACTGGCTCCAGAAGGGAGCAGTTGGGACTCTTGTGAGGTTTTTCTATAAAAATATTTTAAAAAAGGTTGAGTGGAGGGTTAACAAATGGGGATGGGTAATTGCAGGAGTTTCATCTTAAAATTAATGGGTATTACACTTAATAATTAACAGCTTGCTGTTAAAACGTGGATATTCATAGACGAGTGTCACACTGTAACAATCGTCATTAAAGTCATGCAAATCGTCTTTTAATAACTTACTTAATGAAAGTGAGTCAGTTTTTTATAGTATTTTATTAGAAAGAAGTCAAACTATACCTACCTCAAATGATTTACACAATACCAAACCACTAAAGTTTTTTTTTATCAAAGATACACAAACAAATAATAAAAATCACACTGTTATACATGTATTTGAAATGTGTTCACATAAAACTTGTGATGGAAACAGTTGCAACAACAAAATTAATCCATAACCTATCGAGATTATCTCGGCGGAACTATACTTAGCAATAATCAGGACCATCCATCAAAAGCTGTCCAAGTTGCCCAAAGTAAATAATAGTAACATTGGAAAGTTGGCGCGGATCGTGGCACATAAAACCTACCAAAGTTAGATGGAACAATGCGAGTAAATTTGTTATATTATAAAGAAGTGTTGTCTGCTTGTAATAAGTTAGTGCGAAGTCATACGTTATTGCGGTATACTCGTGTATACAATATTTTCATACTTTTTTGCGAAATGATTTTTTTTTTTTTTTTAATATTTCTCTTATAAACTAACTTTTGAAGGTTATTCCCATCAATGTAATAAGAAAAAGGTAATATAACAAATCTAAACGAGCGTTTGTCCCGGTAAGACAAGGGTTCTGGATTCGAATCCTGGTTGCTGTTTGTTGGTATTATCTTCTTTTCAATGAAAACAAAAATATTTGAACACTAAAAATATGAACAGTATTTTGTTTTCAAACGTAGTAAAATCTAAAGAACGGTGAGCTCTGGCATCATAAAATTAGCGTGGATTTTTAATTCGATTTCTTGTTACTAAGCTTCGCACTTTTACGCCCAAAAATCTCCATTAACCTCTTGTAGCCGTGGCCAATAGGCACATTGAAAAAAAATCTTTTAGCTATTCTGGGAAACTACGTATGTTAGATTATAAACAGTTTTTTTTTTTTTAAATATAAAAAAACTTTAGCTGGTAAGATGCAACAATTTACACAGATATATTTCTACATAAAACAAGTAAATTATTAATAAATCAGTCGGCGGATGGCGAAATCTTAGCGTCAACCCACCAAGAGTTTTTTTTTCCTGAAAAAAAAAACAGTTTTGAAATCTACTGTGAGACAATACATTTTCAGCCTTTTCAGGGAAACGAATGCGATTATTGTGCATAATGGCATATTGGGCACAACAAGAGAATGTGTCAACTATGATTATCTACTATGTCAACTTAATTTATTAAAATTGTCCGAACGTAGAATAGTTAATGACTTAACATGTTTGCATATAATCGTAAATTCAATAATTGACAGCCCTGAACTATTATACTTGATTTCTTTCCATATACCTCGCAAATCAACATCGAGGCAACATCTTCTGTTTTATTGTGAAAACTCCAACACGGAATCACAATTGTGTACTCCAATTTGCCGAACTCAGAATTTGGGAAATGAATATAAGGACGTTGCGGATATGTTTGGCACATTATTTATTAAGTATAAACTCCTCATAGTAAGATGTTTATCGGAAAAAAGATCAATAATATTTAATTAAATATACCACATAGTTCTCCTTGACTCAATCTACGAATTGTACTTATCCCATTGTGTTGTTTCTCTACCTTGCATGGTAGGGTATCCTGCTTTTATCTAACTCGTATTTGATTTTGTTTTTGATTATGTTGTTGAATTTGTTTTTGATTTTGACTTATAATTTTGTTTTGGATTTTGTTTTAGATTCAGTTTTATAATTTTATTTTTTGCTTTTGTGTGAATTATGTGTAAATAACATGTAAAAGCCCAGCAGGGCGTGAAATACAAATAAATAAATAATTTTCCAAAATTTCTGTCGAACCCTGATTGCAACCTTCGCTTATGTAGATACTAACTAATAATCTGTAGGCTAAGAGGAAATTAGGTACTGCATCTTTATTAATACTTTCATCTTCTGAAACACATTCCTCCATGGTGCATGTCTCCTCAATCGAAGCATTCCTATGTCATTCTTATTAACTACTCTAATATCAGTCATGCGGTTGTTTTAGGTATTCCCATTCGTAATATTATACTTATAAGTAGATAGTGTTTTTTTTAAACATAAGCTCTCGGGTATTTTATTTCCTTTGCATTCAGTCCACTTTCATCCCTTCTCTGCCAGTTCCCTACTTCTCTGTATTATATTATTTTTAAAATGTTTTCATTGCATCACTGATACATTTTAAATCGTTTTAAAATGTACGCTACATATGTGGAAACTCGTTGCGATAACGCCGTACATACGAATTTATACGCAGTACATACAGTAAATGTTAACATATTATACATTCTCATGCGGCCAAAATGTTTCAAATGTTTTTTCAGTACAAATTAGCTTCCCATGTTATACATTTTTCATTAAAGGGACCAGAGTTCTGGATTTCCACCGGAATTGAAAAAACTTTTTCAACAGATGTTATAAAGTCCAGGAAAGGGCACAAATTCTTCTCCCTACGGCCAAACTTTTTCAAATGAAAGTAAATTAAAGAGTTTTAATATCGAGGCATTTTGTTCTCTGCAAATAATTATTGGGGAAGTTTTTTCTGCGTACACAAACTACTTGACTTGGGCCTTGGATACATTCTTTCTCAAACATTCACTCGAACTTTTAATTTTAAAAGAAGTAACTTTTTGGAATTTTTTCATAAGAATTGTATTACAAAAGCAAGTGCTTAAAGTATTCTTATTGAGAAGCTTCGTAATTTAGACAAATTCACAAAAGTTCAAAGGAGTCAGCTTTTTAGCAATTTCCGGACCTATTAAGTTGAAACTCACAGAAATGTCTAATTTCATCGTTTATTGAACCAAGTACCCTTATAAATAAAAATAACAAAGTCAATAAAAATGTTATTTTTGTTAGCCTCTGATTTCTGACGATAATTCGATAGCTTTTTTGTTACCTAAAAATGTGACAGTAATATTAAGGGCCAGGTTTTACGGTAACATTTTGGAAATTTATTCAGTAATGAGTGGACATTTGAGGGGAGAGGTCGCGCGCTCGCATTGCAGTTCCGTCAAGCAATGAATGAGGAAATGGGTGTTATACAAGCAAAGTAGAAATTAAATAATTAATTATTTTATCGTATAAAAATGAATGTTTCTTTGTTTGTTCCTCGTGCGGAACCTAAAGCATTTATCCGATAGCGATTTGTCGTGTATGAAATTATTTCCTATCTAGCGTTATGAAATTATTTCCTATACCATTTATCCGATTGTGATGAAACTCTGGTGAGTTGTTATGTGCACACCCGCCAATGTTTCTATAAATAATAGTAATAATTCTGGCGTCATGAAATTTGTAAAAAAAATACATAAAAAATTAATGTTTCTTTGTTTGTCCCTTATTCGGTACCTAAAGCATTCATCTGAGTGCGATGAAACTTTGGCGGATTTTTCGTGTGCGTGTACATGCCCTTGAAAGTTTCTATATATATTATAGTGCAAGTGAGCTCTAGCGTTATGAATTTATTTCCTGTACTGTTTATCCGATTGTGATGAAACTTTTGTAAGTTGTTAAATGCACACCTTCGTAATTCCTTATACGGTACCTAAAGCATTACTCCAATTGCAAAGAAACTTTGGTGATTTGTTGTGCACATATCTGTAATGGTTTCTATATGTAGTGCTGAGCTCTGGCGTTATAAAAAAATTCCTATACCATTCATTCGATTGCGCTGAAACAATAGGTGATTTGTTGTGCACACGCCCGCGAAGGATTCTATATACATATAGTGGTGAGCTCTGACGTCATGAGATTTGTAGAAATAATTACAATATTTCCTTCTCATCCCCATTCACCTTCAGCCACACAACATACCCCAATCGGGGATGCCATAGTCTCACTGACTCCAGACGGGAGCAGGTGGGACTTTTGTAAGGTATTCATATAAAAAAAGGAGTGGCGGACGTATGAATCCATCTCTCCCACAGCGGGGCAAGGCGATGAGTCGAGAGAGTCAAATAAATTTTGGGTAATTTGCACACGAGCTGCCAATAAGAAGGAACAGCCTCAGGAGCACACGTGCTTCAAGAATTATTCAGGGTCGTCTACCGCGATGGAATCCTTGTTCTACCGTTATTTCATACATGGAAGATGCTTCAGAGAGGAACTAGCGTCATTGATCCCTTCAGCACCGGTGCAAAGCCGGGAAACACGCCAAACGCGCGCCCAACATATATACACGGTCGAAATTTCTCACATGAGAACGGGTCGCTTCTACCACTCGTTCTTGAGTTCAACAGCTCAGCTGTGAAACGATTTGCCGGCCTCTGTGTTTCCTCCTTCATACAATATGGGTCTCTTAAAGACAGTTTTTCTCCGGGCCTCCTGTGCGAAGTTATATATAAAAATAAAAAAAAGATTCTACTATTATTGTTGAGAGGTTTAAAAATTCCGTACGACTGACACTGTTTAACACAAGTACTAAAGATAAAATTAATATCATTCTAAAATCCACAAGTCTTGGCAATTTTTGTAGGATATTATGCTGAATATTTGCATACCAAGTTTACATTTAGTTGATTTTATATCAATTTGTATAAAATTTTGTGATTTTTCGTTTATGTGCGTCATTCTACTTTTTGTTTATCTGAGCTAATATTTTGAAATATATTCTTTCTTGAGTACGAAAAAATTTGTCGAAATAAACTTTCAAAAACAAAACCACCTTTTGTCATTTCTATTGCACATACTTAAAAATATTTGTCCCAACTTTATTTTATGATCTCCCTTTATTCACACCCATTATTTTCCAGTAATATTATGAATACAGTTATTACCATTTTATAAACCATACAATCTACGTCAAAACACCATTAGATTCAAAGTCTCATTGAGTAAAAAACGGAGACGTCAAAAAAGGTTCAGGGCGTAAAAGATGTTTCTATCTATCCATTCCATTGCATGATTTTTTGTCTGTCTAGCTGTATCCATTATCTAGTAAACAAATTTAAATTTTATAGAGCAAGTGTATTTTTTATTTCGTACTTTATCAAAATGCTAAATGGTTTACCAATTTGGTGTCAATCTTACCCGAGTCTGCCCCATAGACGGTTTAATGATACAACATCATTGGATTCACTTTTTTATTTAAATGATATTTTTACATTTGATAATCAAGTTAATTATCAGGAACTATTCAGAAGGATAAATTTGTAGATAATAAAACACAACCAACCAAGGAGACGCGCACAACAGAACGGCGTTCCGATCGTTCTCTTTTGTTATATTAGCTGTCGCTAGGTTACTGATCCAGTGTTTTAAATTATAAATGTTTTTGGTTGATCAGTGCAATCTACACACTTCCCCTCCAGTTGTTAAACGATATAATGATACAACATTTTTTTTTCAGCAACAATGAAACGCCATTTCAACGCACGGCGTAGTCCAAAGTCGAGTTCGACTGTTCTCGTGCCATAAGTCTTGATGGGGTTTCCATTGGCTCCATACAATGTAGTTGGGCAGTTGTCGGAAGTGATATTATTTTTGTTATACGACGGTTTTTTAGGCATTACTGAAACGTCCGCGCCAGTGTCCACCAAGAATTTTTGTCGAGTTTGCAGATCGTATACGAAGAGACGACATGTATTACTCGGAATCTCACATGTCCCTACTGAGAGGTTCCGCTGTCGTTTTCCGAATTTTTATTTTTAAAAGTACAAGGTTCGTAGCATTTGTATGCATGTTCTCCAAACCGTCTGTGGAAATAACAATATCCATCAGGATCTCTTCTAGGTGATCGACCGCGAGACCCAGACCTCGGTCTTCTAGCAGGATTCTCTCGAGATGAATTTTGATATGAATTATTTCGACGAGGGCTCTGATTTCGCCGTCCTCGGAAGGTTGAAAAACTGTTATTTTGAGATATTTTCAATTTTGACACTTCTTGTGTTAGTTCAGAAATTTGTTTTTGTAGCTGAAGTAATATTGAATTTTCTATTTTTTCGGATCTTGATGTGCTGGGTTTGTTACTTTGATCCATTGCACCACATTCTGTTGATGTATAAACATCTGTGATTTTGTCGGCAGCCAATGCCAGTTGGTTTGTGTTGTTATCAGGAAGAGCTGACAGGATTGCCTGGACATGTTGGGGTAGACGCTGTAGCCAGAGTGTACGTACAATTGCACTCTCTGCTAATGTGGGTCCAGCTAGCTCCATCATATACCGAAGAAGTCCGGAGGGCTTTCGATCTTCCAGTTGAATGCCCGTTAAAAGTCGTGTAAGTCTTTTTTCAGCAGAATCTTGTAGTCTGTCGATAAGTGCAGTTTTCAGTTTTAAATATTTGTCTGATTCAGGTGGCTTCGTGACAATATCACTAACACATTGTAAGGTTTGTGAATCGAGTGCTGCGATGATGATATTGTATTTTGTAAAGTCTTCTTTAATACGTGAGTTTGAAAATTGAGATTCGGCTTGAACGAACCATAGCGATATGTTTTCTTTCCAACATGGTGGTAATCTGACAGAGACATGGTGGATGTTTGATTCATTACTAGTTCCGCTTGATGATTCCATTGTAATTGAATCTGTAATTATCTTGTTGCTTGATGTTTGTAAACTTGATTCCGCTGTTTGCTTCGAGATGAGAATATTTTCTTCAGTTGTCATGGCATTATTTCAGATATTGACAATTCAACGCATATAAGGCGGTTACTTTAAAAAAATATTCATCAGCAAAAAATTCGAAAAAACATTAAATTAAATCATATTAAAATATACATATTTAAAATTATAGATAATTTATCAAACTGATTTGGGGTACCATCTATGCATTTTTCTATAAATCATAAGTCAGATACGTGTGATATTATCTGAGGCGCAAACCTTTTGAAAATCTACTAATTTTAGAACATTTTTATTAATGTTAAATTATTTCAAATTATTTTTTAATAATAGAATAATTTCTCAAAACAGATAATAATCATTGACATTTAATTCAAATTTTAAATTTTGAAATTAGGTTACGTAAAAATAATAGTCTTTTGTTTAAACATTTACGTGACTTGAACGAATTCCTAATGGTCTGCTGTCTGCGATGATGTTTTTTTCTCAGCCAAACGTCTCTCGTGAAGATAGATTCGCTGCGATTGGATACTGCGTCATGAAGTCTCCTTGTTGTGAAGCTCCGCTGCGATTGGGTACTGTGTCATGAAGTCTCCGTGATGTGAAGCTCTGCTGCGATTGGATACTGCGTCATGAAGTCTCCGTGATGTGAAGCTCCGCTGCTTTGGTAGTCTCTATATGGTGTCAGCAAAACTCGTTCACCTGTGCAGCCATGGTCTCCATGTGCGATGATGATCCCTAATTAAATCGCCATTTTCGATTTCTCTGGCCTCAGGATCCTATGCGTCGGTCGTTCTGACTGGTTTGTTGTGGTGCGGGAATTTAAAAATAAATTTTTCGTATAATTGTGTCTAATTGCGTGGAAGGTCGGGTGGTCACCATTTTAATGATACAACATCATTGGATTCACTTTTTTATTTAAATGATATTTTTACATTTGATAATCAAGTTAATTATCAGGAACTATTCAGAAGGATAAATTTGTAGATAATAAAACACAACCAACCAAGGAGACGCGCACAACAGAACGGCGTTCCGATCGTTCTCTTTTGTTATATTAGCTGTCGCTAGGTTACTGATCCAGTGTTTTAAATTATAAATGTTTTTGGTTGATCAGTGCAATCTACAACGGCAAAAATTGTGGTTCGCTAGCGGGCTGTACAAGTACCAAAAATACCTAACTGCAGTGAAGCCGAGTTTTGATATCCCCCCCTTAATGCGCCCATATCTCTTTTTTGGACCGAAAAATATTCTCTCTTTGACAATAATTTAGGAAGATCATAACAATATTGTATGAACTTTACATTAACAATTTTTCAATTTGGGAAGCATTAATGGGTACCGCCGCCCGGAGAACCATTTATTGGATAACCAGCACCTCTTCCTTGGGTAACCCCAAGCGGTTTGCTACCTTTGGTGACTTAACAGGCGTGGCTGCGTTGATGGGGTGAGGTTTGCCTAGATCTTGATGGCGGATGCGTCGGCCCACTTACTGTGTCTATGGCACTAGCGATGGCCGGCCACGGCAGTCAGCAGTGCGAGTCGCGAGTCACCGCTTGCGTTAACATTGACAACGAGTTTTTGAGTGATTGTGTTAGTGTGCGGGCCATAATATTGTCATACAAAGACGGTTGCCAGTTGACAGTTTTCAGTTGCCTCGGTGAGCGGATGGTGTAAGAGATACTGGACAACCTTGCACGCTCTTATGTACCTATACTGTTGTTTCTCGTTCACGCTGTATCTCACCGTACCTCAAACTCTAAAATTCTTAATAAAACTGTCCTAATTCCACTGGAAAAGGAACGGTATTCATTCCTTCAAATGTTAATTTGTTTTTTTTTTTACACTTCTGCAAAGCACACACTGTCGGATTTCACTTCAAGCACTGTCCCAATCAGCCTTAATGATTGCAACGCAGTAAGTGGTAGTACATAGAAAGATGACCGCGAGCAATCTCTCAGGGGTCTGCACGCATTAGTACAGGACTAATTTGTTAGTATGCAGCTGGAAGAGTTCGACACCACACCGTGTCGTATTGTCCACACTAAGCAATAAAGGTACTTAATATTATATTTCTAATAGATTTAAAGAACCAAATAATGTGTTTATTTTTTTTTTAAGTTTTGAGTGAAACAGAGTCAATCGTTATGTGATTAACATAAAAATATATATTTTTTAAATAATATAGAAGTTATAAATCTATTCACTAAACTTGTTTAAATCAAGCAATTTCTATTGAGTTCCGAACTAAACTTAATTATATAAAAATATCTTCTTTCCAATGTATTTAAAAACTTTCAATTTTTTGTTTATACTGAGAATTGAACCGTCCCCCACAGAGACTTACTAAATCCTAATTGGATAGTACCGCATTTATTTCGTAACTGCCGTGAATTTTAAAACATACTGTCATCCAAAATAAAAAAAATGCATATGTGCGCTTGAGTGCCACCAAAAGTTGATAAATTGTATGACAAGAGTCTATCTGCCGAATTTGACCTCAATCGGATATCGGAAACAGGCTTAATTTCCACTCTCAAGATTCCACTTCATTCATAGATGTATAAAATAGAAAGCCTAATTTTATAAAAAAAAATCTGAAAGTGATTCGCTTCTTTCGTTAAAAATATTCAATGATTTTGGGTTTGAGGGTAAATATTTCTCAGATTGATTCAGCTAATACAAGCAAAATTTTTGAAAAATAATCAATATATTATACATTATTTTATAAGGTTTATATATTATCTTTCATTTTATTATTTCATTTTGTTGGCGACTTCGGAAAATAAACGAGTCTTTTTTGGAATTATTCCAGCATTATCTTTTTTTCCAGTATCGTCAAACATGCAATTTTAATTTTATTTTTTAGCGTTTTAAACAGTCTTCATAGACATATAAGTTGAATAAGGCTCTAACTGACATTTTTTTGCATAAATGACCTTTGAATGCATTACTATTTTGCACTTTTAAAGCTTTCATCAAGTTTACAAGGTTCTAACATCGCTATTGAACAATTGCAATTATGTTTGTTGACAGTTGATCGTTTAACGAAGTGCAGTATAGTACACTTTACTTAGATAATATTCTAACTTCGCCTTTCCTTACCATACACCGAGGGGTTTCTTTCTTTCATATTTCTGATATTAAGGTTCAAACTTGTGAGAAGTATTTTAGTTAAACATATTTTAATGGAAAATAATTTTAAATTTCTTTTTAAAACAGTAGGGAAATGTAGTTAGAACATTAAGAGATTAACTATTAAGCCCTAGCTGATTGCGTATGGTTCTATGTGCAAGTTTAATTATCTGCTATATTTATGTATGATTCTTCTCAAACTAAATGTCATCGAGATAGTGACTTGGATGAATTTACCCATTTTTATTTAATGTGCAACATCTAATGACTTTTTTGCAAGTTTAGGATAAATATTTATTTTAATAACGTAATGAGTAAATCCAAAATTTTTAATATTTAATCAATGGATACAATATTAGTTAGCACTATCAATCGAAAATTTGAAACAGTGAAATCATAAAAAATACTGTCGCATCCAGGAATTGAACCCAGCACCTTAGCCTTGACCTTTTCCCAGCTAATAAAAATAATCATTTAGAAAATTGAGAAAATGTTGGTTGTTCTTAGTCAAAGTTGTGATACAGTTAAATATGATCAAAGGGGATTAGGGTCCCGTTGCTCAGAGGTTGTGTAGCGCCCCGGCAAAGATCCTAGGATCAATTCCCGTATCCTTCTGTTTCAAATTTTTGATTGAGAGTGCTTACATTGTCTCCGGTGATTAAATTTGAGGTTTTTTTATAATTATCGAAGAAAGCAAACACTTTGTGGCTTGACATTTTATAATGTTTAAAATAAATTTATATTATTATCTATAAGTACGATTTCTTGTATTTAAAGGATAATTAAACACCCTGTCTACAAACTGCTTAATTAATAAACAATATAATACTTAATAAATAAAATAAAAATCCTATTATGTAAAGTTTTCAAAAAATTATTACAAAATATTAACAAATTTGTCAAGAATTCAAACTATCCCAAGATTTTTCACGGGTCTGCACTAGAAAATTTACTAAAAATAATGACTCTTGATATTTAATCAGTGGGAACAGGAAATGCTTTTACTGGAAAGAATATGATATTTGTTTGGCGGCACTTAAAACGCTGTATTTGTAAATATATAAAAAAATATTCTTTCTTCTAACTTCGCAAAATCACTTTGTGGCGTCATTTTTAATTAAATTAAAACAAATCTTCGTCAGGGTAGTAATGACATGTCATTACTACCTTGACGAAGAAACCATCGGTTTTGAAACATGTAGGTAATTGTGATTATATTAGTGGTTTAAACAAAGTTATTTGTTTTAATTTAATTTAAAAAAATATTCATCCAGCAGGTTGACCAAAATGCTCCAGCCTAGCATCCCGTCCCAGTCCCTGGTGAGAGTTCTCGCCTTCTGCACCATGCTGCTGTGGCTGGCCTCCAGTAGTCCTTCATCAGCCAAGATCTTCACTCGCTGCCAGCTTTCCAAGGAGCTCAGCCGATACTCCTTCCCGAGGAACACCATAGGCAGCTGTGAGTAACACTGATTACTATCAAATCGAATTCATTTTCACTCCCTGTTTCGAGTATTTTCGTCTGTTGAAACTGAGCCGTATATTATTTAATCACTGAATCACAGAATTGGGTTATACCATGGACATGTGAATATTAAAGAACAACTATAGCGTGACGCAGAGGGGCAATATGTCTGTGATGATTTGTGATTCGTCAATAAATCAATATGATTGTATATAGGCATCTCGTATTTTAATATCACTATTTAGTTCTTTTTATTTGGGAGCGCCAATTGTTCGCCACGTTATGAACAAATTTGCGAAGTCTAAATACGGCAATGTAAAGTTCGTCTGTTTTCAGAGTCGAATATTTTGTTGCCGTGTTTAGATAAGACACTTTTACAAATGTTTCATAATTTACTTACCCCAGTAAACCGCAAAAAGTTTTTTTTTTAAGTTTCTTATTGCTATGTATCTCGATGTGATGGTATATTTTACTAAATCTGATAATATGATATGATCTGAATTAGCTTAAAATAAAGTAAAATAATACGACAATGAGTGGGATTATTATTTTTTCACTTTTTTTACACGTTTTCATAGCCCTACCATTACCATTTTTGTCGTGTTATTTCAAAAAATGTACCGATGAGAGCTCGACGCTGGTTCGCACAAGAATGATGTCGTCACATTTTGGGAAGGGGGATATTATACGCTTTTATCACTTAGAGCAGGTCTACTAATATTCATATGTCTATAAGTAATACTAATTAATCTAAATGAAACATGAAACTGAACTACTCACAAAAAATAAGGTTGCAACTGGAAATCGAACCCAGGATCTCTGTATTACCGGGGTATATCGTCTTACAAAATTATTGGATAACCAACACCCCCGCCATAGTAGTTCGCTACAATTGGTGACTTAGCAGGGGTGTCCGGGTTCACGGGCTAAGCTTTGTCTAGGACTTAGAGACGATCGGAAGAGACTGGTTGAGGGAGACCTAACCTATACCTCTCCAGCTGGACTCTCTCGACCCATCGACTTGCACCGCAGTGGGAGCATACTTTCGTCTCTCCTGAATCAATTGACTCCCAGATTCCTACCCACCCTACATACCTTTTTCCTTCCCAGAACTTACTCTTCTTTATTTACCTGAGAATTCACAACTTCTCCAAAGAGTCATACGCTCTGGTTAGTTTCCTACTACCTGGTACAATAAATTGAAACGAAGATCCAATCCAAATCTCATTTTTGCTAACTTAAATCAATCTGGGCTAAAATAGACTTCGACTTAAGAGCAATTGACCAGCGGCTGAGAATAAATGTTTAAAAATGCTTGCAACTGTACAGGGATGTCCCAATGAGAAAGATTGATTATTCCCCGTATCATTTTTTTTAATAAAAAATTTAATATCGATTTATTTCATTAAAAAAGGGAGGTTCCAATGAGAAAGATTGATTATTCCCCTATCAATTTTTTTAATTAAAAATTTAATATCGATTTATTTCATTTAAAACTAGCACCTACATTTAAGTAAGCAATAAAAATGTTCAAAACGCACAATGATAAATTATTAAATATCGTGTGCTTCTTGTAAGTATGTTTTGATCATAAGTATTTATGATTTTTCAATAATGTCTAAACAAATTAAATGTGTAAAAATAAAATTGAAATATTTTAGTTTGTAAGACCTTAAATAGAAAAACTGAGGTATTTTTGTCCCAAAACACGTTCTCGGATTTATTTTTTAATGATTTTAATTTAACTAAAATTAAAATTATAAAAACTATGTTTACTAGATTATGTATTGATTTATTTTTGAAATTTGTGTTGTAATAGAATCTATCATTTGAAAATTGAACAAATCTTCCAACAATCAAAGTTATAACCTTAGTATATTAAAAATAAGCTTATTTTTAAAATTTAATAAAATGCGTGTACTAGATGAAATAACAGTCTTTCAAAAACATTTGATGTTTTTTTTTTTTTAAGAGTCAATACGTCTAAAATTTGATTTAAAAATGACAATTTTCCGGTATTTTCTGGTAATATACTCTCTGAAGAATACGATATTTAAATAAACGCCTTTTTGATATCTCTTATTTTGAACAAATTTTATAATATACAGATTTTAAATTCTTACACCGCGACCGAAAATATCCACATACCTGAAGACCACTTATTGTTTCCTCCAGTTTTTTTTTTCAAATCGAGACTTGCGCAATGTTGAAAAGCGAGAAACAGCTTTCAAAATAATGCATTATTCTTGGACGTGACGAGTTTTTACGAAGACAAGATTGCCAATACCACTTGCTACCTGTTCTTGTCCATCTACTGTCGTTTAATCTTCAATAGGTACAGAAATCAATACTTCTCAAGTGAAATTCGTTAACATTCGTCGGTCAGTGAGACTATGGTACCCATTATCTATAAGAAACATTAATGGAACAATATAGTTATTTGAATACCTACATTATTCTATTTTATTTTTATTCTTTATTTTAACATTTAACCATTCATTTTATTCATTTAAACCTCCACATAGGATTGCCCTAGTTAGGTTAACAATTGAATTGCAAACAATACAATACTTTATATGTAAATAAAGTTCGAGCCCCATATGTAACTCGATCTTTTTCTGATTTTTCTGTTTCAGATTTTTGATTGAGTTTCGCTAATATTGTCTTCATTAATTAAAATATTACAATTATAGTTTTAACTGATTAAGTTAAAAATAAAAATAAATAACTATTTATGAAAAAAATAAAAATAATTAACTATTTCGTCAAACTTCGCAAAATCACTTTGTGGCGTCATTTTGAATTAAATTAAAACAAATAACTTTGTTTAAACCACTAATGTAATCACAATTACCTACATGTTTCAAAACCGATGGTTTCTTCGTTTCATGTCATTACTACCCTGACGAAGAAACCATCGGTTTTGAAACATGTAGGTAATTGTGATTATATTAGTGGTTTAAACCAAGTATTTGTTTTAATTTAAATAACTAACTAACCATCACACTTAGTTACTATACACTCTGGTTACTATCAAACTAGGTTCATTCCCATAGATGCCAGTCGTAAATTAATGAATGTATTTAATTTCGAGTTCAATGCATTTTCGACATCAATTTTGCTGAAAATTTTGCTGAGTATTTACAAAAAGAACTACAGTTCTCCATTCTTTGTTCTACGTAGATTATTTTTCTAGAGTTGAGTTCCGACTGTAAAATGTATTTGTTTATTATTGTATGAAAACCAATAATTAGGTCACTACAAATTTACAGACTTAAGATATAAGATTGAAGATGAAGATAACAATAATAATCTAATTTTTTAAAATATGAAAATAAACGAGACACAGAAAAATAATAAAAGATAACGGTCGCAAATGGGACTCGAACCCAGAACCTTACGTCTTACCGGGACATACACTTCTACCAATTGGGCTACTGCGATCTATTATGAGACTGTCGTAATTGTCAACTTCATATTTCAAATTTCAGAATTAACAATATTATCTCCGACTAAAGTTTTTTTTTCATATTATTGGCAGCTACCTTTATTATTGGAGACAAGAATTCAAAAAATGTATTTGTTGCCTAGATAGTGTCTCGGATAAATATATCATAATAGATCGCAGTAGCCCAATTGGTAGAGGTGTATGTCCCGGTAAGACGTAAGGTTCTGGGTTCGAGTCCCAGTTGCGACCGTTATCTTTTATTATTTTTCTGTGTCTTTTTCATTTTCATATTTTAAAAAATTAGATTATTATTGTTATCTTCTTCTTCGATGATATATTACATTGATAGGAATAACCTTCAAAACTCAAAAATAGAGTTTTTCTTATAAAAATATTAAGATATAAGGTTCACAAATCTATTGATTAAATAGTTCCTTCGATCACAAGCTGGCTTTTGACTGCATTTCAATTTGTGAGGCGGGAACGGGTACCGCCGCCCGGAAACCAATATTAGTCATTATATTATAAATTTATTGAATATTCAACCCTCTGCCTTAGATCACCCCAAAGGGTTCGCTACGTTTGGCGACTTAGCAAGTGTGCACGGGTTCAAGGGGCGGGATTTATCTAGGTCTTGGCGGCGAATGACCTGGACACAATTAACACCACACCACTTCCCATCCTTCATACATTTGTTTCTTCCTCCATTGTCTGTGGGAAATTATTTTTCTCATGGCCTCCTGAGTGGATCTAATAAATACTTTTATTAGTGGTGAGTCTCTTCAGGAAGTGAAAAAGGGAATTTATGTATGGTTAAATGCTCGGTGGGGAACACGATTGTACAGTTCCTAACCTTCCTCTTCCCCATCTCCGTCCCTTCTCCACTAACCTTCAGCCTCACAACATACTTCAATTGGGGATGCTATAGTCTCACTGGCTCCAGATGGGAGCAGTTGCGACTCTTGTGATGTATTCACTATAAAAAAATGTTTTTTCTAACTGAGGCGGAAATAGTTGAAAAACTCTAACTAACTAACCATCACGCCGTTTCCCCGCAGGGGTAGGCAGAGAGGACGGACCGTCAAACACCTCGGTCTTGGCACACACTCCTTGCCTCATTCACATTCATACATCGTCTCATACATACTCTTCTATTATTCTGACTGTTGACATGGTCCGACTCAAGTATCTGATTCACTTGATCGTGCCATGTCTTTCTCGGACGTCCCCTACTTCTTATACCATTCACACTTGCATCATATATTCTCCTTACGCTCCTTTCTTTGTTCATTCGCTCTACATGCCCAAACCATCTGAGGGTTCCTTTCTTAAATTTAACGCTTACATCAGCCTTGCATTCTTTTCGAATCTCCACATTTCTCACACGATCTTACATTGTTTTACCACACATAATCCTCAGGCATCTCATTTCAACAGCATTCAGTCTACTTTCATCCTTCCTCTGCCAGTTCCATGCCTCACTGCCATACATCAGGGTAGATACAAGCACTCCATTGTGGACTAACTTCGCTTCTTTGGACCGCTTTTTGTTAGCGCCAACGGCATTCAGTCCTCCATTAATGGAGTTACCTGCATTTACCCTCCTTTCAATGTCTCTATCAGCTTTCCCATCTCTCGTAAACATACTACCCAAATACACAAACTCATCCACCTGCTCCAAGTATTCATCATTCACAACTATCTTGCACACCTTTTTCGGACTTTCAAACACCATGACTTTAGACTTACTTACATTCATCATTAACTCGTTTTTCATACATACTTCGTTCATTCCAGACACGAGCGACTGCAGATCTTCCATACTGTTAGAAATCAGCACCGCATCATCAGCATACAACAGGCAACATACTTTCAGATTACTCAATTTCGCGCCTAACCCTACCTCTTTCAATTCTTGCATACAATTGAGTTGACAAACTCAAGCATTTAATACTGCCTCAAGGGCTGTGTTCACTCGACTGTTATGTTCAAAAAAGTTGCTGCAAAATCCATAAAAAAATGTATGCAAACTGCAAATATGCATTTATCTAGATAACAATAAACTGCTTGACCAAGGTAAACACTTCATAATCAGTTCCCAGGAGTGCATAAACACCGCAGAAATTCCGTACATAATAACAACTAGAGTTTACCGCAGTGACCCACCGGCGTCCATACAGACTCATAAAGTTCTAATAACTTCTAATCTCTAAGTGGCACAATAAAGTTCTAACTACGCCAATATCTCACGGTGACCAAGGTGGATCGCTTGTTTTGCGATGCTAGTCTAATGCACCCAGAATGGGACCAGACGATGCAAAATTCCCGGTGCAATTTATGAAAACAAGAATTTAAGTAATAAAATTTGATATATTGTGGATGTTTACTGTTAGTTACAGTTTGAAAGATTTGACTAATTTTACCGATTTTACTTTACGTATAGGGAGGCTATAAGTAATATATTTTCCTAAAATGTCATCTTTGGGGATGCTGTGTGGTGGTCTTTTAAAATAAGGGAAGTTCTGGGAAGGATGAGGTATAGGTGGTTAGGAATTTTGTTGTCAGTGGGTCCAGGCCCCCCAGCATCCTCGATCGATAAGGATTGATATGATAACTCTCAATAACTTCTCATCGTTCCCTAGGACAACTGCACATCGCTAACATACAAACAACAGTTGATGTCGAATATATTAAGGACCCTTAGTCAGTGTGAATGTCACTAATTCATTGGCGATCTGCAGTCATGCTAAGTTACCGAAAGTTATCCTGTCAATCGTTATCGATCGAGTGTGCTAGGAGCCCAGGAGTGAACGAATCCATCCCTCCCACTGGGATGCAAGGCGATGGGTCGAGAGAGTCGTTAAATAGTCTCCTTCCGATGCGGCCTGCCACAAAGTAAGTAGGCAGGTGTAATTGCCGTCTTTACTAGATTATGTATTGATTTATTTTTGAGCATTTTTATTGCTTGCTTGACTGTAGGTAATTAAATAAAACAATATTAAATTTTTTGTTTAAAAATTTTGATACGGGGAATAATCGATCTTTCTCTTTGGAACCTCCCTGTACAGTTGCAAGCATTTTAGAACTTTAATTCTCAGCCGCTGGTCAATGGGTCTTAACATCGTTAAAAAACTCCGACTCAGCTTTTTCAATAATATACAATTTTCCACAAATGACGATATTCTTAAAATTTAATCCGAAGAGATTTTAAATGAAATTATAAAATCCGCTGCCAAAACAGTGGGAAGTCAATTCTACCTTGAACAAAACGTCTCCCAGTATCGTTTCTTTATCTATATCGCAATCCTGCGTTTCTGTGCTTCTTCTTTATTGAAAAACTTTCCTGGCTTTGGTCCCGCTAAGAAGATACCTGGTCATACACTTCCCTTCTGTTGCCGCTAATTTCATACATCATTAAAGAAGCTCGCCAATTGTTCGCAGAACTTTTGGCAAGCCAAGAGGTTTCGCCGAAGTATTTAGTATTAATTACTGTGACCTGAATCACTTGGGATAGGGCCCAAAGATTTTTGTTATTATTGGGGTTTTGTTTTTGGAAGTTTGATATCTAAAAAAGCATCTGCTGATATTCAGATAGCTAAAATTCTAACTTTGAATGTATTAAGGAATCGTTAGCAGATTTTGATATAATTCTTGTTAAAGGTCTTTATGAGGATCTAATGCTTAACTTGTATAATAGTTATTTTGTTAGTAGGCAAACCTTGTAATTGTAAGGGGTTTTCTCACCATCCTCCTAATAGCGTATCCATACTATAAAGTTTATTTTATATACTATAGAGTTTATTATTCGGTACTCGAACCAATGAATATCGGCTATATATTGGATAAGTTGGCCGAGTTTTCTAACTATTAACAACTATTGCAAGAATTTTATTTTTATTCTTAATAATATTCGTCATATGATATGGATAAGCTTTTAGGAGGATGCTGCGGAACCCCCTAAGTGTAATAATGAAGACCGGATGTTTCCGTAAAGATGATTTTCACAAACTGGCACGAAAAATATTGCAATTTTCTTAAAAAGTTTGAAAATATTTTTTTTACAATTTTATAATAATTTACATTCTATAATATAAGGTGTTTTTCTTGGAAGGAATTTTCGTGTATTCATTACTGAAGTTCTCAACTTTTCGTTGAAAAAACTATCATTATTTTGGTAATTCTGGTAAATACAATCCGACCTCAATTTTTTCTAAATCATTGCATATTTTCTCTTATTAAACAACCGAAAAACATATAGATAAGAATAAAATATGCGTAATTATTTTTTTTAATAAATTATAAAATAAATTTTAATTTTCGTAATAATATTTGGCTGATTTATATATTGCCGTTTTCGTGGATAATTACTTCAAGGGTACTAATAAATATGTAATAGAATTAATATAAATGGCTTAGATCTAAGATTTATAATTACAATTAGTAACTTACATCTAAGAATTATAGTTAGTGCCTTATGGCTACGACTTTTAACTGCCGTCTTAAAACTAGTGACCTCATAATATAATCGTACATATTTATAACTGTGACTTAAAGTTAG
This sequence comes from Limnephilus auricula, assembly GCA_951813805.1. Taxonomy (NCBI): domain Eukaryota; kingdom Metazoa; phylum Arthropoda; class Insecta; order Trichoptera; family Limnephilidae; genus Limnephilus; species Limnephilus auricula. The sequence continues at coordinate 20,733,481 of OX638406.1, forward strand.
AGATTTACATAGGTACTTACATTAAAAAAATATTTGATTTGAGTTTTGTAACCACATTATGACTACATTATGAAGCTTTCGTAACCACAGCATGATTGTGGGTTGGTATAATATTATCAAGGCACCAAATAAAGAAAATACAAGCATTGTTGATAAATATAAAATCGACCTAATTAGACAATCTAAATATTTTTTATAACAATTTAATCTCAAATATCTTTTCTGTACTAAATAAGCATATAAATAAATCCAATTTTACGGTTATAATTATATAGAATGGTATTTAATTATGACATTATTTTTTTTTATTTTAGGGGTGTGCATCCTGGAAAACGAGAGTGGAAGAATGACCAACAAGGTGACAGTTCATCCCAATGGCACCAGCTATGGACTATTTCAGGTAAACAAAATAATTTTTCAACCCATATTTATGTACTAAATTAATATATTTTATATTTTCAAGTGGGTAGTGCATGAAGACATTTTTATAATCTTCTTTGTATAAATAATAATAAACATTACGTTTGAACAATTCTTTTTAATATCTCGATTATACGACTTCCCCAAGACAAGTCGTCATATATTAAAAACAGTGGTAAACGAAGTGTTTTATTATTATATTATGTTTAATTGTATATGTGTATATGCATTAATTTTGTGGCTCGCCATAATTTACAATAAAATATATAAATCTGTTTTAAACCACTTTAAATTTTAATTACACTCTACCGGTTTCGGAAGTAACCTTCCTTCGTCAGGAGAATATTAAAACTTTTTAAATATTCTCCTGACGAAGGAAGGGTTCTTCCGAAACCGGTAGAATGTAATTAAAATTTAAAATGGTCTAAAACAAATTTATATATTTAATTATTTTATTATTATTCAAGTGTGTACAATAATTGCTGTACGGGTATTGTGTCAAATCCTATAAATTGCAAACACACGAAAAAACCTTTTTATTACATATTAAAGTGAATATTAAATAAAATAATCACAGACTCCAGTAGGTAATAATAACACCGAAATAAAAATCTTTTATAAGATGGAACTTTCAGTCTTGTAGATTTTAATTGCCGAGAAATAGTCTCTCAGTGACTAAACAGTGGTGATTGTGTATTGGAACGAACTCTATCATAAATAGCATATCACATATTTTTAAAAACATCCTACAGCCTGATTGTAAGTTTTAGTTAATATTATAATCGGATGCACAGTATTAAAAGCAGGCAAAACATAATTTATCTTTATTCTTTATCTTTATTTTCTACCTTGATTGCTGTGATTTATATACTAATAATTCCATAAATTTCTCTTTTCCAATAATTCTTTAACTTATGCATCTTATTCTTGTAATCCTATCTAACTAAATATAACTTTTTTATTGTAGAATAATTGTGTGCACAGTATTAATTAATGAAAATTATCATCCAATACTAACGAATGTATATCCCCAAACTGTAAAATTCACCCGCTATGACACAGGGTCATCCCTAGCATGGAGGGTGAAATATCACAATAAACTACATGTACTTTCAATAAATCATGTGTTTAAATAAATAAATATTAGTTACACTTCATAATTGTGTTGCAATTTTAACTGTATTACTGCAAAAAATGTTTATTTTGTATTTGGTGGTTGGTATGGTAAAAAAATCAATAATTTGTTGGTCTAGCACGGATAATTGAAGAGAAAAAAAAATTATATACTATTAGCGTACTGTAAAGAGTTTTGTTGTAAAAAAGAAAATTAGCCGGTCCAATACGACTACAAAATTTTAATTAAGCTGCTTGTAGGTGTTTTTTTATTGATATCGCAAGAGTCCCAACCGCCTGGAGCAAGTGAGATGTTTCAATTATAAATTGTGGTTTTCACTAAGGTGATACTTGGAGTACCTTCTACTCTAGAATACCCCACAATTTTATCACATGTATTTTTAATTAATTTATTGTGAAAATACCCAAATTGATTCAGTAAAACAAGTTTGCGTTCACCGGAATTTGAATTCTCGATCCCCGGATTTATTTTCGAGAGCTAATGCAGTATAGTATCTGCGTGACTAGTTTGTTATGCCATAGACTCTAGGTGCCAAGTATGTAACAGGAACGCATAAAAGAAAATGTTTTTAAATTTTTTTATAAGAAAACTCTCTTTTTAACTTTTGAAAGTTATTCCCATCAATTTAATGTAGCATTGAAGAAGAAGACAACAATAATAATCTAAATTAAAATATGAAAACGAATAAGACACAGAAAAATGATAAAACATGATTGTGGCAACTGGGACTGTTCATTTTCATGTTCATCGTCTGTTCATCTGTGTCTTGTTCATTTTCATATTTTAATTTACATTATTATTGTTGTCTTCTTCTTCAATGAAAACGTTTTGTTTAAATCTGCTAGAAAATTCCATTCACATCACCAAAAGGTTCTTTATTACTCCATCAAAATAACCTTGAAATTGTTCCAGATATTGATAGAAGCAGATAATTGGATTTGTACCTAACTAACCAACAGTAAATCCCTTCCACTCATTACGCCCTAATCCCGCTTTTGAAATCTGGAGTAAATAGGAAATTTCTATATATAATATTATAATAATTATTTTGTGGTTTCCACAGCTTGTATGTGGTAATAGAACGAATTGAGGAAGCATATCCTATGTAATTTGATCCAACGCAATGAGAAGAGATTATCCAATATTCAATGTTAGAATTAGTATATTATTATAGCGATATAATTAAATAAATTCATTCTAGGAAAGCTTTCAATCTAAGTAACAAAGGAAATAATTCAATTGTTGAATATTGATTTAAAATTAATTAAAATCATTTTGAATTTTGGATTTTATATATTGTTTATTTACATGTTAGGTGATATTGTTTTTTTTTATTTTTTATTTAAATTTAATTTAAGTTTATAATATTTATTATTATGTTCTGCAATTATTTTAATTTTTATTATTGTGACAGCTGTTTCGGCTTAAAACTTATTTTAAAATTTTCTACTTGATAAACTTAATACAATTAGTTATTAAATTTCACTTAAATAAAATTTTCAAAATTTAAATGGAGTTCTACGAATTAAACACAAAAACTTGAGATAAAAAAAATATTATTAATTTCATTTAATTATTTAACCCCACTAGGATAAGTCTGTAGCGATCTTAATAAATTTACATAGTAATCAAAAATAACCCAAAATAATATAGGTATTGAAAGAACAATGTTGTTACATTAGGGTTTCTTACATATAATGGATACCTACTGAGATGTAGGAAGCTAATATACTATAATAAACCGTGTGTTGAAATTATAAGTATTTGAAATAATATATTTTTTTCTATTCCTTTAAATGTTTTTGTCAATTGTTAAACTAAGTTACGCTACGAGAGCTCGAACGTAGAGAATAAATACAAAAAAACACTAATTCAAAGTTTAGGAAATTATCTCAAAAAAACTACTACATTATCAAAATAATTGTAGTATGTTTCTAATTAATCAAGACTATATTAAAATAACTTCTATTTAATTAATTTGTTTTATTTCAAAAGTTATTCATTTAAAAATAATATTGAAAATCCTCGTATTTGGGGCACGTTCTAGAGTGGAGGATGCTTTCGGAATCGTCCAGGTGTGAGACAACCATTTAGAACCCTTAAAAAAATTGGCATATTTTGTCAGAGGCTAAAAATATTCCCGCTTTGCAATAAAATCAAAATAAATGGAACATTTGTTAACGTATTCGAAAACTAAAAACTGTTTTCGAAAGGTGATGAAATAGGCTTTCAACTTTCTATATTAATAATTACTATGAATTTTTTTAAATAAATTTTTTTTTTGCGAAAACGTTAAAAAGTGTTCAAAATGGCTCACTTTACTTTTTTTTCTAACTAAAATTACTGATAATGAAAAAAAAATAAAACACATACTTATTTCATTAGATAAATGAATTATAAACCTTACTGTCACCTCACTTTTTTTCGTTTCATGTAAAAAAATTCTTAAAAAATTCACAAAGTTCCATAATTTTTTTTCAAATTGCTATGGGAAACTTTGGTTTCAGAAAGGGGTAAATTTTAATTTTTTTGTGGTTTTCTTTTAGATTTGAATATATAGTTTGTTGTATTCTCTTTCCAATACCGTTTAGATCACATTTCTGACTATGATAGTAAGGGAGAAACAACGATTTCTGTGAGATCTATGTGAGCTGGGACAAATATGGTCTCCTGTGATTAAACGGGTTAAATGTTAGTTGAAATGGCTTTGGCTGCGATTGGTGACCAGATCTGAATAGCTAGGTACTTTCTCATCTTCTTCTATCCCTTCTCCTTTAACTCCCCACTTGGGCCTCATATCATAGCTTAATTGGGGATGCCATAGCCAATGCCTCACTGGCTCCAGACGGGAGCAGTTGGGACTCTCAGCAGTGGGGTACTCAAATAAAAATAAAAAAATAAAAAAAATCCGATCGATTAGTACCTACTATTTTTAAGACGATTACTTTTTATTCAAAATATGGTCAGAAATATAATAACAATGTTTATGTATTTTGTATGAATTTTTACATGTTTACCATTCTAACCTTTTAAAACCACTGGAGCTATTGATGTTTAGTTTTTGATTTAGCCATTCGATTTAATTAAGATCATTCCTCTAAATATTCATATGAAAACATATAAATTGTTTACTGTGGTTTAAAGATAATGAATCCACCTAGATTTTACCGTTTATCCCATATTTGTAGGTTCGTTAAATGTGGTCCAATTTTGGACCGATATCAATCGCAGAAAAATAAAAGCGGTCCAAATTTTCACCTAAATCGCCCAGTGGCTAACGGTCAAATAATGATGTACACCGCGACATGTTGTATCGGTTTGATGCCTAATAAGCAATATTAATGGTTCAATGATTTTAAAGCACATGAGAATGATAGGTCAAAATGGAATTTGATCAATCAGTTTAATTACATAATACATCATTTAGGAGTAACTCACGTGGATGGGATGTATGATTAAGATTGTTCATCTTCAATCATTCGATAATTAATTGTTAATCACTATTTCTCTTCATTAGATTAGGTATATATTATATTAACCCATATCGCAGGAGACCAAATATGTCCCAGCTCACATAGGTTTCATATAAATTGTTCTATTTCTCTTTTTGCCGTGTTGAGAAATAGGGTCTAAACGGTGTAAAAAAGAATAAAAATTCACGCTTTATATTTAAATCTATAATTAATTCATATTATATTTAATTTAAATCTATAATATGAAACCAATGTTTCCGATAGCAATTTGAGAAAAATTTATAAAATTGCAAAATTTTTTAAATATTTTTTTTTTATAAAGCGATAAAAATATAAGACATTAGATAATAACGTTTATAGTACAATTGCCTAATAAAATAGATATGTTTTTCTATTTTTTCGTTACCAGTAGATTTAGACAGAAAAACTATTTGGTAAGCCATTTTAAAAACCTTTTTATAATTAAATGAAAATCAATAAATTTGTGCTACTTTTTTTTGTTTTTTTTTTTTTTAATTTTTGTTAAATTTGTGTTATTTACTTATTACCCTGAAGAAAAAACCTTTAATAATTGTGATTATATAAGTGTTGTTCACAAAATTATTTATTTTCGTTTAATTAAAAATGACGCCACAAAGTGAATTTGTGAAGTTGAAAAAAGTTTTTTTTTTTGGTTTGTATTAAATCTTAATATTTTATTTTATTTTATTTATTTTATTTATTTGCGTTATAAACAGTCTATACATTTATATATGACAGTGAATAATATGTTTATGTCATTGACCAATAAAATAACGACATTTAAATATAGGACCATAATAAAAAAAAATATGCAACAATATACCTAATACAAACAATTCTGATGCATCTTCAATTTACAAAGTGTTTTATGATATAGATATTTCTAAGGTTTACACTTAAATTTTAAAGGATATCAATAATATCTTTGAGGAAAAGATTTCATTAAAATACAAACTATTAAAAGTAAAAGAGAAAATGTGATGAATTAATAAAAAAAAAAGAAATCAATGAAATTAAGTTTTTGGTTAAACATGTGGCATTCGATGGAATGTCATTTTTTTATGAATGTTTTTTAATTTAGCAAGGTTCGTGTTAAACACATCGATGTTTGGGCATAATCTATTAAATGTGCTACAGCTTCTTCTTATAAATACATTTTCAAGGTAATTCGTTTTGCTCTTAGGAATATAAAAGGTATCCATAGATCGAGTAACTCTTTTTGGACATCTAAAATGAATATTTTGTAGTAAGTATGGGCTGTCAATATAGTTATGAATTATCTTATAGAGCATTAATAGGTCTCTGGTGTCTCGGCGTTGATCTAGAGATTTAAGGTTTACGGGGACATAGTTTACATAATTTCGTACGCGAAAAGAGACATATTTGATAAACTTTTTCTGAACTCTTTCTAGATTTGCTTTATACGTAGAACAATGGGGGTTCCACACAGTTGAAGCGTACTCTAGGTGGCTTCTGACATAGGATATGTAGAGAATTTTAAATGTTTGTGGATTTTTGAAAGCTGAACTTACTCTAAGTATAAATCCCAACATTTTCAAAGCCTTCGACGTGATATGCTCGACGTGAGATTGAAAAAGAAGCTTACTGTCTAATAGAACTCCAAGATCCCTTACTACATTTACCCTGTTTAAAATATTGTTCTTAATTGTGTATGGATACAATACTGTGTGTTTCTTTCGAGAATAAGATATGACGCTACATTTATCTGCATTCAAAAGGAGGCGATTTTCTAGACAATACACATTAACCAGAGAGTCCAGGTCATTCTGGAGCTCTATACAATCCATCTCAGACTTAATGATTTTGACAATCTTTTTGTCGTCCGCATATAGGTACAACTGAGAGTTGCGGATAATTTTGTTAACGTCATTCATAAAAATATTAAATAAGAGGGGACCAAGGTGAGATCCTTGGGGAACTCCTGAGGTTACGGGGACGAAACTAGAGCAGAACCCTTGTACAGTTACAGCTTGCGTACGATTGTTGAGATAAGAGGCTAACCAACGAAGGAGGTCACCGTGTATACCCATTGCTTTGACTTTCTCTATCAAGATGCTGTGTGGGATTTTATCAAAGGCTTTGGAGTAGTCTGTGTAGACTACATCGACTTGATATCCATTATCCATAGCAACAAAGTCGGGCTAGTTACACCATTTATAACTCAAGAACGGCAGAGCCGATTTTTATGATCTTTAATTTGTTGGATTTGTATCCGTCCCGATTAAATATTAAAACATCGGAAAAAATCACGGGAAAAATAATTATGAAGAAAATTAATTTTTTCATATATTTTGTATGGAAAGGCTTTTCAAATAATGTGCATTGGTCGACATAATTTGAATCAATTCGAACTGTCAATGGTGCAGTGTGCCGAACATTTCGTGCTTAGTCAACAGCTTAATTTCATTTTTTGTACTTAGAGTAGGTATATATTTATTTTAACTTAATTTATTTCAGCTAATAAATTAAACACAACATTTATTGATTCTGAGGCGGTACGAAGTTTGCCGGGTTGGCTAGTTTTAAATATTTCAGAATGTTTATGTTCATTTCTAATAATAAAATTTGAAAGGACATTCTAATTTCTTTCAAAAATAGTTTTTTTGTTTCCAGATAAATTCAAAAATATTCCACAAAGCGGAAATTTTCTGACCTTCTGACAGATATGCTCGAGATCAGGCCCTCTATCACATTCGATCGATAAGGATTGATAGGATAACTTTCGGTAACTTCTCATCGTTCCCTAGAATAACTGCAGATCGCAAACGTACAGACAACAGTTGATGTCGAATGTACAAATGACACTTAGTCATTGTGGGCTGCCACATATTTGTTGGCGATGTGCAGTCATGCTAGGGAACGATGAGAAGTTACCGAAAGTTATCCTATCAATGCTTAGGGGGTATACATTAATTACGTGAGCAAAAAGTAGGAAGGGGGGGGTCCAGCAAAATCTCACCAATTCTCATTATACCGAGGGGGGGGGGGTCAATTAAAATCTCACGTCAACTTTAAAAGAGATAATAGGTTTTATGAAAGTCATTTATTTCAGAGAGTAAGAAAAAAAATCTCACGTGAGGGGAGGGGGGGGGTCCCATTAAATCTCACTTAATCACACCAAGGGGGGGGGATATATTTATTTTTTTTAAACTGCTCACGTAATTAATGTATGTCCCCTTATCGGTCGAGTGTGCTAGGGGCCTGATGGATTATGTGAGTTATAGGAGTATAGTGGTATCACAATTATTAATATTTACTTACTGTTGAACTATTTGAATGAGTGGGTTTTTATAAAAGAACGAACTAAATAAGAGTACACATGTTATTGTTTTCATTTGAATTGAACCTGCGACAACCGTTATATCATAGCTCCTTTTGAATGCGTGATGTATTCATACGCGATAATAATTGCATATATAAGCAATAATCTAATATTTTGAGGCCATTTTACATTTGGTTTTGATTTAGAGGATGGCTCAATAAGAATTGAGGATTCGTAACGATTTTTTTTTTTTTTTGTGATGTCAATTTATTTTAATTTGACATTTTGTTATAAGCAATAATTATTATCAGCCTGAAACACTCATTCACATTGAAACAAAAGATACATGCCGCCAACGGGACTCGAACCCACGCCCTTCTGATGTCCGGTCAGGTGTTCTTAATCTACTGAGCTACGGCGGGTTACCTCTTACCCGCCAAATGATTCAATATAAGCTAGCGTTTCATTCAACAACATTACATTTTTTCACCTACAAGTTGGTTGTTTGCAAGTTGGTTGTTTGCGGCCTGAGAGGCTGCTACCGTATCCGACCTATAGCATAGAAATTAGGTAATGTAGCTTACAGCAGTCTTTAAAAACTGTTTAATAACATCTAAAACGATAAAATAAAACTAAGCAATAAACTATAAATGAAATTTTTATGAAAAACTTGTTATTACAATGTATATAGTAACTAAAATCAGAAAACTAGAGATGAGATCAGTAATCACAATTAAAAAAAATCATCAAATAATAAAAATACTAATTTTCCTTATAGTGAAGATACTAATCAATAAATCAAAAAATAATGCTCTAATCACTGTTATCATTTTTCAAAAATGGCAATGGCCAAACTTTGGTTATTTTTATTGACAGTCAAGGCATAATTGTTTGGCACATAACAAGCACACATGTTTTTTACACAAATCACATCAGTAATTACATTTTCGATTTAACTTAGGAGGACAACTTACACAGGTTTTCCATGTTTTTGGCTTGTCATTGTAGTTGTAACTGTAAAATTACGGAAAAAATAATAAATCAAAATTACTTTCAAAAGTTACGTAAGTGGTCACTAGTGTCTGACAGACCGCTGCCCAACTTTACATCGATGTAACGTACTGATTTGGGACTGTGCGATGCAAATATCCTTCTCTACGGCGTAGACGCAACTAAAGTCGAAGCTATTCAGGCGTTGTCAGGCGACGGGTGTGAAATGATGTTTCACTGACGCTGCTCGGTCGGTGAGACCAATTATCACCAGTTAAGGGTTAAGATACTTTGGACACGTTAATCGCCAAACCGAGCTAATTGCAGAAATTCGTAGTCACTGGCAAGTGGAAGAAATTGGAGAAGGGATCATGATCCCCAGCAATGAGGAACCGACCTAAGAAAAATCATACATAAATAACTCTCCAGTGTGGTTTTCCTTTAAATATATTAAAAAATAATCATATATTCGTTTCATCCGTACATTTGTAAAATCTAAAGATTTAATACCAAAATGAAATATTGCAACAGATTAAATGGCGTTTTGATTGAATCTGGGTGCAACAACGGCTTATCAATTGCAAATGGGCGCAGAACCGGGGGACGAATTGCACTCTAAAATAATATTATGCAACTGTGAATGCGAATTTGACAAATTTGCATCAAGGGTAAAACAACTTGGAAACTCAAATTTGAAAACGATATTTAAATATAATAATAATAACTTTGGTGATTTTTCTGATCCAGAACTGGAATTTATTCTGATTTCTAAACTTAGAACTGATTGTGTGAACTATTCAAGCAAATGATAAATCAGGTACCAGAATAATTATTGTTCAATAATATTGTACTTGATTTGGGTATTTCTTTTTTTTAACTCTTTGGAAGATGTCGTAATTTTTCAAGATTCCAACATTTTATAGACAAAAAGTTTTGATTGTCTTTTTTAAGACTACGACCCTGAGGAAAATTTGTATTTAATAAATTATTTCAACTTCAAATGACATATTTCTTGATGATACAAAATGAAATTTATTTTTTAAAATTAAAATTAAAGTACTTAATTAGAGCTGAAGTACTTCACCAAAAAATGTAGACATCATATGTCTCGACGCCACCTAGTGGGAAATTTAACACTTACAATACCTTTCTCAAATAAAAATAAAGTTGGTTGTTTGCAGGAGAAAAAAAAATGTAATAGGCGGTAGTTGTTGGAAGAAACACTAGTATATATTGAAACATTTGTGGGGTAAGAGGTTAACCCGCTCAGTGTATTAGAGCACCTGACCGGACATCAGAAGGACACGGGTTCGAGTCTCATCGGCGGCATGTATATTTTCTCGGAAGATTTTTCAATGTAGATGAGTGTTTCAAGCTGATAATTATTGCTTATAATAATTGTTACCCTTTGTGCTATGCATAAAAATCTTGTCTTAAACATTAGTTTATCAATTAAAAATTATATTTAAAATTACTTGTAGACCAAAAATAAAATAAAATAAAATTTAATAAATAATTAAATCTAATGAAATGCTTTGATCACTTATTTCCCCAGTACATAATTTATATTTGTAGAGAAATGTTAATTAGCTTTTAGGGTACGCTCCGCCCTCAATGGAATCAGTTTTCAGGACAAACTAATTACTCTGAAGAATCCATATTGGTGGTGCGAAATGCATTCGTTGCAGGTTGCAGATCATTTTGCAGTATTATTCTATAGTTTGCAATACATACTTTGTACACGTAAACATAATGCAAGTAATTACAAGTTCGGCAGCAAAATTCTGAATAAAATTAGATTCTTCGAACGATGAAAAGTGGATGTTTTATTTATGATGATTTTAAATCTACAATTTCATAAATAAAAATACCCGCAATGCAAATTAACCTAACTAACTAACTAACTAACCATCACGCCGTTTCCCCGCAGGGGTAGGCAGAGAGGACGGACCGCCAAACACCTCGGTCTTGGCACACACTCTTTGCCTCATTCACATTCATACATCGTATCATACATACTCTTCTATTTTTCTGACTCTTGACATGGCCCGACTCAAGTATATGATTCACTTGATCGTGCCATGTCTTTCTCGGACGTCCCCTACTTCTTATACCATTCACACTTGCATCATATATTCTCCTTACGCTCCTTTCTTTGTTCATTCGCTCTACATGCCCAAACCATCTGAGGGTTACTTTCTTAATTTTACTCATTACGCTTACATCAGCCTTGCATTATTTTCGAATCTCCACATTTCTCACACGATCATACATGGTTTTACCACACATGCGCCTCAGGGATCTCATTTCAACAGCATTCAGTCAACTTTCATCCTTCCTCTGCCAGTTCCATGCCTCACTGCCATACATCAGGGTAGGTACAAGCACTCCATTGTGGACTGCTAACTTCGATACTTTGGACAGCTTTTTGTTAGCGCCAACGGCATTCAGTCCTCCATTAATGGAGTTACCTGCATTTACCCTCCTTTCAATGTCTCTATCAGCCTTCCCATCTCTCGTAAACATACTACCCAAATACACAAACTCATCCACCTGCTCCAAGTATTCATCATTCACAACCATCTTGTTAGGTTAGGCTAATTTGTTAGGTTTACTCGTTTAACTCGTATAAGTCTCATAGAAATCATTGTCTCCCTTAGGGGCATACATTAATTACGTGAGCAGTTTAAAAAAAATAAAGACTCCCCCCCCCCTTGATTTGATTTATTAGAATCCCCCTCACGTGAGATTTTTTTCTTATACTCCAAATAAATGGTTTTCATAATAGCCACTTTTTTAGCGGGCAAAATGGGACCCTTCAAAAGAAGTGAAACAATTTTTAATCTCTTTAATAATATGTACTCTTTTAAAGTTGACGTGAGATTTTTATTGACCCCCCCCCCCCCACCCCCCTCGGTGTAATGAGATTTGGTGAAATTTTACTGGACCCCCCCCCCCCCCCCCCCCCTATTTTTGCTCACGTAATTAATGCATGCCCCCTTACTAACATGGTTATAAATGATCTAAACGGTGTTGGAAAGGAAAAACAATTGGCTTTATATTAAAAAATTAATATTATTTTATTTTATTTTTTTGTATTTTATTTAATTATATTTTATTATATTTTATTTTATTTTATTTTATTCTATTTTATTTTATTCTATTTTATTTTATTCTATTTTATTTTATTCTATTTTATTTTTATCTATTTTATTTTATTTTATAAGTTAACCGTAAAATAATTAAAATGTACACCCTAATGACTCCAAAGTCTCCCACTACAATTTAAAAAAAAATTTATAAAACTTTGGGATTTTTTTAATAATTAATTTTAAATAAAAGGGAAAATTTTACAAAAATTGATATTTTCATCCAAGAAACTATCTAGGTAGCATAGAGTTGCATCTTGCAATCGTGAAGATAGTGTTGGTAGATCTTCATCGATGTGTGATGCAGATAAATGTGAACGAACCGGATAGGGAAACATTAGCTCAGTAGTAGAGCTCCGCCCCGGCAAGGCAAAAGTCCTGGGTTCTATTTTTAGCTAGACCGTATCTTCTTTTAGATTTTTTTGTTTTAGATTTTCGATTGAGTGTCGCAATGTTGTATTGTTTCATAGTGCTTTCACACAAACGAAGTATTGAATTCCGTAGGTATAAACTTTAACTTTAGGGCGCATACATCAGCATGTGTTTATTAATTAAACTATAATATTATTTGTAAGATTGCTTTTGAATTGGTCACTATCAGTAGTGTATGTTGGTTTAATTTTACGCGCTTGCATGTGTAATACGAGCTTTGCATTAATCAAAAACCCTAGGAGCGACGCAGGAAGTATGTTAAGCCGGACTTTCGAGGAACAAATTGCTTTCATACTAATTCCGCTGTGATCAAATAACGTAATTAAAATTTGGGGGAAGAAGATTCGAAGTCGACTTACGTTACGTTTCTACCTGTCGCCTGACCGTTTAGTAGGCAGATTTAACAAATAAATACTTGAGTTTTTTTTATAATACAGCCAAGAGTAGCAATGTTCACAATTTGGGAGGCATTTATTGCATAACCAACGCAATGGGTCACTCCATGTGGTTCGCTACTTTGGTGACGTTCGGTGATTCATACGTCCGACACTTCTAGAGACATTGACCCCGGATTCCAAAGCACCCCTCATTTATTTTTCCTTCCCAAAACTTTGGCCCTTTCCTTTCCACAAATAACCTTACTCACAGCATCCCCAAATTGGCATAGGCCCTGACGGGAATTATTTTCCTCGGGGCCTCTTTCGGGGAGCTGATATAAAAAAAATCTGAGTGGGTGGGTTCATAGCATCATCACATTGGTGTGTTATGAGGATGAAGGAAATGGGGAGGAGAAAGGTTAGAAAATTATTGAAATCGAAGAAGATCTTAACAACTCGGCCATGGAGATCATTAACCGTTTCTTCTTTCGAAGACTTGTTTGCAACTATACAAAAAGTATTTTTTTTACATAAAATTAAAAAAGAACCCCGGCAGTAGAGTAATATAGAGTAACATTAGTAATTATTTATGAGGTATCGTATTATAGCCATCTTGCAATTAAATTCCGGGCCTTTGAGCTCGTCTACCATTTCCGAGAAATATTGCCAACCGAATGCAAAATAGGTGCAAACTACTATTGAAATGACTCAGTCCGGATTTCATTGTCGCAAAAAGTTATCATATAGTTCAAGTTGGTATATAAAAGGTAATTACTGAGTAAATAAGGGCTGTCTATAACACCATTAACAGTTTTTTTTTAAGTCAAGTCGGAAAAAAATATTTTTCTTATAAAACCACTAAACAAAAGAGAGATATCCAATAATAAGTCCAGTCTCGCAATACACCCCTAGGAATCGGGAGACTATAGCTGGCTGGGAGCAGGAACTTCCCGCACGTCGCAAGCACCGCAAACTACGGCAATAAAAAGGAAAGTTAGGGGAGCAAACAGCCCTTAAAGCTCTGATAATAATCGCCACGTCATTAAAAGAGTTTATCAGGTAGATTTACTCCGCCGGGGGTGGGGGCGAAAAACGTTCCAGGGAATTAGCTACCCTTGTCAAAAAAAGTTACAGATTCGGTAGTGGCGCGTAATTAAAACGTGGAATAATATTTTTGGTTTTGATAATAATCACCGCTCATTTCTGACCCAGAAAAAATGTATTATGTTGTAACCTTAGAGTAGGTTGTAATATATTACAATAAACATACCAGTCCATTAAGGGTTGCGCTGAGAAGAACGTGAAAGAAGTATCACAGTATTTACCTGTAAAAAGAAAAATATATTATTAGAAACTTGACGAGATTAAGAAACTTATGATTTTTCTACAAACTTTACAATGAAAAAAACAAGGAGAAAACGGCATAATTTATGTATATGATAAATATGTCAACAATTTATATAGTGCTTTTTCCGGAACAATCTTCTGAAATTTTAGTCGTTTGTAAATAAGAAAATGTCATTAAAATATTACAAAACCGTAAAAAGAGGAAGGTTACTATAACATATTTCAATATATTAAATAAAAATAAACATATCCTTAATAATCACAAATTCGTGTCGTGGCGTCATTTTAATTCATTAAGTAATTTTTTATACACCATTTATCACAAAATTTTGTGCTTACTTATTTGCCTATAAAAAAAAAGTTTTCAACCAGCAAAAAAACTAACTTATAATTGTTTATCTATTGATATTTGTATTAATTTTCATTTTATCGTGATGAAGAAACCAAATTTTGATTATGTAAGTGGTCGATACGAAGTGCTTTGTTTTCATTTAATGAAAATATTCATGCTTAGTAATTTGAATTAGGATATCTGGTTACTTCATCATTGTAACTAGATATTTTGTTAGATGTGTACTAGCAGCTGAGTGGAGAAATACGTCGGGTTCTCACTCAGGCGTAGTGGAATCAATCGTCTGTCGCATTTGTCCTCCCTTGTATGATGGAACTTTTTTTAAATCAACTCTACACAGTGGAAAAAACAGGCCATAGAGTCAATTTCATCTTTAAGGGGATACCCAGCGGTGATTTTTCCATTCAAACGTATTCCCTATGTATCTCTCTGGATTTTAACCCTAGAGAAAATATTGTTTTTACATAAAATACATATCAACTACTAGCGTGTCGGCACTTTTTGTTTTTTTTTGATAAGTTGCTTTTTATAGAAGTTATGACCTTCCAAAAATCAATAAAATTGTCTGGTTTAAACGCTGTCAAAAGACGTTCAGTATATAAACTAGACAATGTTTTTTTATGTCTGTACGTTACGTCTGTACTTATTTAGTTGGTAAAAAAAATAAAAATTAGTCCAATTTTGGAGGAGAAAAGTGGGGAATACAAAACCTCGATTTAAGTTCGGTATTAGTAGCCCGAGGTGCATTGTCCCTATCGCTAATATCCGGTTAAGTAAGAGCAACAGTGACAGCAACAATTTAGTAAAATCTATTTTTCAAGTTTCTCCACCACCGGGTTTCATCTTAAGGTTGCTGGGTGGAGCGTCTTTTTGTGAAGAAAATGAAGTGAATATGGGCCTTGAAGTAAACCGTTGTCAACTACATTCACTACTACCGATCGCATAAAATCCTGATTTAAAAAACTTCATCTTTCAGCATTATTTTTAAACATCCTCTAATTTATGCATTAAACTTTGCCTACTACCAAATAATGATTATAGTAATCAGGTACGGGGTAGATTATAAATTATACTCCGTGGCAAATGATGCGTGGAAAGAATTAGGAATGAACGAGATGATCTCGAGATGATTAACGGGAGTTTATAAGTGTTCGGAGAAGATCAGCTGGGTGGAAAGTGATAGATGAAGAAGAGAAGTAGGAGATTTTGAAAAATCTGGAATTTTATTTCAAGCGGCAAAGAAGTTTAGTCATTTGTAAAATTGTAACTACTACCTCCTACCTATGAATTGTAAGTTCCTCCTGTCCTAAAATGAGTTTTGTAACTCATCGGGATTGCTCTAGCAAGAAATAAAAACAATGAAAAAAAATATATATATATATATATTAAAATTAAACATAGCTTAGATTTAAATTAAATTTCAAGTTTTTTTTGTTTGTACAACGTTGAACGAGTAATTTTTCATGAAAGTACGCTTGTTATATTGTTAAGGAGGTAGGTATATATATGAGTAAGAATCATACTCATTTATATACCTACCTCCTTAACAATATAACAAGCGTACTTTCATGAAAAACTACTCGTTCAACGTTTATTAAAACCAGTTATAATTCCGATACGTTTTTAGATTTTCACGGCCAAAAGCATTTTCTTTGTTTGTTGTTGGGGTGTTATGCCGTGTTGCGCTACCTCCTTCTTTAGCCGATGTTTCGGACAGCGTTGCAGTGTCCATCATCAGGGCAGATCCGGCAGATCCGATGATGTGAGGACATCGTCGGATCTGATGATGGACACTGCAACGCTGTCCGAAACGTCGGCTAAAGAAGGAGGTGGCGCAACACGGCATAACACCCCAAAAACAAACAACAACAAAAGTTATAATTCCAATCATTGTCGTAACCTTTAACAATCTTAACAATCATCAACAATCATGTCAGCTGCCACATGATTTTAAGAATGATCACAGTCTCTATAACTATCCTACGACGACCGAATTTACAGCTAAACTTATAACTCACATTTTCAGATAGTGATATTCATAAAGGAGACATTAATCTAAATGTGTAAAAATGTAAGCAACTAACAACTTGAAAGCTTTTTAATGTCATGTCAAAAATCCAGAGTACTCCAGTTTATATTTAAAAATAATTATCTTCTCTACTTACTAGATGTATTATCAATAATAAAAAGGGTAAACTAAAAAATGTCCTCTGCGTGCAAAGTATATCCCCTCCAATCATAAACTTTCTAATAAAAGTGTTATTATCGGAGGTGAACTTCCAGTTAATTATGTTTTCAGTATTGGTTTGTAAATCATAAAATTAAATCCTAGGAACTCATAATAAATTGTACAGCGCCCTTCAGGTAATTTTTCGAAAAAACGGCGCACTACAAATTATGCGTTTATTATTATTACAATTATTTAAACAGCTCATTTCTTTGAAATAAGCGTTTAAAAATGGTAAACCAATATCGCCCCAAATGCTTATTTTTACAAAGGTTCAATTGATGATTACATTGTGCAATAAATCTGACCTAAAATTCTCGAAACAAATCTTTTTTTTTCTTTCAAATGAAGTTATTTAGTTTCAAATTTAAACATTGATCAAATTTACCCCATTTTATGGCAGTCAATATATTCTTGACTTGCAGCCTAAATCGAAACCACAACCTCCTACTGACTCAAAGTTATGAGCATCTACAATTTCACTATACTAAACAAACCAAAATGCATCAAAGCCTCATTTTGACTGACAATGAAACATCCCTGATATTTTTTTTTTCCATTAATAACAATATTTGCCATCAATGTATCCACAGTATTATTAGTGATACGAGTTGTGCCTATACATAATGAAACTGCACGAATGGATTTAATACGCTAATATGTATGCTAATTCAACATTCGATAGCTTGGAGCTCTCAACGCGAACGTTAGTCAAAGGACGAACCATCACCACTCAACGCCCAGACCTAGATGCCAGATCCTGAAAGTGGCCAATATTATATTCCGACAGAGATATGGGGTGTGACAAACAAGACATGGTTTAACATATTATTATGTAGATGGATCATTTCAAAACAGCACCCTCCATTATTATCATGTTTGTATCACTGAATAGATTATACTATATTAGTGTGTCAATAAAAGCCAGAAAAACCATTTACTCGTTCTCCCCAGTCATGAAACTGGTGAATTTGAGGGTAGTTTTAGCTTTTCATCATCAAAACTTTGAAATGATATACCACTGACTGTTCGAATATCGACATCGTTGCAGTGCTTCAAAAAGTTCTGCGGCGAATGCTTGCTGACTGCACAGTCAATCGCACAACATCTTCATTGAAAGAATTTACAGGAATGCCTACATGTGTTTTTGATTATAATATTATTTTTTTTTATTTAAGAGAGTATTACCGGAGACTATCGGAAATTAGTCCTTTTTATATCAAAATTTAGACATATTGTCTCTTTTTAAAAAAATAACATAAATTGATTTTGAAAGATTGTTATTTTATCTTGTACACGCAGTTTTTAAATTTTGAAAAACTAAGATTATATTTAATATACTAGGGTTATACCGTTAGTCGCTGGCAGATTTGTTCTATTTTCAAACGATAGATTCTATTAAACAACAAAATTTTATATCATATAATCATACAAAAAAAAATCAATACATAATCTAGTAAACACAGTATTCATAATTTTAATTTTAGTTAAATTAAAATCATTAAAATATAAATCCGAGAACGTGTTGTGTGACAAAAATATCTCAGTTTTTCTATGTATTTAAAGTCAAAAAAATAAAAAAAAATAAAAAAAATTTACACACATATTTTGTTAAGACATTATTGAAGAAACATTAATACTTATGACCAAAAAATACTTACAAGAAGTGCACGATACTTAATAATTTATCATCATGCGTTTTGAGCATTTTTATTGCTTACCTGAGTCTAGGTATACATTAAAGCAAGTTTTTTTTTTTTTTTTATAAATTTAAAGTTAATAAATCGATATTCTATTTTTAATTTTGAAAAATTGATTCAGTGAATAATCGGTCTTTCTCATTGGATCCTCCCTGTACAGTTGCAAGCATTTTTAAACTTTTATTCTCAACCGCTGGTCAATCGCTCTTAATATTATTTGCTTTAATTTCAATTTTCGGTATAATTATTTCTTCCAACTTCACAAAATCACTTCGTGGCGTCATTTATAATTCAATGAAATATTATCAATTATTATTTACATCATATTATGTGAATTATATAAGAAGCATTGCTGAAAACCAACTATGCTCCGGAAAATGTGCCGAATGTACCTATAGCTGAGTATTGCGCAGTGACCCATTTGTCAATAGAATCAATGTTAAATAAGCTAGATTTATACATTAATAAATAGATTAGGAGAAATCGTCTAAGCGATCTTTGATATCTCATATGTTAGAACAAGATAAAGTGAAATTAGAACCCTGACCAACCAAAGTGACGAAGTAGGTAGATACTAGTAATTTGAGCTGATCTTGCTGATTCTAGTGGCTCCAATTTTATTAGGTTTTGAATGTTCATTTTATTGAAATTAAGTAGTCATTGCATAAAAATGGTAAAGCGTTTTGCATTTTTCAACAGTTGAATAGATATTTCAAAACTGTATAATAAACTCCTGGTGGATTTACAGTCGTGCACTGAACATGGTTGATCAAAAATTTAAGCAATTTTTACGATGCCAGAGCAAAGCTCACTGTTATGTTCTGCTTATTGTGTAGCGGCTCACTAGCCCACGATGTCTTCTAAGTAATAACAACGTAAGTTCGTTTTAATGTTTATTGTGAAAGATCGTAAAGATAATGTTATTGAACGTAACGTCTGATCACAGGTATGTTCTATTTAGGTCTGGGCGGCCGCGATGCTCTTCGAACGCGACTACCTCCCAATGTGCTCATTCGGGAATCTTAGCTGTACCGATCATTCCCGAATGAACGTGATCTAGGCTATACACTGCACTCACCAAATAAGAATATTTCCTGCTTCAACAAACGTATTCTCCGCTTTATAACTACTAAGATAAATGAAAACTTAAACGAAGTCCCAAATCTCTCACCCAGAATTAAAAACTCGATTGTCCACTTTCCATAAAAAATCAGTTTGTCCAACAGTTCGTACCCACACAAAGAAAATAAAACATTAAACTCTCTTTAAAAGTTAGGAAATTTTCAGAGGTCAAATATGTTTTCAGAAATGCACAAAATTATAAACATTGAAATTAAAATTTTCTATTGGCAACTAACAATGTTCCTAGAATT
This sequence comes from Limnephilus auricula, assembly GCA_951813805.1. Classification (NCBI taxonomy): domain Eukaryota; kingdom Metazoa; phylum Arthropoda; class Insecta; order Trichoptera; family Limnephilidae; genus Limnephilus; species Limnephilus auricula. The sequence goes on from OX638406.1 coordinate 20,753,760, forward strand.
ATTCATTTTTAAAAACACTAGCTAATTTTCGTTTGTGGATGAAGAGCTAATGCACGGAGAAAAATGTTATTCTAAAATACTATCATTTTATTCATAAAAACGGTTAAAACCGGGACTGAAGTTCTTACGAAAAAATTAACAGGGTTTTAATGTCTATTGGCGGGAACATGTAAGAATAATTTGTTGGTATACGTAATTTCGTACGTAAGCCAACAAATTATTCTTACAATTTTCCGCCAATTAACATTGAAACACTGTTAATTTGTTCGTAAGAACTTCAGTCCCGTTTTTACGAATAAAATGTTCGTATTTTAGAATAAAAATTTTCTCCGTGTGCTTTTACTCAAACCCATTACTACTCTGTAAAGATCATAGATAATATTTAATCACCAAAGTAAAATACCAATATGTGTAGCATTTCTGCGCGCTAAATTCTGTCCTTATAATTACGTTTAGCGGATAGAGCGGATAAACTTAATGCCTCAATATGTATGGTAATTTTACAAACCGATTGATTTCTCTATTACGTTCTACCGAACACGTTTTAGAAATGAAAATGTTTAAAAGCTCGGAATTGAGATAAACCTCATAGGATGATGCAAGTTTAAATCTCATACTTTATCTGCTGCAGGAATCGAACCCACATTTCACATCCACACTCATATTCATAATCAGATCCGTAAATCACCAAGCTACTATCTCATGTCTCTGTTTATTACTTTATATTGAACATTAGAAAAGGAACGCTGAGAAGTAAACTGGAGGGATGGAGAAATAGTATCAGATGAATACATGGCATTAAAGTGGAAAGAACAAGTCCCAAGAAGAGTAGACACAATTAAATTTTTTTATACTTCTTTCTTAGGTAATTCTCACCTCAGACCATGGTGAAAATTACCTACGAAAATTAGAAAGATTGAAAATTACAAAACAATTTTGTGGGAAACATCAATATATAAATGTTGTTGTAATGTGCTTTTGGTATGCCAATATGTACAAAGGTACCAGCTGTTCCCATCTGGAGCCAGTGAGACTATGTCATCACCATTTGGGGTATGTTCTGAGGCTGAAGGAAGTGGGGAGGGAAAGGAGATACGGAAGATGGAGGTGGGGAAGTATCTGGCTACTCAGATCTGGTCACAAAGCACAGCCAAAGCCATTTTAAGAAACGTTTCAATTCTGAATGGTGATCTTAGACCAGGGCGATATTGAGAGTCCACTGCTCTGGAATATGTATAATATATATTATTTTTAATGAATAAACAAAGAAATTACACAAATCAATCAAATACAATTTGTTTATCATTTGCTTTGATGAACCTAATAAAACGTTACTTTTTAGCTATTGTAAGAGACATAAACAAACACCCAATTGCCTAACGGCAGTTTCCATGGAAATACCAGTAAAATTTGCATATTTAAAAAAATATATAATCCTTTACTTTCCAAAATCCAGATGTTTCCCCGGCTACACGTGCCAGCTGAAACTATCGCCGCTGTAAACAAATCTAACATATCAGTTATGCGATTATGCAAATGGTTAATCTTCACCGGATCCATTCGCGTATAGCTCCACTATGTAGGACTGCAGCTTGTTTACACCGCACCAACAGGAACATTATTTGAATATTGAACCATTTCAATTATTGAAATTATTCAGTTATAGTTGTCTTTGAATGACAGTTTCAAAGTTTTGTGGAGCGAATCTTTGAGAATCGAATCAATTATTTCATACATTTGTTTGATTCAAATCAAATCAATTATTTCATTTATTTGTTCGATTCAAATCGAATCATTTATTTCATTCATTTGTTCGATTCAAATCGAATCAATAATTTGTTAGATTCTAAACGAATCAATTATTTCATTAATTTGTTCGATTCAAAACGAATCAATAATTTGTTCGATTCTAAACATATCAATTATTTCATTCATTTGTTCGATTCAAAACGAATCAATAATTTGTTCGATTCTAAACGAATCAATTATTTCATTCATTTGTTCGATTCAAATCGAATCAATAATTTGTTTGATTCTAAAGAAATCAATTATTTCATTAATTTGTTCGATTCGAATCAATAATTTGTTTGATTCTAAACGAATCAATTATTTCATTCATTTGTTCGAGTCAAACAAGATGAAACATGGGAATCAGGTGACTAACAAAACTAATAATAGCCTATTCAAAGTAAATCATTGGCTAGACATGAATCTACTCACAACTTAACATCGAGAAACCACAATATATGACATTTTCCATCCGCAAACATAAAGTACAACAACAAGTACAACCTATCATTCACTCGTGTTCACTCAATTTACATACTACCAATACCACACGTAATATAAATTGTACGTGTTCTTCCTTAAAAAGATCAAAGGTGATTAAATATTGGGGAATAATCATAGACAACCGACTACGTTTGGAAGCCCGTATCAGTGACACAGTTAAAAAACTCCGTAAACTCTGCTACATATTCTGCTTCCTATCTTAGATTTACTTACTCTAAGAAGCGAATCTGTTTCTATAAAATAGTATTTTTTAGTTCATATATTTATTATGTATGACTACCACAAGCCTAGTGTTGTAGTTTCAAAAAAAATGACAAAAAGTGTGACATTTAAAAATGTATTAAATAAAAAATAAAAATAAAAAATCGAATCAATTATTTCACTAATCTGTTCGATTCAAATCAAATCAAATGACGAATCGAAATATTTAAAATTTAATATACCCTTAAAAAAAAGATATTATATTATTAAATATAAACTAAAATATGAAAAAAATAAGACACAGAAAAATAAAAAGGTAACTAACATGCAACTAGTACGCGAAACCAGGATTTCTTGTCTTAGTGGGATAAGTCTCTTAACGCGTTGAGTGCTGAATACGCGCCTGGCGCGTATTGCGAACTCTCGCTGGGTGCTGAGAACGCGCCTAGCGCGTACGGATTAAAAACACGGTAAATGATAAGAAAACTTTACGATTATCGCTAGTTACACACGATTTACCACCTCATCGATATTGTTATTGTTAACTGAGCTCAGTATTCCTTTGGATTTAGTCCGTAACAGTCGTTTATCTTGCTTTTTCGAATAAAGCCGCGTTCACACAGTGACATTCCGACAAAATTAATTTCAGTTTTTATCAAATATATATTTTTACTGTCCGAAATGGACAGATCATCAAAAAGAGCGAAAATGGAAGAAGAACTTGAAGAAGACGATTTTTTAATGGAGAACAATGAATACGAGAGCGATTCCGAATATGAAATCTGTACCGAATCAGAATTAGAGGATGGAAATAGTGACGAAGAAAATAATGAACATATAATACCGGTACCTTCTCCAGTTGACGACGTCATGAATCAGCCATCCACTTCGTCTACTGTTATCACCAACGCGATTCAACCTAGACAATGGTCTGATGTTTCAATATCTCCGTTGACAATTCCGTTTAGTGGTAATCCCGGAATCAATATCGCCATGGGATCAAAAGATCCCATTGATTACTTCAATCTTATTGCTAACGAAGAATTTTACAACCTCATCGTGAGAGAAACAAACAACTACGCTATTGATGTTCTCAGTACGTCAGATGGAGACAACAGTAGAATTACACGTTGGAAAGAACTCACAACACCTGAATTTAAAAAATTCTTAGGTTTGTTGTTACATACGGGTACTATAAGAACGAATCGAATTGTGGATTATTGGAGGAAAGACAAACTTTTTAACATGTCAATATTTTCGCAGTACATGTCCCGAGATAGATTTTTGCTTATTCTGAGAACACTACATTTCAATAATAATGAAACAGAACCATCGAGTATGGGAAAAATTCAACCGCTGATAAATTTTTTTAACGATAGGATGAATACTATTTACACACCATTCAAGGAGCTCACTATTGATGAGTCTTTAGTTCTGTGGAGAGGCAGACTTCTGTTCCGACAGTACATGAAGGGCAAAAAAGCAAAATATGGCGTAAAGTTGTACATGCTGGGACAATCTAATGGTTTGGCATTAAAAATAATTATATACGGTGGTGCTGCAGATACGGAATTGGGTGGTAAGGACCACACGAACAAAGTGGTTCATAAGCTAATGGATGGACAAACGGAGATTGGTCACAGCTTGTATATGGACAACTTTTACAATAGTGTTCCTTTGGTGGAATCCCTTTTAGAAAAAAAAACTTATGTAACTGGGACCCTTCGAGTGGATAGGAAAGACAATCCTGTGACAATAAAAAATAAAAAAATAAAATCTGGAGAAGCCATCAGCCAATACACAAATAAAGGGGTTTGCGTCACAAAGTGGAAGGACCGCAGAGAGGTAATGAGTATTTCATCAGAGTTTGATGGGGAACTAACAAAGACTACTAATCGTTACGGGAAGGAATCAATCAAGCCCAGAATGATAATAAATTATAATAAATGTATGGGTGGTGTCGATTACCACGATCAGATGTTGGCGTACTATCCATGTCGAAGGAAGACGTTACGTTGGTACAAGAAGTTAGGTATTCATTTTTTCCAAACCATTCTCCTGAACGCATTTTATCTATACAATGCAACCAGCGAAAAAAAGATGACGCTCTACGATTTTAGATTGTCGGTCATAGACAACTTGCTGGGTCCCGTTCCCTCATGCTCTCGACCTTCTATAGTAAAGAAAATGCATCTTCCATCTTTTTTCGAAAAAGATACCAAAGGAAAAACTAAGCGAAAAAGATGTAAAGTTTGCTGGGAGACACGGAGGGAAAGAAAAGACTCAATTTTTGGTTGTAAGGAATGTAGCAATTGTCCTGGGTTTTGTTTGGAACCATGTTTTCGAATCTTTCATGAAACGAACAAACTATAAATTTTGCGATTACTGTTTATTACTTTTTTGAGGGCATGTGTATGTAAATAGCTGTGTTTTTGTAACAATTATTAGTTTTTTTTTGCAGAAAAGTATGGAAAGAAAATACTCAATTTTTTGTTGGAAGGAATGTAGTAATTTCCATGGTTTTGTTTGGAACCATGTTTTCGAATCTTCTATGAAACGAGCGATCTATAAATTTTGCGATTACTGTTTATTGCTTTTTTTAGTGTAATTATGTAAATAACTGTGACATTATGTAAATAACTGTGTTTTTTGTAACAATTTTTAGTGTTTTTTTTGTGAATTACACGTGTTACTACTTTTTGATTTCTCCCTAGTTCTATCATACATTTGTAATTTCAGTTACGTCCTGTAAATAACTCTTTTTTTGGAACAATTTTTAGTTGTTTTTTGTGAATTACACGTGTAACTACTTTTTTGATTTCTCTCTAATTTTTTCTTATATTTGCAATTTTATTATCTGCCCTTCCCCCTTTTCCCCTCTCGCGTTCTCTTTCAGATTCCCTGCCTTCCCCTCACCCGTGTGTACCCGACCCCTTTCCCCTCTCTTGTCCACTTCCCCTTCACGTCAAGCATTCCCCTTCTACCTACTCCCCCTCCCGTGTTCCACAAACACATTCATGGCCTTCTTTTTCTTCTCGTTCCCCTTCCCATGAACCTTCCCTTCATCATTCCCCTCCTCTCTTCCGGACTTTTACTTTTACTATACTATATGAAATGTACACCCTTCTCACAGTTGTCCGTGTGGGACGCATACATTTTCCAAATTTGCCTCCCCCCCCCCTATCACCTACCGTTACTACATCTTCTTTGCAATCCTTCTGTCTGCTTGTCCCTCGTCTCCTATCCCTCCGTCAACCCTACGCAGCATGTCCATTGCCATTAGCCCACGTTCCCTTCCCGCTTCCTTTTCCCCTTTCGCGTTCCCTTTCAGCTTCCCTGCCTTCCCCTCCTCGTGCATCCCCCTTTCCCGCGACCAAATCACCCTAGTTTCTCTCGCCCTCCTGCGTTCCCCTTCCACCTCCCCCCTCCCTCTTCCCCCCTTCCACGAACCGCCCCTCTTCGTTTCCCTTCCCACTCACGAATTTCCCCTCTCCCTATCTCCTTTACTCCCGTCCGCTAATCTATATGAAATACATACATTTTTCAAACAACTCGCTAACCACTTATTTTAATTTTTTACACAAATTTCATAACGACAGAGCTCACAATTATGTATAGAAACATTTGCGGATGGGCGCATAACGACTCACCAACGTTTCACCGCAATCGAATGAACGCTACCTATATGAAATAATTTCATAACGCTCTGAGCTCACCCTTATACTCACCCACACCGGGCATGCGCACGACAAAAACAAACCAAAGTTAAAAACATTTATTTATAAAATAGTTATAAGAATAATTTGATTCAGAGAAAAAAAAGTATTATAAAAGTAATGTGACAGGAACGCTTTATTTATCGCCGTGTGAACGCGGCTTTACTTTTCTCGACCTTGAAATTTGCAGGTGTTTGTTTCGCATCTGGCGAGTCCAGATGGCTCGCCACCTGATTTTTGTATCAATAATATCAACGTCTGCAATGTGTACTAACAAATTGTAAGTATTTTTTAGGAAAAAATAGATTTGTATCAGTTTTATTCTGTATTTAAATTTGATATAATCTGCAGCATGCAGCGAACTATTAGAAAATACGTCGCATTGAATGAGTTAAGGAGAAAGTATTTTTTTAATAATGTTTAACTAACTAACTAACTAACTAACCATCACGCCGTTTCCCCGCAGGAGTAGGCAGAGGGGACGGACCGCAAAACACCTCGGTCTTGGAACACACTCTTTGCCTCATTCACATTCATACATCGTCTCATATTTCTATTTTTTTGACTCTTGACATGGCCCGACTCAAGTATCTGATTCACTTGATCGTGCCATGTCTTCCTCGGACGTCCCCTACTTCTTATACCATTCACACTTTCTTTGTTCATTCGCTCTACATGCCCAAACCATCTGAGGGTTCCTTTCTTAATTTTACTCATTACGCTTACATCAGCCTTGCATTCTTTTCGAACCTCCACATTTCTCACACGATTATACATGGTTGTACCACACATACGCCTCAGGGATCTCATTTCAACAGCATTCAGTCTACTTTCATCCTTCCTCTGCCAGTTTTATGCCTCACTGCCAAATATCAGGGTAGGTACAAGCACTCCATTGTGGACTGCTAACTTCGCTTCTTTGGACAGCTTTTTGTTAGCGCCAACGAAATTCAGTCCTCCATTAATGGAGTTACCTGCATTTACTATTATTTCAATATCTCTATCAGCCTTCCCATCTCTCGTAAACATACTACCCAAATACACAAACACATCCACCTGCTCCAAGTATTCATCATTGCACACTGTTTTCGTACTCTCTCTTCGTTTAATTTCGGATTTTAACCAAATTGAAATAATATTCACCTCAGAGTACTATTTTTTATCTTTCTTGACAGCTAGATAATGCACTTACTTTTTGATAAATGTTTTCTTAAATCAATATGTTTGATTTCAGTGTTAATTTTAAGTTTCATACGCCCTGTCTAGATAATTCTTGGTCGATGCTCCTACCGCATATCATATGACGTTTGCTGGAGTTGGAGGCCAGCCACAGAGTAATCTCCTTTAGTACGCCATACATCACCATAACTTTCCGCAGAATTGGATTTTTACCGAGAACCGCCGGAATTTTGGTTCCGTTAAGTGAAAACGCCGAATTCCCTTGTTACATTTCAGCGAAGCGGCGATAAAGTTTTCAAAATAAAAATTATTTGTGAATATCAAAACAAACTGTTCTTTTATTTAACAGTTTTGCCTTGAGTTTTTTCTCAAGCTCTAATATTAGAAAATAAAAAAAAATATTATCCAACATACATTTTTACATAGATAATAAGTTCCAACAAAAAAAAAAAGATAATAATCAGTAACTGGTTAGAAGTAGTGATTTGTGAACACCTCACTATGAAAAGCTGTGCTGTTTTAGATTAAGATTCTGTCATCGTAAGTAAAAACACAGTTTCCACCTTTACACGGAGAAAAATGTTATTCTAAAATACGATCATTTTATTCGTAAAAACGGTTAAAAACGGGACTGAAGTTCTTACGAACAAATTAACAGGGTTTCAAGGTTTATTGGCGGGAACATGTAAGAATAATTTGTTGGTATACGTAATTTCGTATGTACACCAACAAATTATTCTTACATTTTCCCACCTATAAACATTGAAGCACTGTTAATTTGATCGTAAGAACTTCAGTCCTGTTTTTAACCGTGTTTACGAATAAAATGATCGTATTTTAGAATAACATTTTTCTCCGTATGCATTGTCTTGATTTAAGGCCTCTTCCTTTAAGGAAGAAAAGCTCTTATTTCTGATAAGGGAGCCACGAATGCTACATTTTTTGTAGATACTTAATAATTATTTTGTTTTTATTTATAAATGTTTTGTACAAATATATATATATATATTATATTATTTATAATAGGAATGCAATTATTTATTTAAAATTACTGTATATATAATAACACGAAAAAATAATTCATTTAGCGTCAGAACACTTCCAAAATATGACAGATCTTTTAGCGTAATAAAATTGCATACGTAATAATTATAATATTATTAACATAACAATTTGGGTTACTGATACCGCCGCCCCGGGAACCATTAATTTGATAACTAGCACCTCTTCCAAAGCTCAACTTAAGTGGTCCGCTATGTTTAGTGAAGTGAGCAGGGGTTCCCGGGTTTATAGGGTGAGGCATGCCTAAGTTTTGGCGACGGATCCGTTTGTCCACTTACTATGAAGACATTTTAACCTCTCCAGCCTTACTCTCTCGACCCATCGCCTCGCATCGCAGTGGAAGGGGTGGATTCATACGCCTGTCACTCCTGGATACACTGACCCTTAGATTCCTGCCTACCGAACTTCCTCTCCTTTCTTTTCCTAAAAGACCCCCCAAACAGCATTCGCAGAGATGGATCTTGTGTAAAAAAAAAAACTTATATTTATCAGTTTGAAATGAATTAATCCTACTTTTTTTTTTATAATTTACAAAATTTTAAAGCGTTATCGTCTTTGAACAATGCACAACTGTTCTTTAATAACTTAGTATCCTCCAACAAGCATTCTTGTGTAAACTTGCGGTAAGAAAGTTAAAACGAACCGTCTATTATTTTACTTCTCTTTAACAAAGTTTTCTTCTCGGAAGCTTTCTTAAGAGAGGAATTATTCTTGTAAATGCATTCATTATGCAAGGTATCAAAATATTATGGCATTCAAAGTTTATCAAAGTATACAATAATTTATTGTATGTTTTGTGAAAGTTAATTTATATTATTAGACTTTTAAAATATGTACCTACATCTATTAAATGGCGAAACTTTAAAAGCGTTATCACCATTAATAATTTCCGACATTTTACTAGGAAATTAACAAGGGCATAGGTGATAATTGTGATGATTTCAGATTACCAGGGGTGCTAGCATAGTCCATCGATAAGGATCGGTAGGATAATTGTCGGTAACTTCTCATCGTTCCCTAGGACAACTGCAGATCGCTAACGTACAAACAACAGTTGATATCGAATATTTTATGGACACTTAGTCATTGTGAACTGTCACCTATTCGTTTGCGATCTGCAGTTGTTCTAGGGAACGATGAGAAATTACCGACAATTATCCTACCGATCCTTATCGATGGACTATGCTAGCACCCCAGAAGGCGATTGCTGTCACGATTAGTAATCAATTACGTAGCAGAATTTGTCTATAAAAAAACTTATTTAAAAAATTAAATAGTAATATAATTGAATTTGGCATTCTCAGACTATAAAAATATTACCATTTGTTATTTCGGCTACTGGCATTATACCTAGCTCTCTCGTTAAAATTTTATGCATATTAGATTTGTCAAGGATTTGTATATAAAAATGCAAAAATCAGTCATTTTAAATACATGTAGGATTACTAAAGATTTTTTAAAATATTTATATTGAGGGATCAGTAGGATTTATCGCTCAAATTAGGAATTCCACCGTGCCCAACCCTCTGAAATGTAAATATCTGGAGTCGGTGAATTATTTTCCCATTTAATAGTCTGGTAGGTTAGCATGTTGTTCTTGTATTGTTTTGTATTAATTATACTTATATAATACAAGTACATAGCGTGGATTTACTAGATGATAATTTTTATGGAAAAGTGTGTGAAAGGGTTTAGTTTTTCCTATGGGGGAAAAAAGTGTCGGTTTTAAAAATCGGAAATAGTTAAAAAATAGGTTGGTAGCACTTGAACTCTGAAACAGAGTTAAACCATTATTGACTATGTTTCCATGTTTTTTTATTTCTCCCTCCTCCCCCTCCCCTATGACCTTTACCTAATAATATCATGTTTAAGATAGTTTTAAGAACGCTAGTGAATGACACGGTTGTGTCGAAACCGATAACAAATAAATAAAAATTAATTAAAAAAGGTTATTTTAGAACAATAATAAACAAAATAAGTAATTCTTAAAAATGTTATATGTTTTTTGTCACCCAGCTCAACAGCAACGAGTGGTGTAAGAAAGGACGCAGAGGGGGACATTGTACCATGAGATGTGAAGGTATGTATTAATAATTGTATCACTTTTTATTGCCAAGCGCATTTTAATAATACCTGGATATATATATATTTTTAAATTAGTTTTTATTGCAAAATTTCTACATAATATAAATACAAAGTACACCAACATTACAATGTTAAAGTTATCTAGGACTAGAGTATCCCGTTCTAGGGCGGCCTGTAATTTTTTTTTTTCAATATTTAATGATTAATCTCGTTGAGTAGTTTAGTTGTTTTTACATTGTTTTCAAAATGTTTGCAAGAAGATCGTCAATATACGCTCGGCCATATTTTTGCTGTAGTTTCAAATAAATAAGAAATTCTGTTTTTTGTTTTTGTTTGATTTCATAGAGCTTTTGGTCTATTCAAACTGCTGTTTATTTTGAATTTTGCCCTTGTGGAGTATTTGTATTGGGCAGTGGAGTATTCAAATGTACTTAATTAGAATTTATTTTTGGGGTATTATATCGTATCGACACATGAACGCCTTCTGTGATCCAACACAGTTCAACGGGCATTTTTGTTGATGTAAATATTTAAAAATTATTTCGAGATCAAAGCAAATAGAGCTTTTCGTCTATTCAAACTGCTGTTTATTTTGAATTTTGCCCTTGTGGAGTGTTTGTATTGGGCAGTGAAGTATTCAAATATACTTAATTAGAATTAATTTTTGGGGTATTACATCGTATCGCACTTCCACTTGGAACAACTACACTTCCACAAAAGGACACATGAACGCCTTCTGTGATCCAACACAGTTCAACGGGCATTTTTGTTGACGTAAATATTTAAAAATTATTTCGAGATCAAAGCAAATACATATTATAATTCCTAACTAATCGCTTTAATTGTTGTATCTCCTTCCAGATCTCATGAACGAGGACCTTGCGGATGATGTACGCTGCGCCAAAAGAGTCTACGACAAAATGGGATTTCTAGGCTGGCCTTCCTACAAGTCACGGTGCAAGGGAAAGTCAATGCCCGATATATCGCGGTGCCCGTAATCGAAGATGCGGTAACTCCCGTTTTTAGATGGTGGCTGGGTCATTTGCTATCGCTGATTTTAATGTAGATATGTTAGATTCATTAAAAGTTAGAATCATTCATGATAAATTGATAGTATACAAACAAAGACCATATTCGACAAATTTAACTTCTTCTATTAGACTGTCTACAAGTCAAAACCGCACAAGAAATCTTTTCAGGGTTATTGCGATGTTTTTTTTTTTCCATTCTCGACTATAATATTATAACGAATTATCTCTTCCGACTTTGGAGTGTGTTACGTGAGAAATCCGATAAAATATAATGCTACCATTTTAAGTAATTTTTTACAAGAGGTCTATCATAAGCTCTCAACTACATGAAATTGCCTCTTTTACAATTAGGCTATTCGTACATGGAGATATTTACAAGCTACACGATTGAGATGCAATCAAAAGTAGCCTACCGATATACTACTCTTCAGTGTAGGTTTTTGTACACGGCGCTATTCTAAATATACTGAACATGATCATTTTTTCACGATGTCAAGTTACTGAGGACAATAAATATTGTTATTCTTTATCTTTATAAACATTAAAAATGATCTATAAGAAGATTTTTTATTCACCTGTGTAACGAAATAAATAATAATTTTATGACTTTCGTCACCGCGAAGGAACTGCATGAATCATTTCAAATTTACACTTTTTCTTACCGCAATTCACGCCTTCTACTCTTAATCCATTCTTTCGTTTTCCGGTAAAATGAAGTTATATATTCATGGATATTTTCCCACCTCCAGAACAAATTTGACATTCAAATCATGGGATGCTATTTCTGGCAAAGATAAACGTGTAGTAGATGCGAATGCAACTCGCGTAGCGCGATACCAGCAGAGTCAGAAGCTTGCAACTGCGCGTAGCGTCGTGTACAAACACTAGCAAAATAGTATGGCGGGTACACACAAGCCCACGCTAAGTGCACGAAACTGAAGTCATTTGTAATTATTTCCATGTACGAATAGCTCATAATAATGGTAATTATAAAAACATTTTACGTTACATACAATTAGAGGTGAAATGAGAATTTAAAATGACCCTTTTAAAGAAATGCGACCAAAATCCGACGAAGTAAAATTTTACAATGGTAATATATATCATGATATGAAATTACGCCACTATGGTTTTATCACAATTAAGTAGGTAGCTTAATTTAATAATTATTATTCCATTAGCCCTTTTTATTCATAAAAATTCGACAAATTTTATATACGCTCATAACAATATTATTAGGCTATTTTTATATTTTTTTACGTGGTAAACTTTAAGAAATTGGTGAATCCTACACCTTAATTAATATATTTCTGTTTTTTGATAAATATAGTGTTCAAACAAAGTATGTTACAGGTTTAATTATTTGAATGTATAAAAACAAAATTATATTTTTCATCTTTTATTTATCTACCCCTTCAAGTATCCACTATCCTGTTTACCGAAGCCATCTTATCATATATTCACGAAAAAATATTTATTTTTCGTAAAACAAAGCCACAGTTCACAATGGAGGACTGATACCAATCCTGATGCATTGCGGTGAGGCGTCGAAGTGATATAAGATGGATGAAAGTGAATACTGTGGAAGTGAGCTCCGTGGGACGAATGTATGGTAAAACAGTGTAGGTATGACCAAGTTAAAAATTTTAAACAAAAAGCAAGACTATTATAAGCGTAATGGAAAATATTAAAAATGAGATGATTAGATAGTTTGGGCAAGTAGAACGGATGAACAAAGAAATCAGAAAGATGTGCGTATGTTGCGGAAGTGAATGGTAGAAAAAGTCGGGGACGTCCGAGGAAGACTCGGCACGATCAAGAGAATAAAATACTTAAGTAGGGCCATGTATAGTCATAATAACAGATGTACGAGACGATAGATTGATCATGAAAATTTGATATGCTGTAAAAGACAATAAATCCAAAAATGAATTTTTCACATACGATATTATTGTCTTCGAAATATTTCTAGATCTTTTACGACGTGCATTTTAAAATTATTTATGTTCTGAAAAATTTAAAATAATTGAATACTTACTGTTATTAATTTATTTTACATAAAATGAAAATAATTCTAAAAGATCTATTCAATGTTATCTATAATAGTTATGATTTATGAGTTATGATTTATGTAGAAAATGTATGGCTTTTCCGGAAACTATAGAACACATTATATCAGGATGTTCTATATTAGCGCCGTCTGAGTATACATTTAGGCACAATCAGGTTTTAAAAATAATTCACCAAAGTTTGGTAATTAAACATAACTTGATTGAATGTCACAATATAGTACCATATTATGAATACGAACCAAATTCTTTTTTAGAAAATAATTTCTTTAAAATTTACTATGATAAAACTATACTAACAGACAGACCAATTGGTCATAATAGACCTGATATAGTTTTACATGACAAAATTAAAAAAATAACTTATATTATTGATGTAGCTATTCCAAATTCCTGTAATATTCAAAAATTTGTTTCTGAAAAAATAAGAAAATATACAGATTTAGGAAATGAAATTAAAAGAATTTGGCATTCTCAGACTATAAAAATATTACCTTTTGTTATTTCAGCTACTGGCATTATACCTAGCTCTCATATTAAAAATTTAGGCATATTAGATTTGTCAAAGAATTTGTATATAAAAATGCAAAAATCAGTCATTTTAAATACATGTAGAATTACGAAAGATTTTTTTAATATTTATATTGAGGGATCAGTAGGATTTATCGGTCAAATTAGGAATTCCACAGAGCCGAACCCTCTGATATGAAAATATCTGGAGATGGTGAATTATATTCCCATTTAATAGTTTGGTGGATTAACGTGTTGTTCTTGTATTGTTTTGTATTAATTATACTTATATAATACACTTGCATAACGTGGATTTACTAGACGATCATTTATATGGAAAAGTGTATGAAAGGGTTTAGTTTTTCCTATGGGAAAAACTAAAGCCGTTCCTGTAAATCTGGTGAAAAAAAATAAAAAATAATGTTTGTTTGTTCGTACCTTATGAGCCGCCATACAGTTCATCCGATTGCCACGAAACTTTGGGAATGTGATGTGCGCATACCCGGGATGGTTTTAGGATAGTGAGCTTTGGCGTTATGAAATTATTTCTTATACTATTCGTACGATTGCAATTTAAATTTCTTCCGATTGCTATTAATATTTTTTTTATTAGTTGTGAAAATGCCCGTGAATACTTCTATATCTACACCGGTGAGCTCTGGCATTATGAAATTTGCATAAAAAATTTAAATAAGTCACGCCCCAGTGGTTGGTAAATGGGCGCATTTTATGGAGTTACACGGAAAAAAATGTTATTCGAAAAAAACATTTTAATAGTAAAAACGGGACTGAAGTTCTTACGAACAATTTAAAAGGTGTCAATGTTTATTTGCGGGAACATGTAAGAATAATTTGTTGGTATACGTTATTTAGTACGTATCCCGCAAATAAACATTGAAACAATGTTAATTTGTTCGTAAGAACTTCAGTCCCGTTTTAACTATTAAAATGTTGGTTTTTACGAATAACATTTTTCTCCGTGTATGTTAGTTGATGATGGTTAGTTACTTAAAAATTGATGAATATTTTTTGGGGTAATTACAAAAAACGGTTGAGCTGAATTTAATTAATCGAATGACTGCACCGTGAGAGAAATGACCTCACGAAGGAGCGCATATCTGCCAAATGGTTGGCAGAGATGTCGGTATTCGGTCGGAGATTCGTGCAAATATCACAGTGACAGTGGCTCCGTGGTAGCTCACAAGACAATAATACACTGGTACCAACACCAAGGAACAAAAGAGACTGCAAACGTGAGTATTGACGCGATAACCCTAAATTGACTGGAGATTAAACTTTCATAAAGACATCGATGGTGATTTGAAATGTGTTGTATTTATTTTTGTTCTACTTTTATAATGGCCGAGAAGTAAGGCTCTTGAAACCCAATCCGAAGGTCGCGGGTTCGAACCGAATTCGTGTTATTTCACAACAAATTAATTAAAAATAATATATAGTATATTTGCGGCACGTTCCAGAGTGGAATATACTCTCAGTATCGCCCTGGTGTAAGACCACCATTCAGAATTGAAAGTTGATTAAAATGTCTTTAGCCATTGATTTTAAGTTGGTGACCAGATCTGAATAACCAGGATATTCCCCACCATCCTTATCCTTGTCTCGTTCTCCTCCCCACTATCTTCAGCCACTACACAGCCCAATTGGGGATGCCGTAGACTCACTGGCTCCAGATGGAAGCAGTTGGGACTTTTGTGCGGTAATGATACAAATTTTATTTTTTTAAATGTCACTATATAGAAAAATGAATTTTAAAATAATGGTTCGTAATAATTGTTTCACGCCTCTCTTATTACAAATGTAATTATTTATGTGAATTACACCACAATGTGATTTAAAAAAATGCCAAAATATTCATTCGTAAGCACTGCGTAAAGTTTTGTTTCAAACTTAAAGCACAGTGCAACACAAGCTTTTTTTTTTTTTTAAACTTCGATATGCCTACGGATACAGTGTTTATCAAGGACTCAGGTATTTAGACGGTTGAATCTTGGTTGAAATAGATCCGGTATATCAACCATTCCGAATCCTCTCTATGCAAGAAAGTCCACGCTCAAATTTAAGCCGGATAAAACTGCCGCTCAAGCCACGATAAGTCAGAGAATGGTTCCTTCATTTTTCCTTCAACCAGTCAGTGCCACGCAGTTGATGGGCAGATGCATCCGCCGCCAAGATCCGGATAAACCTGCTAAAACCATGAACCCGGACAACCTGCCAGTCACCAAACGTTGCGAGCCCTTGGAGAAACTTTTGGCAGAGGTAATGGTTCCCTAAATTTCGAGACCCGATCTCGAATATTGAGTAAATTTTACCAACGTCATGTATCAAAGTCCAGTTTTAAATACATTTATGCAATGTCACTTTATTTACTGATATATGTATCAAATATTAAGTGAAAAATTAAATCATCATCATCAAAAAATCACCCGGTCACTTCCAGGTTAAGTAAAATTATTCATTTTTTCAGCTGCCCGGTTCCCTCGGATGCGGCAGTAGATGGGTAGGGGGTAGTCGGGGGGTTCTGGAAGCTGGAGGCCGGGAAGACGATCCTGAGTCATCTCGCGATACAATGACCCGCCAATAATTTATTAGTACGCGTCTCAATTCCCAGCCGAACTGGACAAACAGGGTGATCGGAACATAGAAAGTTCCTTTAAATTGGTCATGCTTTTATTTATGTATGTATTTATTTATTGGCTAACCAACAGAATACATCACATAATTATTCCTGTAATGAAATACATTCATTTTAAACATGGTTGTGGCGGTGATTCCAATATCAGGAAATAAAAATATTCCTTTTTGCTTTGAAGAGTTTTAATTTTCAATGTACTATCGTTACTTAAATTTTATTTTTTCTGCTACCGGTTTCGACACATCCGTGCCATTCACTAGCAAACATAAAACTAAACTTAAAATTTAAACAAGTACAGAATTGAATTAGATGTTATTAGGTGGGGGTAGTGGGAGGGGTGATTTTTGGGGAGGGGGAGAACAGTGAACGGGGTCAATATTACGTGGGAACATAGTCAAAAGGGGAGATTTGCAGGGTGCTATTATTTTGTTAACGAAATTAATTTTTGATTTAATTTTTTTGTTTATTTCTAAAGTTTCTAAAGCGCACAAGTAAAAGTATGAATTTATGTTTACATTAAATTAAAATAAATCACTTTGTATTAAACCACTATTATATAATCACAATTACCTACATGTTTCAAAACCGATGGTTTCTTCGTCAGGGTAGTAATGACATTAAATAACAAAAGAAACAAACAAGTATAGACTAAAAAGAACAGACTAAAAAGAACTATGGACAAAAATATTAAAGAGAGGTGATTAATTTATTAAAAAATATCGTAAAAAACAATTATTTAAAATTAAATATAAAAATTATTTAAGAATATGAAAAAATACATTAAATAAATTATCAAAATATAATAAAGATGTTTAAACACTAAAAATAAATTATTTTACATACAATTAATTATTAATAAGAAAATAAATTTAGAGATGGCTATTTAAAAAAAATATTTGGTTATAAATAATAATTTACATGTTATTAAACATGTAGATAATTGTGATTATATAATAGTGGTTTAATACAAAGTTATTTGTTTTAATTTAATTCAAAATGACGCCACAAAGTGATTTTGCGAAGTTTGAAGAAATAATTATGTTTACATGTTTAAATTTGTTTTTTTCCTTGTTGAAGCTATGGCCTGTCTCTATTAAATGATTGCCGAATTCAGAATAGTTATTATTTCGTAAACAGTGTTCATTTTGCCGGATTCTAGTTCTAAAATTTCTAGTAGTCATTCCTACGTACTAGGCGTCGCAATCATTACATTCTAATGTGTATATCCCGTTGTTTCGAATTTATTAGAAAAATCCTTGTTATTGATTAATTTTTTTTATTTTAGAATTCATCATCATTATTCTACTTCTCCATAAGTTAAGCTCTAGGAGCTCGTGTTTATGGGAGGAGTATTTACATGCAAAAAAAAAAATAAAAAAATATTCTAAATAAATATGTAATCAAAGACTTAAAATAAATACAAACATTATTTAACATAGCTATACAATTTAGGAAAAAATATGTTTTTGAAATACAATACCAATATACTATATATTTTAACTTTCAACATTAATTAGTATAGAAGGCCGGAGAAATGTGATCTGGTAATATGCGGGATATTTTTAAAGATAAGCCCCCTCCCCCGAAATCACCCCTCCCACTACCCCCCCTAATAACATCGAATTCAATTCTGTATTTGTTTAAATTTTAAGTTTAGTTTTAAGTTTGCTAGTGAATGAATGGCACGGATGTGTCGGAACCGGTAGCAGAAAGTTTTTAATTTAAGTAACGATAGCACATTGAAAATTAAAACTCTTCAAAACAAAATGTCTAGAAATTGTTACATAGTTAATAATGCCCAAGAAATACAAAAAAAAAATCTTTGCAATTTTCTTTTTGCACCGATAAGTTAATATTACGAAACATAAAACAAAGGGGACCAAAATTTAAAATAAGTAAAAACATACACATGTAAATTTGCATACATGTACAACTATATTATACAGTTAATACATATTTACATGCTATAATAATTGTGAAGTGATTTTAAGTGAGGAGATAGTACAGCGTAGTCTCATTTCCTAAGTTAATACTTATTATTGTTAAGTAAAAAAATTACAAACTCTTCAGAAAACTATAAAACAATGTAGAAACTGTGATATTTGCATTTTTTAGCGATGTAAACATCCGCGACACATTTCTACACTGGCAACCCTTCTGCGCAGACCCGAGTGTGCGGGACGCAACTCGAAGATTCCAACTTCGACGATCTAAGTAATAGCTGCGTTTTTGATTATCCTTCTGTAAATATTGTCGCGGAAACTTGTAATCTTAAATAATCCTGTGATATTCAAATAAATAATCAGTAGCAATAAAAAGTGCGTTATTATTTACAATCCGTGACCCTTTACAGAGACACGGCTCAGATAAGTGCCGTAATACACCTCTCTAGAAAACAAATTTAGTTGAGTTCCTGGTTTTTTTTCAATACTAAATTTATCATTCATCTTACTAGTATAATTTAATTTATTTAATATTTTAAAACTTATAAAAATTGCTGTTACTTCAAAATCTTTACCATTGAAATCAATCATCCTCTGTAATGGCAACATATTTCTTTCACTCCCAAGAACTCTCGACTCTTTCTGCTTAACGAGCTTACATAAAACTATTTTCTTTTTGTTGTGATTCATAATTAATGAATTATCAATATGTATGAATGTTCCTGCTCTGCTCGATCATAAATATATAATAATTCGATAACTTAATGAGACCTAAAAATTCTTAACGTGATTTTTTTAGGAAAATTATTTAATTGAGATATGTTATGATATATAAAATACAGATGAAGTGCAACAAAACATTTTTCTTTTGTACACTCCTTGCTTTATGCACTTACATACATCATCTCTTTCTCATACATATTCTTCAGTTTATCCACTCAAATATTTTATTCACTTCATCAACGCAAAATTTCCTGAATGTTTCATAAAATAGCCGCTAACTACGTAAATCGATGTTATTTTATATATTATGAATCAAAATTTAGGACTCAGGTTTGATGGTCTTATGAAAAGATTCTTTGGGCAGATGATAATCACATCCCACTGGAACTTTGGTATTCGTCTGACGTGTTATAAAAAGTTCAATCGAAGACCGGATTCCTTCTCAAAAATGAATTTCCTCGGAAACAGCAAATGTAACTTTCGATTCCATTGGCATCAAATTCCGTGCTAATTTTCAAATATGCCTTGACACTCCGACGCTCTTTGATGATTTTTGTAATTCAGTCACAGGATTGTTGATAAAATCTTTAAAAATCGTTTTAAAATCTCAACTAAAAGTGACAGTTTCTGCGATCGACATTTTGGATATTGATATTATCATTATGATATTGTGGTCAAGTTTTATTTCTGCAATGTGTTATGTTTAATAAGTTGTAACATGTCTGAAAATGGCAATTTTTAAAATTAATGAATTTTTTTTAATAAAACGAGAAAAAAGAGGGGAGCACACAAGAACTGTAGTAAGCTGGAGGTTCTGTGATCTATGAAGTTCCCCTTTGTGATATGGTCATAAGATTTAATACGTCAGTAACATTTTACGTGAATTGTGCCCAAAGCTGAATTATTTGATTAAAATACGTGTTGTAAGTTAATTGAAAAAGCTCATTACACATAAATACATAAACAATCAATGTATATAGTGTACATCCTCACTACAGTCAAATGATTTTTTTAACAGCAAATGTCTCAGAACAGATTTTTTCACGAAAAGCTGTTTTTTTTAAATAAGGGCTCAGTTTCATATTTTTTGTTCATTACAGAAATTATAGAGGTACACCTATATGCACCTTGCGTCACCAAAAACCTAATACATGCTTTCTGACGATTTTTAATATACCTACAGTCACACAACGGGACCGTTGATAAAATCTTTAAAGATAACTTGGTACACTAAGAATAATTTTGAAACGGTCTCAACTGTCCAGAGGCAGAAGCGCAATAGCGTTCCCAATAGGGGTTCTTCGTGAGGCTGATGTAAGTGGGAAAGGGATAGAGATTTTTTTTAAATGTGTATACAGCACAAGAGTCCCACCAGACGATACTATGACATCCCCAATTGGTGAATTTTGTGAGGCTGAAGGTAGTAAGAAGGAAGGAGATGGGAAGGAGGAAGGTAGGGAAGTAACTGGATATTCAGATCTGGTCACTAAAGACTGGTAAAGCCATTTCTGGCAACGTTTTATTTCTAATTTGTGCTATTTCACCAGGGCGATATTGAGAGTACCTGCCACTCTGGAACGTGATATATACCGTGTTTTATTTTAATTTAATTAATTGTTAATTTACACAAATTAGCTTGAAATTCGAAACTGCAACCTTAGGATTGCTGGTCGAGAGCCTTACACCTCGACCACGGAGGTGGAGGGAGGAATTTAGGGACGTAGATGGCTATTCAGATCGTGTCACTGAAGATGCCTAATACCGTTTCAAACAACGCAAACAGCACCATTTCGATTCTGAATGGTGATATTTCACAAGGGCGATTCTACGATTGTCTTTAGACATGTATTTTGATTAATTCTCTAGAACTATACATGAAATAATCCACAAAATAATACTCGTCGGGTTCCAAACTTGCGGCATCTGGGTCTTTATTAAGAAGCTTCCCCTTTTTACCAGAAATTTCGGAACGAATTTGTGGTGAATCGACAACAATGCAATGTTCTTTAAAAATGATTATATTAGATTAGAAATGATCTAAATACAGGATTTCCTAGTTAGACAGGTAGCTGCAGCTCATCACACATGTAGTAATGTAAATAAAAGTTATTGAATAAATGGATCAAATTTATATCAATACCTACCTAATATAACAATATTTTTTGGACAACTTGCTTATCGGAACACTGCGGATCACTCGAAGCATCCCCGCAGTACATCTGCGCCCTAAGGTAAATAATTCAGGTGTTTTTCCCGTGACAAGAATGCGTTCTCTCGGCACCGAGCGCCGCTCAGATCGGGATTCCTCGGCCTCCCGAGTCACTGGAACAATAGACCAGGATCCAAGAATCAAAATTCCGATGCGTGGGGTAAATAAATTGACTCCGCCTGCGTTTTATGATAACGTCTTACAGAGAAAGATACCGTGTGGTGTTTATATTTAATAAAATTATGAAATAATTTTTTTCTTTTTATAGTTGTCGAAAGAAAACTGTATTTGAGATTTCGACAGCTCGGCTGTGGAACGATTTGCCGGCCTCCCTCCTACAACATGGGTCTCTTCAGAATGTATTTGTTACCAAAATTTTCTTTGAATACTTGTTTCCAATAATAAAGGTAGCTGCCTATAATATGGAAAAAAAACATTAGTCGAAGATAATATTGTTAATTCTGAAATTTGAAATATGAAGTTGACAATTACGACAGTCTCATAATAGATCGCAGTAGCCCAATTGGTAGAGGTGTATGTCCCGGTAAGACGTAATGTTCTGGGTTCGAGTCCCAGTTGCGACCGTTATCTTTTATTATTTTTCTGTGTCTTGTTCATATTCATATTATTATTGTTGTATTCTTCTTCAATGATTTATTACATTGATGGGAATAACCTTCAAAAGTTAAAAAGAGAGTTTTTCTTATAAAAAAAATATAAAAATTATGTGTTTATATACTTTTCAGCGTTAAGTCTACAACGAAATTATGTACTTATGAACTTTTTAGCATTAAGTCTATAACAAAATGATATGTTTATGCACTCTTCAGCATTAAGTCTATAACAAAGTGATATGTTTATGCACTTTTCAGCATTAGATCTACAACAAAAGTATGTGTTTTTATATTTTCAGCATTAGGTCAACAACAAATATGTTTTTATATGCTTTTAATTAGGTTTTTAATAAAATTATTTATTTGTATACTTTTCAACATTAAATCTATAACAAAATTATGTATTTATATACTTGTCAGCATTAGGTCCAGAACAAAATTATTGGTTTATATACTGTTAAGCATTATGCCTAAATGTTGTGTTAAAATTCTTTTCTGCATAAATAATGTGTTTATATACTTTTCAGCATGTCTAAAACAAAATTAGTTGTGTTAATGTATTTTTCATATGTATGCATTAGGTCTACTTAAAAATTACGTAATTTTCGCTACTTTTCAGCATTGGGTCTACAACAAAACCATCTAATGAGTGCGTTAATTCCTCAATAAATTCACAGCATTTGCTTCAATTCATGTTTTAATCCATGTTACGGGTTCCAAAATAACATGAAGTCTAATTATTTTTATACCTACCAAAACTATATAAATCTCTTTCAATTTTTAAAGTTGTCTCACATTCAAATTACGTAAAGCCATTATTTTAAAACAATAGTATGTAATGCATTTTTGCGTTGGACAGGAAAAAATATCAAAGCTTGAAAAATGCATTTGCGAAAATTAAAATCATTACAAAGTATGTCAGAGCTTTCAGCTCATCGGAATATGAATTGAATGGCAGGGATTTTAATTGAAATTACAATATCGGACATGTCCAGTTTGACACCTACTGAGGCTTTTTAATTAATTTCGTCGTTTAAACCATGCGCCCAGAGCAAAGGATTATTCAATCACCATCTATTGAAATTCGAGTGACCTATTAATACTACTACATTACAGAGAGATATGACTGTTTTAGCAAATAAAGTAATACATTTTAAAAATAAAATATTATTTACATGTAGTTTTGTGTCCAGTCTGTGGCACATTGTTAGTCAATCCAAGGGAGCTTTCTATGCCTCAATATATATTACTATTCCACCAAAACCGTGGTTTCAACAATTCCCCCATATATATAACGAGAATTGGACATTGTTCCATTCCTGCTCAACTTCTTAAAATTTCAGACCCTTGATTCCCTGGATTGTACTTTATGTGGTCTAGAAGTAGGAACTTTAGATCACATATTTTTTTGTTATCGTTATCTAAACAAATATCCGCTCTTCCATCAAGCCTTATTTAAAATAGCCTCCCCCCAAACCACATCTAATATTTTCTAAGTCTAAACTCGACTAGAAACGTCCATACAATTTTAAAATTGCCCATTGAAAAAATCACTTTTTCTCTCTCCATAATTTTCAATGATGGCCTAGAACAACCTAGAACACCCTCAAAGCCAGAAATATTTGAAAAAAAAATACGATTCGGTAATGTATTTGACCAAAATTTTGACAACGCAATGCATGGAATTGAAATGAATTTAAGCATGTCCGCTGATAGTGATGATTTTACCGCCTGCAGTCATTTTACAAAGGGTACATTAATTTGTAATTTCAGCGCGACATTTTTAATTTCCTTTTTCCCATAGAAACTCCGAACAAAATTGCACCGTCCATCCTTCATATAAAATGCATCATATTTAACATTCTGGGATATACAGAACCTCCGCTTGGGCTACAGCTCTACAGCCTCCACCTATGGAGGGGAAACATTATTTATTTATCATTGACAGAAGTTGACTTCTTGTGTTATTAGACTGATTTTTCACAAATGAGAAATTTTTCTTTTTAATTGACAAACTGATGTTTAAGACAAGATTTTTATGCATAGCACAATGGGTAAGATTTATTATAAGCAATAATTATCAGCCTGAAACACTCATCAACATTGAAAAAATCTTCCCAGAAAAGATACATGCCGCCGACGGGACTTGAACCCGTGTCCTTCTGATGTCCGGTCAGAGGCCCTGACACGCTTGCTCTATATAGATCGGTAGGATAACTATCGGTAACTTCTCATCGTTCCCTAGGACAACTGCACATCGCTAACGTACAAACAACAGTTGATGTCGAATATGTTAAGGACACTTAGTGATTGGGAACTGTCACTTATTCGTTGGCGATCTGTAGTCATGCTAGGGAACGATGAGAAGTTACCGATAGTTATCCTACCGATCGATATAGAGCAAGCGTGCTAGGGCCTCAGGGGTGCTAGCATAGTCCATCGATAAGGATCGGTAGGATAATTGTCGGTAACTTCTCATCGTTCCCTAGGACAACTGCAGATCGCTAACGTACAAAAAACAGTTTATATCGAATATATTAGGGACACTTAGTCATTGTGAACTGTCACCTATTCGTTTGCGATCTGCAGTTGTTCTAGGGAACGATGAGAAGTTACCGACAATTATCCTACCGATCCTTATCGATGGACTATGCTAGCACCCCAGGTTCTCTAATCCACTGAGCTACGGCGGGTTACCTCTTACCCGCCAAATGATTCAATACATACTAATGTTTCATTCAACAACTACGGCTTATTACATTTTTTATGTAGTTGTTGAATGTATCTTTTCTCGGAAGATTTTTTCAATGCGGATGAGTTTTCCAGGCTGATAATTATTGCTTCTAATAATTGTTACCCTTCGAGAAAATTTTCATTTGAAACGGAATGAGATTAATACCTATATAACAATGACTAAACAAATACCTAAGAGAAGGAGTTGGCATACTAAAACTAAGTACACACGACAATAATTTCTCAGAAGGACGTGCACAAAATTTAATAATATCTTTTCAGAAACTGATAGTTTCCATTTGTCCTCGGGTCAATGTACATACGAACTATTAAATACGAATCTTCTACCCCTGCTGTGTGTTATTTTATCAGTCTCGTTGTGTGGTTTTATTTTTAATCTTGTTTATTTGAACTTTATCACATGATGTAAAAATGTATTTTTTTTTGTACAGGGAAATGGTTAAATTTCACATTATTTATCATATATGCTTTAATCTGTATTTTTTATTTCTTTTTCTTAAAAAAATATTTATTTTCTACCAACTCTACTTCATGTTTTCTTTAATCGTCTATGTTTTTATGTTTATAAAACGAATTTCAAATGGAAACTTCGCCGGTTCATGTAACCTTATACTTATTTTCATATAACATGTATAACTGTTTGCTTAAAATGCTTATTTATTATTTATTTATTTGTACCTTCTGTCAAAGTGGTTATTCAAAAATGGCAGCTGTTCCATAGTTATTATTCAGTTTATATGATAATGCCGTTTCAATTGTGGAGGCGGGTATGGGTACTGCCGCCCCGTGATTTTTTATTGTTTATTGGATAACCAACACTCCTGTCATAGGTCACCCCAAGTGGTTAGTTACGTTTGCTGATTTAGCAGGGGTGCCCTGGTTTAAGAAGTGAGGTTTTTCTAGGTCTTGGCGGAGAATGAGTTTGTTCACCTCCAGCTGGACTCTCTCGACTTGCACCGCAGTGGGTGGGACGTCTTCATAAGACCTTCACTCCTAGACACATTAACCGTCTAATTCCTACCTACCCTGTTTTCCCTCCCAGAACTTCCTCTCCTTTCTTTCGCTAAAAAACCCTTCTACACAGCATCCCCAAACATGACAAAGGGCCTGAGGGATTATTTCTCCTCGTGGCTTGCTGTGTGGAGCTGACATAAAAAAGTATATTACATTCCCTTCCAGTTTTAACTAAGTTTCTACCTAATTTGTTTTTATTTGTTTTTTTATTATTTAAAAAATTTTTACAAGTGACGGTTTTTTGTAATTTTTTCAACTACTATACTAGGTTAATGCCAGTGTTGTGGTAGTCATATAAATATATTGCTTATTATATGGACTTACATCTTTTATATCAATCGAAAACCAAACACCAAAACAATATATTAAATTTTAAAGACGTTCTGGAAAAGTTCACAAGTTGTTTGCATGTTTTCTTTTAGTTATAAAAAAGTTCTACTGAACTGAGTAAGAATATGCCCCTTATACATTAAATTAATATTTAAGAAAGAACGCAAGGAAGAAAGAACATTCCTGCCGAAATCGTGGGAGAATACACAAGGAATGTCAGAGATACATCTGGTTTCTGTATTTTCTTGTTCCAACGGGTTCAACTGGTTTTCGTGAGATCCATTAAAATAAAAACATTACTTTTTTATTGTAAAATCAGTCTCATTTTTAAATTGTCGCTTTGTTAATTCCCCCACCGCACATTTCCTACCAAACAATTTATTAAAAAATAAAAATTCTGTTTGACGTAAATAAAACACGAAACTTGACGTGCTTGCGTTGTAAAACAAAACATGATCAATGGACTGCTGAACCATCGACAAAGAACGTGCAAGGCCGCCCTTGTGCTACAAATATCTAAATAAAATTAAATTATAATATTAAAGCAACACGACCATAATGTGCCCCCGGTTTTAGGTGCGGTTACTATTGGGGCTCAAATGAACTTTATTAATATCCTGTAAAGGGTATAATAAAAATATTTTTGTACCTTTGAGTGTGAGTATACATATTAGTATGTTACAATCTTGCTGTTGAACAGAATTAATTCGGATATAGAAATATTTAGTGTTAGTGAAGCTACCTTTAAAAGGCTAGCTCTATTACTGCTTCTATAGTTTGTGTCCTTATCTTTAATATTTAAATATGTAAACTGTTAAAATTGTTTCTTCAAATTTTGCAAATTCACTTTGTGGCACCATTTTATTAATGAAAAATGAAAACACTTTGTTTTTACCACGATAATCTTTATTTGAACAAATCGATATGTTTCGAGAACGATGATATCTTCCTCTGGACATTAAATGTACTAAAAACTATTCAATTATACAAAGCTATGCGTGGGTAGAAATTGAAGTAGTGGGCGGAGAGAGGTGGAAACGGGAGGTGCTTAGAACATCAAAGACAAAAAATTACAATGGAAATATGTTTAAAATAGGGTTATTCACAAAATTGATTTGATTATTAATAATATTTAAATTTCTATTGACATTTATACCAATTTCTAAAATTTCTAAAAGATCTAATTGAAAACCACTAACGTTAGTATGTAAAATTTTAAAACCAGTATTTATATCAAATGAATGGTTAAATTCAATTAGATTTAAATTCAACAAAATTTCTGCAAGTTTTACCTATGTAAAAATGGTTGCAATCATTACAATTCAATTGTTAAACTCCAGATTTTTTTCATTTTTTGTTCTTTGTCCTTGTTATTTAAAATATAATTTTTCATTTTATTATTTGTATAAAAAGCTGGCTGTATTTTTCATTGTTAAAATTGTATTTTAAATCACCTCTCAAAAATTTTGCACTTTACCCCCGGACACCTCGTATATAAACACTATGTTGTACACTCTCTAACATGCTACTAACAGTATCACAGGGTCCGCTACAAAATCATTGTACTCGCAAAGCAAAGAATTATTGAGCCCATTTTCATTTGCCGAAAGGCCCATCTAGTATTTTCGGTACATAAACTTTGGGTTAATATTATTAATTGCGTTAGTCCGATTGAAACAGATTGAATGCATTTAACGTGATGCAAAATTGATTCAGCGAAAATTTCCAGCGGTGAAAACATTATTATTTTGCGATTTTATAATGCGATTTGCAACTCTGATAAGGTACTCGGATTTTACATTTAAAATGCTCCGTTGAAACCGGGAAATAAATAGTATTCCTCGTTAAATAATATTGATGATCATTTGTGTGCAAGGTTATAATCACACTTTTTTTTTGATATTTCAAATTTTTTTAACAACTACTCATAAAAAAGGTGAAAAATGCACAGTTATGTGTTCGGATTAAACTTCATTATACATTATTTATGCAATGATTTGACACACCCATATCGACCAAAATATGTGGGTTTTTTTACATTAGATCCACTCAGGAAACCCTGAGTAAAATAATCGTGATGCTGTGTGAAGGATTTTTTAGGGAAAGGAAGGAGAGGAAATTCTGAGGAGGAAACGGTATGAGGGGTGTGTAGGAATCTGGAGGGACTCTTTTACATTATATCCTTTAATTGGCCGTTGGCCCACCGGTGGCCACCAATGAAAATTAAATATATATACATATACATATATATTTTTTTTATGAGTTTTTTATTACAAAATAATATTATTAGTAAGAACAGTTGTATAAACTACCAAAATCTGAAATAATAGTTACTGTAAACTTATAAAATGCGACACAAAAAAAAATCTGAATTGACGTTTGATTTTTTTTTTTTAAACCTGGCCTGCCTATGGAAGCCTCCTGGTTATTTCATTTTATATAGATGTAGTAATATAGTTGATTTACTTAAAGAAAATACACATATACAAGGAAAGTATATTTATTTCTGAATATCTCAATTAACCATTTCCTAGATATTTATTTCTGATCAGTTTTCAAAATAGTACAGCATCAACCGCAGGAATCGTAGAAGCACCTACAAAAGTTAGTTACTCCCGCCAGTACAAGTACGTGTACAGAGAAGTCCTCATTAAATCCCAAAACAGGAATCGAACCCGGCATCCATCGGAACACCGGCTAGCAGGCTCTAGTCACTGGACACTGGACAACCGGTTATATTGTTTGTGCTACGATATAGGACCAAGGCGGCTCGTGAATATTGTATTATATTTGTTTTTTTTCGTTTTAGTTCACTCAGTTCTAGACAATATCATGTTCCCGCTTTTCATTCAATTTCAAATAGTTTAATGTGTAAATGGTAAACTTTATTATGCAAAGATAAAGTTTGGTGTTCTCTCTTACAAGGTTCGTTTATATCATATTACATCTTATTATAATAGAAGAGTTTTTTTTTTTAATTGGAAATTGAATGGTAATTTACAAAAATAAAATATATTACATTGTAACATGTTACAGTAGAGAAAAAATCTCGGCTCTAACTGGGGAATTAAATTATTTTTATGGATTCATGGGGTGATATTTGTCTAGGTCTTGGCGGCGAATGCGTTTGCGGGCCTACTGTTTGGTGGGCCGGATCGGGAGAGTCCTACCCTTCTACCTCCCAAACCGGATTCTCTCGACCCATCCTCTTGCACTTCAGTGGGAGGGATGAATTCGTAGGTCCGTCACTATTGGATACATCGACCCCAATTCCGACCCATCCCTCATACTTTCTTCTTCCCGGAACTTCTTCTCCTTCCTTTCTCTAAAAAGACCCCCACACAGCAACACGAAAGATGTATTAGGCCCTGAGAGAATTATTTCTTCAGAAACTCTATTGTGGAGTTAATCTAAAAAAACATTTTTTTTTGTTTAAATATAAATACGGCACAAAAGTACCACATTTCCAGAGGTAGTATATCTGCAATACTATTCGAAATAATGTGAACACAAATGATGAATTAGAAAAAATAATAAATATTATTTATTGAAAAACAAAAATAGAGAAACAAAAACAATATTTTTAATAAATACGAAGTGTGTCCTCCCTTTACTTTTATAACTTCTTGTACCTACACGGTATAGAATAGAATCAACAAGTTTTTTACAATTTTCTGATATTTGCGTGTCTTTAAACCATATCTGAATTACTGCCTCAGCTTTGTTTTAGTTGTGCAATGAATTTTTCTATGTCTTGCTTTAACTATAGCCCACAGATTTTCAATTGGCTTAAGATTAAGAAATTGGATTGAACCTGACCATTCAAAGCCTGTTCACTCAAAGTAACAATCTTAGTACGTTCTTTCGGAGAAATCCATCTTCAAAATTAAGAAACAAAAGAGTATTAGTTAAGTTTACTTCTTGGAAAAAATGGTAATTCTAAAATATCAAAATTAAACTTGTCTGTAGCTTGTCTCGTAATTCACTTATTGATGGAACACGTACACAAAATAGCCGCTATTTTGGTGAAAAACGAGAATAATTGTGCTAATTATCACATGTTCAAATTAATTCGCACAGTTCTGTACCTATTGTGTGATTATACAAACGCTTTGTAATGTTTAATGACTGAAAAATTTTGTGATAAATTTGAAAAGTTTGAGATGTTTTTTTATATCATGTAGAATAAAAATAAAATATGAATTATTTGGGCACCGAGGAAATTCTTTAGATCACGTGGAGAGTATGAAAAAAAAACACAATAAATAATCTTTAGTATCTCTTCTATGACTTATTAACTGTTCCGGGTTATTTCTAGCTTTCTTTAATATTTGTCTTTGTTTTCAGACATTTACTGAGTTTATGTTCAGTCAATCAATACCCGCCACTGGAGGAAGTTCGCAGATAGATAGCATTCCGCGGTGTCAAGGGAGCATTAATCAATGGTCTATCGTATACATAATGGCGAAAAAATATAGAAGAAAGATGTTACCTCAATCTCATGAAACATAATATTCACTTTGTTTTATAATAGCTTAGTTTTGCAGAAGCAATAATAAACCGGGCTTCATATTTTTAATCTATAATATAAAATATTTTTATTTTTATTTTTAACTTATTAACTTAAAGAGTTAAACCTCAAATTATAATATTTTAATTAACGAAGATAATATTAGCGAAAGTCAATCGAAAATCCGAAACAGAAAAATCAGAAAAAGATACGGATACATCTGGGACTCGAACCCAGGACCTCTGGCAATCCGGGCCAACGCGCTATCCACTGCGCCAACGTATCCCTTGGCGCAGTGGTTAGTGCGTTCGGCTTTGGAAATAGTGCCATCATGTGGCAAAAAGTATTCGAGTGAATAATATGTTCTTTATATTATGGGCAATATAAGAATGATACACTCAGTTAGGCATAATTAATTGAAGGGTATGTAAGCTCAAAATTGTTAGATTTTAGTTTGGACCTAGATTCTATTGGGCTTGTTATGCATCTTAGTTCTGGAGGGAGTTCATTCCAAGCCTTAGGCCAGTTACTCCGAGAGCGAGATCTTCAAACTTAGTATTTGGCTTGCGCTTAGGTTCTGTCAGTCTGCCTATAGCTGATGATTTTGCTGATCTAAGGGTTGACTGCCGCAGAGCGCATACTTCCATAATGTAAAGTGGATTGTTCGTGTGCACCATATATGTTATAGTAAGACCAGTACGTCCTTTAATAGTAGGTAAGGTAAATTCAGATAATTTCTGGCACACTCTTACAACTACACTTCTCTTGGTTTTATATACCAATTAATTACTTCCTTGTAAATAACAAACGTCGTTAGCAGAAAACCCAACCAACTTCTGGGTAATAATTTTCGGAAGAAGTTCGCCTTAGTTAATTTAATTAACAAGATTGTAACAAAAACACCTAAGGATGATTTTTGACACCGCATCATATTGACTTCACTCAAGAACGTCACTCAGACGCGTTTCCTTCTTCGCGTCGAATTATATATTCACATTGAAGAAGAAGATACACTAACAATCTAAATTAAAATATGAAGAAAAAAGAAAAAAGAAAAAAAAGGAAGGTTGGGTTAGGTTTGGTTTGAGTAATTGGTTATATAAATCTGGTTGTTAAACCTAGATGAAACTGTTGTAAGCAATGTTTAGATTCAATAATAATAACGTTGTATGGGACCAAGTTAGTAGAGCCCACACAAATACTATAAATGCAATAGGGCACCGGCACATACGGACAACTTGATCCTTGAGTTGCTCAGGTAGAGTCCAGCTTCTAATAGTAGCGAGACCTTTGCAGGAACAGGGGGATATTCCTGTCTCTATTTTTGTCCTGAGATCTTGTTATCTCTTTCTGACATAAAGCATATCTGATTTAGCACGATCGATATAAACGTGTTTAAGTTAATTTAAGCGCAAATCTAAAAATCCAATTTTACTGAGATAGTGAATTCCCACAAGTATTTTGTTGAATCGCGGTCCCGACCTCAAACTTTCCACGAAACAGTCCCTAAAGTTGAAAAAAGGTAAAAAGTCGTCGGTAACATCAAAATGATTCCCTAATTCAATCAAAATGGCAACTTGCTTCTAATAAGTAAGTTTGGCCGTATTTCTCGACCGATAACCCTGAAATTTACTTGTGAATATTTTATATTAGCAAATTTATCATGGAGTTAAAAAACTATTTTTATTTTAAAATGAAGTTTGCATCGAAACTGAATTTGTAGTAATTTGTTGCCTAAGTATTAGAAATAAAACTTACTACCGATAGATACCTATTTTAATAGTAAAAAATATATAATAATGGGGAAATTCTTGAAAAGAATCTGAAAACTACTTGTAAAGCCGTCCGTTCATGGAGTTACTTACAAGCGATTCGATCGCCGCTCATCGGTACTCGCCAAACTATTTTGCTAGTGCAGTGCCTAGCGGCGTGTACGAACACTGGTAAAATCACAGACATATGAATATTCATAGACTAACGATATGTGATTCGTAACGATATGTGATTCGTTAATACTTCAATACGAAAGTATATAGGCATCACGCATTATAATATCACCATTTAGCTCTTAAAAGTAAAATCTGCTTTTGAATGAATAGACCTTTTTACATGGGAGCGCGAATTGTTCGCCCGGTTTGAACAAACTTGTGTAATCCATATAAAATGAAGAAAGGTTCGCTTGTTTTGAGAGTCGAATATTTTGTTACCGTGTTTAGTTAAGACACTTTTACAAATGTTTCATAATTTACTTATCCCAGTAAACTGCAACGTGCACACGACGGGACCGGGAATTTCGGTTGCTTACGCTTCATGTCTCTCGGTGTGATAAAACTGATCATATTATATGATGTGAATAAGCTTAAAATAATGACAAATAATGCCTGCATATGGAAGGTAATACGACAATTGGGTTTATACTCTTTTTCACTTCTATTTTTAAATGTTTTAATAGCACAAGTTACCATTTTTGCCGTGTTATTTCGTAAAATGTACCGATAAGAGCTCGACGCTAGTCCGCACAAGAATGATGACGTCACATTTTTTAGATTCACGCTAACCTATACGCCAGCCCGGCCGGTTCCATGGAACCCAGAATTAAGGAGGGGGAAATAATACGCTTTTATCATTTAGGGCAGGTCTATACATATTCATATGTCTATGGGCAAAATAGTATAGCGGGCTTGTAAGTAGCTCCATGAACAGACGACTCATGACTTGTATAAAACACAATTGCATAGTAAAATAACTTTTTTTTGTGATTGTCTTGTGACCACATCTGTAATATCGGTTTCTCCTAGCCTCGAATTTTTCGCCAATATTAGAAGTACCATAGTCCCTCTTCCCCCGCACAGTTATAAGTGTTTCTATCCCATAAAAATGCGCACAATGGTATTTTGAAATAATGCAAAATGAATCCCAAGTCAAATATTAAAAAACAAAATTATTACGATGGTTTCCGTCGAATTCCCAGTTCGAGACTTGCAAAAACAACCGTTAATTAATAATTTGTTTTTCAATGGAGAACTTGTACTCGGTAACATTGAGTTAGCAAAAGCTTTGTTCGCGTACTAAATATATTAAATATTTGCTTGTTAGAGCAGTCCCTCGCTGCCGTACAAGAAAACGTTAAATATTTAAGTTGGTCCACGGATTCGGAGGCAAAAAACACAAAACTTAATCCTGTACAAAGGCTAAACCCTGCCAAGAACCGGGCAAAAGGCAGCCTTTATGTTAATACTTAAAGCAATGCTTAAACAAGAAGATATCGAAGTCACTAGATGAGGCCTGTAAACCTACGTTCTATAAATATATGTTAGCATTAATTCCATGATTTATTTCTGCAGTACTGGATGTATGCTGCGATACCAAATTTGCCGTATTACAAAAGATATATATTTTTTTTTTCGCACCAGATTTTCAGGTCCGGGTTTCCTATGGGAAAAACTAAACCCTTTCATAAACTTTTCCGTATAAATGATCATCTAGTAAATCCACGTTATGCAAGTGTATTATATAAGTATAATTAATACAAAACAATACAAGAATGTTAATCTACCAAACTATTAAATGGGAATATAATTCACTGACTCCAGATATTTTCATATCAGAGGGTTCGGCTCGGTGGAATTCCTAATTTGACCGATAAATCCTACAGATCCCTCAATATAAATATTTTAAAAATCTTTCGTAATCCTACATGTATATAAAATGACTGATTTTTTAATCTTTATATACAAATTCTTTGACAAATCTTATGAAATTATTATTATTTTGTTTTTGTTTTATTAATTAAAATATTACAAAAGATAACTTCAAAATTATGATTAAAGGTATGTTCACTGAAAAAAAGTATTTTTCTTAATTATTAATTATTATTGTATTGACAATTTTTTGGAGTTGATTTAAATAATTTTATGTTGAACTTAACAAATGTTATGTGAAATATTTTTATTTCATTAGCTGGAAACTCTAAAAATGTAACAATAGTATAAATCAATGTGAAATCCTGTCTCATTTTTTAAATAATCCGACGGCCTCCATGGTCGAAGGGCAAGGTTCTAGACTAGCTACCCGGAGGACGCCTGTTCAAATCGCTGTTAAAATTAAATTTTATTTTGAGTTATTTCACAATTTTATTTGAAATGGCTTTAGCCGTGTTTGGTGACCAAATCTGAATAGCCAGGTATTTTCCAACCTTCGTCTCCCCCAACTTCTTCCCCTCTCCATTGCATTCAGCTTCACAACATACCCCGATTGTGGATGCCCGACGGGAACCGTTGGGACTCTTGTGAGGTGTTCACAAATAATGACTTGTTTTATATTTAAAAAAAAATGTTCTTCTTACTCGTCATGAGCAATTTTTAGTTTCATATAATTTGGTTATAAATTTCTTTATTTGTAATTTTAAGTTTGTAATCTTACGTAAGGTTAATTCACAAGCGGGGAAATCCACAATGGCTACATTTTTACTGTACGAGCAAAGTGTAACATAACAAGTGTAAACTTTCCAGAAAATTAATAAATGCATAAATGAAGAATATTATTCTTATCTTACATCATTTTACAATGCATATATATTATATAATTATTTTTTTTTTAGAATATGGTTAACTTGTAATTTATGTAAATTACAGATGATTTTGTGACCACATTGGTACCTACTTTCCTTTCCTTGACACCTTTCCCTTCTCACTTCCTTGAGGCTTTCGAAATACAACGAATGGGGATACTAAAGCCTCCTTGGCTCCAGGCAGTTGAGAATCTAGTGCTTTATTCATAAAGTTTTAAATCAAGGTGTTATTTTCAGAGTTGGAAGGACCAATCTGTATAGAGAGCCCAAAGAGTCCGAATCTACTTAGTCCGTACAAATGTAGAACAATTCGTTAAATGTAAACACAGATGCATCTCGGTACATTTTCTTAATTAAGAATGCATATTAGATGCCTAGCACGGGACATTTATTTTTATCACTGCTCAAATAGTGGTTAAGACGATGGTTGTTCATGTGCAAAGCATAATCGATGTGGCTACGAAAATCTTCTCTAATTTTTTTTTCAAAAAAATAGTGTCTATGCGCTCCTTGATAACCTCCATCCCACAACCATTTTTTTTACAAAGTAATAGCGAAAACTAATGTATTCAGTCGGATAAGCTGGCACTCCTTTCGGTCTTAGATGTGAGTGCAGCTTTTGGTATGATTAACCACGATTTTTTTATTACACTTTGGAACAATTAAATGAAAACAAAGTACTGCGTATACACCACATACGTAGTTACAATTATTGACGTGTTTCGAAACCGAAGGTTTCTTCGTCGGGATAATATGAACATCTATCCTGACGTAGAAATCGACATTTTGTATTGCTTATGTGGTGTATACGAAGTAATATGTTTTCATTTAATTAAAAATGACGCCACAAAGTGAATTTGCGAAAATTGACGAAGTATTCTTCCAGAGTACCCCAGGGATCCTTTCTGGTCCCACTAGTCTTCATCAACTTTACAAATATGATTCCGCTAAAAAAATGACTCAATTGGCCATCTATCCTATTGCTACTCTGATGATCAGCAAGTTTACGTTTATGGTTCATCAGAAGAAATGGAAATTATGAATATTCACATGAGCGAGTGCCTAGAATCAATTACTCGCTGGTTGACTTCAAATAAAATGAAGCTGAATCCATCTATAAAACTTCCAGTATTAATGTTCCCGTCGCAAATACACACTGTAAATAAATAAAAAATTGTTACGAAAATGGCTTAATGAGCCATGAAAATGCCGGTAGGTCAATGGCATCCACAATTGAGGTATTGTTTTTGGCTGAAGGGAATGAAGCAGGATGGAGAAAGGTTGTGAATTTCTTAACAATTTAGATCTCCTCACTAAAGAATATGTCAATTATAAATGTGATATTTCACCAAAAGCTTAAATGAAAGTCTCATAAGTTTTATAAAATTATTAAAAAAGGTCCGCATTGACTTTCCAAGGCAGCAGTATAAAATATACCCGTAAAATTAAATTATATTCGGCGACTGAAAGAGATAATATATTATAATATTTTTAAAGCAGACGGGATGGAATGAGGTAAGATACGAATGAAGAAATAGGAAGAAGAAGGAGACGTTTACGAGACAGTGAAAATCGGTTGCATTTGATTATGGAAAGCGAGGAAAAGATGCGAATTGCATTTTCTTGCGGATCTTCACGCTTTTTACAGTGCATTTAATGATTTATTACTCCTTTATTGTCAATGCTTTTATCGTACGACTTTTACTGTGTAGTGTGTTAATTTAAATTTTCTATCCGAATTTCAGTTGTCTGCGTTGTGCGTTAGTTATTCCTGCACGATATCTGCTTCGATGAACTCAAATTTGCTTTGAATTTTAATGTAATTTGTTACTGATCTATCTGCGCTAGTTATTTTCTAATGGCCAAATGAACACATTTATAACCCAAAAACAGAACAATTACAATTTTTAATTTTAAGGCACAGAAAAATTTTGTTATATAACTTTTCGTTCAGTTCGTAGAATCCATGAGTAATAATTTCGCCTACAGTTTGTATATTTATCATTTTAAGTGAAAAAGCATTACAAAGTTTTGTTTGCGAATTATACTAATTTATGACGGCTAAGTTAAAAAAACAATAGAAATTGCAAATATTAAGCAAATATAAGCGTATGTGTGGAAAAACAATGTATGATCGTTTGAGGAATGTGGAGATCCGAAAAGAATGCAAGGCTGACGTGAGCGTAATAAGTACGATTAAGAAAGGGATGCTAAGTTGGTTTGGGCATGTTGAGCGAATGAATGAAGAAGACGGAGACGTAGACAAAGAAGTGGATCAGATACTTGAGTCGGGCCATGTCAAGAGTATAATAGAAGAGTATGTATGAGAAGATTTATGAATGTGAATGAGGCAAGGAGTGAGTGCCAAGACTGAGGTGTTTGGCGCTCCTTCTTTAGTTAGTTATGACCTATTTCTAACAAACGATTCGCAACTTCTGAATAGTTATCAGTTGTCATTACAACATAATTTTAAAGCCCGCAAGAGAACATATCCAATGTTGTTTATTTGGTATATTCTTCTAATCGGTTGATTTCTCACTGTCCCTCCGGGCATCGAGAAAAGCCCAGCGCCGTGCATTTAATGATCTGAAATTAAATTTTGTTGCGCAGGAAAGGGGAAGAGAAGAGATGGTAGGAATCGGTCGGGATAAAATAAACTCTGCCGCTTTCATTCTATGCAGAACTAAATACTCCGAGATGCAAGTCTTTTTGCTATATTTACAAGGAGTTGTAAATAGGGAGTACGTTTTATGATGAGGCTGCGTTAGCCAATAATAGTCGTAGTATGATTAACGTGACCATTTACTTTTTCCTCCAAACCGGGACATTGAGAAAAAGGTACAAAAATGAGTTTACCTGACAAAATCCCTGATTGACTTCCTATAAAACATCCATCCTGGGGGGGGCAACAGAATTTTCAGGAATCATAAACTAACTTAGCACATCATCCATCATGGGGAGGTGTGTGGCTAGAGAGTCACGTAGTCAGTAGTTGGTCACGTTAAGTATGATACACGAAGTTTGCAAGTCTGTTGTAAGCGTAATGATTTAGATTAATTAACGGACTCTCAGAATGGTTTGTGCAAGTAGAGGGAATGAACCAAGAAAAGAGAGTAAGGAGAATATATGTATAAAATGTATATGTATATATATTTTTTATTCAAATAGGTAAGTTTGTAATACATATGAATTACATTGATTTTTTACGTTCAAATATTTTAAAACGTCTATTCCATAGAAACATTAGCTTGTGACTGGAAGAGGAATGTACAATGTTTTATTACAGATATTAAAAAGTGATTGATGAATACTTTGGTTAAGTACGGGTATTATATATGCCGTATTAAGTGGTTTGTTAAGAAGATACGATGAAATCGGGTCATATCAAAAGTCAGAATAATAGAAGAGTATGTGTGAGACTATGTTTGAATGTCAGTGAGGCAAGGGGTGTGTGCCAAGACCGAGTCGTTTGGCGGTCAGTCTTCTCTGCCTACCCCTGCGGAGGCGGCGAGAAGGATAGTTAATTATTTATCGTTGATTATTCTTTACAAAACTTTAATTCATAAACAATTGTATAAACAACAAATTACCACCAACTGTAAATTCCTTTTTGTGAACTGTAATTAGAAAGAAAAATTATATGATAGTTAGTGAGTTAATTATTAGAGAACTGTTACAAAACAAAAGCGGATTCATTTACTAAGCGACTTCGTCAAGATCCAACGTATTTTTTATCGTCTGCCAAGACTAACTTTCTGTAAACAACCGACGCAATTCAAGATTAGGGTAGACAGTGTAGATTCAAAATAAATTCATTGAAAAAAGAAAGTCATATTCAATACTAGAGCAGAACAGTGGATTACTTTTTTTTCTATCTCAGTGCAGTCTATTAAGAAGTTCAAATTTAACA
Organism: Limnephilus auricula; assembly: GCA_951813805.1. Classification (NCBI taxonomy): domain Eukaryota; kingdom Metazoa; phylum Arthropoda; class Insecta; order Trichoptera; family Limnephilidae; genus Limnephilus; species Limnephilus auricula. The sequence goes on from OX638406.1 coordinate 20,793,135, forward strand.
AGAGAGATTTCTTTGCCTTTACTTTTTATTTGAAAAGGATTAAACATTAACTTTAATTGGCAATTTTTAAAAAATTAAACGATTGACTAAATTGTTTTGAAGCAGAGGAGGTGTTAATGGCAAAAACGTTATTCTTTTCTGTTATAAAATAAAGTAGTTAGTGGTAAAAACTAATTTAATTAATTTCATACTTTCTCAATTGATACCCTCTGCATAACTCTCAATTAATAAACAAATCTGTTATCCAGGGACTTATCAGTCCATGTTTATGGCAGAGGAAACGGTACCTACGACGGCATAGAAAATGGGCGCTTCCTGACTACAGTTCTGTAGATTGAAGGAAGCTAGGAAAAATGGTTTGCAGACTATTATATTTCCATCGTTGTTTTCAAATTCCTTTTTCTGGCAACAGCTACATCATTGGCACTTTTATATAAATCTATTACATTTAAATTTCTTTGCGAGAGCTGTGGTTCCATTTCAGTACGCCAAATAACAAAAACTTTATTTATTTTGTAAAAAAAAACATTACATGAAAACATTTATATGGCTAAAATAAAATAAAAATTTAATTGTGTACACGTTCTAAAGTGATAAGTGTAATCCTGTCAGGTAAAAATGAGTTCATTGAAAGGCATTATCGTGTTCTAAGGAAACAAATGTTATGCGTTGTTTTTTTTTTTATTTTATTAATTTTCAACTCCCTGATGGGCTTATACATGGTTAATGTATGATGCATTGTTATAAAATACAATTTTTAATTAATAAATAAGTTTTATAAATTGTAAACAAAATATTCCACTAGAAGACTTAAATTAAAATTAATTATTAAAAATTCAAAAATATATACATTATATTATTATTATCAAGACAGACGTAAAATAATCGACTATAAAAATTTTAAAAATGCGTTTACCAGATGAAATAAGAATCTTTCAAAATCAATTTATGTTTTTTTTGTAAAAAAGTACTTCTAGAATAAAAAGGACTAATTTACTATCAAGTTTCTCAAGGAGCCTAAAGCTTAGTTTTTTAGTTAATTTTTAGTTTTTTTTTTTTAAATTTATTTAACATTAATTTCCTTTAAACTGATTGATATCAGTTTGTTTGAAACGAAGAAGTGTTTTTTTCCAATAAACAGAAATGATATTGGCTAAAGAAGAAGGGAGTAATAACCCAAAAATTAATCAGGACAATACTTCTCGCAGTGATAACCTCAAATTAATTGCTTTTATTTGAACCCGTGACCTCGGAGCCCCAGGGCATGCTGCTTTGTCACAGAGGTCAATCATTGTAGTAAGTCAGAACGCTATATTTTGAAGTAATTTAATATATTATATTGATCATCACTAATGGGAACGTCTACAGATTTGTTGACTCTATGACTGAAATAATAGATGAGTCTGATTTATTTCAAACACTTTCACCAACTATCAAAATAAATAGAAGCAAGAAAGGGTTGTCTATAATATTGAAACGATATATTCGTGGTGGAATAACTAATCAAATATGTTTTTCTTTAATTAAATTAATTTATAATTTTTTTATTTATTTTATTTACCTTTTTTACATAAGGTTTACTTAATACTATTTTTCTTCTTTTTGATTTATTGTTTTTTATTATTATATTTATTTTTTTCCTTTTTTCTTTTTCTTTGCTTTTTACAACAAATTTTTTTTTTAATGTAGGTAAAAATATATTTATGTGTGTGTAATGTGTATATTTTATCTACCTGTGTTACTTTTTTTTTAAGTAATTGATAAAATAATCCATTGACAAACTGATATCAATCAGTTTAACGAAACTTAATGTAAAAAAAAAAAAAAAATCTATGCAATAGGCACTGAGGAAAATAATTTCCCTTGTGTGAAGGGTCTTTCTAAATAAAGGAAAGAAAACTTCTGGGAAGGAAAATGTGTGAGGAGTGGGAATAAATCTGGGGTCAATGTATTCAGGAGTGATTTGTTAATACGTCCCTCCCTCTAAGGTTCAACGCGTTTGGTGGAGAGTGTTTAGTTGGAGAGATCAAAGGGTATCCCTCAACCGTACTCCCCATCCGGCATAAAAACCTCACTTGATAACTCTGGCACCCCTGCTAAGGCAACAAACGTAGTAAACCGCTTGGGGAGTTAATGTAATAAAGGAAGAATCAATAGTAGGGAATGTAAAGAAATAGTTGTAATGTAGGCAAAGCAGAGAAAGCGGACGTATCGAGTGCAATGAAGCGATCAGCCAGACACAAAACGACCACTTCATCCAAGGCCATCTTCCAGGACGAAAACATACGCGCGTAACGATTCGCTCCTTCTGAACAGGGTCTAACAGCCCTATGAGCGTAAAAAAGAATTAAAAAAAAATTAAACAATGCATGTAAGACTTAAAATATTATTACGTACCTACATTAAAAAATATAAACTCGTAAGTCATAGATAAATCCATGTGTTATTGCGATTGTTTCTAGTAAACATGAGTCACGTTAGTATAATTCTACCAATATGCATCGTACTCGTATATGAGATGAGAGAATGAATGATGGCCTCTCCTCACACTCATGAATAATAATAATATTTTGAATAAGCAATACAGGCATTGGTCCCAGCAGAGTCGGATTGGAACGGTCGCGACTGATTGATGATTCCCGAGGACTGATTGGGACAAAACATTAAACAGATAAATTATTTAACTAAATTGGTTTTTTAAGCTTTAGATCTGTCTACTCTTCAAGACTCTTTGCATTACAATAAATCCAAAATGTTCATTTATTTTAACTTGCAAAGTATAAGGCTGCCTGAAATGTTTGCTAAAGAATTTGGAGATACCACAAAAAATTAATCACGATAGTTTGCAAACAAAATCCTTCTTAAATGCTTTCAATTTATTCAGTGAACAGTACACGGAGAAAAATGTTATTCTAAAACACTATAATTTTATAAGTAAAAACGGTTAAAAACGGGACTGAAGTTCTTACGAACAAATTAACGGTCTTTCAATGTTTATTGGGGGAAAATGTAAGTATAATTTGTTGGTGTACGTACTAAATTACGTATACCAACAAATTATTCTTACATGTTCCTGCCAAAATAACTTCAGAACTTCAGGCCCGTTTTTAACCGTTTTTACGAATAAAATTATTGTATTTTAGAATAACACTTATCTCCGCGTAGACTTCGCGTATGGTTGATTACTCCGAGTTGAAACTCGCAAAAACGCAATAGGCATAAAAATTGCCCTCTGGCGGAATAAAAAGTTTCTATCAAACACGGCTACCATCTTGACAGTATTGATCGGATAGGAAACTCGCCACTAAATTTAACGGAGAGACGATATAAAAGGATACTTTTTTAAATTATTTTTAAAATTAGGTTTCAGTACATAGAGGTTAAACAAAAAAGTTAAGATATCATTTAAATAAAAGAATAGTCTGATGCTATGATGATTAAAGTGACAAATAAACAAAACAAAGATGTGAACACAATATTGCGACTAGCATCGTATCAATTAGAATATTTTCTAACCAGAAACAGAATGATTCTTCCGTTTAACAACCCAAAATTGTTAATATTATTTCGAGAACTGAAGCAATTCTGTTCAGCAATAACTCAAATTAATAATACTAATTAAACAATAATTAATTCTTCCTCACAAGTGGATTGGCTCTATCGAGTATCCTCCAATATAAAACTGTCACCAATGCAGTCAACATTAGTATCTAACTAGGTAGTGGCTGCGCGGCCGCTTTCATACAAAACGTAGTAACGTAGTTTTGGATTTGAGGCCACAATACCGAACCAAACTGAAAAATTATTTTTGTAATAAAAAGGTAAGTCAATTGTCGATCTCGGACAGGAGCTACTTTTTTTGCTTTAAAATGATGACGTATAGGAAATTAAAGACATCAGTTTTGGTTAATTTTAGAAGCAAGCTTGGAATTTTTTTGTGAGTTATTTAATATAATTTTTGTTTTTAAATCTGCCTTATCCTTGGTTTTAATATAATGAAAAATAAATTGAAAATTTAAAAAAATGTTGGTTTGGTATTCATTTTAATATATAAATGACGAGTTTTTGTCGCGATTTAAATTGGTAATTTGTAATTTAAATTTACATCCATCAAAATTATTACTATAAAAAAACAATATTTAAAATTTTATATTTCATCATATTTAAAAAATATATATAGTATCTAAAATAAATATATTTTTAAACGTTTACAATTACTCGCCTCTAAAATCATAAAATATTAAAATCTTTAATAACCTTTATTTTATAAAGTAGCTCCTGTCCGAGATTGACATTTGACGTACCTTTTGATTACAACAATAATTTTTCTGTTTGGTTGGGTATTTTGGCCTAAAATCCAAAATTACGTTTTGTATGAAACCGGCCACGCACCGAATAGCCGTAAGAAACAAATCTTGACATCAATTATTGTTGTGTGGTATTATAAAATAGTTAGCTTTTATTTCTTAATTTAGTTTCCAATTCCGCCCTGAGTCGATGGGAGTTGTTCTCGCCTTCACGCGGCGCGGCGTGGGTTCGCACTCCGCCCCCGCCCGTAAACTAACTGGCAATTATTTATTATCGCCGAACATACTGACTCGGTACCCGCCTGGGTAAGCCGAGCGCCGAAACCGGTCATTAGCATGGGCATAAGTGGTGTTTTACGATCAAACGGGCCGGGAGGTTTGACATGCAAATGTCTTGCTTTTGCATAGCTAGCTTTTGATGACCTGCCTTGATTATTTTAACCTACTTAAGAATATTAATATAAATATTTGAATGATTTGTATAGCGCCGTTTTAGAGTGTATGATATGTTTCTACAATGCACTATCATACTACTAACTACAGACTAGACAAACTATTATAACATCTTATGGCTGACAGATTACGTTTACCGGTTCGTAGATCACAAATACAAAACTATATGTACAATTAGTGTGGGCATTATTTGAATTACTTGTAATTGAAATACGTATACAATACGACAAATACGAGATACAAATACATATTTGGTATTACTGCCGAAAGATGTAATTTCAATTTGGTATTTCAAAAATCTGATGCTGATGTATTTTGTAATTAGTATTTCAAATACTCATGGCTTCAAAATACATTTTCACACAAATACATTTAGCGATCTTATGATAATGAAAAATAAGCTGATCCATACGTAGACTAAAATCACTAGAATCCAGAAAAAAATATATTAATTAAATTAAACAAATAACCTTGTAAAAATAAAAATAATATTTTGTTAAAAATGGGCCACAAAGTTATATTGCGAAGTTTGAAGAAATAAAAATATATTAATCTTTAAGGTTTGCGCTTTATTGTACCACAGCTAAAATAGTGCTTAGAAATAAATAAGGTTTTTAAACTGTCGCCCGAAATCATTGGAGCCATATTGGCGTCATGTTTACCACCCTAGTTGCAAAATGCGTTGGCTGCCAAAAAGCATCAGACAAGAGGCAAAGAATTCAAAATCTTGCAATTCATGCCTTGGAGGCAAACTACAAAAATCATGAAATAATGCTGAAGAGCAGCAGGAATAGCAGTACTAGTAAAGAGATGATGATTATTTTATTGATTTTGTGAACAGGGACAGTGATCAACCACAGACATCAACAATGGAATTAGAGTTAGTCAGCTTACCATTCTTAAAAAATATCCAAATATAAAAAAAAGTGTTCATACAATTTAACACAAGTTTGTCCTCATCAGGACCTGTAGAAACATTTTTTCTTTAGCATTCATTTATTCATTCCCCAACAAGAAACCATTTGTCTGGTGATGCATTTAAAAATCTAGTGTTCATAAAAGGAAATTCTTATCTTACTAATAAATACGCTGGACTGGATTAGTTTCTATTTACGTTACCAAACACTTGGGTCCTATACCACAAAACTTTACAAGACTATAAAGTAGAAAGGGGATGAGACGCGTCCTTTAAGCAATATGATTAGTCAATTTGTGCATGACTCTGCTTCCCTCTGCTCAGCTTTGCTTTTACGGAAACGCACTCTTAGATAAAGGTACTTACGACAATTTATTGCAATCAAAGGTTCTGGAAGAATTTTGTAATTTGTATTTTGTACTTTAAGTTAAAATACCGTATTTTGTATTTCAAATACACGACTTGAAAGTATTTTGTATTTTAAATAAACGACTTAAAAGTATTTTAATTACAGCAAAGCATGTATTTTGCCCTACCTGTGTACAATGCATATGACTAATGAACGTGATGATACGTTGACATATAGAAAATATTCAAGACCACACTTATCTAGGGGTGCACTTGAGATTAACACTATTTATTATTTGTGGAAGAAATTTAGATACAATTTGCACGCGGAGGACATAAGTGGACCACATGTTGTTGGAAATGCTGTTACGAAATCCTGGTATATATTTTAAAAATAATATGTATAATAATAATAATAATAATAATTAATTGGATGACTTGTATAGCGCCGTTTTTGTGAAAATCAACATATGTGGGCATCATTACACATCTGCCTTGAAAAATGGATTATGTAACGTTATCCGAAACTTTAGACTTAATACCTCAAAAATAAATCACGATGCTTAGTTATGCCTCAATAAAGGAAAATAAATATATGAATGCAGCCCATGTGTAATATCGCCATCCCTTTTTGTCAGGATCCTAACGGTTTCAAATTACTCACATCTCACATGGTCTAAGATGCAAGTAGTTAGTAGTCTAGTTCTAGTAGGTAGTCAAATATCCATAACCACTAAATACCAGCCCAACCGTCATAACCTAACAACCAAATAACCGAATAACCTAATAAACGAGCTGTAGCTAGCGTAGATGAGAGTATTTTTAAATAACCATTGTTACCTTTTGTGCTATGCATAAAAAATCTTGTCCTAAACATTAGTTTATCAATTTAAAAAATAATCAACCATTGTATAGTTATTTTTTTATTCATCTGCCTAGAATAGGAAGGCATGGCACTGTCAACTTGAGACTTTTTTACTTTTATTTCTAATTCTACAAACATAATATTCAGAAAGAATCAAAATTGTTTTGATTCGATAATGCTGAAATGTAACACCCACCACAGTATTACACAACCAAGACTGTATTGTGGAATTACGAGAATTTCGAGAGAGAATTTAGCTAATTAGGTACACCGGAAAGTAAAGCAAATTCCACAGACTCCTGACCACAGGTATTCGGAACACACCTACACATTATTTCTAACCTCCTAGTTTTCCTAGTATGATGAATGTATTAAGTAGAAAGACAAAATCTATAGCCTTGATATAACAAACTTCAACTATTTATAACCTTAAGATTTATTGTTTGATCATGTATTTTGTTTATAAACCTATACATATTTCAAGAAAATTCCGATAATCCAATATTGTGGTATGGGAATTATATTTTTTTTTGTGGATATTTATTTATATCTCCTTACTACAGCTGAGATTCGTTTATTTTTTTGTTCTTAATATATTTATATGACAAAGGTATAGTATATTGTCCTCTACTCTAAGAGTTCACCTGTGTTGTAGAGGACATTATTCAATTGTAAGTTATAATTTGTACATATTAAAACAAACAGTGGGCTGAGTTACTACAGTATATAAAAAGAGAAACATTAAAATAAAAGTTAAAATATAAGATCAATTTCTACACAGTTTCAACAAAATAGATGTGTCTGGTTAGTTATGAGTTATGAGTGTAGTAAAAAAATTATAAATTCAGAGTTATAAGGATTGTAGCCAGTTCCATATGTGTTTTTTGTATTCTGTAAGATTGGATTTTTATATTGTGTTGGAAGTGAATCGTATAGTTTTATAGCCTTGGTATCTGTAGTGTTTTTGCACAAAGGATGCGTTTGTTTTTGATATTTGTAGTTGGCGTGCAAGTCTAGTTCTGAAAAGGGCAATGAAGTATTTTGATAAATTGGTTATTAATCAATATTTATTTAGTTAGCAAAACTTTAAATTTTCAGTGCAAACAATTTTAAGCGCTCAATGTCATTTCTATCAAATCGAATTATTAAAATCATAAATTATGTTTTGAATTCATTTATTATTAATTAAGCCGCTTTTACATAGGAATTACAATGATTTGAAATATGGATACAGAACATATATAGTTAAGTAAAATATAAAAAATATAAATTAGAAAAATACAGGTGGGAAATTACATGAGTGTTAAAAGTAAAAAAATTAAAAGTAAGTATTGTAGCAACAACATAAAAGTATAAAAAGTAAGCTATTATAAATACAAGTATTAAGATAAAACAAGAAAAAAGGATAAAAAAGTATAATGTGGATACAAATATACTTTGAAATATTTTAATAAGAAAAGATAAGAAGATATTTATTTTTATTTTTAACTTAATAGGTAAATCCTCAACCTTCAACATTTTAATTAATGAAGACAAATATTAGCGAAACTCAATCTAAATCTGAAACAGGTAAATCAGAAAAATATCGGGTCACATCGGAACTCGAGCCCAGGACCTTCGGCTTTCCGGGTAGATGCTTTAACCACTGATCTAATGTGTCCCTATCCGATTCGGTCATATTTAACTGTGTTATAATTCGACTGAAAATTACCAACATTATCTTCATTTCCTTAAATCATATTTTTTTTGCTGCTATCTTATATATGATGGCAAGATTCAACTCGAACTAAATGCCGTCAAGATAGTGTCAGGATAAAGTATATATTTTATTTAATACGCCACAAATTGACTTTTCTGCAAGTCTAGGATGAATATTTATTTTTAACTTAATAGGTAAAACCTCAAATTGTAACATAATACAATATTAGCAAACTGAATCTAAATCTGGAACGGAAAAATAAAAAAAAGATCGGGTCACATCTGGGACTCAAACCAAGGACCTTGGGCTTTCTGGGCAGATGCTCTAACTATCTATCCGAGGGTTCGAGTACCAGATGTGACCCGATCTTTTTCTGATTTTTCTGGTTCAAATTTAGATGAGTTTCGCTAAAATTGTCTTCATTAATTAAAATGTGATAATAAGATATTTTGACAAGTACTTTGAATGTACAAACGCAACTGTATTGCTACAATATATGTATTTTTCTCATTGTACAATATTTTGTAATATCTTAGAGTATTTTTGAAAGTATTTTACTTCCATTTTGTAACTATACATATTATCTATAAGCAGTTCTAAATGTATAACATAAGTACATAGACTAGCTCCCCAGTTAGACTCGAGAATATTTCTTTACTAATTGGGTAACTAAAATTGATGAATGATATGTAATGAAATGATGTTATAATTGTGAATAATATTATATGTTCTAAATAAATAATAAATAAGAAAATAATAAAAAAATAAAAAAATAAAAAAATAAAAAAAAACTTCATAAAGTAGGTAATAAAAAATTTATATAAAATCTCAGAAGTAAACATAATAATGTCAAAACCATCTTCTTTTTTGAAAGTTTACATTATTTTACTTATTTTTTCAGTACTTTCATCAGACTCGGTTTTAAACTTCTTAAATTAAATGTAATTAAGGCAAGACTTGAAATAAGAGTCGCTTTTAGCGAACAAATAACAACTTTAATCGAGGAAGTTACAAAGCCGTTAGAATTCAAAATTGGAGTCCGAAATTCGTCATTCATTTGCCTCCCACATACTCAAACATGTGCAAGAACCAAATGGAGTTTTTTAATAAACCTTCGCCCACTGGCCTGTGGATGCATTCAGTATGCAGAGCGTGGGTGTTGGCGTTTCGAAACTTCCGCTGGTCCCTTTCTCCGGCCTTACACCATCCGTAGCCGAAACGTGAATGGACCAAACCTGTATCACTTATCTGTTGCCACTGTCGGAGGTTGTACCGGAGAGATGGTCAACATGATGACTTATCAACTTATCTGCCCACTTGAATGGGAAGTTAAACCGTATTTTATTTTAGGTTTATGTCAGTGGCAAGTGTGTTAAGTCCATAGTGGAAGATACTCTTAGTATCGCCCTGGTGTAAGACCACCATTCAGAATTGAAACTTTGCTAGAAATAGCTTTAGCCGTGTTTAGTGGCTAGATCTGAATAGCCAGGTACTTTCCCATCTTCCTCTTCCCCGTCTCCTTTCTTCCCTACTTACCTTCAGCCTGACAACATACCGGTCATCGGTAACTTCTCATCGTTCCCTAGGACAACTGTACATCGCTAATGTACAAACAACACTTGATTTCGAATATGTTAAGAACACTTAGTCATTGTGAACTGTCACTTATTTGTTGGCGATCTGTAGTTATGCTAGGGAACGATGAGAAGTTACCGATAGTTATTCTATCGATCGTTATCGAGCGAGTGTGCTAGGGTATCAGGAGCGACAGACTAAAGAATCTACCCCTCCCACTGCAGTTCAAGGCGATGTTCAGAGAGTCCTGCTGGAGAGGACAAATGCTCTCCCTCAACCAGTCACTCCTGATCCGGCCTGTAAGGCAGTTGGTGGTACAAACCAATCACACCCCATGAACCTGGGCACCCCTGCTAAGTCACCTTTTATAAACAGATGTGGTTTAAAATTTACAATCCCAAATTCCTTGTCCAAAAAATTCATTCACTAGAAAGTAAATAAGAAGGAATTCTATTATAAGCAATATTTATCTGAATAGATACATGCCTCCGACGGGACTCGACCCCCCTTTCCCTCTGATTGCCGGTCAGGGGCTCTTTTCGGAAGGTTTTTTCAATATGGATGAGTGATTCAGGCTGATAAATTATTGCTTGTAATAATTGTTACCCTCTGTGCTATGCGTAAAAAAGCTTGTCTTAAACATTAGTTTACCAATTAAAAAATAACAAGGAATTTTAATTTACAAAATCGGTTTCAATTAGTAAGATAAAATGTATCTACATACAAAATAGTATTTTCATCAGATAGATAGTAGGAAAAATAAATGAATCGATAATTATTAAAAGTACTAAACCAATGTTTAAAACCTCTGTAATTTACCACACTGCCCAGCTGTTTAACTGCGATAAAATTTCATTCATAAAGTCAAATGCTAACCAGGTGAAAGGTACCAACTAAAGCAGCATGAATTCCTAAACGTTAAGGATAATATTATTATAATATCATTGCAGGTAAGTAGGTACTGAATTGCTTCATCCACGTGAATAGATGTCACATTATTAGGCCCTAAATGAGACGCTGTACGCCATAAAAAAGAATTTATTTCATTAAAATGATTTTTTATGGAGAATAGTCTTTTTTCTTGGATTTATGTACGACTTTCTATTTAGCCTTAAGCTATGCATTTTTTATGGTTAAATTTTGATGGCCGAATAACATAGGGGCTTTAGTTCGGACCCGGTGGGCTTAAGTTCGATTCCTGGAGAAGTAAAATGGAATACAAGTAAAATTATGTAATCATCTAACTCTGGATATACCTATTTACAATATCCGTGGGCGATGAGTAAGTACCAGCGTGCGCAAGTAAATTTTATTTGATTGAAACAATGTAAGGTAAATTTGCGACACGTTCCATAGATACGCTTAATACGCGAAAGGTACCCTCAATATTGCCCTGGTGTAAGACCACCATTTAGAATTGAAGCGTTGCTTGAAATGGCTTTAGACGTGTTTGGTGACAAGATCTGAATAGCCAGGTACTTCCCCACCTTTGAGATCCCCATCTACTTCTCCTCCTCACTTACCTTCAGCCCCACAACATACCCCAATGTCTCACTTGCTCAAGGGGTTGGGAACTGTTGGGACTCTTGTGCGGTATTCGTAAATACTGTTTTATTCCACTACAACCTCTACCAGCTCTCTTCCACCATGTGACGAAGAAGAATATATAGAAATTGGTTTATTTTAAAAACTACAATAAAGTATAATAAAAACATTACAAACATGTTAAATAAAATGAAAAATTATTCAAAAAAGCTATTAGCAAATAAACGTTTTAAACAAAACATTTTATATCACCCAACCTAAGTAAGAATTGTGGCTCCCTTTCAAGCGCAAGAGCTCCTCTTTTCTGATAAGGAATATGTTACCTGAAACATAATATTTTGAAAAATATTCACGTAAAAGCGTAACCTATGTTCTTTATATTACAATATATATTTTTTAATGTGCTTCAATCCAAAAGTACGAGCAAGACTTAAAGGCTATTTATTACCACAGAATACCGGAAATTAGTCATTTTTAAATCAAATTATAGACTTATGGACTCTTTATTACAAAGAAACATAAATTGATTTTGAAAGATTGTTATTTTATCTAGTAAATGAGTTTTTAAAATTTTGAAAAACTAAGTTTATTTTTATTCTGCTAAGGTTATACCGTTGGTCTTTGGCAGATTTGATCAATTTTCAAATGACATATTGTATTTTACAACACAAATTTCAAATTATATAATAATACAAAAAAATAAATCAATACATAATCTAGTAAACATATTTTTCAGAATATTAATTTTAGTTAAATTAAAATCATAAAAAAAATACTAGAACGTAATTTGTGGAGAAAATACCTCAATTTATGTATTTATTTAAGGTCTTACAAACTAAAATATTTCAGTTTTTTTTTACACAATTATTTTGTTTAGACATTATTGAAAAATAATAAATACTTATAATGAAAAAATACTTACAAGAAGTACACTATATTTATTAATTTATCATCGTGCGTTTTGAGAATTTTTATTGCTTACTTGAATGTAGATATATATTAAAGCAAGTTTTGAATAAAATTAATCGATATTATATTTTTAATTTTAAAAATTCGATATGGGGAATAATCGATCTTTCTCATAGGAACCGCTCTGTACAGTTGCAAGCATTTTAAAAGCTTTTATTATCAGCCGCTCAATGGCTCTTAAAGGTCGAGAAGAATGACATGCATAATATCAAAGTAGTATCACGTTTACATAACAAAAGTATAATTTGCAAATAAAACTGAATGTTTGTTTAACAGAAATAAATTATTAAATAGGATTATGGAAAACGAAACGACCCAAAACCAGTCACTTGCACGTTTGGCGGTCATCGAGTTTTGAAATGCGTGGGCGTTTGGTTCGACAACGGGCTTCAAAATAATGTTAATAACGGAGGCTTTGACGTTTATAATGCTCCTTGTAGGTATGTATAATGTCCTTCTAAAATAAAACTCTCAAAATTTCTTGATATCTTTCGTAAATTATTTGTAACAGAGGTCAAACAATAAATAAAAGCTTAATAAATTGAATTAAATCATCCACATCTTCAATTCAATAATGTACATATTTTTTTAATTAAATTTAACAATATAATTAACTTTGTTAAAACCACTAATTTAATTAATTAATGCCGACCGGTTTCGGAACAACCGTTCTTCCTCAGGGCAAATATACAATGATTTGACAATCAGAAAAGAGTGGGAGGGTACAATTTGTTACTAAACGTTGTGGCAGGGATGGGGGCGTGGCTAGGAATTAATGGAAAGTTGTGGGAGGGAACAGAACGGACAACGAAAGGGAACAGATTTAAGATTGGGCTATAAGTTAATATTTTTGGTTTGTTGATAATTGACTCATTATTTTTAAGGGATTTAAGTATTCAAAAATAAATTATAGCATAATATAAAACAATTTAAAAAAAACATTGGACAATCAGTCAAAAGTAAGCACGATAGTAGCAAAATAAAATATCTGAAACTCTTTCAAAAATTAATAAATCTGTTGGTTTTCGGTAAATCAGGTAAATTGTTAAGTACATAGCTAACCAATATATAACAGCCCGTTATTATTAAATTTTATTCTCAGCTCTTGTTTTTCCTTGTATATACCGTTTATTCTTTATGGACTAGTAAGGAGCACTATGGGATTATTTTAAAGTTTAGTATAGTTTTTTACTTTTTACGCAGATACTTGAATAGTACACAACTGCTAACCCTGTGCAAATCGCAAGTGCACCCCACGGTTGAATTTGGCAGTCACATCTGGTCAGGAGTCCCAAAGTACCTGAAAAAAACCCTAGACTGTGCAGAAATGGGCGGTCCGTTTGATAAAATCTCCAGTCTTAACAAATGAAAGCACAGGAGTCGGGTAAGAATGCTATCATTGTTCTACCGGTATTTCATTGACCCCCCTCGGCACCGGTGCATAGACGGGAAACACGCCAAACTCGCGCCTAACATACGTACACGGTTGACATGAGAACGGGTCGCTTCTATGACTCGTTCTTGAGTTCAACAGTTCGACTGTGGTACGATTTGCCAGCCTCTGTGTTTCCTCCTAACTACAACAGACCTTCTTCAAGAGCCATGTTCACTCCTTCCTCTCCTCAAATAGACCCTCCACACGGCATCTTCATTAGATGACATAGGAGTTAATAAACACTCCTGTGTGGAGTTAATGTAAGAAAAAAAAGTGCAGTTTTGTGTTATATCCCTTAAAGTGAATAACACAAAACTGCGCTATGCAAATGTTACATTATTATTATATTAGAGCCTAGATATTCGTAATGTTGTGCAGCTGTCGTGTTGCATCTGAGTACATATTTATGTCGAGTCACATCGGTATCATGTATCTTTTCTCGGAATTTTTTTTCAATGTGGATGAGTGTTTCAGGCCAATAATTATTGCTTACAATAATTGTGACATATTTATATGTTCACAGATGTTCTAGGTCTCAAACTTCGCGTTGTGGAAAAATCATCGCCTTTCTAAAAGAAACGCAATGATTTTTTAAATAGTTTTAAAACCGGTAGGACTTTAACCAATGTATGTATACCTGGATAATATATGTACGGAATGTACAATTTACAGTACGTACATGTGTATGATTAAGTGTTAGTGTTTTAAAAAGCAATCTAACAATATTACAAACAGTTTGTCTAATTAAAAGGTATTTCATTAAAGCCAAGCTAAACAGGTGGGTGTAAGGTTTGGTTGTGGGCAGGTCGACATACTAAAAGCTCTTAAACTGTAAAACGGTTTTATTTTTATTTTATAAATCTAAATGACCTTTTAGTTGACTAAAGTTTGAGATCAAAAATGTCAGCTTCGTGCAATGAAAACAAGCTGGTACGTTTCGGCGACATATTTTTTGACAGATAATTTGTGGGTCAAAGTTTAAGTTGGGTTATGTCAGTTATACTCGTATAATTACTTTAAAAAAAAAAAATCTTTGAAGAGGGAAAACTCAACATTTAAAAATGATTTAATATTCGTACTGAAAAATCAATTAACATTTTACCTTTGCCTACTAAGTGCGACATCTGAAATAAATATAGAACTGGTGAGTTTTTTTTTTTTTTTTTAATTAAACATTAAATTAAACATATCACTTTATTATTTTTTCCTGTTTAACGCAAAACGCTCTACATATTTGTTACTATAAAGTTCTGAAACTCAAGCGAAACCGAATGGTGAAGAAAGTTATAATTATATATTATATTATGTACTTAACAAAAGCCAAACCAAATTCAGAGATTTAGATTCTAAATGTTGACCTCTAACTACTGAAATACTGATAGTATGTAGACTGTTAATTTCGGAGGCGGGTATGGGTACCGCCATCCCGAGAACCAGTTTCTGGATAACCAACACCCTGCCATAAGTCACCCCTAGTGTCTCGCCAAGTTTTATGATTTTCGGGTTCGTGATGATCGGGAGAGACTAATTGAAGAAGACCTTTGGTCCTCTCCAGCCGGAATCTCACGACCTATCGCTTTGGACCTACAGATCCCGAGATCCCCAACCACTCCTCATAAATTTTTCCTTCCCTGAACGTCCTCTCCTTCCTTTCCCCAAAAAGACAATATAACCCCAATGATTTGCCAATAATGTTTAAAAAATAAACTACAATAAAAAAACAATCGATGTGCAAAAATATTACCGCATTTTATTTCACCACAATTCTTAAACCCGTGACCTGTAAATAAAAACCAAGATAGTATGCATTAAAATCATAATATTATTTAATATATAAAATATAGTAGTTTTAGTAAATAAATATTACATAATCCTAAGCAAAAACTTTTATTTCACCTTCGTGAGTGTGTCTTAAAGTGTGTTCATTACGGCAGCGAACTTGTCGCCTAACTGCGTGGGAGTTGAACCCTGGTCCGGAGACAAGAACAGGTTTGTAACGAGTTAAAGTTACGAAACTTTAATCACTGGTCCACGTGGCCAGTGGCCTAATACTGTATACAAATCCACGTGCCAAGCACTGCTGGTTCGGGTGATGGGTGTATATCAAACAAGTGACATGACATGGGATTAATTGATTTATTATGCCTTTGTGAGGGCGGAAATAACGTTTTGATTCCCCGTTATATTTGTGAAAGGTATTTGTAGGTACGTAATTACAATGTTAATCTATTTAATTATTAATATTGAAGCTTTGTTAGTGTTGTATTATGTATGTAAATAGGTACTGTAAAAAAATCCTGTTTAAATAAACATCACAACTAATTTTATTTTTGAAGTAAAACAATTTTACGCATGATTGAGTTGGGGAGTATGTAAGTGTGATCGGGCGAAGCACACGATAAAAAATTTAATTAAATATTTGTAGAAAATTTATATATGTATATACATGACCATAAGTCATTAATAAACGACTAAATTCAACCTTCAGTCCAACTTTAAGTATGTTCCCCGTGTCTTCACTTATCCCCCATTCCCCTCCTCCCTCCAACAACTAACGCTCTGTCCCACTCTAGTATACTGTCCCTTTCTTTCACAACATTATGTATATATATATATATATGTTCTTCTGTATTTGTATACATTATTATTGTAACAGTCCTGAAGATGGTACGGAGGTACCGAAACCGGTAGACGATAAATAAAAATAAAGTGTCTTAAAACAAAGTATTTTCTGATACGTTTTTAGATTTTCACGGCCAAAAGCATTTTCGTTGTTTGTTTTTGGGGTGTTATGCCGTGTTGTGCTACCTCCTTCTTTAGCCGACGTTTCGGACAGCGTTGCAGTGTCCATCATCAGGGCAGATCCGGCAGATCCGACGGATCTGCCGGATCTGACGGATCGACGGATCAGCACAACACGGCATAACACCCCAAAAACAAACAACGAAAAAGTATTTTCTTTTCATTTATTTTAAATGTCAAGTCACGATGTGTTTGCTTATTTTAAAGAATATTTTATTTACGTCACTTGACTAGATATTTTTTAAATTTTATTAATATTTTTTGACGGTCTTTACAAATTATATTTGTTTCCAAAAGTGCTTTTATAAATCTTAATATTTTTCGTTACATTTCATAAAAAGTTTTTAATGAACAAAGTGTCATAAATAAAAATATACTTTTTTGTCCCAAACACGGTCTATTTAAATATCGATATTAGCCCAACTTGGTTTCAAGGTCTAAAAGCCATAAAAAGTTTGTGTCAAAAACTTCGCAGAAAAACTTTTTTCTGAATGGCGCAGCGAAATAAACGGGCCACTGGATTATTAGTCCAGAATTAATTTAATTAATGGACTTTATGAAGTAGGTAAAAAATATATATGTCTGGCCAACCGACTCGACATTGTCAGGGGTTAAAGTTCTGACCTTAAGAACTTTTTTATGTTTTTCTTGCAATATGTTTCCAGCAGAACAATAAAAACATTTATATATTATAATGAAATGGCCTGCTCGTGTGAAAAATCATGTCTTCTTGACCTTCATTATGGAGATGTGTTTTCATATTCCAATTTTTTTCTATTTATCCACTCGAGCGCTTTTTGCCACATTATGGCACTATTTCCAAAACCATTGATTGCTTTGTTGCCAAAATGTGACAAATTTTAAAAATATTTTTTTTTATTAAAACGACTATATAATATAATGTACTTTCAAAATATAACAAAATAAATATTCTCTAGATTCGTTAAAATGTTTTTAGGTTAACGATTTAATTATATTTTGTTTTATAAATTCCACAAATTTGTGATAATAGACAAAAGATATTATGAGAATTCATTGGTTACATAGAACTGTAATCAGTTTGGTTGACTCCATATTCAAATTCGGAGGTATGATATTTTTAATGTGGGCGGAAAAATTTCCTTTAGCAATCCGAGAAAAACTATTTTAATTGCTCTGTCGCTCCAATGGTTATATACATTTATTTGAATTTGCAGTTTGTTTTCCAGAATGAATGAATTGGAATCTAACGCCGTTCTTCCACGTAGCTATTCACAAGCGACGCTACCGCTACCTGTCAAACAAATTTGCTAGTGTAGCACCTAGCGGCGTTTTCAACCACTAATAATAGTATGGAAAACACAGACGAGCAGCGATCGCGTCGCTTGAAGGTAGCTCCATGGAAGAACGGCGTTAGAAGTCAAAAATAATCACCTTCCCGATATCCGACTGATATGCAACTCGGCGGATAGACTTGTTGTCGACGACAATGACGGCCGACGTAGTCCAGCAGTAGGGCGTTGGACTTCCATTCCGAAAGTCGCAGGTTCGAACCCAGTGTGCGCAAATACATTTTCTTTAATTGGTTTGTGTTATTTCACAATTAATTATTTAAAATAATATGTAGTATATTTGCTGCACGTTCCAGAGTGGAAGATTCTCTTAGTATCGCCCTGGTGTAAGACCACCATTGAGAATTGAAACGTTGCTTGAAATGGCTTTAGCCATGTTTAGTGACTAGATTTGAATAGCCAGGTACTTCCCCACCTTCCTCTTCCTCGTCTTCTTCATTTCATCATTTACCTTCAGCCTCATAACATACCCCAATTGGGGATGCCATAGTCTCACTGGCTCCAGACGGGAGCAGTTGGGACTCTTGTGAGGTATTCACTGTAAAAAAAATGCATTTATTATGGAGGCGGGTATGTGAACTATTTATTGGAAAACCAACACCTCTGCCATCGGTTACCCCAGGGGATCGCTATGTTTGGTGGTTTAGCAGGGGTGCCCGGGTTCATGGAGTGAGGATTGTCTGGGTCTTGGAGGTGGATGGATCTGCCTACCAGCTGCGTGGCGGCCTGGATCGTTTGAGACTAGTTGAGAGTTGTGACCTTTCCAGCAGGACTCTCTCGAAATATCGCAGTGGGAGAGATGGATTCATACGTACATCATTCTTGGAGACATTGCCCCCAGACTCCTACCTACCCCTTGTTTCTTTTACCTTCCCAGAACTTCATCTCCTTCCTTGATTTTAGTATCATTGAAGATAATATCAACCAATCTCAAACTAAAAAATGAAATAAAGACAGAAAGAACGAAAAGAGTTTGTTCTCAGGAGTTTCCTGGGTTCAATTTCTATCTGCACCTGAATCTTTTTTTGTTCAATTATAATATTTAGCAAAACATAATTTTTCTCCGATTGTTGAGAAAATTACTGTCCGCGAAAACGTTGTATGTAGTTTTATTTGGTACTGGTACAATAAAATATAAACTCGGAGATTATTAGTATTACATTTAAGGTACAACTCCGGTGGTGGTCTGAAACGAAAGAGAACACCTGATAAGGAAGCTTGTCATTTATATCTTCCATCCGTGTCGTATATAAATTTTAAACATACGTTCACTTGTTATTCAAAAGAAATCCGATCTGCGTTCACTACAATTACCACATTGTTAGACCAGTGTTATTTATTTTTTTATTTATGAGATGTGTAATGATAGTTTATGATTTAGATTCTACATTACTGTAGTTGTCGTTGGGCTCTTCGGGTCACATGGTATCATTGCTGAGTTACATTTACGGGCCAGTTCAGCTGCTCCGCAGATCAAATTGGACTGGAAGGACGTCTGTCCTCAGATTTATTATTATAAATTACAATACGTCAATAAACAGTCACCATGTTATAAGAACCTAAGTCTTTTCAATAAGCATCTAATATGAATTGGAGAATATAGGTCCAAGTAATTACTAATTTAGGAATGTCTCTGAAGAGGACATAAGAGATATTACAATTTCCTAATTTGTAATGAAAATCGTTTTTTTTCTATCTACTTATAGTAACCGATGGATTATATTGATTGACTATTCGTAATGGCATAATTATTAAATGACTAAACACAAATGTTAACATCATTTCTGTCTGCTATAAAAACCAATACGGAATACTTTACATTGCACAACCCTGCATTTTTTTACAATAGCTACACAAAGAAGGCATTGAGGTTGATGATGGGGAGGATGAGGATATGTCATCTTTGGGGATGCTGTATGGATGGTCTTTTTAGTATAGGAAGGAGAGTAAGTTCTGGGAAAGAAAAGGGTATGAGGGAAAAAATCTTTCGGTCAGTGTGTCCAGGAGTTTCGGACGTATAAATCTATCCATTCCACTGCGAGAGTCCGGCTAGAGAGATCAAACGGACTCCCTCAACTATTCTCTCCCGATCCGGCCAGCCACGCAGCTGCTGAGTAAATTCATTCGCCACCAAGACCTACACAAATCTCACCTCAAGAACCATACACCCCCGCTAAATCACCAAACATAGCGAACCACTTGGGGTGACCTATGGCAGTGGGTTATCCAATAAATGGTTCCCGGGGCGGGCGGCGTTACCCACACCCGCCTCCCAAGTTATGCATTTAACCCGAAATGAAAATATTATTTTTATCATTTCATTATTGAAATGAGAAACTTATCACATTAATTCGAATGTTGATGGAATAATAGTAATCGTGGCAAGCTTCGTTGCATCACTAGATTATATCATTGTATTAAAAATGCAGACGAATCGGAAAGCATCGAGAACTTAATAATATCCTTTGACCTCAATACACGACATATCTAGCAAGTATCAAACATAAAATACTACTCAATTTACTCATATTATTCTTGTGTATCTAAAACCAAACGAATTTATTTGGGTTTAATTAAAGATGGAAATCAGCTTCCCACGTGTGATTTCTCCGCCTAATCTCTCGGAGACGTGGGTTGAATATTCGATGTAGTAAAAACAGAAACAAGCAATCACAGATGATGCTCTTCTTGTGGGCTGGAGTGCGGAGGATGGTGGATTGTACTGGTGTTGGAAAACTCGCATTGAGAGGCAAGAGATGTGATGCAATCAATTACGCAGATTCAATGAGGTTTACTGGGACGTGTGATAATATTTTGATTCATAAACTAAACAAGTATTTTATATGAATGTTTTTTTATTGAATTTAATGTTTCAAAGACCCAATCATGTCTGATCACGTCTAAAAGGGATAGAAATGTCAATGTACACGGATAAAAAAATTATTCTAAATAGCGATCGTTTTATTCGACTGAAGTTCTTACGAACAAATTAACAGGGTTTCAATGTCTATTGGCGGGAACATATAAGAATAATTTGTTAGAATACATAATTTCGTACGTATACCAACACATTATTCTTACATTTTCCCGCCAATAAACATTGAAACCCTGTTAATTTGTTGTAAGAATTTCAGTCCCGTTTTTGACCGTTTTTACGAATAAAATGATCGTATTTTAGAATAACATTTTTCTCCGTGTAGTCTCCTTCAACGGTAGCAATCCACCTAACAGACCCTCCATTGATTGTCATCGGTGTAACTCTAAGTGACCAGCACAGGTACGGCGGCTCTATCGAAGCCAGAGTAAAGTTAGCCTCTTGTATACGTACGGAATTACGTATACCAACAAATTATTCTTACATGTTCCCGCCAATAATCATTGAAACCCCGTCAATTTTTTCGTAAGAACTTCAGTCCCGTTTTTAATCGTTTTTACGAATAAAATTATAGTATTTTATAATACCATTTTTCTCCGTCTGAACAGCGATAAAAATGCATCCTTAATCTATAATAATTTCACAGAAGTTTCCAGTTATTAAAAGAATTACTCACCAGATATCTATGTTTTCCTTTAAATGCCGTAAAAAACCTTTGACAGTAAAACTGCATCGAAAAATATTCTCATTTAATAGGCCACTAGTTTGTTTGGCGATATTTTTCACATCTCCCAATGTTTGTGAAATCCGCTCTCTAAAAAAATAATCCAGAAGTCACAATACTATCATTGTTCTACTTTTCCGATTGTCTCTTCTAGTCTTTCCTCTCCCACTTCTTCTTCCCCTTCGTTCACACCCTTTCCCTTTGCTCTAATCCAGAATGGTATGGAAAGCTGGCGTCAAACTGTTATTTTGTTTATTTTTTCGTCTATCTTTTATCACTGTGCTTTGACTGAGCCTTGCGACTTTATGTGAATATGTATTTCACAGTTTACGAATACAAGGGTAGGTTTACGTCGCACAAAGAAATGACTTGGCATATTTTTGAAGGTGAATAATGTAATAGATTTAGGGCACTACCTGTCATTTATTTCTATAAAAAATAATACAAAAAAATAATAAAATCAAAATATTTAATTTGAACCATGTACTTCACTTAGTTTTTTTCGGAGTTTCTGTAAAGTCACTGGACAAATAATTTATTTTTTCGTAGAAGTTAGTTAGTTTTTGGATTCACCTTATAATAAATATTTTTTTACACTAGCTTCACGTAGAAGGCCCTCAGGAAAATAATTCCTCTCAGGGCCTATGTCATCTTTGGGGATGCTGTGTAGTAAGTATTTTAAAGTAAAAAAGGAGAGGAAGTTCTGGGACGGAAAAACGTTTAAGGGGTGGGTAGGATTCTGGGGTTCAGTGTGTTTATGTCATCCGCCGCCAAAGCCTACGAATCCGGGCACCCCTGCTAAGCCACCACACATAACGATCCACTTGGGATGACCTATGGCAGGCATTGTTCTCTGGACGGCGCCAGCGGTACCCATTCCTGCCTTTCAAATTGAATTATTATTTGAATATGATTGGCTGTGGCGGGCAGGAGGCTTGAATTTGATTCTTATATAAATCTACAGTTTTACTCGGAGATTGTTTAAAATTTACACACTTCTTTCTAACAAGAGGAAAGTCACTGTTTGCATAACATTTCGTAAAAATAGCCTTATCCCTATTTCCCACTCCTAACAGATTTTTGATACTTCAAAATTACAAGAATATTACTGTCTCCATCTAATTTAAACCTGGGCAACGCCGGGGCTTCTTCTACTAATAATACATAACTATGAATTAATGGTTTTAATCAATCACTTTGTACAAAAACCACTTTCTTTCAATATTTGCCCGTAAAAGACGAGCTTTAATGTAATCTTTTTACAAGTTAACACACAATCTTTTTTACTGAATATTTTATATGGCACAAAATCAGTTAAAATTCAAATAGGTATCTTAATAATAAATCACAAAATATGTTAATATGCTATCTGAAATATCAAAAACTGTGTGCTCTGGCGTCATGTGATTTACACAGGTATCACTTTATTGATTACTTTCGTGAGCTATGGAGCCAACCAATATTTTTAACCAGCCAATAAGTCTTTAATCCATATTTCACAAATGATTTGTATTAAGACGATCCACTAGTCCCTTGACTCATTCGGAATCGGGCGGAGCGAACGATTTTTAACCGTTTACCAATAAAAACCCTAATCTCTAGCCAACAACAGTGTTTTGTTATTCCGAAAGTATATTTTTGAAGATCGAAGCGCCGCGTAGACTAAGGCTTTTGTGAAGTTCGGCAACAAATATTACAATGTTTTCTGATCACTCTCTGAGAAACTTAATTAGCTACATTTTTCAATAAAGCCATATCAGAAAAAGGATTTGTAAATAGAAAATTTTCCACTTTAAACCATTTTGTATAGGTCAGACGCATTATTTTTTTCTAAGCATATTAAAAGGCTTATCGAAAAAATACTCGATTATTTCAAAGGCAAACATGTGTTCTACTCAAAGTATTTAATTGAATCATCCATAGTATTTCTAATTATTTTTCAATACAAAAACAAAAGATTTTGTACGATTTTGCATTTTTTCTCGTGGCTTCACTTTAAAAGGTGTTATTAAAGAAGGTAAAATGTAGTATGTAATGGAATCTAATATATTACACCATAGTAACATTTAGTCATTGTTTAGTTCCTGTTATACGCTACATTGTTTAGATGAATACTGGATTAGGTCAGTACTTCCGTCCGGTACACTTTGGTTTAGTTTTCCGGAAACCCAATAATATATTCAAATACCTGCATATTATTATACAATGTTGCTACAATTATCGCGATTAACTCCATTATTATTCAGAATCATCCAAACAATCTTTCAATTTGGTGGAGTTTGGAAACTAGTTTGTCAAAGCAAATAATAATTTGTATCGAGTTCATTGTATCTTGTACATTCTGCACTATAGAATTAATACGCTGTGTGTCGTACGCACTGGCACCGCGTACTAGCTACGAACGGAAGTGCTGCCATCTAATATATTAAAATAGAACTATTGAAGTTTTCACATTACAAACACATTATGTGCAAGGTTTACTTGTTTGATATCTGATTTCACGAATAACGATCATTATTGCTTAGAACCATTGAAAAAAATTTTCAATTCTGCGAGGTTTAGAAGCTAGTTTGTTAAAGCAAATAACTTCTACGGCGTTCATTGTATCATATTGAATAGCTTTCTGAAACATGTTGTTTGTATTAGGTATAACTGCTGTGTTAAATATAAATTGATTCAAGTGACTTTGAAGGGAATAGACGCTCATTGACTTCTTAATTCATTCTGAATCTTTGACTGGCTAATAATAATAGTAAACATCTCTAAAAAATAAAATTAAAGTTTGTGAAATATCACCTCTAGATAGCTTGATGCATGAATTCTGTACGAAATAATAACTATTACGAAGTTGTTAATAATTTAATAGAGAAAGGCCAAAGCTTTAATAGAGAAAAAACTAAGTTAGTATAAACATTTAAATATTAATACATGTTTTAATTAATGCGCCTTAGAAACCTTAGAAATGAACCAAAAAATTCATTTACTTTGTGTAATAGCACCGTAAGTCTCCATTGTTGACCGTGTTTTCTTGTTATTTTGAGTCCTCCCCCATACCTCCCGCCCCCCTCCCTAAAATACAACAATTTTTATTTTTGGATTGCATCTAGTTGGCAATACTTTCTTGGAAGTGGAAGATGTGTTCAATTGCATCGAATTTAGTTATAAAAAGGATAAAATAATATACCTTGTTATTTTTTTAATTGATAAACTAATGTTAAAGACAAGATTTTTTCAAGCATAGCACCAAGGGTAACAATTATTATAAGCAATAATTATTAGCCTGAAACACTCATCCATATTGAAAAAAAATTCCGAGAAAAGATACATATCGCCGACGGGACTCGAACCCGCACCCTGTTGATTGCCGGTCAAGTGCTCTACCATTAAGCTACGGCGGGTTACCTCCTACCCGCCAAATGATTCAATATATACACAGGGTTTCATTCAACAATTACTGCTTATCACATTTTTTCACCTGCAAACAACCAACTTTATTTTTATATGGGAAAGGCATCTAAGTGCTAACTCTCCCACTAGATGGCGTCGAGACATATTAGTAGACATGCCTTTCTCATATAAAAATAAAGTTGGTTGTTTGCAGGTGAAAAAATATAATAAGCGATAATTTTTTAATGTATAGACACTAGGTATATATTGAATCATTTGGCGGGTAGGAGGTATCCCGCCGTAGCTTAATGGTAGAGCTCCTGTCCAGCAAACAGAGGGGTGCGGGTTCGAGTCCCGTCGGCGACATATATCTTTTCTCGGGAGAGTTTTCAATATTGATGAGTGTTTCAGGCTAATAATTATTGCTTATAATAATTGAACAGAAAATACATTGTTTTAAGTCACAAGTATTTTCCTTTCATTTATTTAAAATGTAAAGTCACAATGTGTGTGCTTCTTTTGAAAAATTATAATAATATAGCTCAATAATCAACGTTTCATAAAACTATCATTCCGCATGGGTTCTTTATAATAAAAATAGCATCGTGTACTTAATGAATACTGTGCAACATTTTTATTTTTAAATATAATAATATTAATTAATTAATTGTGTTATATTTAATTTTATAGGCAAACATTTGTAAAATGTAGCTAATGTAAGAACTTTAATATTCTAAATGTTCCTTTACTTATTTAAAATGCCAAGTTAGTAGAAAAACGTAGAACCTAATTAGCAGCTTGCTTGTTAATGAACTCACTACTAAAGTGATGAACCAACCTTTACCAGTATTTTTTTGCCTAGGTAAGTCTGTTTGTGTTGAAACAGTGCATGAAGATATCTGAAGCGTAACTCCCATTGTCATATCCTTTGCATAATTAACTTACTTTTCTACCTTTTCAACCTTTCAAAAGAAAATTATCCGTACAATGTTCTTAAATTGTTTATCTAAGATAAAATTTCTCACACTACATACCCAACCATATATATATATGCTTATTTTGTTGATATTATTATTATATATTATTTAAAAGTTAGATTTGAATGCTTCCATTTCTATATGTATCTGATGTATTTTTGAAGTATTAAAAAAAAATATTGATATTATGTAATTATGTATTTACCGTGATTTTTTTAACCTTTTAATAATTTTGTAATAATTGTTTTTAAATTATGTTTACTTGTGTAAGTAAGTACATATACAATATACATATCGAACATCCCGTAGAAAAGGGTCGTAAGTCAATTTTTTCTGTTGTATTAAATTATATTTTTATCTCTGAATAGTAAAGTGTTGGCCCTCTTACTCATAATCGTAGTATAACTAATACGAGTGAAAAACTTGACATTTTATCACTGCGTGTGTACAAAACCAAGTATGAGTCGGCGGATACCGCAGTTATGATTAAGGGGGTTGGTGATTATCTATGCCCGACAAAAAACGTATTTAAGTTAGATCACTCTATATCCTCGAGATGTCGCTAGTATCATCTTGTTTCATCAATCGTCATTCGTTTTTGCACCCCTGTAAAATTTACATTTTTTCACTTACGACCCTTTTTTTATAACTTATTTATTTTGTGTAAATTTCATTTACTCCTTTTTCTTTTTTTTTGTAATATTTAATTGTTTGTATTATTACCCGTCTCCAAACAGACATCGTTTAGTGAGGCGGGTATCCTACTAGCGTTATCAAAATGTGTTATCTAAATAATTATCCGCGTTGTCGGCAATAAAATTGTAAATTTCTTTCTTTTTTCTTTTTTAAAAAGAAAGACAAACATTCCCGGGTTACGAATAACCCAACAACATTTGAAAATCTCCTACTACCACCACACTAAGCGGAAGATGTCGCTTGTGTTGTGACGGAGGACTTAGCCAGCCGAGGAATCGAACACGAAACGCCTGGGTGGGACCCAAACGCAATGCCCACTCAACCACTGACCGGATTATATTTTAAAATTTACTTTATACCTTATCCACTGGAGCGACAGAGCAATTGAAATATTTTTTTCTTGGATTAAAATTATACATAAAAAAAATCATACCTTTGAACTTGAATATGGAGACATACAAACTGATTATAGTTCTATGTAGCCAATGAATTCCCCTATCTTTTGTCTATTATCACATATTTGTAGGATTTACAAAAAAAATATGATTAAATCTTTAACCTTAAAATATTTTTAAGAATCTAGAGAATGGTTATTATATATTTTTCATGTACAATATATTAAATAGTCGTTTTGATAAAAAAAAATTTTTTGAAAATTTGACACATTTTGGCAACAAAGCAATCCGAGGTTTTGTAAATAGTGCCATAATGTGGCAAAAAGCCCTCGAGTGGTTATAGTTTTTAAAGATTTATGCCGAGATAATGATGAGCTACAAATCTTTCTCGTAATATAAACTGAGTTTGCCTCCTAAAAAACCGTTGTCTTTTTTTACAAATTAATGTGCCATATAAAAAATCTAACACACTTTGTTTACGTTAAGAATGATTTTTACTGGTTTTTAATGTAAATTTATGTAAAATTATTCTTAATTCTCTGAAATTCGATACACATAGTTTGTGCTTTAACCATTGTGCTATAGTGACATTATGTTCCCATTATCATGTTTTTTCTTAATTTATTAATACTCGTTGTTTGTATTATATAACAGAAATTTCCGGGTTAAGGTGATTTTTAGATTAGTAATTGTGCCCATGAAATTTAGGCAAAACAGGATTGTATCTTTGAAAAAAAAGATAACAATAATAATCTAATTTTTTTTTTTTTTTTAAATATGAAAATGAACAAGACAGAAAAATAATAAAAGATAACGGTCGCAACTGGGACTCGAACCCAGAAACTTACGTCTTACCGGGACATACACCTCTACCAATTGGGCTACTGCGATCTTATATGAGGCTGTCATAATTGTCAACTTCATACTTCAAATTTCAGAATTAACAATATTATCTTCGATTAATGTTTTTTTTTTTTTTTCATATTAAAAAGTCAATAGGTGTTCCACAAAAATAAAATCGGATATATTTATCCGAGACACTATCTAGGTAACAAATACATTCTTTGAATACTTGTTTCCAATAATAAAGGTAGCTGCCAATAATATGGAGAAAAAAAAAACATTTGTCGAAGATAATATTGTTAATTCTGAAATTTGAAATATGAAGTTGACAATTACGACGGTCTCCTATAAGATCGCAGTAGCCCAATTGGTAGAGGTGTATGTCCCGGTAAGACGTAAGGTTCTGGGTTCGAGTCCCAGTTGCGACCGTTATCTTTTATTATTTTTCTGTGTCTTGTTCATTTTCATATTTCAAAAAATTAGATTATTATTGTTACTTCTTCTTCAATGATATATTACATTGATGGGAATAAGTTTTAAAAGTTAAAAAGAGACTTTTTCTTATAAAAAATATGAAAACAGTATTGACTTAAATTGTTATGTTAGGTAAATTTTAACTAGTTTAGTTGCCAGATCTGAATAGCTAGATACTTTATAATCTTCTATCGCATCTCCTTCTCACATCGACATCACAACATATCCCACTCGAATTGTTGCTGTTATTTTTTAAAAACAGTTTCTAAAAATCATCTAATAGGTAGCTGACAATGATGATGATGAATGACAATGATGAAAATATCATCTAGTTCATAGTACAGAAGTGGCGTGCCCAAAGTTTAATCAGGCTAGGCAGTTGGAAAACAGCAAATTTATTTTTGCAAAAAGCTCACCACACATGCGGTAAGTTTTTGATACGAATAGCTAAGCTGCATGTTTCAGCCGATATCAAACATCTAAATAACCCCTTCATTTACGCATTTTATGATCCAATTATTGGATATATATAAGATATAAGACTGTTTGTTGTCTTAAGGTTTTAAATGACAAATAAAACAATGTGTTGCTCTGGAGTATAAATAAACGACAATTTAAGTTTATTTGTCATATAGAGATTGTTTTTATAATGTTTTAAAAATATCAGCCACATAACATGGTGTTACCAAAGTAATGACATTTGAAAAATACAAAAGAATAAAATAAAATTCATAATTCAAATATAAAGGAATCCTAGATATTTCTAGGTAGGTACTTAAATACTAGATAGGTACTCTTATTCCTTTACATCTCCCCCCCTAGGATTAGAAAATTTCTCTGAAGATTTCTTCTTTCTAATCTTCATTTTCTTCTGGTAAGGGGGCAGGAATAAGTTTTGTAATATGGAATAGATTTGACTCCATCTTTCTATGTCCTGTATTAATCTTGTATATTGAATATATAGATTATATTTGTATATTATATAAGACTGTTTGTTGTCTTTAGGTTTTAAATGACAAATAAAACAATGTGTTGCTCTGGAGTATAAAGAAACGACAATTAAAGTTTATTTGTCATATACTAGGTAGGTACTCTTATTCCTTTACATATATATAATTTCCATTTTATTGTTGTTGTTGTTAATGTGAATGTCGTTAAAATGTGTGAAAGATTTAAAGTTTATTTTTCTGATTCTGACCATTGTAATCAAAATGTGTGTTTTTAATATTTTCAAACATTGAAAAATCGCACATTCCGAAACGGCTGCAACTGGCTACAACGTCATTATGACGTAGAAAACGCCACTGGCTGGTAAGATGGCTGTCATCGGCATTGTGCGGCGTGACGTCAACGCCGCCGAATTCGAGAAAAAAAAATATGTCGTTTTGGCGGCTGATTAAAAATGACACATTATAAATTGTTATTAAAAATGTATTCGTTAACAAAAAAAATACCTTCATTATTGTAATTTTTCTCTTATTTATTTCGACAGTAAAAAACAGAGAAATAACCCTACTGCATGTAAAAAAGACAACCTAATATGATACGAAACAATTTCGTTAGTAAAGTTGTACAAATTAATAGAGGTACCAACAGATGGCACTGATTGCTACATTCATACTAGCGAAAGGCAGGTCCTTTGCAGATACTAACACAAACAAATGGTCTCGTGAATGAGCATCGCGCACACACGTACATTTTTATATCGAATAAGAACAACATTTAAATATGTATGTGCATCATTTTGCATTCTTAGTTTCTGCCTTTGACACCCTCTAGCACAGTCGGTAAAGCGCACACTGTCCTTTTTGTGTTTACCGATAAATTTCTTAATATTATATTGTTATTTAAATAACGACAATAAATGAGTTCACGATAACGTTTACAGTACATTTGCCTAATAAAATAAGTGTGTCTTTTTATTTTTTTCCGTAATCAGTAATTTGTGTCAAAAAACGTAAAGTGAACCATTTTTAAAACTTTTTTATGTTTACATTCAAGAATAGTTATTTTATATCTATCTATATATATATATATAAAAATCAATTGCTGTTCGTTTGTCTCGCTATAACTCGAGAACGGCTCGGCCGATTTAGCTGATTTTGATTTTGAAATGCTTGTCGTAGTCCAGGGAAGATTTAAACGGTGAGAAAGTACGGAAAAATTGCGAGGAGGATAGTGAAAACTACAATTTCGTTTTCCCATATTACTAATATTATAAACGCGAAAGTTTATATGGATCTATGTGTGTTTATTACTCTTTCACACAAAAACTACTGAATGAATTTTAATGAAACTTTACAATAATATATCTCATACATCAGAATAACATATACAAGTTCTGGCATCATGAAATTTGTATAAAAAATTAGCAATATTTGAATGAAAAACTGAATGTATCGAGAATGAATGTATGGAATGCAAGATGAGGGAGGAAACACGGTAGGGTTAGGGGGGGCACTTGGGAGGGGAATCCGTGGGAGGGGGAGGCAAATACGGGAGGGGGTAGCAAATACGGGAGAGGTAAGAGGGGGATTAAAGTGAGGAGTGGGAAGGTGGAGGAGGAGGAGTGGGAACGCGAGAGGGGAAGGAAACGTGGGACAGAAAGGACGCGCAGGGAATTTCTTTTTTAAATGGCATATATAATATACCGGGTACCAGCTAGTATATATAAATATATTTATTTAAAATCATAAAATTTGAAAGTGTATTTCATTACCTTTCAAAAAAGTTTTTTTGATTTTCGGATGCGTTCAGAAATATTCCATTTGTTTGGATTTTATTTTAAACCGGAAATATTTTGTACTTCTGACAAAATAGGCCTAAGGTCTTAAGGGTTAAGGTTGGGTTGGGCAGTGATTATGTGCCTTTCTGGACGGCACGCCCCTGTAGTAGAGTTGTAAAAAGAGTTATTTATATCCAGTAATCGTTATGCTATGTTGGTAGGGACGTAGCCCGCACTGACTTGATGAAATTCTGAACCACCCCCGTGACATACGAGTAGCAATTTTCATATTAAATTCCTTAATATAAGAAAGCTGGGAGTGCACTACCCGGCAGAGATCCTTCCTGGGATATGATAACTGTAGAAAAAGCCAACCGAACTTTTAAATGATACTTTAATGATAACAACAACTTGTAATAAAATATATTTTTCAGATTGTTGGTTGCCGTAGTGTGTGTATGCCTGTATAATATGTTGCCTGTGTTATATGTATCGTCTATGACGTCTATGTAATGTATGCATTTATATTGTAGACATTTATATTTTTTATTTTTTTATTTATTTACATTTGATACATTTAAAGCCAAAATAACAAATAATATTACATAATAAGAGAATATATTTAAAATGAATACAAGTGTTATTACGTTGTATTAGGTTGATATTAGTTCCTAGCTAGGCAGATTGCCTGTTCTAAGGAACCAAAGTGTGTAAAGTATGTACTGTTTTTTCTCGTTATAATATGTGTGATTTAGTGATAACTGTGAATTAACAGCTGACAAACTGCTTCGACAGTTTATCAAGAGATCAATTACAAAGAGGTATGAAAAATTATAATTTTAGAATAAAACATTTTTAAAAACAACATTGAGATATGGCTAAGCATTTCGGGTACGATGAAGTTCAGCCTAATTTTTGTAACCTATTATAAAAGTAAGTTTATATTTTTTACTACATGTTACCTTCAGATTTTATGATCATTTTTTTAAATTAAAGCCGTTTAGTTCGGCCTTCCTTGGCGATGCAGCGCTTCGAAGACGATTGTAAAATAAAGTGTGCATGGATTTGCGGCTTTTTTAAACATTAATACCGTTCAGGACGCCTTTAGGAAAATAAGTTTTCTCAGGGCCTATATCATCTATGAAAATGCTGTGTGGAGGGACTTTTTGATGAGAGGAAGGGGCGAATATGGGTCTTGAAGAGACCCATGATGTAGGCGTGAGGAAATAAAGAGGCCGGCAAATCATTCCACAGCCGAGCTGTTGACATCAAGAACGAGTCGTAGAAACGACACATTCACATGAGAGAAAGGTTAATCGTGTACATATGTTGTGCGCGCGTTTGGCGTGTTTCCCGACTATGCACCAGTGCCGAGGGGATCATTGGTGCTAGTCCCTCGGAGCATGTTCCATTAATAAACCAGTAGAACAAGGATTCAACGTAAATCCGAGAACAATCTCATCGGGTAGTTTTAGCACATTATTTCCCTCAAGTTACCATAATTTTTATTAACAGATGTGAATATGTTCTACTTTTATTAATTTATATCTTGATACTAAATTTACTATTTGTTTTAAGTTATTAGTTTTACATTCCTCTGAATTATTTTTATATGACTGATGGAATGTTGCTTCCACTGTTCCACTGAAATAAATTATTATAATCAATAAAGATGTCTTTTACATACTCTCTAAAAATCATTCATCGCTGGATCCCTCATATACCAGATGCAAAGTGTGCATAAATTTTTCTATGAACTGTTTCCATCATAGAAGGTTTGTAATACGAACCTACAGCTAGCTGTAAATATATACAAACACGGGATAACATTCTGCCTATAACTACGGTTGAATAAACTTTTGTGTTATTTTCTAAATTTTAAGTGATTGTGGAGATAATTCATATAAATGATAACGTAGGTACCGAAATTATTTGATTTTATTTTTATTAATTTATTAGTAATTCTATTCGGTATTTAAAATATGTTTTTCTTTTGTTAAAAAAAAAATTGACAGATGTCCTAATTTTTCAAGTTTCATAACTGCGTCTCCTAAAGTGAACATTTTTTTTTTGAAAAATGATTTTGAAGCAAATATAATTTTTTTGTATTTTCAGCTTAACAAATAGTACGATTTTTTTTTTTTAATTTTTAAAAGAAAGACAAACATTCCCGAGTTACGAATAACCCAACAACATTGGAAAATCTCCTACTACCACAACACTAAGCGGAAGATGTTGCTTGTGTTGTGGTGGAGGACTTAGCCAGCCGAGGAATCGAATACGGAACGCCTGGGTGGGACCCAAACGCGATGCCCACTGAACCACTGACCGGTCCGGATTATAATACCCCGTGATTTATCACTGGTCTACGCTGGTAATATATACAAATGATGATTTTATTTTATTCGTCGCGTCGGCGCGACAAAATATTGATCTTATGGTGTTAATTTTTTGTTTTAAAAAAAACAACAAACAAACAATAAAGCATACGAGTATAGCTCTGGATGCATGTATTTGGTGACCAGATCTGAACAGCCGGCTACTTTCTAACGGTCCTCTTCCCTATATCCAACCCTTCCCACACCTTTTAAAATGCCTGCTAAATATACATTTTATTTTAAAGTTATCAAAAATAAAACCTCAACCAATCATTTAAAATTTTTGGTACATCTTAAAAACATTTCAAAGTTCATATATTTTGGCGTTGACTATAGTTCAAAGTACACGTGTATGGTGCACGGGACTGTAGTTTATATCCTCCTTTAGGTATAGCTACTGACTTCATGTTTCATAAACCATCTAAGATTTTGTTTATGACTTTGTAGTCGGGCGAGCTGTACAAAAACTAGTGACACGTTTACAAAAGATCATATCCCCGCTAAAATGTCTATTTATTCCTATATTAATTTGTATCATTACCGTCTTTCAGCTTTTAATAATATATCTACCCGTTGACAAACTGATATAAATCAGTTTAACGGGACTTAATGTTGAAATATGTAAAAAAAATAATGTTAAATAAATAAATAAAAAAAATAAAAAAAATAAAAAATAAAATAAAAAAATAAAAAAAAATAAAAAAAAGCTTGTAGTATAAGATATAAACTACAACACGAGGACTAATATAATTTAGTTAATCATCATGGTGTATAAGTTTATACATTTCTTACCTCAAATATGTAATATAATTTCTTTACCTTATTGCATAATGGCACAATTCCCCAATTCAAACACGACAAATGATTTCACTATTGAGTCGGGTAGTTTGCTAACAAGAAATTACTTTATTGTAACTAGTTTTAAGAACCATATGATTTTTTTTTATCTGTTATGTGTAGGTATATATTTTGCTTTTTACAAAACATAGAATTGCGTAAGTAATAAAGTTTGTGAGCGTGAAAAACAACAAAGTTTAGAAAATAGAAAGTTTAAAGAAGTTTAGTTAATAACGAAAAAGGTCTTGTAAATAATACAATATTGCAATAGTAAAAATATATAAATAAATGTATTCATATAATATATGTTATTGACTTAACATTATATGAGGTTCATTGAAAAATTAAAAGGTAACGGCCGCAAATGGGTCTCGGACCTATGCTCTATTGTGTTACCGATACACAGCGCGCCTTAAAACCAACGTGTCCATTGGGACCTTATTATATTTTATGTTGTCATTTGTGTCTATTTCATTTTTAAATTTCAGAATTATTGGTGGGATATTATCATATTTTTGGCGTCTAGGTACTTTCTTGGATGATAACAAAGTTCTGTAGAGGATTTCTTATTAATTTTACTGCTTGCTTTTGTGAAAACTAAAAACAATAAATTTGCATTTGCCACTTGACAAATTCGTCGAAAATTCTAAGCAAAAGGTAGCAATGGAACTTATACTTCAAACAGAACTAAATGTGTCTATGCTTTAAGGCTGCAACTGAAGTGACCCCATTCGAGCGTTTGCAGATATTAAAAGTTTCACGACCTGAGATCTACCTATGACCGTTTGTGGAACTCGTGAAGAATTGAATCGTGTGGGAGGGGGGTTTGCAGTGGGAGGGAGTGGGAGAGAATTACACGGATGGAGTTCCATTCACGTGGGACTCTTTTGTTTCGGTATAAAAAGCGGGATGAAGTCCGGAAAGTTTTCAAAGCGAGTGGAACTGCACGGCTATGAGAATGAAGGGTGAATTATTTATGGAATTACAGAGAATTTGACGGAAGGGAGAATTATATTTTTTGCCCTGGTATTTAAGGGTTGAATTATTAATGTGGATTTTATAACCATTTCTCCCTCACGCGAAGGTTTTCCTAAAGACTAAAATACATTTATTTCAGTTATTTCTCGAAGAACATCTACTGCCTGAAGAGTTTCAAAGGGGAAGACAATGGAGATAATGTACTTCCTTCAACTGAGGTAATTTTCTCTACATTACATAATCTACAACCATTGAAATATATTTTAATATTAGTAGTTCTGTAAATAGTAGACCTCGTGTCGAAATAATTGTGTTTCTAATTTTCTTTTATTATAAATCATTCATTTCTCTTATTATAAATCAAAACCAAAATTTGATTAAAACAAAAAGTCAATTAATGATTCTTTAGCGTAAAAATTTATCCAAAGAAACATTAAGACCTTAATGAAAAATCTTTATTAAAACTTTATTCATATTTTTTTTTATAATGAATACCTCACAAGAGTCCCAGCTGCTCCCGTCTGGAGCCAGTGAGACTATGGTATCCCCAATTGGGGAATGTTATGAGGCTGAAGGTAAGGAGTGGGGAAGGGAAGGAGACGAGGAAGAGGAAGGTGGGGAAGTACCTGGCTATTCAAATCTAGTCACTAATCACGGCTAAAGCCATTTCAAGCAATGTTTCAATTCTGAATGGTGGTCTTACACCAGGGCGATACTAAGAATATCTTCCACTCTGGAACGTGCCGCAAATATACTATATATTATTTTAAACAATTAATTGTGAAATAACACAAATCGATCAAATAAAAGTTATTTGCACACGCCGGGTTCGAACCCGCGGCCTTCGGAATGGGAGTCTAACGCCCAACCGCTGAGCTACGCCGGCCGTCAATGTATGGTCGTGGTTTTGATAATTCCGAATTGGCAGCTCGAATAATGCTGACCTTGGCTGGGATAAAAAAAAGCAATATCTAACGCTGCCACCATCTTGAAACGGAACCGGAACGTAGAAACAACTTTACAAAAAGACGAAATGCAAAACACTTGACTTAAAATAGGACAATTATGTAACTTTTATTTCGTCAATGTATTTTTGAAAATGCTACTTTATGGATAAAATAACATAAAAGGAAATTTCAAGGTCTCCTTTGCGAAATCAAGATTTTTTATAGATTTTTTTTTTTTATGAGTAACTGAAGGTTTTAAATAGAGTTTTAATTAATCAATATTAAATTCATAGGCAAAACAACCACTCACAATCTTCAACATTTAAAAAGGCGACATGGCTGACTGAGTCTCTTCTCTCATTTGTATGGAATTAATTAATTTAGTAGCATGGAAGAACAAAAAGTGGATTGAAAACCCCCATATTGAAATGAAGCTTATGTAGGGAAAGACCGGATGGATTCCTGCTGATATATTCTTTCTTTAACTAGATATTTTACCTGGATTCACCTGCTAGCCATTGCCAGCTGTAATAGGTGATTATTAATAGACATTATTCTTTAAAGTCAAAGCAATGATATTTAAAAGTGGTACCTCTGTGCATTTATTCTCCTCCAAATGATAGAATTTCTTTCGATAAAAAACGAAACCACCATTTAAAAACATAGCGTTGTGCATTTCTTATTTCCTTTTGTTTATGTGAACAGCGCACAGGAGTCCCAACTGCTCCCGTCTGGAGCCAGTGAGACTATGACATCCCCAATTGTAGTATGCTGTGAGGCTCAAGGAGAGGGGAAAGAGATGGGTAAAGGGTAAGTATCTGGCCACTAAACTCAGCTTAAGCCATTTCATGCAACGTTTCAATTCTGAATGGTGGTCTACCATCAGCGTCAAACTGAGAGTTCTTCCACTCTGGAACGTCAATTGTGAAATAACGCAAATCAATAAAATAAAATGAACGTGTGCACGCCGGGATTCGAACCCGTGACCTTCAGATTGCTAGTCGAGAGCAAATATTTAGCCTCTTTGCGAGTGTAGTGAATGTTTCATGGTATTATAATGCTTTCTTCATAACTCATAACAAAACACAATCTTATTTGACACCTGCCTGTATTTTTTTTTAAGGCTGAGACGGTTTACAAGCAGTTCCCGTGAGCACTTAGGCCATAGGCCCATTGTGCTATCTCCCATTTTACCTCAATCCTTTAATAACAAACCAGTCCCTTTAATAAAGTTCACCAGGGCTGTCATTAAATATGTGGCTATGTCTTCTGGTCCTACTGTATGTCTCCCCAGGTATCTGAGCATAGTTCCCACCAGGGCAGGACATTGGCACCATAGGTGAATTGGAGTCTCTTCATCCTCTTTACATTTTCTGCATATATTGGTGTTTCCACTCCCAATATCTGCATGTGTCTCCTGAGATGGAAGTGTCCCGTTAATAATCCTGCCAATTCCCTCAGCGAGTTTCTGTCCATATCGAGTAGTTTCCTGGTTCGTCTAGGGTCCGTTCCTTTTATGAGAACTTTGGATTGTCTCATTCCGGGTGCCCTCTCCCTGGGATTTGACCCACCTATCGATATGTAGTTTTGTGTGGCAAGCTGTTACTCCTACGGCCGGCTCGGATCCTACAAGTGGTGCTTTCGCCCCTTTCGTTGCTAGTTCGTCAGCCCGCTCGTTGCCTTCAATACCTTTATGTCCTGATACCCAAATAAGGGTTATTTTATTGATGTTAGCGAGTTCTGTGAGAATAATCCTGCATTCCATCACCAGTCTAGAGTCGCATCGGTTACTTCCCAGTGCCATTAAGGCAGCCTGGCTATCAGAACATATGCTTATGTTCTTATTCCTGTACCCGATGCGTATATTCTCCTGTGCGCAGGCCAAGATGGCTTTCATCTCAGCTTGAAACAGAGTACAGTGTGTTCCTAGAGGTATACTGAGTTCCCTCTTGGATCCCTGCAGACAGACCCCGGCCACTGTTCCTTCCTCCATCTTGGACCCATCTGTGAATCAGATTAGTTCCTGTTTGAAGGTTGGACCTGGAACCGTGTCCCATTCCTCCCTTGTGGGATAGATCACCCCGAACTGCTGTCTGAAGAAGTAGTTGGCTTGTTGGCACCTGCCTGTAAGTCAACGCCTCTCTAATGTGCCCTCAAGATGACATAGGGTAATTATTTTTCTCAAGGCCTGCTTTATATAATATTAAAAAATATATCTAACCAGAGCCATTTATGTCTCGCAGCTCGAACTGTCGCAGTCATAAAGATCTGAAAAAAGCAGATAATTATCTACTTCTTAATAATATCTCATTGTACGTACCTCTAATTGGTTAAATGCCTAGCATGGTAGTCGAAAAACGTTCAACAAATGTTATAAACAATGCACTGATAAATAAAGAAAAATATAATCTTTTTTCTCCATTCCGATTCATTCAGCCTCGCATTATCCATTAGCCGCAATTTGGGGATGATATAGTACCATTGGCCCGCACAGTTACAACTCTTGTGAGCTAATCGAATCAACAATGCAGGGAAATTTCTTGGTATTCTATCAAAGTATTTTTTCTTGGTTTTAACAAGTCGTAAAAACGATACAAACTTTTGCATCAAGCCAATAATTTAAGCAAATACAAAGGTACAAGGTATATTATCCAACATAAGTGTCTACTTAAAATGCTAATATAATGCATACGAATATGTCAATGACTGAATGTCTGCGTGAGCCTGGCTGTGACTTGTTTCTGGTGCAGCATTGTCTAGCCAAGACACCCACTCAGAATAAATATTCATACTAACAGACTTTCAAATACATAACATAACGTCACACAAATTTGGCCAGAACTTTATATATATGTGTGTCTAAAATATTATTGTGTAGGAAGTTAGACAGGTATGAAGGCTTTGATCGATGTATGACTCCAGGAATTAAGAGGCTGGACTTTGCACCACACGCAGAACACTGTCCCGTTCTGTCCCGTTCACAATAAGCTCACACACACTTACGATACATGCTAATGCGGTATGTGCGAATGAGACAACGCTCAAATTTACCTACAGAAATCGCTCGAAAAGGGGTTTATGGAGAATACACTTTTCTACACCGAAACTTTCACGAAATTGAAATTTTAAAAAATATATATTTTTTAGAAAGAAGAAGCTATGTCGGTAGCTTTTTATAATTTTATAATTCTTTATGAGAGTGGAGTTAGCAGCACTTTTTCCTTAAATAATATTTTTTTGATAAATCGTACATGTTTGACAGTGAATGTTTACGTTAATACGAAACGCATCGAAAATTCGAAAACATACCGACATAGTTTTCACCCTCTAGAAGGCAGTATAAAACAATATATTAATTTTGTGCAATTTTCGATGTAGAAAAGTGTTTTTTTCCCGGGCGTCCTTTTTGTATGGGCCGAAAAGCGAAGTCTATCATCTTAAGAGGCTAGACTTTGCACCACACGCAGCACACACGCGTCTGTCATTCTGTCCCGTTCACAATAAGCTCACACACACTTACGAGACATGCGAATGCGAAATGTGCGAATGGGACAGCGCTCATATTTACCTACAGAAATCGCTCTAAAGAGGGTTGCGGGAGAAAACATTTTTCTATACCCAAACTCTCACGAAATTGTAATTTAAAAACTAAAATATGTTTTCGAAAGAAGAAGCTATGTCGAAATGTCTTTATAATTTTGTAATTCTATATGAGAATTAAGTTTGCAGCACTTTTTCCTTAAATCATATTTTCCGATAAATTATACATGTTTGACAGTGAATGTTTACGTTACTACGAAACGCATCGAAAATTTAAAAACATACCGACATAGCTTTTACCTTCTAAAAGGTAATTTAAAGAAAAATATATTAATTTCGTGCAATTTTCGATGTAGAAAAGTGTTTTTTCCTGGGTGTCCTTTTTGTATTGGCCGAAAAGCGACGTCTATCGTCTTAAACTAATTTAATGTGATCACAGTAAAAAAAAAGGAAAAATCTCAACAGAATACTCGTAATTTGTTCTATTGGCATTATGGGTAGTTGCGTTGTAATGACGGTTGATCCTGAGTTGTAAATACCGACTTTCACAAAATATAGCTAAGTGTACCCGAGTGGGTGTGCAGAGAGGATATACCGCCGAATAACAAAAGTATAAATCATTCAAATGCATCAATAAAATAACTGCTTGTATATATACTGTACATACCAATAAATGAATACAAAAATTGACCCTGGAAGCATATTTTTTTATATCCATATCAACTTATTATTAATGGTATTTTTTAAGTCGATTTTAGGTTTATAATTGGTAAGTAATGCAAAAAAAAAATATTATGGTAAATTTAATGTAACGATAAATATCATTACGGAAGGCAAACTCTCGGGGATCAACTGTCGGGTCACCATTTAAAGCTTTTCGTTTCATAAAGAAAGTATTAAAGAGAGATGATGTCGAAAATAATGTGCATAACTAGTATATAATAATAAAAGTTACTAATTTTGGTTGAGATGTATAATTTCAAAATATTCAAAATCGATTTTTTTTTTTTTTTTTAATTACAGAAAAACAGTTTTTTTTCATGTTAACATTATACCTGCAAATCTACTAAATCTACTGCAAGTAGCTTGTCTGCAGGAAAACAGTGTGAACAAAACATTGTACAATTAAAATGTCTCAAGTATAATACAATAGGAAAAAAAATTGCAATTTAATAAAATGCATAATAAAAACATAAATAAGTATAAAATATAATAGAATACGTCTAAAAAATTTGAAAGTGCACTAGGTACAGTCAGTCCATATAGAAAATCTGATTCCAATAGCCGTGCTTTTAACAATAGCGCATATTTTGGTGTTTAGTAAAATTTTTTCAAATCATATGGCAGCATATTAAAAAATATAAGTGGTACAATGTATCCAAAAGTTTTCTGGCCATGTTTATTAGAAAATCTAGGTACTAACAACCCTTCATTTTGTGTAAGCCTAGTATTGTACACGTGATCCACCATAGTTTTGTATGGGCTATCTAGGATATGTTGCATACAGATTTTATGCCAAAAAAGAGCTCTAATAGGTGAAACATTTATGGATTTATACATTATTGTGATGTTTTGCCGCTGGTCATACAGTAAGCATCAGATTTGGAACTGATAAGTATGAATCATATTAGACGAGCGATAAAGTAAGTAAATTAAGTGATACATTAAGTATTAATATTAATAACTGCCCTTTATTAGAAATATGTACTTCTTTCGTTTAAACGTTTGACAGCTGCTTAGTGTTTCACAAAACTAGGTCAAGCAACGCCTCAATTCTAAATGGTGGTCTTACACCAGGGCAATACTGAGGAGAGAGTTGAAATAGCACAGAACGTCTCGAGATGTCTGGTGATGCCTTGAAACACCGTGTTGAAGCCACGGATCTGCTGCGATGATGGAGATGATGGTATATCACAAAAAAGTGTTGCTGCAAGTATCTTCCACTGATTAAAAATCATCGATGGCGTTTTGCAATCCGTATTGCTTGACCTTAGAAATTGCTTTACAAGG
This sequence comes from Limnephilus auricula, assembly GCA_951813805.1. Classification (NCBI taxonomy): domain Eukaryota; kingdom Metazoa; phylum Arthropoda; class Insecta; order Trichoptera; family Limnephilidae; genus Limnephilus; species Limnephilus auricula. The sequence goes on from OX638406.1 coordinate 20,835,166, forward strand.
GTTGTTGCAATGACCATACCTGAGCTTTCTGCAAAAAGCCTTCTCGTTTAATACTTTATGACTATTTCTCCAAGGATAAAATCACAATTCCACGAAAGGAACCTTGTGCAACTGAAATATCAAGCCGTGTGTGGAGCATTTTATTCTCAAAACTTGCCTCAATTTCATTACCTCATATGGAATAAAATTCAATGTCTAGACGTGTGTAGCTCTCCTTATACGACCCGTTCCCACTGTATCAAGAAAACCAGCAAGCAAACATACACGAATCAAAAGACAACATTCAAGAATATTCATGAATTAATCAAGCAGTATTGTGGATTTGATTTTTTTGGTTGTGTGTGGTTTTTGTTTGATGTTCTGTGTGGTTTTTTGTGCTCAGTGTAGCGAGTTTTACGCATCAAGTATTTGAGTTATGCTGCATAAGTTTCATTATTTGCAGTGGTATTATGTTGGCGGAATGCACTTAGCTAAATAAATAATAGTAAATGGGGGACGCAGCGCCATAAAGGTATAAAAATAGAAAATGCTCTTTGAAACAAGGCGAGGAGAAATGTTTTGTTAGGTGATAAAAGATTCCTTTTGTTACGTTGAAAATTATGTCGAATAAAGAAATGTTTTTAAAGATCTGTCATTTTACCGTGGTGAAGATGGTGGAAACTATTTACATCTGAATTTCAATTATATTGCCGACAAAACTATTATAATTTTATACTATGGATCGCAAAACTATAAAAGTATGAAGTTAAAACTTAAAATGATTTTTTCGTCGTTATGCAACTGACTAGTGTAATCAGAAGAAACGTAAGTTGCCACTAATCTTAAAAGGATTGTTTAATTTCTGTTTTAACTCGACCGTTTGGCATTGTATCCACATTATTACATTTTATATAAATGAGAGAAAATTTTAAAAACTATATGTTCAGTCAGAGTTATAAATGGTGAATAATTGGGTATTTTCACAAACGAGGGATTCTGTTGAAAATGTATGGAATATTTAAAGATAATTTTTCTGATTTTAATCATCCTACCTCTAAAGTTTATTTTTTATGTATTCATTCAAATTTATTCATTTTAAAAACGATCAAAAATTGATAAAAACAAAACAGCCCGTGGTTGGCAAGGGCACCAAATACGTACGTCAACAAATAACAAAGTAGGTACTACTGTCAGTAATTTTCAAAGCCGGCCAACGCTTATGACGTCATACGATAGCCCCGCCCCAAAATATAGTTTTTTTGGTATTACAAAAATGGGATACTTAGACTCGATGTAGGAAATTTATTGATCACATTTAAATGTTTACACATTTAAATAAGAATTATTTTCCTCGGGGCTTCCTGTGTGGAGAAAAGGGGCCAAGATAATATATATATCACGCAAGTTAATAGAAAAATAAGTCGGGGACGCTTCAAGAATTGGTGTTTTTAAGATATTCCAGAAAATGTGTCAGACGTTGTAGTTCTGTGTATGAAGCAACAGCAATTATATTTTCAGGCATAGTTGTGATGCAACCCATCCTCACAAACTATATATTAGCATCCTAAATTTTAGATGCTCATGAGCAATTTTTCAAATCTCGAAATTCTTTAATGGATAATCAGTTTATTTGAAATGTCTGGAGTCAGGGAGTAGAGAGGTCTTCTATAAATGTAATCCGTTTTATTTCACATTAATATAGTTCTTTCACAATGGAGTGCTGGTACCTACCCTGATGTATGCACGGAGAAAATTTTTATTCTAAAATACGATCATTTTATTCGTAAAAACGGGACTGAAGTTCTTTCGAAAAAATTATCAGGGTTTCAATGTTTATTGGCGGGACCATGTAAGAATAATTTGTTGGTTTACATATTCTTCAACTTTTTTTCCTTTTTGGTAAAAATTTATCAATCCACAAGAAAATGTTGTTATTTTTAATAAAAAAAGTATTAAATAGTTGAAGATAATATTGTTAATTCTGAAATTTGAAATATGAAGTTGACAATTACGACAGTCTCGTAATAGATCGCAGTAGCCCAATTGGTAGAGGTGTATGTCCCGGTAAGACGTAAGGTTTTGGGTTCGTGTCCCAGTTGCGACCGTTATCTTTTATTATTTTTCTGTGTCTTGTTTATTTTCATATTTAAAAAAAAAAAAAAATGATTATTATTGTTATCTTCTTCTTCAATGCTTATTAGATGTTCATCAAGACGTTTGTTAATCAATGGAACCATTCCATTGAATTATTGACTAAAATTCTGCCAAATTAATTGATCGCGCAACTTCTTGGATATTAATGTGATCTGTTCTTAGCTAAGGAATGTCGGATCATCAATCTAGTATTCCTTAAGAAGATGTTAGATACAGGAAAACCACGTAGAGCTCCTTTGTTATCCTCTCTCTCATATACGACGTATGTATCGGAAAGAGAAGTTCAGAAATTAAAAGAAGTAGGTAGTAAAATGTATGATTGAAAAAAATCTTTGTCGATTAATAACACCTACACATATATAATGATTGTTATTGGTCCATTGATTAAGGCTCCGGATTTTAAATGACGTAAGGATCATTTTAAAATATCCGTCACTTCTGGCATTTGTAGATTTTTTTCATTGATCATCGCACTAAACAATAAATCCCTAGAAATGTGATGAAGTAATCAAATTTACCCAATTTATAAATATTATTATTAGAACTTCGCCCTTTAGGTCCCAGTAAGGCCAATACAATTGATTATCGGATCATGACAGATTTTTTATCGTCAGGTGGGAATGCTTTTTGTGTTCTATCGATATGTCAATGGGAGTTGCTCAGAAGAACTAGCGTCATTGTTTCCTTTGACACCGTTGCATAACCGGGAAACACGCCAAATGCGCGCCCAACATTTGTCACTTGAGAATCGGTCGTTTCCATGACTTTCAACAGTTTTAAACAGCTTTCAACGGCTTTCAACTGCCAACGAGTGTCAACAACTGCGTTTCCTTCCTCCAATAACCTGGGTCTCTTCAAGACCTAAGTTAACCTCCACATAGCATCCGTAATGATGACATAGGCCCTGAGGGAAACCATTTTCTTCAGTGCCTCCTATAAAAAAAAATTCCAAAAAAACGAGGAAATAGAGATGCTGTTTTTGAACGTGTTCGATCAATTTCACCAAAAGGAAAATTAACATGTTTGATCAATTTCATCAATAGAATGGAAAATTTGAGCTTCCTTTAGCCACAAAGTCACATTAAATAATATATGCCACACCATCAAATAATATTTAAATGCAACGTTTTCGGCTTACTCATTTTAAAATTTGTTTTTTCCAAGGTTAGAAAGTACCTGCCTACCAACTAACACGATCTTACCCTCCTACGTTCCGCCTCTTCAAAAAACGGATCAAATTGTATTTGGTCAATTTGGTACCTCGCCTTACAAATAATGTAAAATGCCTGTTCAAATCACTGAACATATACCACCTAGAAGTGTGATCCGTAACGTAATGGTTTAAATGAAACTGATGTTGCCAGGTTTCAGAAAACATTTCGACTCATTAGTCAGCAGTCAGCCAATCAAATCAAGATGGATTGATCAACTAAATAATATTCAAAGTATCGCAGACCCCTAAAAATCACGGGATATTATAATTATACGATTTATGAAACTTAGAATATTTATAAAATATTTTCGTAAGGATTGTCTTTCAAAATAAAATGATAATATTTTTTTGTTGACTTAGAGGGATGTCAGAAATTTATCTTTCGAATCAACACTAGCCTTTGTGGTCGAGGGAAAAGGCTGGACTCGGGTTCAAATCAAAGGGTAAGTAAATTTAATTGTGTTGATTAACAATTTAATTAGTTAAACTAATATAAGGTTTTTTCCGACACGTTCCAGAGTATGAGATATTCTCAACATCGACCTGATGTAAAACCAACGTTCAGAATTGAAACGTTGCTTGAATTGAGTCATGTACCTAATGAAGTCCATTAAAAACATTTTCCCACTAAAAATACTAAGATCTATATATTTTGCACTTTTTCAATATATTGCCACATATGGAATACTAGCTTGGGGAAGTGCTACAAACATAGCAATTGACCCAATTCAAAAAATTCAAAAAGCGATAATTAAACTAATCCTGAAAGTACCATTCTACACAGACTCAAGCGAAATTTACAAAACATTGGAAGTCATGTCAATAAGACAACTCTACGCCAAATATGCACTTCTACACCTTCTACAACACAAACTCCATATTCCAATTCAACCAAAAACCTCAATAAAAACCAGGTCCTCAACAAATAAAACACTAAACATACCGAAAACGCACACCACACATGGACAAAGACACTTTCAATATTACGCAACCAAACTTTTTAATTGTATGCCCATTACTGTGAAGCAACTAATAACTGCAAATACGTCTACAAACATTCACAAAAAACTTATCTCAGCCTGGATCAAAAATCAAGATTTTAACTTCATTCAAAACATAATAACTCCAAACCAAACGTAAACAAACTATAAAAAAAATGTAAGATAACTAAACACATTTTTCGAGAATATACCAACTATATTATATAAGAATATACCACACACTTAAAATATATATATATGTATACATATTTTTTTATAAATAAACAGTTTCAAATAATCACTAATTAAAAAATTAATAAATAAAAAAACTTTCTACTACAACACATAAATACTTGTCACACTTAAACATAACCACGTAAACACCTCAGCACAGGTTCTCCTAGTGAGGTGTTCACGAAACATACAACATTACCCAACCACAGTTTCACATTCACTAACCTACCTTACACACAACACAACAAAAAGTTCATAAATTATGTTATTAGCTATTATGTATAAATATTAATCACTTTATATAAACACTGTAATATTATATAGAAATTAAAAAAAAAAAAAAAAAAAAAAAAAAAAAAAAAACAGGTTTTAGCCGCTCTTGGCGACCAGATATCTAGCTGAAGACTTTCTTTGTTTTCCCCGTCTTCTCCTCCTCCCCAATGTCTTCAGCCTTACAATATATTTCAATTGGAAAAAGATGCCAGAGTCTCATTGGCTCCAGGCGGTAGGGAGCAGTTGATACACATATAAAAAGGGATTTTAAAAATGGTTTGTCAAAAAATTTGCAAACGAAATACTCATTTGAAAAATTATTAATTAATTTGGTGCTTTCTCTAACGCTTCTCTTAAATGTTCCTATGATCAGTTCCAATTTGTGTAAGTAGAATAGGGAAGGAACTGTGAATAATCTAATCATCAGTTAAAAAAATAACAAATTTTTATCGCAGGTTACATTATTTCTGGTTAAATTTATCAAACCATTAAAAATATTTTTTTTTGAAGATCTTATGTATATCGGCGGCTTCATTTTGCTTTCAAATTGGGAAAGATCAAAATTATATTGATTTTCTGTTTAGTAATTGATAATAATTAACTAACACTGCCACTTTAAAAAATATTACGTATAAAAATACCTACTTTAAAATAATATTTTTCCTAAAGGAGATCTCTTGAAAGAACCAAAATACATTCTAAATCAATTTTTCAATAAATTACGCTTAAACTTTTTTGAAGTAAATTGGTATTGAATAAAAAGCTCACCTTATTTTATTGAATGCTGCAGTTAAATCCAGAAGTTCCCAAACTGTGACACCAGGCGATTCACCTCGTGATTTTCCATCTTAAGCACTTCATTTTTATGCACTTTGTTCACAAGTTTTTCACTTTCACAAACATCATAATTAAACTTTTTTTATAACACTGTTTTTTGCCAATTAAAACTGTATTCATTAACTCTTCTTTCGATTTTTTTAGTCATATAAAATAATCTCGTGTCTAGAAAAAATACATTTTTTTAGTCTTATAAAATAATCTCGTGTCAAGAAAAAATAATTTTTTTTAGTCTTATAAAATAATCTCGTGTCTAGAAAAAATACACCTAAACTTTGGAATTCAATACCTTTGTCTATTCGAATATCGATATCGCTGCATCGTGCTTCAAGAAAGCTCCGCGGCGAATAGTTACTGTCTGCACAGTCACCGCACAACTTCTTAATTGATAGAATTTACAATGTAGGTATTTATCGTTATATGATTTATTTTGAATTTTAATATTATTTTCTTTTATTTTAATAAGTTCTTCCACTGATTAATAATGTATTGCGGTCGGTAAATAATTTTGACTCCAAGTTCACTTTTTTTTCTAATACGTTAAAAATAGGACAAGTACATTGACTTTGACATTGATTTTTAGATTTTTTAAAATTTAAAACAGGCGACATTGACATTGACGGCCAGCTTAGTCCAGCGGTAGGGCGTTAGACTCCCATTCCGAAGGCCGCGGGTTCGAACCCGGCGTGCGCAAATAAATTTTATTTAATTGATTCGTGTTGAAAAAATGATATAGTATATTTGCGGCACAATCCAGAGTGGAAGATACTCTTAGTAAGGCCATTATTCAGAATTGAAATGTTGCTTGAAATGGCTTTAGCCGTGTTTAATGACTAGATCTGAATAGCCAGATACTTCCCCACCTTCCTTTTCCTCGTCTCCTTCTCTTCCCCACTTACCTTCAGCCTCATAACATACCCCAATTGGGGATGCCCTAGTCTCACTGGATCCAGACGGGAGCAGTTGGGACTCTTGTGAGGTATTCACTATAAGTAAAAAAAAGGTGAATAAGAATAATTGAATTTAAAAAAAACTAATTAACATTATCCGATAGAACCTGTGCTCTGAGTTTAGCTGGTGTTCAAATCAAAAAGCTCCTATATTAATTAAGATTATAATTCCCCTGTTTATGAATAATAACCTAACTACACGAAAATTTCTTCCTACTCCCGTTAAAACTATATGAAATCTTGCTCGTGCAATGATGGAGTAGGAGAAGGTTGATTTAGCCTCGCCAAGGGACGAAACTGACGATTTAGAGCACTCGTCGACAAAGCAGTCAATATGAATTATTTTTCTTATTTTTTTCTAATAAAGACCTGTTAATATGAGTTTTAGTTGAAGCACTGCGAATCATGTGTTTTTCATTTAAAAATTTGATCGCTCAGGAATATTTTAGATGCTTTAATTATTTTGGCCTTTGAAAGTCATTTAACAATTTTAAAAAATCGGTCCTGTAAACGCGGCTTTAAAGTTCATTTAGGTACTTAAGGTGGTATTACTAGAGAATACCGGAAATTAGTCCTTTTTAAATCAAATTCTAGACGTATTGACTCTTTTTCACAAATAAAAATAAAACGATTTTAAAAGATTGTTATTTTATCTGGTACACGCAGTTTTAAAATTTTGAAAAACTAAGTTTATTTTTTAATATACTAAGGTTGTACCGTTGGTCGTTGGCAGATTTTTCAATTTTTAAAACGACGTATTGTATTATACAACACAAATTTCAAATCATATAATTATACAACAAGATAAATCAATATATAATCTAGTAAATACATTTTTTTTTAATTTTAATTTTAGTTACATTAAAATCATTAAAAAGTAAATCCAAGAAGGTGTTTTTTGACGAAAATATCCCAGCTTTTTCTATTTATTTAAGGTCTTACAAACTAAAACATTTCACTTTTTTTTTACAGACTTATTTTGTTTAGACATTATTGAAAAATCATAAATACATATGATCAAAAAATTCTTACAAGAAGAACACGATATTTAATAATTTATCATCGTTCGTTTTGAGCATTTTTATTGCTTACTTGAATGTAGGTATATATTAAAGCAAGTTTTGAATGAAATAATCGATCTTTCTCATTGCAACCTCCCTGTACAGTTGCAAGCATTTTTAATATTTTATTCTCAGCCGCTGGTCAATCGCTCTTAAGATTTTTTGCTTAAGATTTTATTGCGTAACGTGGCAAATGAAATTTTTAAACTTAGTTACTTCACAACAAAAAATAAAAACGCACTTTTGTACGACTTTTTTCCCTGCGTGAATCAAAACAGGCAGCTGGAGATAAGTAAGATTTTTTACCTTTCGCCATCTTCATAAGGAGTGTTATTTTTAGCGTTCGAATTCCAAATGTTACTGTACTTCAAGCTTCTGCCTGCGACTTCGTATGCGAAGGATTTTACTTCGAGTAATTTATTTCCTTTTCCTAGGTCCCATCTACGTTTATACCAAAATTCTTAACATATTTATTTAAAATGTGCATAATTCTTGATTCGATTCAATGTATTGGGCGAGTACTTCAAATAAATTCACTAATTTAAATATTTTCCAAAATGGAATTTTGATTTAACAATTATTGTTTTGCAAAATGTCATTATCCAATTTTGAGCTTTATAAATTATAGCCTATATGTCATTCTGATGTATGAGCTATATTATAGTAAAGTTTAATTAAAATCCATTCAGTAGTTTTTGCGTGAAAGAGTAACAAACATACATACATCCATAAAAACTTTCGCGTTTATAATATTAGTAAGATTGTTAATTTCAGTTTTAGAAACAGTGAATTGGCACATCTGGTTGTACATTATAATGTCACAAAAAGTAGAGACCCGCAATACGTGAGGTGGACAATGGTCCAGCGGATTAGCCTTCCGCTTGGCAACGAACAAACAAACAATTCACATCTGGGTTCTAATCCCTACCGGACTTTTATACATTCATATTAATCTCTAGACCGTATGCAACAACACACAGTAGACACCCCATAACCCGAGATCCGTTCGTTTGGATTAAGAAAGATAAATGTATTAGTGGAAGAAAATAGAGAATAAATCAGACGGATTAGAATACATAGAAAAAAAAATTTGCTGTACGAATTAAATATAATATTTGAATTTTACATTAGTCAGGAGATGTGATCGAGATTGTTCTATTGCAATTTTTAATGTGCCCGTTGTATGGGCAGCACCACAACCTGCCTTTTTTTACAGTGGATTCACTCATCTTTAGGGAGGCTGAGTGGATGGTCTTTTTAGGGTAAGGAAATAAGTTCTAGGAAGTAAAAAGGTATGAGGAGTGCATAGGAATCTGAGGGTTAATGTGTCTAAGAGTGATGGACGTATGATTCCACCCCTCCCACTGAGGTGCAAAGCGATGGATCGAGAGAGTCCTGCAGGTCCGGCAGGAGAGTTATAGGTTAGGTCTCCCTCAATCACTCTCTCGCAATCGGTATTTTTAAATTTTATTTTTATTTATTTTTTATAGAGAATAACCTAAACTGCTGATTGAGTCCCAACGGCTCCCGTCTGGAGGCGGTGAGACTATGGCATCCCCAATTGGGGCATGTTGTGAGACTAAAGATAAATAGGGAACGGAAGAATATGGGGAAGGTTAGGCGGCAGAGAAAAAGGGCTGGGGGAGTGTATAATAATTGTTTTTTTTTAATAGTGAATACCTCACAAGAGTCCCAACTGCTCCCGTCTGGAGCCAATGAGACTATGGCATCCCCAGTTGGGGCATGTTGTGAGGCTGAAGGGAAGTGGGGATGGGAAGGAGATGGGGAAGAGTAAGGTGAGGAAGTACCTGGCTATTCAGATCTAGTCACTAAACACAGCTAAAGCCATTTCAAGCAATGTATAAATAATGAATGGTGATCTTACACCAGGAATATACTGAGAGAATCTCCCACACATTTATTATTTTTATTAATTAATTGTGAAATAACACAAATTAATCAAATAAAATGTATTTGCGCACGCCGGGTTTGAACCCGCGACCTTCGGATTGGGAGTCCAAAGCCTTGCCCCTGGACTACGATAGACCACGCATAAGGTGGGCAAACGCATTGACCACCTAGAACTAGACTAACCTCACCTTACAAATCGAAGTCGCCAAACGTAGCGAATCACGTGGGGAGACGTATTTAGGGGTGTTGGTTTTCCAATAATACAGGTATGGCAGATCAGACACATTAGCTCAATGCAGTATGGTACGGGGTAGATATGATGCTGCTAAACAACATGTCTCTTGATATTTTCGACATAAACCTTGAAGGTTCTGTTTGGCAGGCACGTATGGTTTCCACTGCCACAAACCCCATTTATTGAAAAACTAACATTAATGCCATAGGTTACCCAAAGTGTTTCGCTACGTTTGGCGACTTGGATTCATAAGGTGAGGTTTGCCTAGGTTTTGGCGGCGTATTCGTCTGCCACGCAGTTGGTGGGCAGACGAATACAGGAGATCGGGAGACCGTGTTTGAGAGAGATCTTTCAACCTCTCCATCAGGACTCTCCCGATCCATCGCCTTGCAACGCAGTGGGAGGGATGGATTCATACGTCCATCACTCCTAGAAATATTTTTCTTAGATTCATACCCACCCCCCATACATTTTTCCTTCCCAAAACTTCTTATCCTTTATTTCCTTAAATGGACCCTAAATGCAACATCCAACATGAGACATGCCAACAATACGATTAAATCTTAATTCGTTTAAATATTTTTAAGGTTTAACTTTTATTATATTTTAGTAAAATAAAGAAAAAGAAGTTATTAAAACAATAAATATCCGAAAACTTCAATATCTAGGACACGTGATGAGACATCCGGAGAAGTACGAGATCTTGCATCTCATAATGCAGGGAAAGATTGCCGGAAGACGGGGCCCTGGAAGAAGGAGGACATCGTGGCTGAAAAACTTGAGACAGTGGTTTGGCCAGTCTACTGTAGAGCTGTTCCGGGCCACAGTAAACAAAGTCCGCATAGCCAACATGATAGCCAACGTCCGTTGAACGGACAGGGCACGAGAAGAAGAAGAATAAAAAAAAAATTAAATGTTAAGAGAATAAGTGTAAATAGCCAGCTACTTTCCAAGCATCTTGTGCTACGGTTTTGTGAGTGGCAGATCTTCAACGTTCAGAATCTAAACGTTACGTTGCTGTATGGAAACCAGATCTGGAGTAGGTACTCCCAGATACTTCCCAGTTATCCTCTCTCCATCTTCTTCCCTCCCCCATTCCCTTCAGCCTTACAACATTCCTCAATTAGTCATGCCATAGTTCCCCTGGCTCCGAACTGCTCGTAATTCTTGTGCGGTATTCGCATTATTTTTTTTTTAATTGTCAAGGTGCTATGACCATAAAATGAAAATGTTAAACTTTCCTAAAATGGCTTCCCACCTGCTTTTACAATTGACTTTTATACATTTATAGTGAATTCTTTCTTTGTAAAGATATGCTATGCAGGTAAAAAATAATCTTCATTCTTAACATTACGCACAACAGAGGGGAGTAACTATGTCACAGAACAATGTCTAGATAATAGTTTTGTTAATTTGCCCTTCTAAAAACAAACATCGCCTCTTGAGGCGGGTAACTTAAATGCATAATTTATTTGATAACAATAAATCTCTGAGTTGCTGGCAATAATTTTTTTTTAAATTAGTGCCATCTCGTATGATATGCGTAGACATAAATGACAGAAGACATAAATTACTTAAATAAAACAAATATTACAATGCTGTGTATGTGTGAGAAGCTCTTGGATTTAATCGTATTTACAAAAATGTATTTTTTAAGCTATGCGCAACCACTCGATTTTTACTTGTAGTTTTTCAACTGGGCAACCTTAGATTTTTTTTAATCAACCACCTTTAAATACTTAATCAATATGGCAGATACGTTGCCAGTAAAAGATTCAAAAGCGTTCGAATGTATAGGAAAATATACACTTTTGGATAAACTATATTATCTTCAGATATAAGTTTAGTTTGAACTTCATCACATTACACCTCGAATTAATCTCCATCTACAAGATTAGTTTCATTATCAGGTTCATCAAGAAAGCTACCAATCTTCATGACTTCATCACATCGAGCGACCAATCAATGTTATTGCAGTGCTCAAGTTGGAAGCATCCTTCTGACGTCTAGCGATTTGTTAACTAAAACTTTGATCTTCAATTACTATTAACGATCGAAGACTGAAGCTATAGCTCCTAAACTAATGATCTTTGACGACTATACAATAGATTTTACTTATTATTTTCTCAGCAGCTTTATTAATTACTTGTTAATAAAGCTGCTGAGAAAATATCCTTTTAGAGCTTTAGGAAATATTTTTTGTTTGATGCTGGTAGTTTTAGGTTATTTAGATAATGTATTGTAAAGTATTGCGTATGTGCGACGTATTGTAAGGAGTTCATTCCAAATTTAGTCGTGTAAGTAGATGACAATAAGAATATTTGATTTTGTGATTGTGTTATGTGCTGGTGAATTATTAAAAGAGAATACCGGAAATTAGTCCTTCTTAAATCAAATTCTAGATGTTGTTATGGAACGCCCTATAGCTGGTAGAATATACATAACAACAATCGCCGAGTCCGGTTGGAACTTGCGACAGCGGTCCCGTTCCCCACCGTTTCCTGCATCCCCTACTTCCCCTCTCCTACTCCGCCGCGGCGTACCGACCGGCCGGCAGTCGAAAGCTACACCCGGCCTCGGACGGACGCACACCGGTTGAAAGTTGCTCTCTGGCTGAGACGCACGTAAACACGGTCGAGAATCACGCTCTGTTTCGGGCCCCCGCAGAATGAGCCGAATTGATTTCTAAGCCACGATGTTACTATTAGTCCGCATTGGAATGTAGAATCGGTTTTGTCAAACATCGGTGTTATAATGGTTCGCGGACCCCAGGAAGACTGTCGAACGTGCTGGAAGCGGAGGACTTCGCCCCCACACATGTAAGCTGAACACCAGATTTCCCATTCTTTCAATGTGTCTGTAAAAATACGATAGGGTCCCGCGTAAAAACCATAACTCAGAGAGTTTCGATGCAGAGATCACGAGGTATGAACACTTTAGCTAGGTTTGTGTGACATGCATTCTTGTATAGCCCTGTACTGAAATAGCCTGTATACTGTGTTCTGAATTGTCAATATATGAATCTATTTAAACATATCTTGTTGTCAATCTGCTCCGGCAGGAGAGTCTCGTAGAGTATTGATTTCCCAGGTGATCGAGGAGGATGGAGATCTGTAAGCATTCATTTGCGACCCACGCCTGAGATAGAGGGTGCCCGTTGCTCCCGTTTGAGCTGGCTTTGGGGCTTGTTTGGGGTAGCTGGCGCTGACAATTGGCGACCAGAGAAACCCCGTAACAATTGGCACATAACGTGGGGCTCCAATTTTTTTTCTATCCCGGTCGCTATGCGGAATGAAAACTTGTCGAGGTCCTCCCCGCATAGGAATTGTTTTGTAAACATTAATTATGCTTTTGTTGCTCAACACCCAGTGAACAGTAATTCTGTGAAAAAAAAAACCACAGAAATCTATGTGTAAATCGGATACATACATCGCAGTTGGAATAACGGCCATTTTGAACGCTTAAAAAAAAACACCAACCGTTTTGACCGCGAGGTTGACTGCGCATGCGTAACCCCTTGTTTAACGAGCCACGGTCAACTTCGCGCCAAAACCCAACGGAAAAAACCCGTCGAACAAAACAATTACTGGTTGCTATGCGTTTTTTATAACCAAAACGTCTCGCATAACCAAATCAAATTTGGCAATGAAAATGATTTTTATAAACTTGATTCTGGAACTACGATCATTTTGTGAATCCTCTGATTAGAAATCTCAAACCTACGTTTTTTCTGCACAATACACCAATAGGCCCACTTGTCTGTCAAACTGATACAGTTTATACCCCACCAAATGGACAAAATAATGATTTTTCTTCCCCATTCTATGTTGTAGGCACCGTAAATTTTTTTTTCAGCATAAGTGAATTGTGTTTTTTCCTTACATAAGTGAATAGTGAATTGTGTTTTTCCCTTACATAAGTGAAAAATGAAATAATAATAAAACCCATGATTGGTCCCATGAATAAATAAAATAATTTTAATATGGTTAACGTATCAAATTCCATATTCAGTTATTCTCTTCCGGAAGGTTATCCCCTATTTGCCAGAAAAGTGCCTTTTGTGAATTTTAGTGCCTTTCTCAGTTCAAAGTGATTTGTGGAAAATAAAAAACCCATTTTCTAAGGGTGGGTCCTGGCCAAATTTTCAAAAAATAAATAAATACTTGTGAATTTCACAATTTTCCCAAAAGTGGTCAGTGAAACAAAAAAACTTTCACCACTAAGGTCTGTCCACGCAAAATTTTTTTTTCACTTCCTCTTTCCTTGGACAAGAATTTTGGTATCATGTATACTAAATTGTAGTGTGAAACACAGTTTTTCTATAACTATTTTGGAAGTGCCAACTAGTGATTACCAAGTGAAAAGTGCCTCACAAAAATTAATTTTGCGTTTTCTAAAGGAAACCCCTGGCCAAATTTTTTTTCACCACCCGGGAAACTCACAATGGATAATAACCAAGCTATTGCGTCATCCAACCTGGGCATAATTCCCAACGTGCACAGCTTATCCAAGGCACTCCTACAAACTGCTTTAAAGGATAGAGGACTCTCGCCATCAAGCAAATCCAAATCTACATTAAAAGCATATGCACTTTTATTCAACAAAAAGTACATTAGGAGAGTAAACCTCGCTCCCGCAAGCGAAAATAATTCGTGTTCAGCCACGCAAATGTTGGATAATCTTGCCCCTAACAAAGAACTTATGCCGCAAGTATTGATAAAACAGGACGTCACACCCACCTTGACACAAGATAAAACTTACGATTTATCACCCTGGAAAGTCAAATATAATGGCGTCTCCGATGTGCTGGATTTCATAGACCGTATTGAAGAAACGGCTACAATTAAAAATATCCCATTCGAGATTCTACGGAAAAACTTTATAGAACTCATCTCCCCAGAATTAATACCCTGGCACCGCATTCAAAAAACTAAATGCAAGGACTGGAATAAACTCAGATCTGCCCTAATCTCCAGCTTCGGAAAGACGGAGGCCCAGCACCGGATCAAATTATCTTTACTATCTATCAAACAGCTAGTAAATGAACCCGTGGCATCATTCATAGAAAGGGCTGAATCCATTAACATCAAACTTTCACATCCTGTTTCGGAAGCTGAACTATTACCAGTCATAACTGATGGCCTTTTAAGCAAATACGAGAACATCATTACCTCACAAAAAATTGCATCCCTGGCCCAATTAAACGAAGTCTGTCTCCTTCTGGAATCGTACCAGGACAGAAAAAACATAAAGAATATGCCTAATAATATAGTGGTGCCAAGCCGCTCGTCTGGTTTGAAGCCAGAATTTGACAACAAAAAAGTGTGCTCTTTTTGCAAAAAAGTGGGCCATCTGGCCACTACTTGTTTCAAGCAGGCGAGGCTGTTGGAATCCAAGGAACCCCGAACTTTCAAGAGGCATCACTCTAGGGACCGCTCTCCTCCGCGCGACGAACTGCGCAACATTTTCAAAAAATCAAGGCACAACACTGAAAGGTTACAAAACCCAAGCGATGTTAGACCTCAGGTGGACTTCTCCAAGCCCCCACCAAATTTCTACATGAAGAGGCCAAAAAACTAAATAATAACCTCTCAGGCACCCATTCTGAACCAAGGTCTAAAGAATGGACTGATTGGTTATCACACATTAAATATTTTAACCAGACCTTAAATGTTTCTTCGGTTTGTTGCAAACAAGCTAAAGATGGGAGACCCTATGCTTTTTTCTCTGTTAACAATGTACCCTTTTCCGGTTTACTTGATAGTGGTGCATCTGTCAGCTGCCTGGGCAACAATGCTCACCTGCCGTTTGTTAACAGTGATTTTAGAATTTCGCCCCAATCGACACACCTGACGACTGCGGATAATGTTTCCCAGCAAGTCATCGGTGCCCTTGCCCTACCAATTAAGTGTAACGATAAAATAGTTACAATCAATTTTCTAATAGTGCCCTCCATATCCCAGAATTTCATCCTTGGCGTTGACTTCTGGAAGGCTTTTAACGTTGCTCCCCAAGTATTTAATACCTCTGGCGAAACCTCCACTGCTGCTCAAATTAGTGAAATCCGCACAATAATACCTCACGAAAATTTAAGCACGGACCAAGCTCTCCAACTAAAGGAAATGGTCAACAAATTCGAATCAATATCTTTCGAAAAATGTGGATTAGGTTTGACAAATTTGGTTAAACACCATATTAAAACCAATGGCCCACCCATAAAGCAACGTTATTACAACTTAGCCCCCCAAAAACTTAAACTTCTAGAAAATGAACTTGATGAAATGTTAAAAATGGGTGTGGTGGTTCCCAGCAGAAGTGCATGGACCAACCCAACCCTTTTGGTTTCTAAAAAAGACGGCTCTGCACGTTTCTGTCTCGACAGTAGACGTTTAAACTCTTGCACGGAAGCCGACGCGTACCCCTTACCTTACGTCCACGCAACCTTAGACAAGCTGCGTAATGCCAAGTTCATCTCCTCTGTTGATCTAAGCAAAGCTTTTTGGCAAATACCCTTGGACGCAGAATCGTGCGAAAAAACTGCTTTCGTTGTACCCGGTAGGGGAATGTTCCATTTTAAAAGATTACCCTTTGGTCTAAAGAACAGCCCCGCCGAGTTGCAAAGACTGATGGACAAACTTTTCGGTCCTGAAGTCGATAACAGCCTGTTTTGTTACCTTGACGACCTTATCATCGTCAGCGATACCTTTGAAAAACACCTATTAATGCTGGAGAAGGTTTTTCAACAACTCAAGTTCGCTGGTTTAACCATCAACTTGAAGAAGTCAGAATTCTGTAAGTCTCGTCTACGTTATTTGGGATTCATTGTCGACGAAAAAGGTCTAAGAACAGACCCGGCTAAGGTGGAAGCCATGGCAAACTTTCCCAGACCCAAAAACGCGAAGGAAGTCAAAGGTTTCCTTGGACTTGCAGGTTATTACAGGAGATTCATCAAAGACTTTTCCACTATTGCAGCCCCCTTAAATAAAATTACCAGCATCCGTAAAGGTGTCAGCAATTTCCGTTGGTCTGTTGAAGCGGAAGAAGCGTTTACAACTTTAAAAAATGCTCTTCAAAAAGCTCCCGTTCTGAATTGCCCGGATTTCGCACTCTCTTTTACCCTCCACACGGATGCCTCCAATGTAGGAATCGGTGGAGTCCTTACTCAAGAGTTCCCTGACGGCGAACACCCCGTAGCGTATTTTTCCCGTACATTAAATAAAAACGAGAAAAACTACGGCATTACCGAAAAAGAGTTATTGGCTGTATTGGATTCTGTTCACCATTTCCGCGGTTACATAGACGGTAGCAAATTTACTGTAGTCACAGACCATAGTAGTTTGAAATGGTTGATCTCTTTAAGCAATCCCTCCGGTAGACTCGCTCGTTGGGCCTCCCGTTTGTCTCAGTACAATTTTGATGTTGTTCACCGTAAAGGCGCGGACAATATTGTCCCTGACGCTCTTTCAAGAATTGAACTGGCCTCATTAAATGTTGACACAATTGCCCCCCCCCCATCTACAAAAGATGAATGGTACTTGAAAATCTTTGAAGGTTGTAAAAATAATCAACAAAAGTTTCCTAATTTTATCATAAAAGAAGGACAGCTATACCGTAATTGCAAGGTACCACTATCCATCCTCGAAGATTACTCGTGGAAGCTTGTCGTTCCCCTCGAAGGTAGAGAACAAATAATTATTGACAATCATAGTGCTCCCGACTCCATACACCCAGGAAATTTCAAGACGTATAAAAAGATTTCCTTGAAGTATTACTGGCCTGGTCTCTTTAAGCAAGTTCGCAATTACATCTCTAAATGTGAAATTTGCAAAGCTTATAAACATAGCACGGCAGCACCTGCCGGCCTAATGGGTAATCCCAAACGTGCCGACAGACCCTTACAGTCATTGTCAATGGACCTCGTCGTACCTTTTCCTCGAAGTTATGCCGGACACATGCACATACTTAGTGTAGTGGATGTTTTCACTAAATTCTGTTGGATCTTCCCTTTAAAAAGAGCCAACGCGTCCGCCATCATCAAACTTCTGGAAAAACACATCTTTATACCTTACGGAACACCCAGGACCGTAATTGTTGATAACGGAAAACAGTTTATTGCCCAGGAATTCAAAGAATTTCTTGCCAAATACGGAATCAAGGACATTTATTATAATACCTTGTACACTCCCCAAAATAACACTGTCGAACGTTATAACCAGACAATCAACACAGCTCTGGCTATTCTAGTTGATAAAGATCAACGTACTTGGTGTAAAAACCTAGATAAAATTCAGGCTGCTATGAACAACACTGTCAATCTGGCCACTGGCTACACACCTTTCTTCTTAAAACACGGCATGGAACAAGTTGTCCATGGCTCTCTACATAGGGACACTAACTTTCCGACGTCAATCGCCACCACAAACAACCCCACCGCGGACTATGCCCACCGTCTGGAAGAACTGTCGGCCATTTACAGTGAAGTCACTGATGCTCTGCTCCTGGCTCATCAAAAGAGTGCGGACAGATATAACCTACGTAGGAAACATGTCACCTTCAACACAGGAGACACAGTTTGGAGAAAGAACAACACACTTTCCCAAGGAGCCATGTATTTCTCTGCCAAGCTGGCACCACGTTTCGTGAAGGCCAAAGTTCTAAGAAAAATATCAGATCTAGTGTACTCCCTGTCTGACTCGTCTGGTAAACACATTGGTAATTACCATATTAAGGATATTGTAAAGTCTGGAAGTGAGGAGTCAAGTAAAACTGCCCCCACCATCTCAGCAAACTTAAAATAATCCAGTGTGTATCACCACAACCTTTTGTAAGCACATCAAGTCTTGCAATGGCTGGCGTGTAAAGTGTCAATTACATGTCCACCCTTTCGTTGATAAAACGAATATTGTTTAAAAAATCACTTTTGTAAATTTATGTACACTCCACGGTGTAGTTTGCTCCCGTTCATGTTCTTGAATTGGCAACCACCGTAATTTTGTTTCACACGTCCTTTTATTTATTTTTTTTTCTCTTTTCTCACCTGTTCTAAAATTGATCACTTTAGAGCAGAGACACCCTTCGAGTCACAATGTTTGGGAAGTCATGAACCCAATCATTGCCTCTCAATCCCTCACACTACGCAACGTTCATGCCATGGCACGCTTTGCTATGTCATGCAATATTGTAATTTTCACCATTTTTGTTTGTTGTTTTTCATCATATCGGAAGGAACCTCTTCAACTTTTTCTTTTTCCATGAAAATTATGTTCTGCAAGTACTGGAGCGTCGTTCTAAAATCGGATTTGGTAAACTCCAAAGTGTTAAATCACGAACCAGGACTAGTTAACCATTTTAACACGCTCCATATTTTTACCTATCATGGTAAAGATAAGTGGTTACTCACATAATCACATTCCTTGTGCATAGTAGTTTTCAATTTTCTTAAAAATTGATGGCGTCCTACCCGAGCTCTTTGCTAACAAATTGGATTTTGACACGTCCATTTTGAAATCATATGTATATAAATAAAGGAAAAACCTTTAAATTGGTCTTTCCACCCTTATGCAAATCCTCATGGGCTCATTTCAACTAAAGTACGTAAAACCAAATACTCGGTCTTTTGTTGTTATAAGAAGTCCTCGATTTGTCTTTTCTCTACTATTATAACATGTATGTCTTGTATTACATGCTTCAACCCCTTCGGAAAAGGTTAATAACGGCAACCTTGATTTCCGTACATAAATAACTACAGTTTAACGTAAATCATCAATGTTTTGTTTGATCATCGTTTTACAAACATCGGCACTCATCTCCAGTTCCGCCATAACCTGGTAGGTTTGCAACTGCACAAAGGGTATGTAAAACCATATTTGGTCCCTTTCCTTGGTCTTCCTCACTGTAGGTTGCCACAACAAAGAGTGTGTAAAACTATAAGTCCGTTCTCGTTGTTGTCACATGGTGTAAACAGGAATGTACCCTGTCATCACCCCGCCCTTATAACATATGAAGTAACATAAATTGCTTACCTCCTTGTTATTCTATCGTACGCTCTTGAGCTACAGAGTTAGTTAATCTAACAAATCTTTATAAATTGTGTCAAAACGACCATTGTTAACGTTTATTGTGTTGTATTTAAACGTAACCATGTTACATTATAGGAGAGATCCTTAGAACATCCACCATTATAGGAGGGATCCTTAAAATACCTGCCGCGATACGAGAAGTTCGTCATAATCACTTTTGCTCATAGCTAAATGTTATTGAGTTGGTCGTGTGACATATTTGTCATGAGTACCGTTTTGTATAATCTGTTTTGGTCGTGTGTCATTTACTTGCCATGAGTACCGTTTTATGTATAATTGTGTACAACCCTTGCACACGAGACGTGGAGACGTTAAAATACTTACCGCGATTCGTGCGAACGACATAATATCGGCTTTGCCATCTTCTTTAAGAGGCATTGTATAAACTCTTTGACTTCTGTCTATAATTGAGTTATATCTTGCATGTATTTGCATATTTTGTACACTATACGTGGAGACGTCAAAATACTTACCATGAGTCGTGCGAACGAAATAATATCAAACCCTTTGTGTGCGATCTACAAGATGTAGGCCACAACCCTTTGTTGTCATTCAACGCCAATGCCCGTGGACTTCCTGTTTTTTTACTTCTTTGCAAAAAGGAAAGAAGCCCAGGAATATCTACTATCCCAAAAGGACTAGTTAGTAGCTTCACTGCTAACTATGGGGCATAGTGCTGTGGGAGTTAATCGATTGAGCACAAAACCACCTAACTCGTTGTCTGGGGAACGAATAAGAAAACCCCCAGGTTTGTGAAATTGGAGCGAGGGTCTGTCTTTTCTCACAATCATGTAGAAGTTTTTAAAATGACTCCTAATCTTTTGCCCAATACACGCGAAAGATTAGCCTCTTTGATATAAGGTGTATTCAAATTTCTCCTCATCCTTTTTAAAAAATGTAAAGAGTCAGGAAATCTGCTGGTTGATTATGTTTCATCCTCACATAGAGTTTGAATTGGAAATTAGTCCAGTCTCTAGCAAATTTCGTAACTCGTCTCCTTTCTCCACTCCTCCCTCCCATCCCCCATGTTCTCAGACTTATGTTATGAAGTGAAAAATCTGTCGTTGACCATATTTCGCCCTCACTTGGAGTTCGAATAGGTAATTGTCCGGTTATCTACAGGTTTTCCCCCTCAATCTCTGCATACGTCTCACCATTTTTTGTTTTTCTCTCTTCTCAATTCTACGAAACACATTCATGAATGTTGGATATGTACGATATGCACTTGGCGTACCGTCTGTCTCCTTTTGACAACCTTTATTCATGAATTGGTTTCCCTTTGCCGTGACTAGTTCACGATTCCTTGTCTTGTTCTTTGAAATTCTACGAAAATGTTACCATCTCATGTTAACATAGGCCATAGAGGGCCGGTTGTTTTTTAACCAAGACATATTGTCACTCGGCAAACGCCAAGCCATCCTGGTAAAGGATAATGTTCATGTAATCACAATTTAGTTAGGAATCTCTCTCTTCGTCACTCTCTGGGTCGGTTGGTTAAAACCTCGTTTATTTCTTTATTTGGACACATTTTGTTTCTCTCCAAACCTTTTCTTCATTGGTCCCTAGGCAGGTAAACTTCAAGAATTTTGCTCTAATAATAATTTCTCCCGGATTTAAAAAGAAGCCCAGGTGGATGTCATCACCAACAGCCAAGCTGAGCTTCACTTCCTGACAGCACGCGCTGTGGTTACAAGGTCCCTCCTGCTGCCATTCTCTACGCATTTGTTTCTGAAAGCACAAACCATACCGCCCATATGTATGTTGTTTTGTCATGCCACAGCAAGCTGAGTTGTCCCACTATACATTATGACACTCTGAACTACCTTTTGGGCACGCTAGCTCCTAGGTTTGTTCTTACTCTTGCTATCAATGCCAACTTTGTCGTCTCTTGCCTGTCATGCAGTGACGCAAATATCGTCTTGTGTAAACCATTATTACCTTGACCCTCCAGTATTCGCTGAATGCGTACCAATACAAGTTACCTTGAGCTACATTATGCTTCAATAACTATTATATACGATCCGTGTGTACCATAATAACACTTAGGATTCGTACTGGCATGCCTGCAGATACTGGACTCTTCTCTTCAATGACCTCTGTAACCATAGTCGCGACACAGCAACCACAGTCTCCATTTCGTGAACTTCAACGTCTTCGACAAAATCAAGTGTTTTCTAAGGCCTAAGTGTACTCCTGAGTGTTATCTCAAATGGGTCTGATTGCAGTGATAATGTAATCCTTAGAATCTGTGAAATCACGTCCTTTTCTTCGAAATTCTCCGAAACCAAACAAATCCACGCTTCGCAAACTTAGCTCCCAGACCAATGAAACCTTAGAGTCACATTTTTTTCTCTGCCCTTGTACAAATGTATTGTTGTTTTTCAATTGCATAACCATGTATTGTTGTTTTTCAATTGCACATCCTTGTATGTTGTTCTACACCATGTACTTTTCCCAAAGTTGTCTTTTCCAAACATTGTATGTACCCCTACCCTTTCCCTACAAACATTGTGACCTAAACTGTATGTTCTAGCTAGGCAACTCTCAAGCAACGAACCTCTCAAATCCCCGATGGAAGCTTAAGAGGATTTTTTTTCCCTACAGCTCCATTGCCACGTCGCTTTTTTTCCAAGCGCGGGGGGAAGTGTTATGGAACGCCCTATAGCTGGTAGAATATACATAACAACAATCGCCGAGTCCGGTTGGAACTTGCGACAGCGGTCCCGTTCCCCACCGTTTCCTGCATCCCCTACTTCCCCTCTCCTACTCCGCCGCGGCGTACCGACCGGCCGGCAGTCGAAAGCTACACCCGGCCTCGGACGGACGCACACCGGTTGAAAGTTGCTCTCTGGCTGAGACGCACGTAAACACGGTCGAGAATCACGCTCTGTTTCGGGCCCCCGCAGAATGAGCCGAATTGATTTCTAAGCCACGATGTTACTATTAGTCCGCATTGGAATGTAGAATCGGTTTTGTCAAACATCGGTGTTATAATGGTTCGCGGACCGCAGGAAGACTGTCGAACGTGCTGGAAGCGGAGGACTTCGCCCCCACACATGTAAGCTGAACACCAGATTTCCCATTCTTTCAATGTGTCTGTAAAAATACGATAGGGTCCCGCGTAAAAACCATAACTCAGAGAGTTTCGATGCAGAGATCACGAGGTATAAACACTTTAGCTAGGTTTGTGTGACATGCATTCTTGTATAGCCCTGTACTGAAATAGCCTGTATACTGTGTTCTGAATTGTCAATATATGAATCTATTTAAACATATCTTGTTGTCAATCTGCTCCGGCAGGAGAGTCTCGTAGAGTATTGATTTCCCAGGTGATCGAGGAGGATGGAGATCTGTAAGCATTCATTTGCGACCCACGCCTGAGATAGAGGGTGCCCGTTGCTCCCGTTTGAGCTGGCTTTGGGGCTTGTTTGGGGTAGCTGGAGCTGACAATTGGCGACCAGAGAAACCCCGTAACAATGTATTGACTCTTTTTTACAAAAAAACATAAATTGATTTTGAAAGATTGTTATTTTATCTGGTACACGCAGTTTTAAAATTTGGAAAAACTAAGTGTACTTTCAATATACTGAGGTTGGACGTTGGCAGATATGTTCAATTTTCAAACGATAGATTCTATTAAACAACACAAATTTTAAATCGTATAATCACACAACAAAATAAATCAATACATAATATAGTCAACACAGTTTTCAGAATTATAATTTTAGTTAAATTAAAATCATTAAACAATAAATTCGAGAACGTGTTTTGTGACAAAAATACCTAATTTTTTCTATTTATTTAAGGTCTTACAAACTAAAATATTTAAAAATTTATTTGCACTCTTATTTTGTTTAGACATTATTGAAAAATCATTAATACTTATGATCAAAAAATACTTACAAGAAGTACACGATATTTAATAATTTATCATCGTGCGCTTTGAGCATTTTTTTTGCTTACTTGTTTTTAATTATTTAAAAAAAAATTGATACGGGGAATAATCGATCTTTCTTAATTGGAATCTTTCCGTACAGTTGCAAGCATTTTTAAACTCTTATTCTCAGCCGCTGGTCAATCGCTCTTAAAGGTTGGTTTAGTGGGGGTGTTTGGGAATTGTTGATTTTTTTGTGAAATGGTTGTCGTCATGCTAAATTTTGGCAGAATCACAAAGGGAAGCATTTGTGTCAGTTACTTGTTGGACATGTTTTTGACCCAGAGATCTAGTGTTTCTAACAAATGTGTTAGTTGTTATTACTTTTGTTTTGTATTTATGAGTTCAAATGAGTATATTTTTAAAATAAAGTTGTTTAATTGACATGATGTTGAGATTGATGAAGATTTCGTCCACAATTTCTGAATTCACATACCTAACTAAGTTCACTTTTGCAACGTTAAAAACACTACAAGCAGATACTATTATAATTCATATTTTTATAAGAAAAACTCTCTTTATAACTTTTGAAGTTGTTCTTATCTTTATAACTTTTGAAGGTTATTCCCATCAATGTAATATATCTGAAGAAGAAGATAACAATAATAATCTATTTTATTTTTTCTTACTTTCATAAAAAGTCAATAGGTGTTCGGTAAAAATAAAATCGGATATATTTATCCGAGACACTATCTAGGTAACAAATACATTCTTTGAATACTTGTTTCCAATAATAAAGGTTGCTGCCAATAATATGGAAAAAAAACATTAGTCGAAGATAATTTTGTTAATTCTAAAATTTGAAATATGAAGTTGACAATTACGACAGTCTCATAATAGATCGCAGTAGCCCAATTGGTATAGGTGTATGTCCCGGTAAGACGTAAGGTTCCGGGTTCGAGTCCCAGTTGCGACCGTTATCTTTTATTATTTTTCTGTGTCTTGTTCATTTTCATATTTAAAAAAATTATATTATTATTGTTATCTTCTTCTTCAATGACTATTATAATTTTTCACTGTAGAGCTAAGCCCACTTACTTCTCTAAAATTGAATTGATATGAGTATATTTTTAGAATAATGTTATATTGACATGATGTTGAGATTGGTGAAGATTTCGTCTACAATTTCTGAATTCACATAACTAACTAAGTTCACTTTCGTTAATTTAAAACAATGCCAGTTACTATCTTGATTTAGCACTGTAGAGCTAGGCCCAATCTTTTCTTACTTACTTAATGAAAATTGATCAATCATTGTTATCTTTAATATCAGTATATATTATTTTTCTTTGACTTATCTATTCGGTGTAATGAATAAATAATGTGCAATGATTATGTAACTTATGGTAAACGAGAGGAATAATGGGCATTGTATGTAATTTCTCACTACCTCCCACTGCGGTGAAACTGTTTAAACTTATCAACCATGATGTTCTTTACTTATCCACTCTTATTATGGATTTATTTTAAAACATATCATAACAAAACGATTCTACCTACGCAATCTCCAAAAAAAATTGTCACCTTTTTGCTGTGGTGAAAAAAATTGCTGCTCGATGAATATACAAAATATTATGGTCATAATGTTATGTTGTGACATCTGGGTAGACTCGCTCCCACGAAACTGGATATCAAATAATATTGATTTCAATTTATCGTTGAAGAGGAAGATAATACTAACAATCCAAACTAAATATAAAAAAGAACAGGTCATAGAAAGGTAATAAAGTATTAGTTTATTTTTCTGCGTCTTTTTCTTTTTCATATTTTCGTTTAGATTTATTGGTATTATCTTCCTGTTCAATGACATATTACATTGATATAACTTGAGTTATTTATTATTAAATTTATTTTAAGAAACACTTACAAAATCGCTTTCATAATAACCACCAAAATGATGAAATGTACCGAAAAAATAGTATAAATCGTCATGTAAATCAAAATAACAGAAAAACGTGATTTTCAGTCAAAAATTCAAAAATATCCGTGAAAAACACCATGTCGCTCTGGTTCGTTTTTGTCCAACAGACTATTTTTCGTGAAATTGAGTTAAGTATGAATTTGTTCTCAAAAAGCCTTTATTTATACGATAGTTGTTAAAAAAAAAGTATAAATAATTATTTAAGGGGTTTTCAAAACGCACTTTGTCTTACGTCCTCCAAAATCTAGGTGCTTTTTTCGTAGAAAAACTTTAAAACGCCATTCTCCTGATTTACATTATGGTCTGTTGGATAAAAATGAACTAAAGCGACGCCATTTAATGGGTTTCTTCAATCTTTGCAAAATTACTTTGTGTCATCATTTTAATTAAATGAAACAAATTACTTTTTCGCTGCCCTAGTGCTTGTATGTTCAATAGACCATTTGCAAATTTTACAGGGGACGTTTGTTTTTGTTTTTTTAAAGGCAAATTCTAAATAATTCTCGACTTTAGTCATTTCGTTTTATACCGTATTCAATAGACATGTATAAAACGAAATGACTAAAGTCGAGAATTATTTAGAATTTGCCTGTAAAAAACAAAAACAAACGTCCCCTGTAAAATTTGCAAATGGTCTATTGAACATACAAGCACTAGGGTGGCGTTTTGTAAACCATTATAATCCCATGTTATAATATCTACATGATTCAAAACCGATGGTTTCTTCGTCAGGATAATAACATGAAGATTATAATAAAAAAACTTTAACGGTATTTAATGTAAATAAACTCCGGTTCGTGGTAGTCGCCTCTTAACTACACGGTAATGATTCAAGTGTGAAGTCTTTATGTTTATTTGGACTTTCTTATTCGTATTTTTTCCGATTTATTATACCTACCTGTTTGTAGAAAGTTTGTAAAAAGAATTGTCATTTTGAAATTGATATTTCTTTGGTTTGTAATCAAGTGGGTAGGTAAATAAGTACCTACTAACAAATTTTAAGATCTTTAAAGAAGTTTTGGTTTTGATTTAATAAATAAGAGAAAATTAGAAATATTACTTTTGGAAGCGAAGTCTACTATCTGTTAGCAGACAAACATTAAATAAAATTTTCCCTAATAAACCAAATATCTCCGTAAGTAGTATACCGCGATTCTACGATATCTGTTTTGCGCATTTCCAGTCCTGCAGTAATAAGTATATCGACTTTTGTCGTCCGACCGTAAATCCTCTCTGCAAACTTACTATTATGAGAACGTAGATCAGAAATAATACTTTAGGGGATCAAACGTCCAGGGGATGAACTCTCCGAGGGATCAACTATTCAAGGGGTCAACTGTTAGAGGGATCAAATGTCAAGGGGTTAACTGTCAGGGGATAAACTGAACCAATAAAATATAACCAAAACTCTATTTGATATAGTCTACGATGTTAGTTTAGCGGATTTCCACTCCAGCAGTTATAAGTACATCGACTTTTGTTTGACGCCTGCAGATATAAGTATAGTGAGTTTTGTTGTACGGCCGTATATCCTCTCTACAAACTTACTATTATGAGAACGTAGATCAGAAATAATACTTTAGGGAATCAACTGTCCAAGGGATGAACTGTCCGAGGGATCAACTGTTTAAGAGGTAATATTTCCGAGAGATCAACTTTCCGGTGGATCAACAGTCGGGGGTCAACTTTAGTGGGGATCAAATTTTGGGTGGTCAACTGTCAGGGGATAAACTGAACAAATAAAATATAATCAAAACTCTATTTGATATAGCCTACGATGTTAGTTTAGCGGATTTCCACTCCTGCAGTTAGTACAAGTACATCGACTTTTGTTTGACGCCTGCAGATAATAAGTATAGTGACTTTTGTTGTAGGGCCGTATATCTTCTCTGCAAACTTACTATTATGAGAACGTAGATCAGAAATAATACTTTAGGGAATCAACTGTCCAAGGGATGAACTGTCCGAGGGATCAACTAGAACAGTCGGGGGTCAACTTTAGTGGGGATCAAATTTCGGGTGGTCAACTGTCGGGGGATAAACTGAACCAAAAAAAATATAACCAAAACTCTATTTGATATAGTCTACGATGTTAGTTAAGCGGATTTCCACTCCTGCAGTTAGTACAAGTACATCGACTTTTGTTTGACGCCTGCAGATAATAAGTATAGTGACTTTTGTTGTAGGGCCGTATATCTTCTCTGCAAACTTACTATTATGAGAACGTAGATCAGAAATATTACTTTAAGGGATCAGCTGTCCAGCGGATGAACTGTCCGAGGGATGAACTAGAACAGTCGGGGGTCTACTTTAGTGCGGACCAAATGTCAGGGGGTTAACTGTCGGGGGATAAATAAATCCAATAAAATAAAATCAAAACTATATTTGATATAGTCTCCTGAATTAGAGTCTAGCAACACAATAGTGTGGGCGGGCTCGCTGGATACATAAACATTTCATTGTCGAATTTACGAACTGATATTAGAATTCTACAGCAGAATTATTCTCCTCACTATATTAGACCAAATCAGTGATAATTATCATTTTATTCTGGTGCTATTTATTTTGATGACACAATATTATCGATTTTAATGAATGTTTTGATGACCTTTTGATGAAAAATAAAAAACAATTATTGAGTCTAGTTTTTTAACTGTTAATTCATGGTGGAATTCGATTGTATTAGATATGAAATTAAACAATTTTTTTTCAGTGGAACAAAGTGAAAAATAATTGTTTAATTTCATATCTAAAACTATTATTATTTTTAATGTCTCAATATGGACGATACCGGAGATGCATTAATTAATTTTGCCCTATTTTAATGCGAATATTTTAAATGTTTTGTTTCGAGGGGTGAAGCTCTCGACTGGCTATCCGAATCACGGCATGCGCAAATAAATTATATTTGATTGATTTGTGTTATTTCACAGTTAATTAATTTTTCAAATAATTTATAGTGTATTTGGGGAACGTTCCAGAATGGAAGATACTCTCAGTATCGCTTTGGTGTAAGACCACTATTCAGAATTAAAATGTGGCTTAAAAAAAAAATTGCCGTCTTTGGTGACCAGATCTGAATAGCCAGGTACTTACCGACCTTCCTCTTCCCTAACTCCTTCCCCTCTCCACTTCCTTCAGCCTCTCATCATACCCCAATTGGGGACTCCATATATCTCACTGGCTCCATACAGAAGTATTTGGGACTATTGTACAATTCACTTTGTAATGTCCACATTAATATGTAGGTGCGTGTGGTTTCTTATTTAATTTTTTTTAATGGCTAAACTATACGAAATAGGATGCATTTGTCAGCTATAGGTACCATAGGAACTCTATATTTTATTTGTTAAAAAGTGCATTTGATTTTGCATCCAGCAGTAAGTTATATTCAGAGGACAGTGTTTCATTTCCAAAATACATAATTTGTCCGATAATTATTTGAAAATATCGTATTTTATAACCTAAATTTTCCTTTAAAATTTTACCTTTTCCCTTTTAAAAAGGGTTTTAAAATGTAAATTCGTCTATTTAATAATAAAATATTTCGTTACAAATAATTACCTTCGCTTCCTCTACAATATAATACTGTAAATATAATATATTTCGTATGGTTTTTAAATCACTGGAAAATGTCTGTATAACTTTTCCTCGGAGAAATTTTTTAGGTTATCTCCTTCGTAAGAAAAATTTCACAAAACTCGATACGTACACAGAAAACTGTCGTAAAAAGGCATCCACATTATAAAGTCGACACAAGCACACAATTTCCGATGTCAACCGCACCGTTATCATTTAAATTTATGCACATTTTGTGCGAAAACAATCACAGATGCTGCTCGGAAATATTCAAAAAATGGCGGCACGGAAAAAACAAACTGCGCGCGCAGACCAGTCGAATACTACTGACAAATACAAATGTGTGGAGACTTGACTCATGCTCACCTGGCGCAGGTAAATTGGGAAACGCACAAAAGGGGTTTATCAAAACTATGCGCTTCTTAAAATTTTCTTTTTTAGAAATAATACCTTTTTGTGTGGAGGTCTTACACTACCTAAAATTCTTTTATGAATTGATCCAGCGTTAAACACCCATACAAATTCATTCGTTTTGAAGATGAGTAGGAAGTGATTTTAAGGTGTGTAAGTAAAAAGATATTCCGGACAAAGTGAAGTTGTTTGTTTTGTAAGTGGTTGTTTTGACCTTTTTGTGCGTGGTTTGCGAAGCTATTTTATTGTTTAAGAAGGAGGCGGTTTCACCCACCTAAAATGACTTGACAATAGTGAAACAATACAGAGATAAACTCATCGAAAAGTCATGTTTGTGGAATAAATTGAGGCTGTGTTTCTTAATTAAGGCACTTAGAAATTGAAGTGCATAGGTGGTGCTCTCGGAAGCTTACTAAGGACGTCTAAATAATTTATATCCTGATAAGAGCTCGTAATATTTTCTTTTAAGTTTTTCGTTTTGTTGACCTGTCATGAATTGACTTTAATATGACATTTACAGCGGTCTAATTGGTTTTGGAAGAAGCCTGAACAGAGACGTGCTCCGTAGCATAATGGAATAGAATTTTATGTATTGCAAGGGAGGTTGTGAATTCAATTTCAAATAATATATTAAAAATATCATTTTGGATTACATATTTTCACCTATTTATTTTTATATAATTTATGTACCTTAAATTTGTAATTAATTACAACCATTTATCGCATAACCAACACATCTGCAATAAGTAACACCAAGAGGTTCGCAACGTTTGGTGAATTAGCACGGATGCTCGGGTTCAAGTGGAGACGTTCGTCCGAGTCTTGGCGGCGGATGCGTCTGCCTACCAATGTGAGGAATGCGTTCAAACGTCCCCTCACTCCTGGATGCACATAATTTAAAAATTCTCGCTTTAGAGAAAATTACCTGAAGGAATTTGCTTTGATTAAACGACGCTGTACGGTTTTTAAAGCTCGCTTTAACTTATTTTTCGCAAGCTTTTTAAATTTTCAGATTAAATTTGTGGAATCTAGAGAATTTATGACGCAAATGTAAATGGTTGAAGAAGTTAACGACGCCCGATGAAGACATGGCACGATTAAGCTAATCAGATACTTGAGTCGTTTCAAGAGTCAGAATAATAGAAGAGAAGTCCTCTCTGCCTACCCCTGCAAGGAAACGGCGTGTTGTTTACTTAGTGTCTAGTTGAAATATTATATGATAACTAACATATAATTAAATATTGGTTATTCGTGCTAAAATAAAATGTTGAGTAATAGATTTTAGGTACCTACGAATTAATTTATTTATTTTAAGTTAATACCGCACAAGAGTCCCAACTGCTCCCAATCACCTGTAGCCAGTTAGACTATGGCATACCCAATTCGTGTTGTGAGGCTAAAGGCGGTGGAAGAGGAAGTGAGATGGGAAAAAGCAGGGTGGGGAATTTCCTTCCCTTTTTCAGATCTGGTAACCAAACACGCCTTAAGCCATTTCAAGTAACCTTCCAATTCTTAATAGCGGCCTTACACGAGAGCGATACTGAGAGCATATTTTATTCTGGACTGTGCCGAAAATATATCTTATATTATGAAAATGATTAAATTGTGGAATGACAAAATCCACTCAAATAAAATGTATTTGCCCGCGTGGGGATTTGATCACGCGACCTTCGGATTGCTAGTCGAGATCCTTACCCATCGACCACGTAGGTGGGCAGCTATGAAATAAGGTTTTTAAATCTAGTATTTACTGCTAGATATTTTAACCGTAGTTTATAATATACAAGCTTCTGCCCGCGACTTCGTCTGCGTAGGATTAATACTTCGAGTAATCTATTTTCTTTTCCTAGGTCCTATCTACTTTTATACTAAAATTCTTAACCTATTTATTTAAAATATTTATAATTCTTGATTCAATTTAAAGTATTAGGCGAGTACTTCAAATAAATTCACTAATTTAAATATTTAAAAAAAGAGAATTTTGATTTAACAATCATTGTTTTGCAAAATGTCATTCTCAAATTTTGACGTTTTCTGTTAAACAATAATTATTATTTTCAATATATTGAAAATAAATAGCTAGCTTTATAAATTATGTCCTACATGTTATTCTGATGTATGAGCTATATTATTGTAAAGTTTCATTAAAAGAGTAACAAACATACATACATCCATACAAACTTTCGCGTTTATAATATTAGTA
Organism: Limnephilus auricula; assembly: GCA_951813805.1. Classification (NCBI taxonomy): domain Eukaryota; kingdom Metazoa; phylum Arthropoda; class Insecta; order Trichoptera; family Limnephilidae; genus Limnephilus; species Limnephilus auricula. Next base: position 20,867,120 of record OX638406.1, read on the forward strand.
AGATTAATATGCAAGGTTGACAAATTACGAATTGAGAATGGTTCATTTTTATATTGAACTATTCAGCTGTGGAACGATTTGTCGACTTTCGTGCTTTGACCCTCTTATAACAAGGGTTTCAAAGAGACCCTGGTTTTATCTTTTTGTTAAAAAGTTTACGTAGCATTACTAAAAGTGACACAGGTCCTGAGGAATACATCAGAGCCTCCTGCATCTAGATTTCAATGTACATATAAAATAAACGCGATAATCTAACATTATGTCATACCCACTTGCAAATTACTTCTGTTGTAACTTATTACAACATTTTTCTAATTCTGATCACTCAAAATCGGTCAAGAAACAAAATAAAAGTAACTTAAAAAATAGAAAACCGTGACAAATATTTTAAAATTGCTGGAACAAAAATTTTAGCCACGAGATTCAACCAATTCTGGTCAAAGGCTAATTTATGACTTCATGGTAAATATTTGAACTAAAAGATATGTAATTGCTTCATTATTATTTCTTTCTTTCTTTCTTCTTTTTCTGTGCCTACTAGGTTTTACATTTAATTTTGCTTATTATTATTATTTTTGTTTTTTCACTCGCAGCATCTCCACCTAGTAACAAATAAACCCTGTTTTACGCATGCTGTGAGTATTTGTAATTGAAGTGTTAATATCTCTGCAAATTCCAATGGTAATTTCATTAATGTAATAATTGTGAATAATCTGTACATATGTTTCAAACAATAAATTAACATTTCTTTATGCTTTGCAAAAATTGAATTAATTAATATATTGAATAAATTAATTAATTTAAATAAATTAATTTATCGACAATTTTTTTTTTGGAAAATTTTTTCAAAATGTTTTATTAATATTTAAGGTCATTTGAATACAGACCTTTTTAATATTTTTCTTCCAGAAAAAGAAAATAACATTTTCACTTATTTGACTACAAATACATTTATATAGGTTAATAAATATAAATAGATAATGTATAGCAACTTTTTTGATTAAGAAAAAAATTTATGATTTTAATTTTTCTAAACTATCCAGTCTCTTTTTTTTGTTGGTTGGAAGGAAAATTATATAGTTTGCTCCCTTCGTAACCAATGGATTGTTTACCATAGTTAGTGTGGATGGTGTTTAAATGTATTTAATTTTGTTGTCGTGTAAAATGTTTGTGTACTTGGGACGTCTTAATGAATTCTGTGTTTGTATGTATTAGTTTATTATTTATTTTATATATAACTTCTCAAGATATATCTACTATCATTTCTTTTGGTAAATATATATGTTATTTAATGCAATTAGTTCCGAATTCATCCACTCGCAAACCCACCCAATAAGCAATACCTCGCCGTAAGATGGACTACGTGTATAGGGGGTTACGGTCCTTGGCTACAAATTCGAAGGTCGTGGATTTCAATCCCAACTTGCGCAAGTAAATTTTACTGATTAAATTGTGTTATTTCACAATAAATACATTAAAAATAAAATGTATTATATTTGCGGCATGTTTCAGCGTGTTAAAGACTTTCAGTATTGCCCTTGTGAAATACCAGCTCTCAGAATCGAAACTTTCCTTAAATTGGATTTAACAGTATTTGTTGATCAGGTCTGAATAGTTAGCTTCATACCCACTTTCATCTTCCCTTCGCTTTCCTCTCCCCAATACCTTCAGCCTCACAACGTACTCTAATTGGCTCACTGGATCTAGACAGGAATAGTTGGGACTATTGTGCCGTATTCATAAAAAAAAAATAATAGAAAAATTATAACAAAAAATGAAAAATATTATATAGTATATTTGCGGCACGTTACATTGTGAAAGATGCTCTCAGTATCGCCCCGGTGTAAAATCACCATTCAACATCGAAGTGTTGCTTGAAATGCATTTAGTCGTTTCTGTTGTCCAGGTCTGAATAGCCAGGTACTTTCCCGCCCATTTCCCATTTCCTTCCCCTTCCCCTACCTTCATCCTCACAACATGCCCCAAACGGGAATAGCGAGTCTCAACTACTTGAAACCCCCTGAAACCATTGAGATTATGGCATCCCCAATTGATGAATGTTATAAGGCTGAAATTAAATGGGAAGTGGAAAGAGGTGGGTTAAAGGAAAGTGAGGAAGTACCTGGCTATTTAGATCTACCCACAGATATAGTAGATTTTAAATTATTAAATTGTGAAATTTTACTCGGCCTGCCGGGATTTGAACCCGTGACCACAGAGGCCGTCAAGATACTTTCATTTTTACCATCTCGCTCCCATTCCCATATCTTCAGCCTCACAACATACCCAATTGGAATGTATGTATATAATATAGTCACTTTAATAAAAAAAAAATTAAAAAAAAATTGCCTCATTTTGGCAACAAAGCAATCCGTGGTTTTGGGAATAGTGCCATAATGTGGCAAATAGCGCTTTAGTAAATAAATAAATAAAAATTTAAATAAAAAAAATTACATATTTAGCTGCTTTATTCAATAATAGGCAATAAAAGCGGCAGGCACCACAGCTATCATAACTCCTCGCTAACTAGACCCGGGACTAAGGTCTAGGGAGTAGAAGCGGGACGGAGTAGAGGGACGGAGGTAAAGGGCCCTCACTGCGTCCCGGCCCAGGGTTCGCTTCCCGGCGCCTTGTATGGGCACGCAAACTGGTTCGCCAAAGCGGCCTGAGACCGAGCAAGCCGCTGGGACGTTTCGAAACCTGCCGCCTCTTCAGGCCAGGTGACACTTTACGGACCGGCTGATTTAAAATTATATTTGCCAGATATCTTTTTTTCCTTTAAATGAAACAAATTTCTTTCGTATAAACCACTATAATCAAGTACGTTTTTTTAGATTTTCATGGTCAAAAGCATTTTCGTTTTTTGTTTTTGGGGTGTTATGCCGTTTTGCGCTACCTCCTTCTTTAGCTGACGTTTAAGAAGGAGGTAGCGCAACACGGCATAACACCCCAAAAACGAACAACGAAAACACTATAATCAATGTTATAATATCTACGTGTTTCAAAACCAATGGTTTCTTCGTCAAGATAATAGCACGAATAATTTATTTTATAAAATTTAAATTTAAATTAAATAAAAATAAATAAAAAAAATTATTCATTCATTTATCCATTCATGTTATTATCCTCGGAAGAAACAATCGGTAATGAAACATGTAGATATTATAACATTGATTATAGTGGTTTACACAAAAGCAAATTTGCTCCATTTAAATAAAATTTTGCCACAAAAAGAATTTTGCAAAGATTAAATAAATCTTTTTTTCCTTCCTAATGGCGGTTGGTTGCATTTTTGGCCGTTTTTATCTTTATAAACATCATTATGTGCTTAGTTTTATCGAGCGCCACACAAAGAAAGTGTGTACGGGACAAACAAAGAAACATTAATTTTTACATATAGATAAAACTAAAATGACGTCATGGCAAATATAAGTATTTGAACATTATTTTAAATCATATGAACAAAAATTATGTATTTGTATTATCACGTCTTTCTTTCTTCTCTTTCTCTGTACTGTGTAATGCTATTTTTCAATATTATTTTGCTTATAATTATTTCTGTTATTCCGCTAGTAGCATCTCTACCTATTATTAATACCTCCACCTTGATTTTCTCATGTTGTGCACAAGGGTTAATATCTCTGCACATGCCAATAGAAATTGTATTAATAATTTTCAACACTCTGTAAATATTTCAAACAATAAATAAACCATGTTCATTTGGAGATTAAAAAAGGTATTAAGAATACCCTCATTTACAAGTTCTTATAAATATATTTTTTTTCATATTATGTTTATCGTATCCATGATCTAAAAGAATTTCATCACATCAATGCACCAGAGATTGGCGACCTATTAACAAGATACAAATGGGCGATTCATTAAAGAGTCAATGGCTAATACATGTAATTTTTTAGCTAATACAAAAATTTCTTACGAAAATTACGATTATTTACTCAAGAAATTGTTAATTTTTTTATATAAAGAGAAAGATCTTCAGAGCTTTTAACAACTAAAAACATGATAATTATTTAGAAAAATACTACTGTTTCTTGCAATTATTTTTTTTCTTAAATATTATTTATTAGAATAAATAATGTTAAAATCCAGATTAAACAGAGTTCTAATTACATAACAATTAACAAATTATTATTAAAACTATTATTATTATTTTTATTATTATTTTTATTGTTAGTTAGTTAGTTAGTTAGTTATAATATATTTTATTCAAATTTCCTTCAGCGATTCTTTCTTCAAATATTTTTAAACCAAATTGAATTACTATATTACTATACATAATTTTTTATTATGTTGTTGCTAATTTGCTGCATACTTGTACTAAACACATCATTAAAACAAAAAGTACATTTTTATTTGTAAATAAACAAGCACATTATATTAAGCTCCGGTACTGAAAGTGTCATGCCAAAGGCGCACATACTTGCATTGTTGGGACAAAAACGACACTACCTCATGAAGGTAGGAGGTATAAGTCCATACTGCATACTGCATACAAACCTCATGCTATAGTCTACAGTCTACAATCTGCAGACATACCACCAGTGGATATAATGTAATACATTCGGGTTTAATATGTACCTGCGCTGTACCGTGTCATGTAGAATGGAAGGTGCATTCTTGTGCATAAGGATGAAACATATGCGTGAGTGATTGAAGATGTCGATCGTCCAGTTGATTTCTCAGATGTCTCCAAATGCATAATTTTGAATTAATGAGGAAAGCAATATTCGAATGCTCACCATAAATCAAGTATTATTTAGATGTGTCTGTGTTGTACATATGTAACATAGTTTGACATTTTGAAATATTCGGTTAGTAAACATTTTTTGTTTGTTTATTTTACAAAGTTTTTCTGTATTTTAATTGATTTGGTAGTGTTTTTGAGAAATCTGAGTATTGTACCAGATGGAGGGCACACTTTTACATATGATTGCATACTAAAATCAAATTTCTATGTTTCGCCGATTTCTGACTAAATCGACTGGACGATTAATGTGTCAGGGTGATCATGAATTTCAATGTTTTAATGAACAAGACGTCAATGGAATATTTTTTTTTAAATGGCTTAAGTTTTAAAATTCACGAACAAAGGATTAAAAATTACGCAATCATCAAAAATACTAATAGTTAGAATTTGGAACTGATTGTGTGAAAAACATCAGACATGCGTTAAAGTAAGTAGGTAAATAATATAATATTTTAACATATAACTGTTTTTCACTTACTTTAAGAAGTGATTCTTGGCATTATTTGGAGTATAAAATGTAAATGACATTTTAAACAATTACTAAAATTAAAACAAAATGGCATTTCCTTATCACTCATAATTTTGATTTCAACACTTGTGAAATAAATTAGTTTTCGAATTTTGCGAATAAAACTATTGCGTTGACATAAAAGAAATCTTGCCAAAGCAGCCTGGAAATTTTCACAACCTCATAACTTATTCAAAATATTTAGTGAGTCACTATATATATATATTTTTTTTTTTTTGTGAACGCCGCACAAGAGTTCAAACTACACCCAACCGCCTGGAGCCAGTGAGGTTAAGATACCATCGATTGAGGTTTGTTGTTGAGGCTGAAGGCAGTGGGGAGTGGAGGAAGATGTGAAAGAGGAAGGTGGGGAGTAACTAGCTATTAAGTTATGGTCATCAAAAACTGCTAAAGCTATTTCATGCAACGTTTCAATTCTGAATGGTGGTCTTGTACCAGTGCGATACTGAGAGTATCTTCCACTATTTATTGAGCAAAAAATAAGGGGGGGTCCAGTAAAATCTCACCAAAACTCATTATACCGAGGGGGGTTCAATAAAAATAGACAATAAAAAAATTAAATTATTTCACTTCTCTTCAAGTATCCTATTTTGTCCGCTGAAAAAAATGGCGATTATGAAAAAACAATATTTTGAGAGTAAGAAAAAAATCTCACGTGAGGGGGGTCCCCACTAAATCTCACTTAATCTCACCAAAGGGGGGGAGGGGTCTAAAAATTTTTTTAAACTGCTTACGTAATTAATGTATGCTCCCTTACAATATTTTAAATGATTAAATTGTGAAAAATAATTCAATCAAATAAAATTTACTTTCGCACGCCGGGATTTGAACCCACAACCTTCAGATTGCTAGTCGAGAGCCTTGCCGAAATAATAACTACGAAAATCAATGAAATATTTGTAGTGTACCAGATTTTATTCTGGTGCAACAATTTTATAAAAATGCGGAATGTTGTCCTTTAAATTATCTGTGTTTCAAATAAAGGAACCTCGAAACAATGACCGGAACAGTTATTGCCAACTTTATTTTGTCCGAGTCCTGCAGTGCCTATATACTCGCCCTTTATGCTGGTGTAAAAAAGGATCCCACAAAGTTAATACACCCATGGGAGCCAAAATTAACTCTATTCATGTGTAAAGTTCAAAAAGCAAGTAGTGGTGTTTAAATTTTTGCTGTTAACCCTTTCAAAATATCACAGGAAACATTAATTAAAAATGTAGGTTAACCTAATGTATTCTACGTGTAATCATTACAAACTCGTCAGTGCCTAAGTCAGTTGGTGTTATTTATAATAAAAAAAGATGTTTTTTAGGCTTTTACATAAATCATAAAAAGAAATAGAAAAAGAAACAATAATATACAAGTCAGATATGTTTTTAGATTTTCAGGGCCAAAAGCATTTTCGTTGTTTGTTTTTGGGGTGTTATGCCGTGTAGTAGTTCACTTTGTTCTGAAATACCTACCAGCTCGTAGTGGATTGAAGCTGACGACACGGTATTGCTTCCAAGTAAATAAGCACACACTTAACACAACAAATTCACATCGACGGATCTGCCGGATCTGCCCTGATTATGGACACTGCAACGCTGTCCGAAACGTCGGCTAAAGAAGGAGGTAGCACAACACGGCATAACACCCCAAAAAAAAACAACGAAAATAATATACAAATTCGGTTATATCATTGTTTCTCTTCCTTTACATTGGTAAACGGAAAGCAGAATGTTTAAAATTTCAGAAATAAATTTTGGTAATGAATAAACTAAAATATCAACTGAACTAAATTTATTTCCAAGCCTATGTAGTCTTTGGATTGGGTAGTTAATAGCCTGGAAGGCTCGTGTTACGATTTGGTATTCGGAATGTTATAAGTTTTGTTAATTGCGCGTCAATTGTGGCATTAACTAATTTGAATAAAAGTACCAGATCACTCCTGGTTCTTCTACAAGATAAGTCTGTTAAATTAACTTCTTTCATGAATTTATCAAAATTGATTTGTTCAATGGGTATGGAGAGTTTGAAATTAATGAACCTTAAACATTTATGTTGAACTCTCTCAATTTTTATTTGATGTGCTTTATAATTATGTGAACCAAATAGTGGAATTGTATTCTAAATTACTTCTAACTAAAGCAGTGAAGAGAATTTTAAATGAATAAAGTGACGTAAAATCTTTGACTGTTGTTAAAACAAATCCCAAACATTTCATACCCTTATTAGTAACTTCATTGATGTGTGGAACACAAGTTAATTTATTATAAGCAATAATTATTAGCCTGAAACACTCATCAATATTGAAACCTCTCCCGAGAAAAGATATATGTCGCCGACGGGACTCGAACCCGCACCCCTCTGTTTGCCGGACAGGAGCTCTACCATTAAGCTACGGCGGGATACCTCCTACCCGCCAAATGACTCAATATATACCTAGTGTTTCATTCAACAATTATCGCTTATTATATTTTTTCACCTGCAAACAACCAACTTTTTATAAAATAAAAAGGTTGTTTGTAAATAGAAAATTTTTAAATGTAAATCAGTTTGTGCAGGCCTGATACTTTGTTTTTTTTAATGTTAACCCAAAAAAAACCTGATTATCACAAAGGCAAAATATTATGTTCTACTCGCAGTATTTAATCAAAGCATCTAAAATATTTCTGAGCAACCTAGAGTTCAAAGCAAAATTACGCGACTTTTCATTACTTATAGTGCATCACCTTAAAAGAGTTAAATGAATATATTTAGATTTTTATATCTCCATTGTGCCTGTATTTACTCACAAAGCTTTCAAAGATCCATAAAACCAATTTACCAGCAAAATATTTCTATTATGTGGGTTTAAAAGAATTTTCCGTTATTTAATCGAAAAGAAACCGTAAACCGTAAAAACCCTCATTATTCCAGACCATACATCGCCAGAGATCAGAAAGGTATCGTTACGGGTATATTCTTCAGAACGGAATATTATTATTACTATTAGAATAGAGCTATATCCGTTATCCGTTAACCTGCGCCGTTCACCGGAGCCGTCGTCGAGACGCCCGTTTAACGGATATACGGGTCTAAAATGCAACACTAGAGACGTTGGAATTCACCTGTATATTTTTATTGAAAGCATTGCTGCATTTTTTCTAATTACGAATTTCAACTTCTGTTTTAGTTGGAAGCATATTTATTAACATGTTTGACGGAAGCTTTTATGATATAAATAACTAGCTTTTCTGCCCGCGACTTCGTCTGCGTAGGATTAGTACTTCGAGTAATCTATTTTCTATTCCTAGGTCCCATCTACGTTTATACCAAAATTCTTAACCTATTTATTTCAAATATCTATAATTCTTGATTCAACATATAGGCGAGTACTTCAAATAAATTCATTAATTTAAATATATTCTAAAATAGAATTTTGATTTAACAATCATTATTTTGCAAAATGTCATTCTTTAATTTTGACATTTTCTGTTAAACAATAATTATGATATGATATATTTAAAATTAATAGCTAGCTTTATAAATTATAGCCTATACGTTATTCTGATGTGTGACCTATATTATTGTAAAGTTTCATTGAAATCCATTCAGTTAATTTTGCGTGAAAGAGTAACGAACACACATACATCCATACAAACTTTCGCGTTTATAAGAATAGTAATAAGATAAAATGTGCTACTGTCCTACCCCTTTCACAATAACATATACTGGTACAATATCACATCGTCGCCCGAGTGCTTAATTTTCAATTGAACCATTTTAGTTTTTGTTCAATCTCCATTTTAAAATTAAAAATAAATTTTCAAAAAGATAAATAATCACTGAGAATTATTTAAACTTATGAGACCCTTAATAGCTTCATCTTAAACACCTATCGTAATGTTTAATTGAAGTAATGACAGAAAACATACTCCTCCTGCAAAATGTGCTAATGTCGATATGAATAATCATACACTCGGGCGACGACATATTATTAAAAATCTTTTATTTGTAGTGTTTCCAAATAATACACCCGTTTAATATATACATTACAATTAACTTTTTTAATTGCAAATTGCCATTTGTAAAATCAAAATTTGAAAGGATCTTTCGATTGCTTTCAAATATGTCATTTTTGTACACGTTAAAAACAAGCGAATCTATTTGAAAATTTATCGTTTTTTAATTTTAAACATCTTACTAATTTTAGAAAAACCCAAAAAACTTATGAATTAACAAAATAAAATAAAATTTTTAAAAAAAAATTGAGTTCTATCATTTTAAGAACATATTAAAAAAAAATGTTTTTAAAGTGTATATAATGAAAACAATAAAGGCCTCACTAATAAAAGCGTTTTATACCCCACACTTCAGAAAATCAATCAGTGAACGGTCATTTATCACCTGTACAAAATCAAAAATACGCCCATTTACTAATATCCAGAGGGCATAAATATTGAGATATCTCACACAATGTTTCTATCACAAAAGCGCTACCATTTTTCAACCATTCATTGCAAATTCGATATATTCCGAGTAATTCCTTTCTCGAGACTTCAGCTTCAGTTCTGCTTTTTCATCCCCTCACCAGGGACGTGACTCCGTGGATATTTCTCTTCGGAGAAATCTATCTTTAATGACTTTGCCTTTAAGTCTATGATATTCTCGCACGTGAAGTGAACAAAGGTGTCTACTATTTCTCAATAATAGATACATCACAACGATTCATTGCAATATATTATTAATGAACGTCTCTTTCAAATGAATATCAGATATATGACAGTTAATTTTTTCCAACCCTCAAATTTGAACTGCTCACAAATTATATGTTTGTTTGAATATATAATGAAAAGAATAAAGGATTCAGTAATAAACGCGATTTAACCCCCTCACATCTGATAAACAACCATTAAGAGCGATTGACCAGCGGCTGATAATAAAGTTTAAAAATGCTTGCAACTGTACAGGGAGGTTCCAGTGAGAAAGAACGATTTTCACCAAATCTGATTTTTGAAATTAAATATTTAATATCGATTTATTTCATTCAAAACTTGCTTTAATATACACCTACATTCAAGTAAGCAATAAAAATGCTCAAAACGCCCGATGATAAATTATTAAATATCGTGTACTTCTTCTTAGTATTTTTTGATCAAAGTATTTATGATTTTTCAATAATGTCTAAACAAAATAGGTGTGAAATTTTTTTTTTAATATTTTTATTTTAGAAGACCATAAATAAATAGGAAAACTCGGATATTTTTGTCGCAAAACACGCTCTCGGATTTATTTTTTAATGATTTTAATTTAACTAAAGTTAAAATTCTGAAAACTCTGTTGACTAGATTATGTATTGATTTCTTTTATTGTATGATTATATGATTTGAAAATTGTGTTGTTTAATAGAATCTATGGTTTGAAAATTGAACAAATCTGCCAACGACCAACGGTATAACCTTAGTTTATTAAAAATACACTTAGTTTTTCAAAATTTTAAATCTTCGTGTACCAGATAAGATAACAATCTTTCAAAATCAATTTATGTTTTTTTGTAAAAAAGATGCAATACGTCTAGAATTTGGTTTAAAAAGGACTGATTTCCGTTATTCTCTGGTAATACCATCCTAATGTGTAATGTGTATATATATTAATACTCTTTAGCATATGTATATATAAAAGTAACTACAATTGTCTTTATGGTAAAACTATAACTGGTTTGAAGCTTGACTAAACCCTGCTGTCATTTCTGTTATTTACTTACTATGTGATAAAGAATTATTGTTTAGGCGATAATGAAGAGTGTCGTTATGATCTCCGTTGTTAACAGACTGTCTGAATTAGTTTTTTGAATCCGTTGTTTTATAAATGCAATAGGACTCCATAAAATTTATTTCTTTCCAATTCTTAATCGGAACAAATCAGTGTCTTCAGTCCTAATAACTTGGACCGAACCGGTCTCTAGCTAGGGTAGAAATAAAAATTGCAAGTCATCATGAAAATGTTTTATTGTGAATTAATTCAAAATCCTTATTATCCAGAGTTCTTTTTCTACTGTAGTGATCTGAAATCTTAACAACCTACTTAATTAGTCATTTCGGCAGAAATAAAATTTATATATTTTTTTAGAAAAAGTTTATCTGAAAAAAAATAATGTTGATACACTTGTTGACTAATTTTTCAAATAATCTCCATCCCGTTCAACGCATGTGGTGAGCCGTGGCTCGAGTTTTTTTGCCCTCATCGAAGAACTCTCACGCCAGCGCCTTCGCCCACTTCAGACCCTCCAATTTTATTTATTTCCACCCATGTGTGCCTTCAGGTAGGTGAAAAGAAGATAATCTGAAGGCGATAAGTCAGGGGATAAAATGAGGTGGTTCAAAACATCCCAACCAAGTGAGTCCAAGAGCGCATTGGAAACTAAGCAAGCACATTTCTCTCGTCAGCATTCTCCTTCTTTTGTTTGGAATGCTTTTTTTTATTTTTCTTATTGTTGTGCATTGCTGGTGTCCCCCTGAGGCAGAAAATTGACCTAAATGATACCCTTTCAGTCCTAAAACACTAAGGCCGTGATTTTTTTCCCAAAATTGCGTTTTTGAATTTTTTGGCAGATGAAGAATTGGTGTATAAAGTTTTTTTCTCCCATGTGTCATCTCCAGTGTCATCTCCAAATCCTCACCTTCCAATTCAAGTCGCTCAAGAAACTCGCGGGAGCTATTGACCTGATTTTTCTAGCGCTGAACGTGGATCGCAGTAGGCGGGAAATCATACCGACATCCTTCTCGCAACTGGACACTATAACATAATTTTACGTACTACAGTGTACCTGTGAGGCTTGTTCTGGTCAAGAGATTCCTCTCTACCACTCAGTGTTGAAAACCCCCCAAAAAAACAAAAACAAAAAACAGCCCACATTTCTGAAAATTCCAAGTATGTTGATTGTTGCGTAATGCATACGGATAAATTTTAAAACAATTACTTTTTCAATCTTTCCGAATTCACTTTGTGGCTTCATTTTTAATTAAATGAAAACAAATTTGTGTACTCCACTTATATAGGGAAGACTTCTAGAAATTTTAATACTAGAGTCAAGGAACATTTAGGGTTTAAAAATAGTAATTATTATTCTGAATTTGCCAAAACACATTTTGATAAAAATAAAGGGTTAAAAATTTTACACACAAACACAACAGATTTATAATTAGCTAACTTAGAAAATTTTAGAAATAGAAAAAGTGTTAATACTCAATTAAATATTATTAATAAACAAATATTTTTTAAAACAGCGCTCTCTTAAATTTATTTTTATATTAATACTTAGATTTATAATAATTTATTTTTGTTATTAAACAACCTGATTATCTTTTAAATTAAATTAAAACAAATAACTTTGTATTAAACCACTATTATATTATCACAATTACCTATATGTTTCAAAAGTAATAATAATAGGTTTAATACAAAGTTATTTGTTTTAATTTAATTCAAAATGACGCCACAAAGTGATTTTGCGAAGTTTGAAGAAATGATTATTTTTTGTTTATTTATATTATAATATTAAAATATTTTTTATATTTCATTTTATATACATGACAACATATTTTTATGATATTTTTAAGTAAGTAAATAATCATCAATCTCTAAAATATTTTGGACTGTAATTATTATTTGTCTATACTTGTTTGTGTTTTGTTATTTTTATTCATATTCATATTATTCTAATGAAGAAATCTTCGGTTTCGAAACATGTTGATAATTGTGATTATATAGGTGGTGTATACAAAGTAATTTCTTTTTAGTTCATTTAAAAAATTGTTAAAATATATAAATATTAATCTTTGGGTGTTACTACAAATACACAACTGCAAAAAATAATGATCGTATTCTTTTACACATTTCTTTATAACGTAAGTTTTGAATATAAAAGTTCATGCTAGCTTTCGTAGGAAAAGTGTTATAAATATCCCCACCTGCCACTTAGTGTGGGTATATGTGGCTAACGTTCATTTAACGCGATGCATAAAATAAAAGTGAAAAAGGGGCCAGATTTCAAAAAGCCCATTATTTTATTTCGTTCACGGTGGCATAAAGCAGGGCTCCGCAACTGGTGTGCCACCTGTAAATTTTTTTAAAAAATAATTTTATCCTTTTTCATAAAATAATTTGTTCCTTCTCCAAAACTGATAGCGGTGCGCGGCGTTGCCTAAGCATAAGTCTTGATTTTCTTTCCATCAAAACCAGTAAAATTTACATTCAAGAATTTAAAAATTTCCCCTGCGAAGCTTTCATTGTTCCTGTACTTATAAGAATATTTGAATCTTGAAACATTAAACGACCTTTTTTCACAATATTTACTCGTTTATTTTTATTTTGACGAAATAATTTTTAGTCTGCCCTTAAATTAGGATAAAACAGCGTTTTTGGTAAGATTCACGTCTGATGCAAATTAAGGGTTTCCGGCTATGATTTTAGATTATTATGGCCAAAAATATTATAGTGATTTATTTTTCGGATATTATGCCGCTACATCCTTCTTTAGTCAACGTTTCGAACTTCGTGACAGTGTCAAAAATAAATCACAAAATGATAAAATTTTAAATGATTTCATGATAAACTCTTTGGACCCTAGTAACAAAGTGAACTCTCTTCCCAATCCTCCACCTACTCTTACCCCTACCTCCTCCCCACGAGCTCAGCACATTCTTGCAACCCACTGCAGATTTTAGATGTTAGTAGAGTATTGGAATGCTCTGACGAAACTACATTTATATCGAAACCCAATCGGCATTAAGCATAAAAAAAAATGTGGTGTTTTTTTATAAAGTTTTTTTAATTGTTTCTTTTTTGTTATTTTTATTTTTTTATTGGTTCTGTCCTAAAATTTTAGGACACGAGGAACTAACAGTTCATGGATAGGAGTTAGTAGTTGCAATTTTACAAATGTATTTTGTTATCAAAATATAAATTTTACATTCTGTAGAGCATACAAAAAAAAAAAAAAATAAAGACAGGTTAATTTGAACAAACAACAAGAGAAAACCCGTAAAGAAAGAGACAACAAGAATACGAATATATAAGATGGATTAAAAAATGACAAGGCAATTACATATTTTCATTTTTAAATGCAGTTTTTTGCTTTGCAAAAAATTTATTACTCTGGATGTTTTTGTACACATTTGGAAGCGAATTATATAGTGTGTAGGCAATATGGTTCAGAGATTTTATCTTATATTTTGTAGTGTGTGTTTGAGGAACGCGGATTTTATTCTTATTTCGAGTATTGTGGTTGTGGATGTCTTGATCGGGAAGTTGGCATGATGTTAGTGTGAGTTGATTGTTGGGTAATTTGTAGGATGTGTCTTTTGAATTTCTGTTTAGGAAGGATCGTGATTGGAAGTATACCGGAAACTGAATAGATGTCCCTGACATGAGTGTCCCATGGAAGTCCATAAACATTTCTGAGAGCTCGGTTTTGAACCACCTGCAGGTCAGCTATAAATTTCTTTGAGGCAAAGTCCCAGATGCAGCAGAGATAGGAAAGGTGTGAGTGTACCATGGCATAGATTACTGAAGTTAGTAAAGGAACGGGTAGTAATCCTTGAAGTAATTGTTTTATTTTAAATTATTATTTCACATCACAACATGTTTGAAATATCACATATGTTTGGTGTGAAAAAGGGATATTTAAAAAATTTTAAATAAGCAACATTTTGTGGATTTGTCTAATTATTTATTTAAACATTTTAAACATCTTTACTTTTAGTGTTCAGCAAAATTCTGGAAAAAACTTTGGTATGCTGTAGGTAAGAAAAGGTTGTGGAGCACTGGCTTAATGCTCCAAATTCACGTTATAACTGTGAAATACAGGGTCACCCAAAAATATTTGATTTTCTTCGTGACACGTTAATTTATATGAACTGGTTTTATACAATTAATAAAAAACTGTATTCGGTGTTTATACAAAGACAATAATTTTTAATTAAACATGCTGAATAATGCACGGATCAGGACATGAAACGTATTCAGTTCAGTTTCGGGGCCAGTAACCAGGTGTTTATTTTATTTTAATTTATTTGTATGGTATTATTTTCCCTGCATTAGTAGACAAAATCTGTTAAATGACATATTATTTTTATGAAAAAAATATGTATTTAAAAAATATAAACATTAAAAGATTTTTAATGGATGTATTATATGTTCGTTGTTTGTTTTTGGGGTGTTATGCCGTGTTGCGCTTCCTCCTTCTTTAGCCGACGATGTGGTCGGATGTCCGGATGGTCGGATGTCGGATCTGCCGGATCTGCCCTGATGATGAACACTGCAACGCTGTCCGAAACGTCGGCTAAAGAAGGAGGTAGCGCAACACGGCATAACACCCCAAAAACAAACAACGAAAATGGTTTTGGTCGTAAAAATCTAAAAAGGTATCCGATATATTGTATGTTTTTGTATATTTACGTTTATATATTGTGTTTTATTATTGGTTTTATTTCCAAAAAGAGATTGATAAGAATAATAAAAAATTACACTTGGAAATAAGAGAATATAGATACAGCAGGTACATGATAATTAATAGCAAATTATATAATAATTTAAATGTAACATTTTTTTCATAAATACTTAAAATTCAAAAGAATTTCTATTTTGCAATTTTTTATGTATTTATAATTAATATTAAATTATATGATAATTTAAATAATAAATTAATATTAAATCATATTATAATTTAAATGTAGTTTTTTTTTCCATAAATACTTCAAATTATTATGCACTAATGTGAAAACTTTAGTGCATAATAAATTGAATTCAATTTCAAGTTCACTACCACAGGTAATTTACATGTAACTCAGGCTATTCAATTTTCTTTTTTTATTTAGTTGATGCAACAGAGATTTTTAGTGGGACCTACAGTTAATTAAAGAATATTGGTGGAACGTATAAATAGCCCCAACAATACCGGGCTTTTTACACTAAGAAAATATAATTAATAAATGATAACTTTCGCTGCGTTCTCAGATCAAAAATGATGGTCAAGAATTGCCTAAACGTATAATGGAACGTGCACTCACCTGAAGGAAATGCCTTCTGCAATATACATATATCCTCGTATATCCATGTAATATGAGCAGGCCAAATTATTATATAAATATATATAGAACCTTGTATCTTGAATCCAATATTTCAGATTACTGACTTTTCAATAACATGAAAAAATAATAATTGAACACCGATTAACTGGCAGAGAATAATTCTTTTTTTGAATTATTTTACATCCAAAATAGACTGCCATTTGCCTTGCTTTCGTGTAAGTACCTACCAGATTACTAGACATTATAAATACATAACATATAAAAATAATAATTGAACACCGATTAACTGGCAGAGAATAATTCTTATTTTGAATTATTTTACATCCAAAATAGACTGCCATTTGTCTTGCTTTCGTGTAAGTACCTACCAGATTACTAGACATTATAAATACATGGAGGCATGAAACAAAATCTCTGAGGTACTTATTTAAAACTCATACTTAATTATAAACTAACCATTAAAAATGTATACATTATGGTGCTTAACCAAACATTACTTATTATCAAGTGATGAAAACATGGATATCAATTTGGGAGTTAGGTATGAGTTACGCCGCCCGGAAATTTATTGGATAACTAACACCCTTGCCATTTATTTGCCTTTGTTTCGTTACGTTTAGTGACTTAGCAGGGGTGCCCAAGTTCATGGGGTGAAGTTTGGCGTCACATACGTGGATCGGGAGACACTGGTTGATGGAGACATTTTACCACTCCAGCCGGAATTTCTTGATCCATCCCAAGGGAAATTGTTTTCCTCAGAGTCTCCTGCGGAGAAAAAATATGAAAAAAATTAAATATGGAGCATAAAAGGGAAAATAAAGGAAAGAAAGGAAATAGTAATGTAGATTTCCTTTGTAATCCGTGTGTCCGTTATCAGTTGTCCGAAACTTTGGCTAAAGTTAGAGGAAGCGTGACACGCCATAACACCCTAAAAAGATGTAAATAGTTTTAAAAAATATATTATTTAATTAAAAGTTTTAGGTTTAAGTAGGTGCCGGAAGACCCTGTACCACGCATTGCTGCAGGTTCGTTCCTTCTGAGCTAATGCATGAAATTATTACGAATGCATTCAGTTGAAATATAGGCTGCACTTACTTAAATGTTTCCATTCCTGTTCATCTACACTAAATTGTGCATGCAAATGCAGAACGTAACTGCACTTCTACCATTGATATTTATTGCTACGTAACATTAAAGATCGCACAAATGTGTAATGCTTGAAGAGAATGTAAAGGATGGACGGGTAAATGTCGGATATCAACGGCTCAATCAATCACCGTTGATGCAATGCTACCAATGACTGGGTTTTGTTCATACCCAACGTTTCTGTACAGAGAATATAACGTGTGTTCACTGCAGCAAATGTCATAAATATGACACATGTTCCAACAAGACGAAAGAACCAACATCTTCAAATTGCAGTGGAGGTAGGAGAAACCACTAGGCAACAAATCCAGATTGCCCACTCTGGAAGCTGATTGATTGGTGGAGCGCTTCAGAAAAAGGATTTGACTGCATGGGCCACTGTTAAAGGCAAAGTTGATGGAAAAAAATGTTTCAATATAATAGAATACACTACTAAAAATTCCTGTATGCGTCTTATCTACATGAATGCTAGAAGCATCAGAAATGAAATCGACGAAATTGAAGAAACACTAAAAAACATTACAGAAACACTACATATTCACATGATTACAGAAACCTGGCTACGTAAAGAAGAGGAAACTTATTTCAATAATCCTGACTACTATGGAATCTTCGCTTCCCACGAGATGGACTGCGGAGGAGGGGTCGCCATCTACATTGACAATACACTCAACATTAAGAAGATCGAAAAATCTACAGCGAAAATACCTTTCTTGGAATTACAATTAAATTCAAATCAATCAAAAAATATTAAACCTCTAAATTTATATGTTTTTTACCGTAAAGCCGAACCCAAATATAACAGTTTCTTTGAAATAATAATATATAATAACAAACAAAAAGAATTTTTAACTAAATTTAAAAATGAAAATATGTAATCGTCTTGTCATTTTTTGTTATATCTTATATACTCGTATCAGTTTTTCCCTCTCTTTACTTGTTTTCTCTTGTTGTTTGTTCTACTTAACCTGTCTTTATTTTTATTTTTATGCTGTACTGAATGTAAAACTTATATTATGATATCAATATACCTTTGTAAAATTGTAACTACTACCTCCTACCTATGAATTGTTAAGTTCCTCCTGTCCTAAAATGAGTTTTGTAACTCATCTGGATTGCTCTAGCAAGAAATAAAAACAATGAAATGAAAAATTACTTTTTCAGATTTTAATACCAATATCTCAAAAGACAATGATATTGCACGAAGATAATATATTCACACCTTGAAATCGCACAACTTTTATGTATGTAACACAATGTTTTCCATAAGAGTAAATAATAACACCAGCTCGTTGATAGATCACATCATTATAAATAGGACAAATAGTCCAGTCAAGATGTACATCCGTGCTTGCAAAAGGTCCGATCTTTCTGAATTTTTTATATATTGTTAGGACCTATACCAATATTAAAAAAACAGATTTGCAATTTCCAAAGTGCTGTGCGAGCGGCGGTGTACCCAAAAAACCATTAAATTTTCGGACTTTTTTCAGTTTTTGCTCAATATCTTAGTGAAGGAAGGGTCTGACCGGTATAGTTGTTTAACACTATTTTAAAGTATACTAAATTTGCTACAATTTGAGACCAAAAGAAGTTCTATACAGCAATTGGTTTTTAAGATACAGTTCTTCGAAAATCAACAATTTTTTCCAAAAAATGATTTTTTCTCGAAATGGTCACTTATTTTATGAAATATTTTCTAAAATACGATTCCCACCTCAAATATTATATGAAAAAAAGTTGTAGTAAATTTAATTAGCTTTCATTTGAGACTGGATTGGTATTTGTGGGTCTAGCGGTTCACTCAAAAATTCAAAAATGGCAGATAACGGACGGATTTTCCCCAAGTATTTTCGTTGTCCCCTCCCTTGACCTCCTCACCCGCACCAGGGCCCTCCCAGGGCAGCTCTCAGAGTGTTGCGAAATGTCTATCCGTCCGAGCGTGTGTTTTGTGTGTCGTGAGGACCTCGATACAGGTCCTGTTGTAATCATCAAAGAACGAGGAATTCGAACACTAATTGAAGTGAGTCAAAAACGTGGTCTCACAGAAAATAAAAATTTCCTCTAAAATTTCAACCAGGAAGAGATATACAGCAGTGTGTAACGTTGAAGGAAGGGATTCTGCTTCCCAACCGAAGACTTTATCGACAAATTATCAAGTAAACTGGCTCCTACCTTGAGAGGGATTTGAATTTTGTGTGGTGATGCTATCACTGAATAATTTCTCGGGCAACAAAGCAAACTGCCCTTGGCAAGAAGGAATGTGGTCCGTACAGTTGAGAAGTTGGGCATGAAGCAAACTATTTTAGATACAGCTAAACGCCGAGGTGACGATTGGAGGAGCGCCTCCTTGCCATTGGCGACCTGATTGCTGCAGACGGAACCCACAGATTGTGCTACGTGAGCCTATTAAGATTAACACCTGCTACTGGGAATAAGAGAGGGTATCGTCCAGCCAGTAATTCTGAAGAAGCGATGGAGTATGTGTACGATTACTTATTGGAAAACAGTGATGAATGCCATTTTTATTTATCACACCTTCTGCATCAAATTAGGGGTGATTGTATCCCTGATGTCAGAACAGCGAAAACTTACCTTCAAAAACGTTTTAGCTCCAACAAAGGGACACTCGTCTGCTTCATAAACACCGGCAATACAATTTTGTATGATGATTGGTACAAGGAACAAAAAGGCGGTGCGCAGCAAGAGCGGTGAGAGTTGTGAAGGCAGCAGCAGAAATCATCGTAGAAGATACCCGCACACAAGTGTATAAAACCAGTCAGTATCCCACCTCGGAGGATTTTTTCAACAATGTTGATTCTGTCATCCCTGAGTCAGTACAGCTATTTTTTGAGACTGTTGTTCTCAAAAACATGCGTGGCCTCCTTGAAACATGGAAGAAGAAGAGTGTGTTATTTTCTCATGCTCTGATAGTGCTGTACGAACTCGATCTTTTGTTTCCTCCCTTCTGATTGGAATTAATATCTACTTTTACCCAAAACATGTGCGCTGCGCTGGAGTTATCCTGTTCTTATTCAGTAGCTGTGCAGCTTGAAACTTCGACGATCTTGCGAGATGAATCCTCACCACCAATAGGAAAAGAAGATTTTATCCTATTTGTCTCTGACAATACGTAGGTGAACGTTAACACCCTAGATGGTGATAACACATTTCATGAGATGGAAGGCATTATATGCGTGACCCGCCCGAGAGCAGTAATGCGAGACAAAAACATCCCACGTATGCAGAACTATATTTCTGCTCAAAATGTGACCTCCAGCAGTGAAGTACAAATCAAATGAAGTACAAACGGCGCTTTAGTGGGAGAAGACGCCGACCTGCTCGTTCTTCTCAATGGTTTAGGCGCTGAAGAGACAAAAGTCTACGTACAGAAGAGCACGAAGGGCGAAGCTGGTTGCTGTCACTACTCTACGACCTGCTACAACCACCAGGGGTGCTAGCATGGTAGTCATTGTAAACTGTCACCTATTCGTTTGCGATCTAAAGTTGTCCTAGGGAACGATGAGAAGTTACTGACAATCGGTTGGTAACTTTATATCGATCGACCGTGCTAGGGGTGAAGGGACGTTATATACTATTCACCCAAGCGTTTACCGGGTGCGATACTATCACGGCACCGTTTGGCCAAGGAAAGGCCAAAATCACCACACTCATGAGCAAGAGTGAACCACTTGCTGAGCAAGTGGAGGTCGTCCTTCGTCCACACCAAAAGCCGTGAGAGAAGCAGACATCAAGTGCTTTGTGGCTTCATATGGGGGTGACATCGCGAGGGATACTTTGGATTTCCTGAGATATAAGACGTTTGTCACTTCAACGAGCATAAACCTCGCCCGTTGCCACAGGTCATATGCCGCAGGCCACCATGCAGCAAGGTGCTTCCTCCAAGTGCAGAAGTAGAGGTGTGTCAACTAGAATCCCACTGATTGGGGGTGGAAGCTGTCTTCTCAGGGACTCACCCCCATCCCCACCACCGTTAATCCCGCACCTCCTGCACTTCTGCGAAAATTTTCACGTAAATGCAAGAAAGGGTGCTCTGGGAGCTGTGCACATGCAGAAAGGCTGGACTCCACTGCTCAGTCCTCTGGCAAATTGTGCATGGTACACGATAAAGATGACCCGACTGCAGACTGGACGCCTCTCCCAGTGTCCATCACAGCCTTCGAGACACCATCTTCGTGCGAGCCAAAGCCCGTGCCATCTAAGATAAAAAGAATGGCATGATTTGGCCATCAAAACACAATCCTACATGATTTATATTAGTTTTCTTTTTTGAGTAAATCTAATTTGTCCTTATAGTAGGTACCATGATGTTTGTACAAGCATTTTAGTATGTAGGTATATAAAACAATGTTTGATGATCACGTAATTCCCGATAGGTAAATTATCTTATTATTTTTCCATAAAACAATTTGTTAACAATAACAAAAATAAATTAATTGTAATTGTTTGATAAGTAAAGCCATAAAACGACGTGGGATCAGTTTATTTGCATTTCCCCCAAAACCCACTTTGACTTTGGTTATCTGCAATTTTTGAGAGAACCGCTGGGCCTACAGGTAGCAATTTGGTTTCAAATGAAAGCTAATTAAATTTACTACAACTTCCTTTCATATAATATTTGAGGTGGGAATCGTATTTTAGAAAATATTTCATAAAATAAGTGACCATTTCGAGAAAAAATCATTTTTTGGAAAAAAATGTTGATTTTCGAAGAACTGTATCTTAAATACCAATTGCTGTATAGAACTTCTTTTGGTCTCAAATTGTAGAAAATTTAGTCTACTTTAAAATAGTGTTTAACAACTATACTGGTCAGACCCTTCCTTCACTAAGATATTGAGCAAAAACTGAAAAAAGTCCGAAAATTTAATGGTTTTTTGGGTACACCGCCGCTCGCACAGCACTTTGGAAATTGCAAATCTGTTTTTTTAATATTGGTATAGGTCCTAACAATATATAAAAAATTCAGAAAGATCGGACCTTTTGCAAGCACGACCCCCTTTTCATGTTTAACTTGACTGGACTAAAATGTTTCCGGCGTAATCTCAAACCTTGATGATCCCCTTAACGCACGATGATAAATTATTAAATATTGTATACTCCTTGTAAGTATTTATTGATCATAAGTATTTATGATTTTTTAATAATGTCTAAACAAAATAAGTCTGTAACAAAATTCTGAAATGTTTTAGTTTGTAAGACCTTAAATAAATAGAAAAAACTTAGGTATTTTCGTTACAAAACACCTTCTTGGATTTACTTTTTAACGATTTTAATGTAACTAAAGTTAAAATTCTAAAAAATGTGTTTAGTAGATTATATATTGATTTATTTTATTGTATAATATATGATTTGAAATTTTTGTTGCAATATGTCGTTCGAAAATTGAACAAATCTGCCAACCACCAATGTATAACCTTAGTATATTAAAAATAAACTTAGTTTTTCAAAATTTAAAAAATGAGTTTACCAGATAAAATAACAATCTTTTAAATCAATTTATGTTTTTTTGTAAAAAAGAGTAATTAGGTCTAGACGTTGATTTAACAGGGACCAATTTCCGGTATTCTCTTAAACTTTGGAAACAAAATCAAGGAAGTATTCCTTTGATAATAGAAAAAATAAAGCTGTCACAAATCATAGAAGATACATTAAAACAAAATATGAAAACATGAATAAGCCACAATGAACATGGGAAGATCTAAAGAAGGCATTCGACACAGTGGATCGTAACATATTGATCGAAAAACTGAAACATTTGGGTATTGTTGGTACACCTGTGGAACTTTTCCTATATGACCTCCTAAATCGCCATTCGGCAGTAGAACTAGAAGGAGAAACGATTGAACTAGGTAAAATATCATGTGGAGTACCACAGGGATCAGTTCTTGAACTGTTGCTTTTTCTATTCTACGTAAATGACATAAAAAAGTTGGGTATTAAAGGAAGTATTTTTTTATACTAAACCGAACCTAGCAGAGCTTGAAACGGAAATGAATGTAGATATTTCCCATCTCACAAGCTTGTTTGTAATAAACAAACTAACCCTTAACGTAAAAAAAACCATTAAATGCTTTTCGGTAACAAGAAAATTTTCGGCCTCGATATCAAAATTGCTGGCAACTCCCTCGAAAAGAAAATGAGCACAAAATATCTGGGTCTGGTCGCAGATTCCCAACTCTAGTAGGATATACACATAAATCATGTAAAGGAGAAAATTACTCCCACGTCTGGTGTACCATATAGGCCTCAAGGATTGTTACCCATTCCTTTACTAAATTTAATATACTGTGCCATGGTACATTCACACCTTTCCTATCTCTGCTGTATCTAGGGCTTTGCCTCAAAGAAATTGATAGCTGACCTGCAGTGGTTTAAAACCGAGCTCTTAGAAATGTTTATGGACTTCCATGGAACACTCATATCAGGGATATCTATTCAGTTTCCGTTGTCCTTCCAATCACAATCCTTCCTAAACATGAAATTACAAGCACCATCCTACAAATTACCCAACAATCAACTCACACTAACATCAAGCCACTTCACAATCAAGACATCCACAACAAATCAATCAAACAACTAACAATAAAATCCGCATTCCTCAAACACACACTGCAGAGTATAACATAAAATCTCTGAACCATTTTGCCTACACATTCTATAATTCGTTTCCAGATATGTACAAAAACATCCAGCGTAATAAAATTTTTGCAAAGCAAAGACTTTAATTAAAAGGTTTTTTTTTAAATGAAAATATGTAATTGTCTTGTCATTAATTGTTCTTTCATATATAGGTACTCGTATCCTTGTTTTTTCTTCCTTTACCTGTTTTGTCTTGTTGTTTTTTTAACTTAACCTGTCCTTATTTTTGTCCACACAGTGATACAAACTATACTCGGCTTCGTACAAAAGCAAAGTGTTGTGGTTTTATAATAACAATGCAGGTGAAGTATTTTATATTTCTTATTATGAAACCAAGCATTTTAGCTGCTTTGAATGTTACTTGATTGATACGACATTGATATTGGAACTTACTATCGAGAATCACACCGAGATCGCAAATATTGTAGCTGAAAAGGGGTATATTTTTGTCGGTGTCACAGGAGAAATATTGAAAATATTTTACGGGCTTTCTTGGAAGATTGAGATAGGCATTCAGAATTCTGCAAAACTCTTTCTAAAAATTGTTGCTCTGAATTTTTTTCAATATTTTGCCTATCAATAAGAAACATGAATGAGTGATTCAGATAGGGCCATTAGATTTTTCTGAATAATGGCAGATATAAATAAAATATTTTGAGAAAGAACATGGATTTCAATAAAAAGGGGAATTTACATGAATAAAAGTCCCAGTTATAATATTAAAGTAAATGCAATAAAGTCCAAATCCATGTTATATTATTATAAAGCAATATAATTCTATGACTAAGGTTAAATATATGGTGAAAAATTGGCTATCGGAAAAAAAATATTTATATTGTGTATGAAAAATGTATGAAAAAATATTATCTGTAGATATAGGATGTAAATTATGTATATGTTACTAAATTATAAGCATTGCTGACAAGCCAATTCAATTGGCTTAGCAAGACTTGTTTGTTGATGTATTTATTATAACTACCTATGCTTTCAATAAAAAATTAAAAAATAATAATAAAAATAAAATTAATATTTTGAATTTAATAATTTGGGGAAGGAAACTATTATTTACAAAACGATACAGAAAACATATTTACCTGACGAGTAACTTCCGATAAACACAATTTAATTAGAAAGTTTATGCTTGGATTTGATACGACTTTGCACGCGGAGGTCACTACATTTAAAACATTGGACATTGCATAATTTTACATTTGCTATACCATCACTTTTTATATTACATTTATAAGAAGATTACTGCCAAAAATGGAGTTAAATTATTTCGAAAGACTTGCGAATTTAGGACTCATTAGAACTGAAGAATTGGAATGAATTTATATGTACAAATAAATTACAAATAAGAATTTGTTAACATTTTTATGCAATCAGTTATTTTCTATGTCGCGGGATGAGAAGGCGAAGGTAAAGGTTTTGATTTTTTGCTTTATGGATACGACTGTCTAAAAAGGTGAGTTTTTATGTTTAGCTTTAAATTCCGCCGAGTTTAAATTCTGATCATTCTTAAATCATGTGGCAATTTATTCCAGGCTTTAGGTCCTGACACTCCGAAAGCACGATCACCAAACTAATTAAGCTAACCGAAGTACTTATTGATACGACTTGTCAGAAAATAAACAAAGAAGAAAAATTATAGTCAATCCTAAAAATATAATAAAAATCGCCTACAAATACAGATTTAATCTCAGGACGGGTTGTTTCACAGAAATTGAAAAATTTAATTTAACTAATTTTCTTAGTTAAATTTAAGTCCTGTGAATGTTTTATTCATGCTCTTTTATTATTTCAGTTTTGTGAAATAACTGGTCTGTAATGATACAATATGATAACTTGAAAATAATCTTTACAAAACTTGAAATTTTACTTTAAATGAATTATTCAAATTCTGTCAAACCATCCATCCATGAGTTTTTTGTGATGTGTATAAATATAGTATATATTTTTTTACCATCTATTCTATGATATCTTTCTGTGAAATAGATCAGTGAGAACAGGCTTAATTTAGGAAGCCAAAATGGGTTCCTCTGTCCCCGAAACCATTAACCATCCCTCTGCCATAGGACATTTAAGTGGTTCGCCACGTTTGGTGGCTTAGCAGGGGTGTCTGAGTTCATGGTGTGAGGTTTGTCCAGGTTTTGACGGAGGATGACGGAGGATCGGGAGAGACGATGGACGAGAGAGAGAGGGGTAGGTCATTTGACCTCTCCAGCCGGACTCTCTCGATCCATCTTCTAATCTAGAATGGATTAATACCTCAAAATTCAAATTCACTCCTGGACACACTGAGCCTCAGATTTCTACCCAACCATCAACTTATTTCGTTCTCAGACTTCCTCCCCTTCCTTTCCTTGAAAAGATGACATAGGCCCGAAGGAAAATTATTTTTGTAAAGGCTACTATGCAATGAACTCAAACTTGAATGGACTTCAACCTCTTTTCATCATGTAGAAGTGTAGACCATAGAATAAATATGAAAGGAACCCAGCATTGTGGTTGATATTATTTTTAAGTTTTATAAAATTGGAATTGTTATTTTGGCAATAAAATACCAACCAGTTTCTTAATAACACTCGATAATTTATCAAGGTACCGTAAACCGGGTCTGCTTTGAATCTCAAGGGGAACTTTGCATACAACAATAAGAATAAAGCCTAGGGGTGCCTAAAATATTTTTATGGCATTACAATGCACCATGATGTCTAATGAGATAATAAGTAAGCTATTCAAAGTTACTTTACTTAATTTTGAAAAAAAAAACTACACATAATTTATAGAATTACCATGGACACATAAAACTACAAAAAAGATGACGTTCGTACCGACATCATACTATCTGGCCATTAAATTTAAAAAAATAGTGGTTATCCTTAATGTCAGTCAATAAATCAAAAATAATCTTAGCCATAAAGGAGTATTTATAAAAAGTGGTTTCTTATATTAAACTTCGTATTTATCTAATGAAAAACATATTACATGTTCGTAATAAGCATTAACTTTGTGGCTCGCCATAATTTACAATAAAATATATAAATTTGTTTTAGACCACTTTAATTTTAATTACACTCTACCGGTTTCGGAAGAAACCTTCCTTCGTCAGGAGAATATTAAAACTGGTTTTCATATTCTCCTGACGAAGGAAGGGTTCTTCCGAAACCGGTAGAGTGTAATTAAAATTAAAGTGGTCTTTATTGTGAGAAACATATTATTTAGTATTTTGCGCTTATATTTTTTGTAATGTAATTAATAATTTTATTTTAATTCCATTCGTTGAAATGGTTGGAAAAGAATCAATGTAAAATGTAAATGAAACTTTCCTCACCTTGGAAATTTTTTTTTGTTTTTTTTCGACTAAAATGATTAAAAAATTGGTAGGTATTGGACAGATAGGGCGGGGAGTTTGGTAAGACGGTTCTCGTCTGAGTGAACAGTAACGATATGTGAAATATTTTTTTGTTTTTGATTTAAAGGGAGAAAAAAAATTAAAATTTTAGCTCTAAAAAAATATCAATATTTTTTTTACTTAAAATTCTGCCAGGAATCACTGATTAAGGTAAGCAAGTACGTCCCTAATACTCCGTATTCCTACCAAACCGCAGCGAATAATTTTTCTTACACAAATGTACTGTCTTTTTACAAGTATTTTATCACTTTATGCAGAAAGAATTATTATTCTACAAGTCACTCTCACGTACAGTCTAACATTCCTTTATTTCCTCTGCTTTCCAGCCTCTTCTGACCTCTGATCCCCGCACTCAGATTATTCCTTCATATATAATAATATGTAATATGTATATTTATTCTGGAATTGCGAAACACAGAAGTTAAGCACATACTCTGAGAGAATATAAAGTGACTTAAGATAAAAAAAAAACTGTTTTTATAGACAGCGAAAAAGCTTTATAAGTCATCCAAAATCTTATTCATTCTCAACAAGATTTTTAAAAGTTTAGCTCAAAGTCAAATTGTTTTATGTTCAGTTTCGTACAGTTTTATTATTTTAAAGTATCGTTTGTTAAGAGGAAAAATATTCACGCTCGTGCTAACAGTATTGAATTTTTAAAAGTTTTTTATTGTTACTGTAACGAGTGGGAGGGGTATGATAGGGAGAAGTGGAAGGTCACAAAATCCAGCTAGAGCCATTTCAGTTCAAGGTGATTCTAAGAATATTCACCGTTTCAACTTGTAATTTTTTTTGGTTGTTTGATGGTTTCTAAAACACCAAGAAAATATTATTACTTGCTGCCTATTTATATATATTTTTTAATTTTATTAATTACGTGAATGATATTATATTTACAAATTTAATGGTTTTCATATAATTTTTTTTCATATAATTCACATTTTAATTAATTTTATATTTTTTATTGTTGTATTCAAGTTTGTTTTTTTTTTTTTAGGTGTCCTTAAATTCGCTTTCTTGAAGGAAACCGTCATACAAAATACATTTTTGGAAGGCTATTAAATATGTCTATAAGATAGTCCACATGTAAATTGTAATAAATTATAAATACCGTATGTGTGCTTGTCAGTATGGATACGGTTCTAGGGTTAAAACAGCCACCATCTGGAAATTTAAACGCAACGTTTACTAATATAAAAAAAGGACGTAATGCAAAACAATCGACTTAAAATATATTTTATAAAATCACAAATTTATTTAAGTAATCCTTTATATTTATTGGATAATAAAAAAACCCCGTCCACAGGTCACTACAAATGGTTTGCTATGCTTGTAGATTTAGCAGAGGTGCCCGAGTTCATGGGATGAGGTTTGTGTAGGTCTTGGCGGCGGATGCGTTTTCTCTCTTGACCTCTCCAACTTTCTTGACTCATCGCCTTACATTGACCCCCAGATTTTTACTCATCTCCGATACTTTTTTCCTTCACAGATCTTCCACTCCGTCCTTTCCTAAAAATACTATACACACAGCATCTCAAAAGATGACATAGGCCTATGTGAAGTAAACGTAAAAAATTAGCTAAAATGATTTCAATCAACGCTACTCGAATTGATTTCTTTCCTATTGATACAATGTTAAAATTAAATTATTGTATTATCTATACTACTTCAATTTTTTTTAAGGATCATTACGATCATAAAATATATTAATATCATTCAATGCATTATTATATTGCCAACTTAATGAGTTTTCAAGCAGACTATAACATTCATCCAGTTCATTAATGTCTAACCAAAATCTCACCCAAACACCTCGTTCCCAAACCACCTTACCTTTCATATACCACTCATAATACTTAAACTAATATCATATCATATAAGGAACCTCCTAGACTCTAAGACCTCATAAGATTGTTGGGCAATGATTCAAAACATACTAGATAAGTTCTTAGATATTTTAAAAGACATCGTAATAGTCTAAATATTTATTTGTAAAAAGTATTTCACCAAAAAATGTAGATATAATATGTCTCGACGCTACCTAGTGGGAGATTTAGCACTTACAATGTCTTTCTCATATAAAATAAGGTTGGTTGTTTGTAGATGAAAAAATGTATTAAGCAGTAATTGTTGAATGAAACACTAGTATATATTGAATTATTTGGCGGTTAAGAGATAATCCGACGTAGCTCAATGGATAGAGCAGTTGACCGGAAATCAGAACGACACGGGTTGGAGTCCCATCGGTGGCTTGAATCTTTTCTCGGGAGTTTTTTTCAATGTGCATGAGTGTTTTAAGACATACGATAAGAAAATACGATAACTAAAAAATAGGTGAGGTTTGTACAGGTATTGGCAGCGAATGCTTTTTCCCACCTACTGTATGATGGGCGGGGTGGGGAGAAACTGGTTGAAAGAGACCTAACTTGCAGCTGGACTCTCTTGACTCTTCGTCTTACACCGCAGGGGGAGAAATGGATTCATACGTCCGTCATTCACATTGACACATGGAACCCCAGATTCCTAACCACACCTCATTTATTTTTCTTTCCCAGAACTTACCGGTAAGGTAATAATATTTTTACCAAATATCTTAACAAAAAATAATAAAATGAGTACCTTTCAGAATAATACACCACTACAAGAACGAAAATCTTAAATCTACTAAACCTCCCAAATAAAAATACATGTTTTGGCCAGGAAAACCATAAATTCCATTGTACAAAATTATATAATGCTCTTTCAAATTAAATTAAAACACTATGGAGATAAACAAGTTTTAAAAGGACTGCTAAAAGATGGTTAAGTAAACACGAAGATGATGAAATCATTAAAATTATGAAGTGATGCTACATAACTTCACCATCATCATCACAATTGGCTCTACAACCCTTGGTGGGTCTTGGCCTCCTCGAGAGTCTTCCTCCACTCATCTCTGTTTTGTACTAGTTCTCTCCAGTTTGGAACCTCTATGTACGTAGGTCTTTTTTTGCTACATAATTTACAATAAAAAAACACAAAGATGTGGAAATCAACAAATATAAAGATGCGTAAATCATAAAACATTTTCAACTAAGTAAATAAAATTTACTATCCCATGAAGATGAACAAGTTTACGTAGATGACTATCAAAATATGACTAAGAAAACACGAAGATGAGGAAGTTATTAAATTTATGATGTAACAACACAACCTACAATCCACAAACATGAACATGTGGAAATCAACACACATGAAGATGAGTAAATCATAAAACATATTCAACAAACATGTTGATGTAATCTTATTGTAACACCAATACAACCATACAAGTGAAAATAAAAACACCTTGGCGATAAAAAAAGTTTAAAAACGACCATCAAAATATTTCTAAAAAGATTATGAAGTAACACCAACAAAACCAAAAATCAACTAACATGAAGATGTGAAAATCAACAAACATGAAGATGAGGAAATCAACAAACACCAAGGTGCGGAAATCATGAAGTAAAACCAATACACTACGAATAGTTGGCTTCGGAACAGGAATCCATAGTGAGGAGGACTGTGAATAATCTACTTTACTTTGACAAGATGAAAATGTTAGTTTAATCAGCTGTCTTATACCGCCAAATTAATACATCATAATCAACGACATATAATAAATAAAAACCAACAGAATTGCGTTAATTTTTTTGCAGACGTATCCAATCTAGTATACTCCGAACCATTTTCAGGGATGAACATTATTATTAGAATATTACATTAGTAAGTTCCCGGCCCTCTGAGGCGTTTCGGGTTCTAGAGAATGAATGCCGAACGTTCTTGGAAGTGCGCCCGTTGGGACAACCCTTAACAAACTATTATATTTGATGCGATTTTAATTGTAGTATTTAATCGCGTGATTGCGGTTTAATTAAGAAGGTTCAAGTATCTAACCCGACCTTATCCGACCAGTTATTGTAGGTAACTTAACCTATTATCGTATTAAAACTACCCTGCCATTCTAACGCATAATTTACTTTAACATTTATGGATATTTTTTTATGATAGAATACATTTCCAGCGATACGAATGTTTCACTTAACAATATTTAAATTTGAATGAAACTAATTACTTTGTGTAAACCACTATAATTACGTGTTATAATATCTACATGTCTCAAAGCTGATGGTTTCTTCGTCAGGATAATAGCATAAATAAAAATAACAAAAGAAACAAACAAGTATAGACAAGAAGAATAATATACAAAAATATAAACGAGAAAGGTGATTAATTACTTAAAAATATATAAAAAAACAATTATTTAAAATTAAATTTGAAATTTTTTTTCGATTATTTTTAGACAAAATAACAAGGACAAGGGTGATTTTTTTGAACAAATCTGTGGTTTGTAAATTAATTAGTAACGATTGTAACTTTTTTATATAACTAAGACTTCAAGAAATTTTAATATTAGAGTATAGGAATATCTAAGGTGTTTGAATAATAATAATTATTCTAAATTTGCCAATTGCATTTTAGATATAAATCATCCTTTTGATATAAATAAGGGGTTCAAAAATTTACACACAAACACAATAGATTTACAATCAGCAAACTTAGAAATTTTAGAAATTAGAGAAATTGTTAATAGTAAATTAAATATTATATTACATAATAACCACATATAAAATAACCATCTTTTAAATTTATTTTCGTATCAATAATAATATTTATAATACTTTATTTATGTTTTAAATAAACTGATTATATTTTGGATACGTTTTTAGATTTTCACGGCCAAAAGCATTTTCGTTGTTTGTTTTTGGGGTGTTATGCCGTGTTGTGCTACCTCCTTCTTTAGCCGACGTTTCGGACAGCGTTGCAGTGTCCATCATTAGGGCAGATCCGGCAGATCCGTCGATGATTATATTTTGTTAATTTTAAAATATTTATTTTAATTTGTTGTGTAATTTAAGCATATACTAAAATAATTTTAATGTATAATTTTATGTAATTGTTTTTTATGATATTTTTAGGTAATTAACCACCTCTCTTTAATATTTTTGTCTATTATTCTTTTCGTCTATACTTGTTTGTTTCTTTTGTTATTTTTATACATGTTATTATCCTGACGAATAAAACAATCGGTTTTCAAACATATATATATATACTATAATATGTGATTATAGTGGTTTACATAAAGTAATTTGTTTAAGTTAAATAAAATTAATGCCACAAAGTAATTTTGCAAAGATTGAAGAAATAACATTTAAATTGTTGTTACTACCTTCATAATAAGCAGTTCTTTTTCTCTGTGGAAACGCGATGAATTGACACCTCGACCAACTTACCGATATGCCCCTAACATGTGTTGGGAGCAGGCGTAGTTTATAACAAAAATAACAACACAATATTAAGAAAACAATCAGTTTTGTACCAGTGGAAATACGTACTTATAAACAGTTTTTAATAAAATTTTGATGACTGATCTGTTTTGGCTGATGGTCCAAGATTTGGTGTGAAATTATCTAGCTCTAACATTGACCAAGTATATTATATCGATGACCTATAAGATAATTTGTGTTTTGTCTAATGGTAAGTGCCATTGTCCAAGAAAACTTGAGTATTGTTTTGTTCATTTTGACTCCAAACAGGTGGCCCTGAGAAAATTGATGTACGTTTAATAGGTCCTTTGTCATATATGCGGATTCTGAAAGGGGGGTCCATTTTAAGATAAGGTTCTGGGTAGAAAAACGATAGAGGTCGGTGTGTCGAGGAGAGACAGACGTACGAACTCGTTCCTCCTACAACAGTGCAAGGCGATGGGCTCGGGAGTGTCCGGTTGGAGAGGTCAAATAATCTGCCTCAACCGGTCTATCCGTCTATCCGACCACGCAGCTGGTGGGCAAACGCATCTTCCGACAAGACCAAATTTCACCCAATGAACCCGAGAATCCCTGCTAAACGAAGAGAACCACTCGGGGTATTTTGGGATACGCCGGTGGCGAAACTTTGGCAGTCGGGTATGGGTAGCACCCATACCCGACTGCCAAAGTTTTGCGTTCTAGCTTTGCGTTTTATGGGTACAAATTCTATACTAAACTATCTGATACCCGGCATGCGTTGCAATGCTAATTACATAAAAAACTCCCTGCGGTGTTCATTATTATTCGTCCGGTTCCCTTTCCGCCACCTTTTCCCCTTCCTCGACTCCTTTCCCTCCCGCGTTCCACTTTAACCTTCCCCCTCCGGTCTCCCCTGTCCCCCTTCTCGCGACCCCCTCACGCATTCCCCTTCCACCTTTTCCGCCTTACCCCCTCCCTTGTCTCCCCTCCCGCATACCCACCCCCTCATTAATTCCTCTGCGGCCCTCCCGGATTCCTCTCCCTGTGGATTGACCTATTTCAATTTTTTATGCAATTTTCATAAAGCTGGAGCTCGCAGTATGAAATATACTTAACGACCTATTCTCATACCTACCAAACATATTTAAAAAAATCACAAAAATCGGTCCAGCCGTTTCGGAAGAGTGCGACCGCAAACACCGTGACACGAGATTTTTATATATTAGATATTAACAGTTTTTGTAAGAAATTTTTTTTTTACAGTAGCTCCACACAGGAGGCCCTGAGGAAATAAAAATCCGAAGACCTATGTATTCTTTGGGGGTACAGTGTAAGGAGTATTTTTAGGGAAAAGAAGGAGATGGAGTTCTGGGATGGAAGAAGTTATCAGGTAGATAGGAATGTGGGGGTCGATGTATCTAGGAGTGACGGACGTCTGAACTAAATCCTCCCACTGGTGCAAGGGCTGGAGAGTGTCCGGTTGGAGAGGTCAAAAACTAGCCTATCCTGATCCGGCTAGGAACGCAGCTGGTGGGCAGACGCGTCTACCGACAAGACTTACCCAATGAACCTAAGAACGCTTGCTAAGTCGCCAAACCTAACGATTTTGGTAGATGTGTTGGTTATCCAATGAATGGTCCCCGTTGGTCATTCTCACACCAGACTACCTATCCTTTACATTCATTTTAATGTCATTAATTGGATATGGAATCGGTGGTTCTTCTTTTTCTTTCACTGTTAGTATAAATCAACTCTTTTCATCCATTTATACTGGGGAAAATACTTACAATAATTGTAATTGAAGATCCAAGAACGTTAAGTAACAACGCCTAAATTTTATTTTAACATTTCTATGGCAATAGATCCAGTTCCCTAGAACCAGACCAATCAGGAGTGATAATCATTACACCTCGGAGACCATCTATCTCCGTATATCTCTCCTAATTGTAACGTGATTTCCGTTGAAAGGGTTGAAATACAAACTGTTATTAAATCCGCCAGTCGAAAGGCTAGTTTTGAAAACTGCGCAGAGCCGATAATCCCTCTTTTTATATCCCGTTTAATCCCTAACTGAGTAGGTAGGCTCTCCTTTCCTTTCCGCTTCTCCCTCCCCTTATAAATCACCCCCTCGGTACCCCCACAGTCTCCGTGCGAAGGCTTTCCCAAGAGGCTTTAGGCTTTTTCCCCCCATTATTCCAGTCAAGTTTAAAACTCTAGCCTTTGTAGAACTCGCGCTGTTGTATTTTTGATGATAAATTCTGATGAAAATGATGGATATTCCAGCAAAGCCCTTAGCACGTTTTTTACACCTCGGAGGCTTTTTAAAATATTACCATTGATGAATATTTGTTTCATAAATAAACAGGGTGTGAACTGAAACGTTTTTAGATTTTCACGGCCAAAAGCATTTTCGTTGTTTGTTTTTGGGGTGTTATGCCGTGTTGGGCTACCTCCTTCTTTAGCCGACGTTTCGGACAGCGTTGCAGTGTCCATCATCAGGGCAGATCCGGCAGATCCGACGATCACTGCACTGCAACGCTGTCCGAAACGTCGGCTAAAGAAGGAGGTAGCGCAACACGGCATAACACCCCAAAAACAAACAACGAAAAAGGGTGTGAACAGTTTACACTTTACTAAACATTCTCTTCTAGGGACAAAAATGCAGTTTTTTTCGTATTTTTTTTGAGACACAAAGCTATTTAATTTTTTGTACGATTGGATATTGTTGACTTTTTTTCCTTTTTTGATATAATATTAATTCTTTACAATAAGTTAATCCAATATATCTGAACGTGCTTACAGTTCATAATATTCGTAAACATCGTTTTTTAATACATTATTATTTAATGCTTTTCTTAATAATTTATATTTTTTATTATATATTTCATACTAGGTAGGGAAAAAATATTTTTTCCAATAATTATCTTTTACTCACTATTTTGGTTTTTTTAATGCTAGTACCGCACAAGAGTCCCAACTGCTCCAAGCCGCCTGGATCCAGTGAGGCTATGGCATCCCCAATGGGGGTACGTTGTGAAGCTGGAAGTAGTGGGCAGATAAAGGAGATGTGGAGGAGGAGGGTGGGGAATTGGATGGGCAACATAGTTTTTTAATACATTAATATTTAATGCTGTTCTTAATAATTTATGGATGCCATAGTCTCACTGGCTCCCATCTGGAGCCAGTGAGACTATGGCATCCCCAATCGGGGCACGTTGTGAGGTTGGAGGTAGTGGGCAGGTAAAGGAGACGTGGAAGAGGAAGGTGGGGAATTAACTGGCTATTAAGATCTGGTCACCAAACACGGTAAATGCCATTTCAAGCAAGTTTTCAATTCTGAATGGTGGTCTTACCAGCGCGATTCTGAGAATATATTTCACTCTGGAACGTGCAAGTGTACCTTAAATCATTTCAAAAAGATTTAAATGGTGATACAACGCAATGCAATCAAATAAAATTTACTTGCGCA
The DNA here is from genome assembly GCA_951813805.1 of Limnephilus auricula. NCBI lineage: Eukaryota > Metazoa > Arthropoda > Insecta > Trichoptera > Limnephilidae > Limnephilus > Limnephilus auricula. Next base: position 20,903,473 of record OX638406.1, read on the forward strand.
CACCGGGATTGAACCCGCGACCTTCGGATTGTCATAGTCAGTAAAGTAGTAGTCGAATTGTCATAATCGGAAAAGTAGTAGTCGAATTGTCATACTCGATAAAGTAGTAATTGTCATACTCGGTAAAGTAGTAGTCGAATTGTCATACTCAGTAAAGTAGTAGTCAAATTTGGTAGTAGTTAAAGTGGTAGTCGAATTGTCATAGTCAGTAAAGTAGTAGTCGAATTTGGTAGTAGTTAAAATAGTAGTCGAATTGTCATAGTCAGTAAAGTAGTAGTCGAATTTGGTAGTAGTTAAAATAGTATTCGAATTGTCATAGTCAGTAAAGTAGTAGTCGAATTTGTTAGTAGTTAAAGTAGTAGTCAAATGGTCACAATCAGTAAAGTAGTAGTCAAATTTAGTATTAGTTAAAGTGGTAGTCGAATTGTCATAGTCAGTGAAGTAGTAGTCGAATTTCTTAGTAGTAAAATAGTAGTCGAATTGTCATAGTTAGTAAAGTAGTAGTCAAATTTGGTAGTAGTTAAAATAGCAGTCGAATTGTCATAATCGGTAAATTAGTAGTCGAATTTGGTAGTAGTGAAAGTAGTAATCGAATTGTCATAATCAGTAAAGTAGTAGTTAAAGTGGTTAATTGTCATAGTCAGTAAAGTAGTAGTCGAATTTGGTAGTAGTCGAATTGTCATAGTCAGTAAAGTAGTAGTCGAATTTGTTAGTAGTTAAAGTAGTGGTTGAATTGTCATAATCAGTAAAGCAGTAGTTAAATTGTCATAGTAAGTAAAGTAAATAATTTTCCAGTACTCAAGTCGACTACCTCTGGATTCGTAATCTAGTACCTAGTAATCCTAACCGCTCGACCACTGAGTTTGAAATGTGCTTATGCTCTTTTACCGTAAAGTCAATAATAATTCACCTTCTTAACCCTATCTATACCTTCCAGGATTTAAGTCTTTTATTATTTCTTCAAACGTCAAAATTCTCTCTCCCATCGCCTTTTAAATCCCGCAGAAAAGATTTTTATAAAATTCTTCATCATCTTCACCTCTGCCATCTACAGAAATACAGAAAGGGGAAAATTCCAATAAAATTAAACCAATGGGAAAGCAGCGACGCACAGTGTTCGTTTTGCACAAGCTAGAAGGTAAAAATATCAACCAAGTACTTAAATAAAATCACCATTGTCGTTTATTTAACCCTAATATGAAGACAAATTTTGATAAACAATAGGTATTTTTTTTTTTTATAAAACACTTGTATATTAATTATGATTTTTTATAAAATTATTCATTTATCTATGATTATGAGCCTGTAGTTTTTGCAAATTATCAGGAAAATATACATTTAAGGATTAAAGTAAGTCTAGTTCTGCTTTTCATCTGTTTTTCGCCACCTACATTGAGCTTTTCAAGTTAAAGTTTACTTAATATATTATTAAATATTACCCGATGTCTTTATTTTTTTTGGCCATATCCTCATTGGCAGAAACTTCCACGCCTGGAAATTTCGTATGTAGTGCTTGTAAAATAACAAAATAAGCATATTTCAGGTTCGTGCGGGAAGATATCGAAACAGTTTTAAAAATTCAAAATGTGATTTTTTATTAAAATGAAAATTATTACAAATCTTCAAAATAAATACTCAATGATACAGTAATATAACATTTTAAGACCACAAACAAAAAAATATATTTTTTTTAATAATTCAAATCTAATATGATTATTGTAGTGTATAGCTATAAGCATATACCTACTTCATAGTCCACGTTCATTCGGGGATGATCGGCACAGCCGAAGATTCCCGAATGAACGCATTGGCAAGCAGTCACGGTCGGAGCGCGTCGCGGCCGCCAGACCAAAATAGAGCATACCTGTGATCAGACGTTACGTACAATACCATTGTCTTTACGATCATTCGCAATAAACGAGTAAACGAACTTACGTTGTTATTAATAAGAAGACATCGTGGGCTAATGAGCCACGACACAAATAAGTAGAACATAACAATTACTATTAATATGGTAAAAAAACTATTCAGCACATCTTCGAAAGTAAGCTTCTTCTTTTTCAGAACCGAAAAACAACGCGTTAAACTCAATAACATACAAATGAAATTTTACTGATAATCAGACTTTCGGAGTCTGGTATAAGTCAACCCACTCATCACTCCAATTAAGAATGCATTTGTCACAATGTGTATAACATACTACCAGCATGACGTCATCGATAAAAAAAGTGATTTATATTCCTTCTAGCTTTTGTGTGGTGAAATATAGTGTAGCGGGAGGGGAAAGCAAAGAGGAAGGGCGGACAGGAAGAATAAAGGAGAATCTGGTCATTCATCTGAAGCTAAGTCAACGTAGACGGAAACGAGAGATAAGAGAACATGAATTAATTGTTTCTTTATTTATCTGACGTGATATTATTCTTTTGTTAGTACAATAATTAATTGTCAGGCCCTTCTTCAACAGGAATACGAAATTATCCGACACTTACGTCCATCGCTTCTGGACCCACTGGCCCCCAGATTCCTACCCACATTTCATACGTGTTGTGTACTCACGTCGCAAAAAACTTATTGCTCACAGTTCATACACGTCGCTACTGAAATCATTAGACCTGCTTGGCCACCAATCATTATTGAATTCTTCAAATGTCAAAACTAGAATGCTTTCATAAACTCACTAAACAGTTAACTGTAGCTGTCATTTTTTTAAATATTCTGTGCACATGTATTGTTACAAAATGTCTGACACAAGACACAAGTGACGCCATATTTAAAGTCTTGACAAGGTGAATGGGAACAACCTCACCGAGCTGATCACAAAATATCGGAAATGCGTTCCTGAGGCGATTTCTATCAATTCTAAGAGCTTCGTTAGTTCATTTACATTTATTAATAAGCCAGTTACTGTGCATAACGAACGACGTTGTTCAAAATGATTTGTTGGCAGCCTATTTGATACTCAATTTCATCCAGCTCTCACGACGGCCTAATTTTGTCAATTATCGGTCGGTATATCTCTTATCAATTGTTGATTAAGCGTGCTCGCAAATATTGATAACTGACCATAGATGAAGGAGTTAGTCGTTATCGTATTGACGTAGGGTTTTATCAACTTTCCGTGATAGACCTACTGAGAAATGTTTAAAATGAACCTATGGTGGAGTTATACTTGTCTGTCGTGACGTGACGTGATGTTCTCTGTCATGATGGCTAGCGTTCACATCTATAAGTTGTGTTCTGACGCCTTATGACGATATTTTAAAACAATACAGTCGTAGCTCTCGTCACTACACCGCACGTGGCACGCACACTGGCCAAGACTCGGCTGTCCCCGCACCCCTCACCTTCACCGCTCTGACGAATATCGAGAAGGCATCAGGACACGACACAACACACTGATATAATCGTCCTTATACTAAATGTATAAAACCGATACCGTTATGACGCGTTACGTCACGTCACGTCAGACAAGTATAACTCCACCATAACGCAGTTCTGTTGTCAAGTTATAGTTAATGAATTCAAGCACAAAATTGACATTTTTAAAATGGAAATGTTTTAAAGAAACAAGTGTAATGTGTAAATCAAAGTTACTCCATTCTGCATGAATTGAAGAAGTGGATAATCATAATCAATGATTAATCAAGTGGACCGTTACGATAATTCGCCAAACTAATTAGTGCAAATTATCCTCTAATTAGCAAGACAATACAATCACTAATGAGAAAACCAATCTAATTAAGCATACTCAATCACTAAATATACATATTACTTTAACACTAAACAATAAATAATTTACGTGAAATATCTTTGGCTGTGAATTCGGATGTCACGGCTTCAAAGTGCCCAAGCAAATTTTATTGATTACTTTAACAACTCGAGGGCTTTTTGCCAATATGGCACTATCTCACAATATGGCACTATTTCCAAAAATACGCATTGCTTTGTTGCCAATATATAATAATCTCAAATAATCTCTAGATTCTTGAAAATGTTTTAAAGTTTTTTTTTTGTGATAATAGGTAATTCATTGATTATTTAGAACTATAGTCAGTTTATGTGTCTTCTTATTAAAATTCGGAGGTATGTTTTTTTTAATGTGGGCGGAAAAATTTCCCTTAGCAATCCGAGAAAAAGTTTGGCATCCCCAAATGGGGTGTGTCACGAGATTGAAGGTATTGGTGAAGGGGACGGAGATGGAAAAGATAAATATGTGGAAGTACCTGGCTGTTCAGATAAACAGATATTTTCACCAAGTACGGTTAAATCCATTTTAAGCAGCGTTTCGATTATGTTTTCTGTGTAAGTTCTATTCAAGTTTTACACTGTTATTACATACAATCAGTGTTGCAGTATGGTGTAAACACATGGGGAAGCATCTCTAAGACTAACTTGTATCCGATAGTAACAACCCAAAAAATGATCATTAAAGTTATTCTTAAAAAGCCAAGAGATTTTCCAACTATAGAACTTTTTGATAAATTTAAGGTCCTTCCTGTTTTAAAACTATTTGAAATTTTTTTATTCTTAAAGTTTTTAAAGAATCTGAACTCTCCTCAACGCGAAGTTTAAGACCTAAAACATCTGGGAATATGTGTATATGTACCTAGATGCAACACCATAGCTGCACAACTCCATTACGAATACCTTGGCCCTAAGCTATTTAACAATTTACCTGATAAAATAAAAAGTGAGAAAAACTATTACAAATTAAAAAAAAAAACTATCCTTACATTTTTATAGAAAACCAACAGATTGACAAATTTTATCGATGATTTTCAGAAGTATTCTTTATTATTTTGCTATTTTTATTTGTACGCTTAAATTTTGTCGAATATATTTGTAATACTTTAAAAATACAATTTTTTTAATTTTATTTTTGTAACTATACATACTATTTGTAAGCATTATGTTGTAACTTTATTATTTCCAAATATGTAACAGTATATAGACTATTTCCCCGGGATTATTTCTCTGCTAATTGGGTATTTAAAATGTTTAATGAATGTTATGTAACATATTATTATTCTGTATATTTACTTTATAAATTACAATTGAAAAACATATAAATATATCATTATAAACCAGTTGCTTAAAAAAACTGAAATAATTACAAAATACAAAATTGAATAAAACTTTCGCAAAACGTGAAAAATTTCTTCAAATGTGAATTCTCCAATTTTTTAACTAAGCATCCTAATTACGAGTATGTATTATGTGCGTGAAACTGAAATTAAATTGGAGACTTCAAATATTTTTTTATTTAAATTGCACGCTGAGTTTCGAACCAGCGACAACTTTTTCCGGAGCCGAGGATTTTATCCGCCCGTCCACGTAGGTCATCAAGACACAACTAAATAAAATTATTTTCGATACAGCAATTTAAATCTTGTTCAAACGATACCACTTTTCAAAACCGATTTTCCCTACCAAAATCCAAATGTTATGTAAAAAAATTTCATATTTTCCGGGGCTTAGCAGCCCACCCAAAGTATTCGAAAACATTCCATAAACCGCACTTCGTTGAATCCTAAAATCCACACTTTCAATACACCTGTTGTGATGGTTAAACCAGCCCCGGTCTCCCCATTCGCTAAAGAGGAGGGTGGAAAAAAGTCGCCGGGGTTTGATGAAAATTTATTGCGGATTAATAAAATCCTAGCGGCGAGGTACGCCGGGGCAATTCATTAGGGCATTTTCCTTTTTTTCTCCGCTTCTTCTTTTATCTTCGGTGTTTTTTTGCATCGTACCCAACCCGCCCCTCTCTACCCATTATTGCGGGGAAGAAAAGCGGAAATTGATTTATTGGGTGCGGTTTTGCTATGAAATTATTGACGCTTCAGGGATATTTAGATTATTTAAAAGTGGATGCAATTGACCGGTTAGTAGCCAATTGGTCCAATGCTTTGGGTTTCCGCCCTAAGGTCATTAGTTCAATCCTCTGTCAGCTCCTCAATTGTTGTGCTAGCAACAATTTTGGCTTATAATGATGGTAGTAGGGAGATTTCAAATATCGTCAGATTATTTGTAACCAAAGATTTAATATATTTTTTTGTTTTTATAAAAAAAATTGTCTCGTCTTTTATTTAATAGAATATATACACTGCACACTACTGGTATTTAAGACTAATTCGAAGTATCATTTTTGGTAAAAATATTTTTTTTTGCATTTCCTACAGGCAGAAGACCCTGAGGAAAAAAAACCTCAGGGCTTATGACATCTTTGGGGATGCTGTGTGGATGGTCTATTTAAAGAAAGGAAGGAGTAAGAGTATATTTGTCAATCTCATATTTCAGAATTAAAATATTATTTTCCACTATTTTTTTTTCTATATTATCGGCAGATACCTTTTTCACTAGAAACAAGTGTTCTATGGACGAGTTTGTTACCTACATAGTGTCTAGGATAATTATATCCGATTTTATATATATATGATTGGTGGCAGTGGCCTAATTGGAATGGCTTTTCACCCGGTGGGTCGAGAGGTTGTTCGAGTCCCAGTTGCGACCGTTATCTTTTATTTTTCTGTGTCTTGTTCATTTTAATATTTTCGTTTGAAATTTTTAGTGTTATCTTTTTCTTCAATAAATAAAAATGTCAAAATAAGAAATCTTGTAGAAATTTAGATGGAAAAAAATTAAAGTTAAGCTTCAAATTGATTTGCGTCTGAACTCAGATCAATCAGTTTCTCTCCACATCAATTTCCATTATCACCAGACGGGACACTCTTGCATTAGGGCAATAGTGCATCAATCTTCCTTAGAGAAATGCATTATTGATCACGAAATAGAGAATAACTAGAGAGGAGCCGCTCCAACTTCCACGGAAAATATTATGCCAAAAGCCTGTGCTAGTTTTTGCACATTTGTTGCAAGTTTTCTCTCGTGAATGCTAATTTGGTTTTTCGTTACTTTTATATAAGGGATTTTTATTTAACAGCTCTTGTCTCGAAAATAATGAACCAATTTTGGCAGGACGTTATTTTCCTAAATTCGATATCGTTGCGTAATTACTAAACTTAGCTAACGTTGAAATCAACGTTTTTGAATCGCACACTAAAAGCACTATTAATTACTCTATTTCCACATCTATAATTGCTACAAACAGAAAAGTCGTAACGCCTGGGATTCATCAAGTTATTTGAATATGTTTTTGTGGGTATCTCCAAAAAACGGTATAGTTTAATACTATAATTAGGTAACTATAGTTACCAAAGTGTTTTTCCATGTTTCAATAATTCGGCCCTTGCCCGTAATAATGTTGTATCCAACAAAACTATCAATGTTGATTTATTGATGGGATAATGTTGGGTATATTTTTACGCATCTTTTAAGATAGGGGTTATGGTAACGACAAATTTTTAAGCCTGTGGCAGCATTTTAAATGTCGGTTTGTGGAAGAATACGGAGATAGGTTTAATTGATTAGAATAAATGGAGAAAACGAACGTATTATGGCTTCAACTAGATACACTTCAACTGAAGAATGCTGTGTGCGAAATTTTGAAATACAACATTACACCACGAATTTAGCACAAATTCTTGCAATAAGTTCTAATTTAATAGCCATTTTTCACGACTTTTCCTTTATAAGTCTTAAGAATTGTGTGCTTATTGAATTTTAAATATAAAATGTTATTTAACATGACTGGTTTAGTTTTTTCCATTTTTCTCGAAACAAGAATATTGTTGGATACAACATTATTCCAGGCAAGGGCTCAATTAGGCAACTAGACTTGGCTAGTTGTTGCATGAAAATTTGTGGAATAGCTTAAGTTCCTTTTGTTGCATTGTTGTATGTAAAAACTAGATAAGTCATTCCACTTTTGTAAATAAATACATATTCATATTTCTTTAATCTTTGCAAAATTACTTTGTGGCATCATTTTAATTAACTGAAACAAATTACTTTGTGTAAACCACTGTAATCACATGATATAATATCTACATGTTTCAAAACCGATTGTTTCTTCGTCAGGATAATAACATGAATTATTGTAAATTATTATAAATTCGTGTTCAGAAACCATCGGTTTTGAAACATGTAGATATTATAACATGTGATTATTGTAGTTTACACAAAGAAATTTGTTTCATTTAACATATTAATGTGTGGATATCTCCATCAATCTGTATGGTTATTTTATAATTTGGTAACTCTTAATTATGCTTATTTTGTTTCTACTTGTTTTCATTTTATATTTTAATTATGTACCTACCTTATACGTTAAATCATTTTATTTTTTATCTTTTAAAATGTTATTTTACTCTAAGTTATAGTTATGTAATATGGCTTACGGGATTGCACTATCCTCTCAGTCCTGCTGGAATAAAAACTTAAATAAAATTTAAAAAATTGGGCAAATAGACTTCGCTAGTTGTAGCACTAAAATTTGTGGATTTGCCTTTGTTGCATTTTAGTTGGTAACAACTATTTAATTCAATCCATTTTATAAATAAATACATAAAATAATGATTACCCATTTTCTAATTTCCAAAATACATATACGTAATTCTGTTCCCAACACATCAATCTACGATTTAACAATACTTGTCAATATAAATATACAACAACCGATTTATCAAATTGATTACCGTCTTACAATTCAACTTCCTAAAAAGCTGATTTCAGAGTTACCTAATTGTAGTAATTACCCCTCGATATACTATTATTTATGCAATGTGTGAAAGACATTCGGGTCAAAGGCAGGGTTGGTAGATTGTCGATGGCGATCGACCTTGTCGTAGAATTTGTATATTATCTAAGATTGTTTTACTTAAATACAGCCCATCAAATGACCGGAACCAGTGAATTAACAACAACAAAATCAACAACCATACCGACGCAGAGCATGACCAGTTTATTACCCTTAACCACTGAACAGATAATTCCAAGATATTTGACATTTACCAATCCGACAAGACCGAAGAAATCGCTTATTATAAGCTCAAGAAAAAATTTCGTTATTTTAAAATCTCACCTTGGTTGGATAGGGTTCTAACTACGTCTTACCATGAAAAAGACTTTGGCACCTAAGAACATGTTCTTAGGTGTCAAAGTCCTTACCATTGTAAAGTGAAGTTAGAACCCTATCCAAATAAGGTGACGAAATGTTTGATCAATGTCACAAAAATTATGGAAAAATTGGTCTTACTCGGGCACGTGAATACGCCCTTCTTCTATCGACCTCAACTAACATATTTGGAAAAACTCGACAATTTTTGTTATTTATTTTTGGGTTGTTATGCCGTGTTGCGCTACCCCCTTCTTTAGCCAAAGTTTCTGACAGCGTTACAGTGTCCTTCATCAGGGCAGATGTGTTGCTAAATAAAATAATTTTGGCCGGGGAAATCTAAAATCATAACACACGGCATGTTACAAGAAAAATACTTAAATCCTGTTTGTTGATTTTCCATTAAAATCCTTCGGAGAACAAAGCTGTGGGCAGTTTCAATAAATTCTATCAATATCGGATCCAAAAAGCCGAGAGCTTAATTTGATAACAAATCTAAAATAATTTTTCGCGGCGTTCCGAAACAAATTTTGATCTCTCCCTCAGGGCTTTTCAGACATCACTGAGTAACGAAGTTAAAAAAAAAAAAAAATTTCAACGATTGTGTAAGCACGTGAAAAGAATTAAAATTTTAAGTATTAAAAAGATTAACTTTTTCAAAGTTACTTTTTGTTTCTATTCTACTTTAATTATTAGGATATAATTTGGTTATCAATTATTTGGCTACCCAAAGTCTCCTCTGCGAAATTGCTTTGTGTTTAATATACCTTCTCATACTGAAATAAATAATAAATTCAGATGCGCAATCACTTCATATTTAGAGATCAGAAAGATTTATTTGACTATATTTTTACAAATAATTAAAACGCCCACAAATACATTTAGATATTAATATATTTAACGCTAAAACAGAATAAACTGTACAAATAAATGTAGATTCAGACTGGGTCGACGTACGTACGCATCGCTACGCCAAACAATGCTTAGCAACCATACATTTTCTATTAAAATTGCCACAGACATCGCACGTCGCGATGCGTGTAGCCATTGTGATTCTAAAACATAAATTTTCATTGAAAATCTATGGTTGCTAAGTAGCCCAGATATTGTTAGGCGTAGCGATGCATACGTACGATGACCCAGTCTGAATCTACCATTAATGTGACTCCTCGTCCTTGAATTTGAAATTTCCTACTACAATTTTTTTAATAAATTTCCTTATAGCTTCAACCCACCTTAAATTGCATATATTGGTATGATTGCTAACCGACAACCCTGTACAAATCGCAAGTGCGCCCCACGGTTGGATTTGGCAGCCACCTCTGGTCAGGAGCCCCAAAGTACTTGAAAAACCCCTCGGCTCTATGCAGAAACGGGCCGTCCGTTTGATAGATTCTCCTGTCGTAACAAATAGATTGCAATCTTTAGAGCACAGGCTTTGGACGGGAATGCTTTCCTTGTTCAACTGATGTTTCAGTGGAAGATGCTCCGAGAAACTATATAGCTTAGTGCACAGTCGGGAAGCATGCTAAATGCGCGTTCAATATTCGCACACAGTTTAAATTTGTCACATGAGAACGGTTCGCTTCTATTACTTGTTATCTTCAACAACTCGGCTGCGGAACAACTTGCCGGACTCTGTGTTTTTCTCATTCCTACAACAAGGGTGTCTTCCAAACTCGTGTTCACTCCTTCTGCTTCTCAGAAAAAAACCTTCACACACCATCCATAAAGATGACATAGTCCCTGACGGAAATTATTTTCCTCTGGACCTCCTGTGCGAATGTTAAAAAAATGTTAAAAATGTTAAAAAAATATATTATTTGAGGTAAGGCGCAAATTTTTAAATTTTAAAGGTAAACAAAATATTAAGAGTCCAGTTAAAAAAATTAAAAAAAAACCCTTGTAATTAATAGTGAGATAGCATCTATCCAAGTACAACTTAGTATATGAATTTGTTAAACCGAGTACCGTAGTTAAGTCTCGAAAAAAAAAGTCGATTTCCAACAAATTAATGACGCTCCTTTCACTTACATGTATTTCCACTCTATCAAATAATCTATCAAGCTGATTCTTTTCCATATGGGTACCTAGGTTGATCTGCGACATCAAATATAATATGCAATGAAAAAAACAGAATTCCAGTTTATATACTTGTTAGGGTTTCAGGTCACATTCAGTAAAAAAAACAGAACTCCAGTTTATATACTATTTAGGATTTCATTAAAAAATTATTATCACATTCATTAAAAAAAAACAGTACTCTAGTTTATATACTTGTTATGGTTTCAGGTCACATTCAGTAAAAAAACAGAACTCCAGTTTATATACTTGTTAGGGTTTCAGGTCGCATTCAGTAAAAAAAACACAATTCCATTTTATATACTTGTTAGGGTTTCAGGTCACATTCAGTAAACAAAACAGAACTCTATTTTATAAACTTGTTAGGGTTTCAGGTCACATTCCGTAAAAAAAAAAAAACAGAACTCAAGTTGATACTCTTTTTAGGGTTTCAGGTCACATTCAGTAAAACAGTTTAGACATCCGTTTAGACATATATTTAGAGTTTTATTTTATAATAAAACGTTTACATGACGATTTTGCATTTTTTTTTATTTCTATTCCAGTTTAACACCCGATCGGTCCCCTGCCTTTCTGAAGGAAGTGCTTGTCCCGTTTGCAAATTAGAAAGAAGGATTCAGGAACTATTGCGTTTATAAACAACGGGTTTGAAAAACTAACCCCACAACAAACCTACTGATTTATTTATTTTTTTGATGCAGTATTTTCACATTTTATAATAAAATCCAATAATGTTGGCCTCACTAGGTGCTTTACCCAGGCTGAGCAAAATTTACACAATGCATTTAAAAATATATGAAAAACATAAGATTAAGATTAATTCAACTTAAAAACCGAGATTTAAAAATGGTTAAAATAGGTATATTTATATTATGTGTTGTGTGTTTGTCGGTGATTGTATTTTATATTGGTTTTGTGTGTTACGTATTTATGTTTTATTATTTTATGCTATGAGATTTTGGTAATATTAAGATTGTGTACAAATACTCGTAGTTTACAATAATACTTTACATTACCGACTGAAAGAGAACTGCTTGATCACCTGTAATTGACATAAATGACAGTAGGTTTTAGTAAATCTTCGAACCTAATAACTTTGAGTTTTTACTTTATAGAGGTAATTGGTAATTAGTTGTTATCAAGCGTATGACTTTTAAAACAGCAACTTGAATCAAATGCCTACAGTATTTTATTTTTGATGATTGACTCTTATTTTTTTTGTGCCACTTCGCAATTTTCATTTCGTGACAGTCAGCGCAGTGTCATACTCGAAATATAAATAAATCATTTAAAAATCGTGACAAATGCGGACAGAGCGCCACAGTAAAGGCACCGGCTCCATGACGCATTCATCACGTGATAAAGTGTCCTGGGGCAGTTTTTACGGCATCCTAACCCGTTTAAACATTATTTGCAGAGAGAATTGTACAATACTCATATCGCAAGCTTCACAGAGGGAGGTTTCCACTCCGCGCACAGAAATTAGTGTGGTTGCCAATTTGCTATTGCATAGTGACGAAATATTACAATTTACTTTGAAATGTTATTCCGATTAATTTTATGACGCACTAGTTCATTCATCTCTGTCCTATGGAATAATTGGCTGGGGCGGAACTTACAACAATCATGTAAAACCATTAAAAATTGCCCAAAAATCAATTATTAAGATGATGTACCAGGAAACTAAATCTTATCCCTCCAAACAATTGTTTAAAGAAACCAATATTTTAGGCCTTACTTAGACAGACCTATAGTGTTCAGTGTCTTTAATTTATCTACGCCCATCCAAACAAAAAATTTAAATCCTTTCAGTTAACGACGGCGCCTGTGAATATGCTGTACCCCACTGCAAAACTAGGAATATTAGTTTTATTGCTCCAAAAATGCATAATTCAATAAGACCTTTAAAAGGACCGTGTGTCAAAATCTTAAATCTTATAAACAATTTATCAAAACTTTGGCTAAAAAATACCGAGACAGATATGTTTTCTTATAAGTTTAAAAAAGCCATTTATTATATTTAGCATTAGACAGCTTTTAGAGTAAATTTATTTATTTATTATTTCTTTAAAATTGAAACATATTATTTAGCATTAATTATAAACCCCACTAGCAAATAAAATAACAAATAAATATGAAATTTGTAGAAAAAATGAATTAACAATATAATAATATTTTGTTAGATCAAAAAACCAAACAAAATGTATAATATATATTTTTTATTTTTTTTTATTTTTGTATTATATAACAAAAACTCTCTTTTAACTTTTGAAGGCTATTCCCATCAATGTAAAATATCACTGAAGCAGAAGATAACAATAATAATCAAATTTTCTTTAATATGAAAATGAACAAGACACAGAAAAATAATAAAAGATAATGGTCGCAACTGGGACTCGAACCCGGAACCTTACGTCTTACCGGGACATATACCTCTACTAATTGGGCCACTGCGATCTATTATGAGACTGTTGTAATTGTCAACTTCATGTTTCAAATTTCAGAATTAACAATATTATCTTCGATTAATGTTTTTTTTTCTGTGCCTTGTTCGTTTTCATATTATAAAAAATTAGATTATTATTGTTATCTCCTTCTTCAATGTTATTATTTATTGTGGCATTAGTTTATACCATTTGTAACAATAGAAAAAATCAAAAGAAAAAAAATCAACGATAGAAAAAATTAAATAATATATAGGTACATTTATGGTTGAGAAAAAATATAAATTCAAAAATAAAATGAAAGCAAATATATATAAGCGGATATATTGTGTTGTTTACTATGTTTTTATTTTTTTATTGCACTTATAACTGATTCTTCACAAATGCTATAATAACAGTGCAGGTTGTTATTATTCTCTAGTTTTTAATTGCATTTACACAGTTACTCTTTTTAAATACCTTAATTTATTTTTGTTACTTAAATATAATGAAAACAATAATTTACCCACGCTTGGGCTTTGCCTTTGTGAGGTTTTTTTTTAAGTAAAACTTCTTTACGCACGCTTGACTTGAAGGGTGAGCTGGCGAATGCGTTACGAAAAGTGTAGTCAGGCGAGGCGAACGGGCTGTATCACACTGTAGGAGCAAGAGAGAGCAGTGCGCGCGCTTATTTTCTTTTTTCTCTAGAAGTTTTACTTCAGTCGTTCGGTCTAAAGCACACTCATTTTTTTGTTCATACATTTATTATATTCAGTTTTTTATAAACTTTTCATTATTTTATGTACCTGTATTGTATCATTTTTTTTTAAATCTGTAAATTGCAGTAAATGATGCGGACATTGAAGATTGATCTACACTGATCCGAAAAAAAATCTATGTCCCTAATATATTATATAATCTTTAATAGTTACTTGATATGAACCATATTTGTGTAGTTCTATACATGTGCGGTGTGTCTACCATTTTTTGTGGTTGTTGTATATTTATGTAATTGTCGATGTAGTAGTTGTTGTAATTGTTGCAATTGTTACAATGATGGTTCTTGGTTGATTGTTATTGTGGTTGTTCTTATAGTTACAGTTATTTTCCATTATTGCTGTTGTTGTGATGGTTGTTGTAGTAGTTATTGTTGCTGTTGATGTATTATTGGTGGTTTTCTTTTTGATTGTTGTTGAAATTTTTTATGGTTGTTGTTATGGTGGTCATTTTAGTTATGGATTTGGTGGTGGTTTTTTATTGTTGCTATTTTTTGTTTCTTATTTATTGTTGCTTCGAAAAAAAAAATTTCATCACCTATTTGTTGAAACGAGCAAAATCCAGAAAACGTAGAACCTTTCCACTCCTAAACCGCTGACGGTGCCAACGAAAATGATTATTTTTTAACCATTCGAGCGCTTTTTGCCACATTATGGCACTATTTTCATAACCTCGGATTGCTTTATTGCCAAAATGTGGGTAATTTTCAAAAAATATTTTTTATTAAAACGACTATATGATATATTGTACATTCAAAATATAACAATATAAATATTCTCTAGATTCTTTTAAATATTTTAAGGTTAAATATTTAATTATATTTTTTTATAAATTCTACAAATATGTGATAATAGACAAAATATACAGGAATTCATTGGCTACATAGAACTGTAATCAGTTCGTATGTCTCCATATTCAAATTCGGAGGTATGATTTTTTTAATGTGGCCAAAAAAATTTCCTTTAGCAATCCGAGAAAAAATATTTTAATTGCTCTGTCGCTCCAGTAGTTAAAGAAAGAATATCTTTTTTTAAATGATTCACCAATAATATCCCAATATCGATATAGGCGAATTTTTGTATTCTATAGCGGTAACAAACTTTCCCCCGTTGACCAAGAAGAGTTTTAGTATATGTATAAATGTGTATATTATATAAGTAGCTATAAATTTTAATTTTTTTGTAATTAGTACAGCTATCCAATGTTTAACATACCGCAGTTTGAAAATTAATAAACCGTAAATAGTGTTAATGAATAGAAAATCCACAAGTGGAATCATGTTTTAGACATTCTGGGCATATCATAATACTTATTTAGTTGAAGTGAAAGTTTCAGGAATCGAACTTAAAATTTAAGTTTATTAATTTAGTAAAATTTTCTTAGCTTTCTTAAACTTTATCCACTCTTAATTCGCTTTTTCTCCTTTCTTATCGTGTCTCTCTCGGTTCAATGAATTCTCAAAACTTTCCTTTCTTACAAAAGTGATATCTGAATCTGTTTACACATTGTCTCAAGCAGGGGGAAGCTTTAGTTTCTTCAAAGCTTCCAAGAGATTATTCCCCTACACTTACTACTCTACGGATAGCATATCATATTCAAGATATATTCAGATTTTAGAAATTCAGGAAAATACACTAATAAATTTTCAAAAATAAATTGGAAAAAAATTATTTAAAATTGGCGGTCCCGAAGAACAGTGTCGTAACTGCTAAAATTTTATTGTATTCATTTAATTTCCTCTGATGATTTTTTCAGCGTTGTTATGAAATAAATTTCAAAATAACACTGTATCTCTTGTTCTAAAAATCAGTAAACATGCAGAAACGATACTTTAAACAGCTCTACCGCATAATTATTAAATTACAAAATTGCACATTTGTCATTGTTCTTCTGGATACAATTTTTTTTTTAAGTTTGTCTCTCATCAAAGCTTTCACAAATATTACCATGATTTGATACTATCACTAATTAAAGACAAACATAGTATTGGTAACATAATATGTTTTACGATAATTAAGACAACATTCTGTTGAGTGTATTAAGCGGTGTTTCCTCCGACGAAAATGTGTACACATTTTGTGGACGGTTGTACATAATGTTTTTGTCTTCCGTGACTGATAAAAAAAAAACGTTGTGGCCCTGCCCTAGAGTTTTAGTTTTTGTCGGATGTTTTGTTAAACACTTTTTTGTTAACGTACACTCGACCAGTTACAATACCATTACATACATATACAATATATGCATACTTTACTTATTTATTTTATATTACAGAAACAAACAGTACATTGGTTACAGTGATGAGACAGTTTACAGATATTAAATGATATTTCATGGTGGGTACCTATGATATGTTTCTTTGAATGTCTTATTTGTGATTACCGGGTGATGTGCGTAGTGTATGTGTGCGTGAGTGTATGTGTGAGTATGTTGATAGGTGTGAGAAGTGTATGCGCATTGAATAGTTTATTTCATTGACATGTTTAAATCATTGACATGATGCTCTTTTTAAATTTAGGCAGTGAATCGGAGAAAATATCAATGTTAGAATTTAGGCAAATATTATTGAATGTATGAAGAGCACGGTTAATTGGCGAATTAGTTGCTGCATTTGTTTTGCAATTCAGCGTGTGAAACAGTGCAGTATGTCGTGTACGTCTTAAAGGTATGTTGAAATTAATTAAGGATAGTAGTTCGGTACAGTCGATATTATTATTTAAAATTCTGTGTATAAATGTTAAATCAGCTAGTGCCCGCCTTTGTTGCAATGTTTGAAATGTAAATTCATAGTTATTGTTGAATTTGAAGGTAAGATATTTTATAAATCTATTTTGAATGTGTTCGATGCTATCAATGTACTGCGGATTCCATATTGGTGACGCGTATTCTACTGTACTTCTGACTAATGCAAAGTATAGCATTACTATTGTACGTGGGTTACCAAAAACTTTACTTATACGAAGAACAATATTTATTTACTATAATAGCTTTCTATGTGATTATGCTAGGAAGCTTTAAATCTTATTAAGAGATGTTTCCAAGGTGGCCAGTGATGACATTGCTGTTAAAATGACGAAACATTCCTAACAAAGCTGTATCATACCCTAGCTTAGATCGATATGTTTAAATATTTAGTGGAATAAAATTTATAAGTCGTGAACCGATTATAGGAATATTGAATCAAGTTTGATAAAGAAGAAAGGGGCAGTTTATTAAACCATTAACAATTTTGAAAAGAAAACTCAAATAGATATTTTGTCTTCTACAAAATTGTTACCTATTTAATATTAATTTGCATTTTGTGGCCCTGGGGGCCAACACCAGATTGTATGATTTATTCAAGGCACCACATTATAAATCCTAAGAATGCGCAAAATGTATTTATTGGACATATCTGCAAAACATTCGACACCCTACGAGATGTAGACATTTTGTGACAACTATACCTTTAATACATATTTATTGAACAATCAAACTTACTAATTTTATCTATTGAGCCAAAATTTTTAAATAAGTATTTTAATAAAATTAAATTAGGGGTGATTGCCAAGACCGAGTGGTTTGTTGGTCCGTCCCCTCTGCCTACCCCTGCAGAGAAACGGCGTGATGGTTAGTTAGTTAGTTTTTAGTTCTGTTTTAATATGTTATTTTAATGGAATTTCACCGCGAACTGTCGAATCAAAATTTGATTGAGGATATAAAGTTCATTTACCGGAAAATCGAAAAAAAATCTGTAAAAATTCTTTACGAAAGAACTCCAAAATGGAAAATAGCACTTTCCTCTTACATCTCGGACATATTCCTTTATTTATCAACCGTGTTCGGTCGGCGCTTGATTAGAAGATATTCTCTTTCTCGGAGAAGGGATCATTTCATATTTTCCCCTTATCGTGAAAATGTAAAGTTACCTCGAGCCAGAGGCGGATTAAATGTTGAGAGCGCCCTAGGCAAGTACCTCATCGACGCCCCTCTAGCGGCCATATACTTTATTATAAATTTTAACTAATATATATACATATAATAACTAATGCTCTGGGAATTTTGGTATAAAATGTGTAAATCTGATTCTCCAGCTATCTGTTTTTTTACATACCAAGTTTCATGACGATCGGTTAAGTAGTTTTTTTCATGAAGAAGTAAGGTATACATATACACACACCCACAAACAGACTTTCGCAGTTATAATATTGGTAGGGTTAATTAATAAAACAATTTATAACCTAATATTTGATAAATAAAAAAATTAAGTTATCGATTATTTATTTAAAAATTGGTAGCTACTAATCACATTCAATGATAAGTCAATGAAGTTGTCAATAACATCGTCATAGTTTAAAAATAGCAATAAGTTTGGTTCAACGTTAAGTATTGCTAACGAACTTAATATCTTATCTGTCATGGTCGAGCGAAGATAATTTTTTACTCTCTTTAGACAGGAAAAACTCCGCTCACTACTTGTATCTTACTAACTACTATTATAAAATAATGCGATGTATGAATAATCAAAAAGGCGAGCATGCTTCGGGAGCTCTATATCTCTATAGAATTAAATTATATTTAATATTTTGAAAGTAGGTTCATATTTACACAATTATATATTACCAGCTTCTGCCCGCGACTTCGTCTGCGCAGGATTAGTACTTCGAGTAGCCTATTTTCTTTTCCTAGATCCCATCTACGAATATTAAAAATTTTTTTTGCTATTTATTTAAAATATCTATAAGGCGCTCCGCTGACGAGGCGACTGAAACCAAACTAAAACTGGCTGGTTTCTATGTCTTGATTGGTCAAAAAGCTTGTTTAACCATAGACGAAGAACAATCAGCAGACAACTGGCAACTAGCAACGGCTGGCCACGGCAATCAGCAGTGCAAGTCGCGAGTCACTGCTTACGTTACCTTTGACAACGGGTTTCTGAATGATTGTGTAGTGTGCGGGCCATCACATTGTCATACAAAGACAGTTGGCAGTTGAGAGTTTTCAGTTGCCTCAGTGGGCGGATCGCCTAATTATTTATTTATTTATTTATTCACGCCCTTAGAGCTTTTACAACAATCATAATACAAAAATAATAGAAAAATAAACAATAATATACAAATTATGTTACATCATTGTTTAGTAAGTGGGAAACAGAATTTTTGAAATTTCAGAAATAAATTTTGATAAGGAATAAACGAAAATATCAACTGAACTAAATTTATTTCCAAGCCTATGTAGTCTTTGGATTGGGGAGTTATTGAAATAATTAGTTTTCGAAGGATAAACAAAGAACAGCTCTGGAAGCCTCGTGTCACGATTTGGTACTTTGAATGTTATTAGTTTAGTTAAGTCAGGTGCGTCAATTGTGCCATTTACTAAAATAAATTTTTTATTGATTCGATTCAAAGTATTAGGCGAGTACTTCAAATAAATTCACTAATCTAAAATAGAATTTTGGTTTAACAATCATTGATTTTCAAAATGTCATTCTCAAATTTTGACATTTTCTGTTAAACAATAATTATTATTTGTAATACATGGAAAATAGCAAGCTTTGGGTATAAATTATAGCCTATATGTTATTCTGATGTATGAGCTATATTATTGTAAAGTTTCATTGAAGTCCATTCAGTGGTTTTTGCGTGAAAGAGTAACAAACATACATACATCCATACAAACTTTCGCATTTATAATATTAGAAAGAAGTAAGATAGTAAGATTTTTTTTTGTTTAAACATTTTAGGGGTGCCCCTTTATAACCTTGCGCCCCTAGGCACGTGCCTAGTTTGCCTTGGGGATAATCCGCCACTGCCTCCAGCTATGTAGCTGGTAGCTGGCAGCTGGGGATGGTAGTCGGGAGGTTTATCAGGAAGGTAAGCAGATTACGGCACACTTTATAAGGTAACAAACAACCCTATCAGCGAGGTGGGATTAGGTTCCACCCACCCACAATGCGGAATAACTCCCTGATTTGAAGAATCATGGAACAATGCGAGTTTTCATCTTTGAGATGCCTTAAAACTTTGCGTCTATGTTGCGTTAAGTATACATAAAAAAACATATTTTCGGAGATTTGTGGTATTTTAACTCTATTTCACCAACGACCATATTTTTTTTATTATTTTTTAATTTATAAACTAACGTTTAAGACAAGATTTTTATGCATAGCACAAAGGGTATCAATTATTATAAGCAATAATTATTGGCCTGAAACACTCATCCACATTGAAAAAATCTATCGAGAAAAGATACATGCCGCCAAAGGGACTCGAACCCCTGTCCTTCTGATTTCCGGTCAACTGCTCTATCCACCGAGCCAATTATTATCCTGAAACACTCATCCACATTTTTAAAAATCTCCCAAGAAAAGATACATGCCGCCGACGGGACTCGAACCCGTGTCCTTCTGATTTCCGGTCAACTGCTCTATCCACTGAGCTAGCTCACGTAGCCGACGTAGCTCAGTGGATAGGCAGTTGACTGGAATAATTTAATGAATAGGATCTTTACTATATTATTTAAATATTAAAAATCTTATTTCTTTTGCAATAAGTCTACTTTCATCCACCCGTTTTCTTCCACACGTCTAAAAATAAGTCAATACGTCTCTCAATACTGTGCTTATGTTTAAATTAGGTAGCTTAAATTGTCCTTAAATTTTAAATTGTTTATACCCGTTAAATTTTCATTGTTAAATTATTTAACAATACCCCTTGTAAAATGACCTCCACAACACAGGTAAACTCTAAGCGAAGATGACGATGAAATTGTAAATAAAAACAAATATGAAAGAAAATCCTTTTCCGCGTTCCAGACATCGTGCAAATCTTTATACTTTTCAAAATAATTCCTTCATTAATAAGAAACATAATTTTATACCTACCTTGAGGAATTAAGAAAAATACCGAACAAATTTACAATTTTATATACACCCTTTTGGTGTCTCGCGACAGCAAAGTTTTTTTTGTGAAGCCCTCCAGAAGCGTGAAATTTCCTCTTGAATATCCTTTGTCACTCGGAGGAGCTAAATATCTTGTCTATTGTCGCTTTTATTCCTTTGTTAGGGGCGTTATTTTATTATTCGCGGCGATTTTTAGCTTTTTTATTACAAAATTGTATTTTGACAGACTCTTTTCTTATTATTATGTTAATAATAGTTTGACCTACATAGCCGCTGATTTAACAAGAATAGCCAAGCCAACTTATACAACCTTCTATAAATGATATTTGGGATTCTAAGAGTATATGAATAACATTCTGACAGAGGGATCTATTTTTACCATTATTTATTTATTTATTCACGCCCTTGGAGCTTTTGCAACAATCATAATACAAAAATAATAGAAAAATAAACAATAAAATACAAACTATTTTACATCATTGTTTAGTAAACGCGAACAGAATTTTTGAAATTTCAGAAATAAATTTTGATAAGGAATAAACGAAAATATTGATATATTATGTTGAAATAATCTGTATTACAGTTGTTCACCATGATAAGTCCATAAGTTATAGGCAGGCAATATCTATGCGTAGGTTCTCCGTATTACGGAATAGGAACTTGCATAAACCGGGCATATATCAGTCGTTCAAAATCTTTAACAGGTAACAAAAGTTGATCCGAACAACACAAATTTTGGATTATATATTGGTGCATATCTGAACACTTTTGTAATATTCTTCAGTCCCATTAGTTGGATTTACTTGATGTGTGGACCAAATATCCGTGTTAATGGAAAGTCTGTCTAATTACATCGGCTATTTTCGTAAGCGTTCGGGAATTAGACATGAAAGGTCATAGTTGACACTCTCCTTCAGTCCTACTACTTTACTGACATCTGTTGTGACACCTGAAAACTACATATAACTATCTATGCCAACGATGTCTGTTAAAAGACATTGAAACCACATACATATTCCTTTACACTAAAATTTTCCTCTGTGATTTCCATACCAAAAATACCTGACAAGAACGGCGAAAATTGATACTCTCCTACAGTAATACTTTACTGACATCTGTTTAGAAACCTCAAAACTACGTATAACTATTTATACTAACGACATCTATTAAGGGACATGGAAACTACTTACTTATAACTATACACTACTACTACTTTTCACAGTGATTTCCTTGCCATAAAGCATTGCGTGCGTTGTGATTAAAATTTATTAGCTTGTACTTTTTCTTTTACCTTAAAATTTAATTTTTTTAAGTGAACTATTTCTGTGATGATATAGCACCTGCTCGTGTCAAGGCAAGAACAACATCCCGATTGTCAAGTAGTTTAGCGGCTACGCTAGGTTTGTATAACATGGTTTGTGATACAAAAGTGAATGTATTATTTAAAAAAAAAAATTATTACTAGAAAAAAAAAAATGTTTTTTTACGTCATTTTATTTCCATAACTCCAGTACCTAAATTAATGTTTACCTAATACGTCTAAATTTCGCGATATCTTCAAAATTTTCTAGCCGCTCGTTATATATAAAAATGAATCAGAAATATTAACATAACAAAGTGACAGTGATTAGAAATATGGGAAAAAATTTCACAAGACGAAGCTATTACGTAGAAATTTAAAATGAAATATTTTGCACTGCCCCCAATGCAAATAGCTGTTTTTTAATGTAACTAAGGTGAATCAAAAGAGTTTTTTTTTAAAAGTGCGTATTAACCGTTTCCGTCTATATCCAATAATTATCGGTACTTGTATTTAATAACAATTTAAAATTTTCCCAACAGAGGGACTCTTGCGTTAATAGCATTTCTTCAAAAGAGCCAAGAATTTACGTCGTCTTAGTTCCCAAGGACACTCTACTACTCAGACAAATTACCTTTTTATACACACCCCCTCGCGGACACAAGCCGGGCATAACTTCAATTTTATAGTTGGAGACCATCCATCTATGTATATTTAAGAGGAAAATTTTACTACCACCAGAATCCTTCGGGAGAGAAAGAAAAGTGACCCATAAAGGGGTTATTCTCCTGTCATGGACGCGTAATAAACCTGAATTTTATATTGCGGCGAATGGTTATTTTATTTTATACGCGATACAACGGGACTGGCGACAAAGTATGATATCTTTAGGAGACTCGTCGCGCGGCCGCTGGTTAAATCCAGCTTTATCATTTGGGGCATGTTTATGGGGGATTTTGAATTATTTCGATGTGCGGAATGTATCGGGTTTTAAGAGACCGCATCCTGATGGTATGATCGTTTCTTTTTTTTACTTTTTTAGAGGCTACTAAATATATTATTAGAGTTATTGCGACATATTCAAATTGCGACATATTCAATTTAGTTAATTTAAGATATCAAGTTTAGTTTAATGGGATCCAAACGCTCTAGAATCAAAGCTGCCGAAATAAGGTACTTGAGAGGAGTGGCAGGGGTTACGAAATGGAATCATATAAGATTCGAGATGATCTAAGCATTGAACCACTGCTACTCTTCATAGAAAAATCGCAATTGAGGTGGCTTGGGCATGTACTAAGAATGTCTGATGACAGAATTCCGAAGAAAATACTGAGTGCCATCCAGAGGGTAGACGTCCAGTAGTCCGCCCCAGACACAGTTGGGCGAGGCAGCTCCAAAAACTGTGCGAGAAGAGGATGGGTCTGCCATGGACGGAGGTAGAACAATCGGCGCAAGTCAGGGACGTATGGAGGAGCCTTGTCGATACAGTGGGTCCCCGACCCGAATAGGACAAGGGGAAGAAGAAGAAGAAGGAGAAGAAGTGATCCAGTTAAATTTAAATTAATAGTGTCGTTGAGAGCCCATACCTCCTTAAACGCTGTAAATTGTTTGTACTAAACATCTACCACCAGTTTCGACACCACAACTTGATACGTATTCCACGAATGTTCTGCTAAATGATATGTCTAGATTTTTTGACTTGGCGTTGAATATTTCAAATTTCATATTAGACAAGAATTTTAAAATATAGTAATTAGATGTTTTGTAATAGGGTTATAAATCTGCAAGGCACAAATAAAAAAAAATCGCAAATGCTACATACCTCAACCGTATACCAATTACTATTATTATGTTTGGTAACTTATTTTTTATCTTAATTTTTACCATACTTTTATACCTATCCCACTTTTCACACGGAATGTTTTGTTTTTTGCTATTAACGTTAGTCTGAGGGATATTACCACTGGAGCGATTTCGATCCAAATTTGGACCATTTAAGTTTTTCTAGGATTAATTTCGGTCCAAAAATGGTCCACATTTTCCAACCTTTCGTAAAACATTTTTTGATTTTTTTTTCAAATGTTCCCGCGTTCTGCGTATAAGTTATCTGAGAACTAATCTCTATTTCTATTAATTATCAAAAGATGTCAAGTTCGTCGCTTTAAATCCGTCGCAGTGTTCAGTTGAATTATCAGTTTATTAAATATTTTTTTCAAACCGCTTGATGTCAAAACCTTATCCTGTAAAATATCGTATTTATGTGGTTTTTGGTCGTTTTTTCTAATATATTCATATATTAGTTGTAATAATGATTGAATTATCAATATTTTTTGCCTGTTTTCATGTCGAAATAATTAAAAATAAAGTGAAAAAATATTTAATGTGGATGCAAAATTAAAGTTTGCACGGCAGATTTTAACTATAAATCCCTGAAAATATTTTTTTTTTGGAAAGTTAATGATTTTTTTTATAAATCCTACAAATTTAGGATGATTATTTAAATAATTTCATCAGCTGTAAAGCACTATAATTTGTTTATATGTTTACATACACAAAAGTGGAGTAATGATTTTTTTTGATGTGAGCGGAAAACTCAAGGCAAATTTATGTATTTGGAAAGGTTAATATGTCGGATGTCCGTGTTATTGTTTCTATTATTATTACTAATATGTTACGTTATTTTAATGCAATAATGGAATTTTATGTAAAAGCCTTATGGGCGTAAATAAATACAGGTATATTAAAGCAATTTCATCCAACAAATGATTTTAAACCAAACGTGACATCTGATAAAACAAAACAAAAATTGATTAAACCCTCAGAATTCTTAGAGATGAAATGCCTCAATAGAAATCCGTTTTCAAATAACGAGAATTCCAAATCATGAAATATCACTCTGAGACATCATCTGGTTGAAAAGTTCTCAGGAAATTCTGTCGTGAAATTATTATCATTTCTAGGAATTTTCTCACAGAGGAAAGTGTTTCCCTGTAAACTCTAATAAGAGATTCCATAAACGTATTTGGAAGTCAGTGGCCCCGTTTTGTTTCTGAACCTAAATGAGCTTTCTCTATGCCATCTCATGAACGGCTGGTATTTTAAGGAAAGAAAATTAAATTGGAAACTTGGGTGTTTTTCAAACTATTGTTTAAACAGTTTTTTCTTCGTTTAAGGAGTATTTACTCACATTTGGAGTCACATAAGATAAGTTTACAAGATGATGAAAATATATACAGCACGTAGCTGCAATCTTTATTGAAGCAGAACACTAAAGAACTTGACTTTTATTTTTATTTTTTATTAATGACTTATAAACTTATAGAAATGTTAAATAATATATTCACTGCCCCCCACTAAGGATTCCTGCTTCTTTACGTTTTTGTGTTAGTATTCATTATACATTCATAATTTTAATGATTTCCTCGTCTTCATGTTTGTAGACTTCACTTCATATTTGTTGATTTCCTCATCTTTATGTTTGTAGACCGCACTTCATGTTTGTCGATTGCCTCATCTTCGAGTTTGTTGATTGCCTCATCTTCTGTTTGTTGATTTCCTCATCTTCAAGTTTGTTTATTTCCTCCTGTTCATGTTTTTCGAGATCTATTCCTAATATTTTATGAGTGTACGTTCTGGTTTTTTGTTATTTCATTTTTATCGATTTCCAGTTTTCAGATTTACTTTGTCATACTTTAATGTTGTTTTAAAACTTGTTTAAATCCATGGTATTTTTTAAATTTAATTTGCACAATATTATACAAAGTTGTATTTAAATATGGAATGTTAAATAGATTTGAGGTTGAGGTCCTAATTCTTCGACACTCGGACACATCCCCAAGACCACATGGTCCTTATGGCATTTCAGGCAATACTTCGATTCTGAATGGTGGTGTTTCAACAGGGCGATCCTGAGAGCAAGTATAACTCTAAAATCAGTGACTGAGTTGATACCGCGTCTGGTTTCCACCCAAGAGTGACGGGTTCAAATCCTCGGCTGGTTAAGTTCTCCATTACGAGAAAAGAAACATTTCCCACTTACTTTGATAGTAGTAGAAGAATTTTAAATATTATCAGGAAAAAATAAAAATAAAACGCCTACTGAATAATTTTTAAAAAATCAACAAAACCTTGCCCCCTTCTTAATCTGCCTCACAACGCTGCCCAACTAAGTGGCGACATAGTTTTCACATCTTTATATTGTACAAAAATAAGTGCTATTGTGAATTGTCGCATACAAAAAAAAAATATTATGAAATTGTAATAATGAAGAAAGTACACGAATTTATTAAAATAACATTATGCTGGTGCAGGAAGCAAAGTTTGTTTGGAAAGTATACATCGTTTAAGTGCGGCGTTCTATCCATTTATAATAATATTTATACAGCTTTTGGTAGTTCCGTTATAGTACGTGCCGATGTGGGAGTTTTTAAGCGTATTTGGAGGTGATAATACGGGCCGTTCGTATTACTGGCACACGCGGCTTGGCTCTAGCGGGAGCTTTTCTCTGAGGCTGTGTTTGTAACTGCGAAGTACGAATCAGCACCTAATACGGCCTTATCAATTACTAAGCTTAGATGGAAGTGCGGGGAATTTTAATCCGTATCCGATGAAAAAATGGGGTGAGATTCACCGTTAACCTGGATGCTACAAAAATCTTAGTATGAGGTTAAATTGTAACAGATGAAGATCAGATTGTTTTTTTTTTTAAATTACTTAATGACTTTTAAAATTCATGATATTGTAGTAAGTGCATATTACTCACATTGTTTATTACTCTCTTTGTCAAACAATTGTTTATTACTCTCTTTGTCAATCAATCATTGAATATGGAATAATCGCATGGGGAGGTGCAACACTATCAGCTATAGATTCATTATCGAAGGCACAAAAATTAATTATGAAAGTTATTCATAAAGTTCCCATAATAACAAGTACTGTAGATATATTCAACAAATTCCATGTATTAGATATTCGACAAATTTACACGAAAACTATCTTAACTCATCTGTTTAAAAATAAAACATATACATTTTATAAAAATACCCAAAATATTGTAAACACAAAACCAAAGAACTCATACAAATGCCTAAAACAAACACAACATTTGGTCAAAGAAATTTCAAATACATTGCGTCTAAAATATACAATAACCTACCTGACAAAACAAGACAATCGAATAATATTAAAAAATACAAAATCCTGATCAAACAATGTATCATCGAAAAAGGTCGTGCAATAATTAGTCACCTCACCCAAATATAATCGTATATCTCATTATTGTTACCACTACCTACCAACGAGGCGGACTGTAGGTTATTGTTTGTGTTAAATAATTTCGTCATCTTCATATTTAACAATTATTATAAGCAATAATTATTAGCCTGAAACACTTATCCATATTGAAAAAACCTCCCGAGAAAGGATACATGTCGCCGACGGGACTCGAACCCGCACCCCTTCGATTGCCGGTCGAGAGCTCTACCATTAGGCTACGGTGGCTCATCTGTTACCCGCCAAATGATTCAATATATACTAGTGTTTCATTAAAAAAATATCGCTTATTGCATTTTTTCACCTGCAAACCACCAACTTTATTTTATATGAGAAGGGCGTGTAAGTGCTAACTCTCTCACTAGGTGGCATCGAGACATAGTAAGTCTACTTTTTTTGGTGAAATAATTTAACTCGTCAAATATTGATTATTTTTAATTGATGACACCATTTCGATAAAATGCTTTTTTGTTTATGAATTAATTGCACAATATTCGCTTACAATAATTAATGTTGTGTATCTCTGAAGGTCAGACGTGACACCATTTTAAAATGACTTATTTTTTTAAACACTAAGAACAATCCAAGTGGTTAGAGCAGTCCTCTGATCAGCGAAAAATCACGGCTTTAAATATGGTATAATGACAAAAATCTCTTTTTTTATTTCAAGATTAAAAAAAACAGTATCATTCCGATAATCTAGGGGGAAATTTGGTGGAAATAAACTTAAAGTTAGATGTTGCAGACATGTAACGGTTGCGTCTGCGGTTCTGCTGAGTTTTTTTTCCAGTTGCAGCTTCGATAAGGTAGATCAAGATTAACAGAACATTTTTATCATAATTAAAACGTAGAATGTGATTGGTTTTTGATGAAGCAGTAGGTTTTCATTGTTTCATTGTTTTTATTTCTTGCTAGAGCAATCCCGATGAGTTACAAAACTCATTTTAAGACAGGAGGAACTTACAATTCATAGGTAGGAGGTAGTAGTTACAAATTTACAAAGGTATTTTGATATCATAATATAAGTTTTACATTCAGTACAGCATAAAAATAAAGACAGGTTAAGTAGAACAAACAACAAGAGAAAACAAGTAAAGAGAGGGAAAAACTGATACGAGTATATAAGAAAATGACAAGACGATTACATATTTTCATTTTAAAATGTAGTTGAAAAATATTCTTTTAAAGCATTTCTTTGTAATTTTTTATTATGCTGGATGTTTTTGTACATATCTGGAAGCGAATTATATAGTGTATAGGCAATATAGTTCAGAGATTTTATCCCATATTTTGTAGTGTGTGTTTGAGGAATGCGGATTTTATTGTTATTTCGAGTATTGTGGTTGTGGATGTCTTGATTGTAAATTGGCTTGGTGTTAGTATGAGTTGATTGTTGGGTAATTTGTAGGATGGTGCTTGTGATTTCATGTTTAGGAAGGATTGTGATTGGAAGGATACCGGAAACTGAAAAGATGTCCCTGACATGAGTGTCCCATGGAAGTCCATGAACATTTCTGAGAGCTGGTTGTTGCTGGTTGTTGCTGGCTGTAAAGATCAGCTATTTGCTTTACAATGAAGAAGAAAATGTGAGTAGTAAAAAAACATCAATATTAACTACTTTGTAACAAAATATTATGCTTTACTGTAAATTGAATAAGAAAATCCAATATCCAAACACTCCGAAAGTCTGCCCAAGAAATAGTTAAGAAAAAAAAACTCAATTTAGCTCCGAAAATCTAATCCTTGCTCTTAGATTTCAAAGGGGTCGACTTGGGATTATTTTTCAATAAGCGTGATTGACATATAACCTTCTTTGTCAGCTCGAAAGTGCTCGCGCCCTTTACAATATTATGTGGGCCCTTTAATATAATATAATATGATAGATCGGGGATAATAGCGGAGGTCGCAGAGACCTCTGAAGGTCGAAATCAGAAGCTTTTAAAACGGTTTTTTGGGGTGGAAATAATAAAATATTATTTCATTTTCATTGAAAATAGACAAATATTTCCGATTTACTAGTTACCTTTTTAACTTTTACCATTTTATGTGAATACCGCACAAGAGTCCCCACTATCCTATAACTGTCTTTTTTTCATTAACTCGACTCGGGAAGTCATGTGTGTTAGTTAGTTAGTTAGTTAGTTAGAAACAATAAATATAACTACATAAAATATACTTTCAATAAACATGCAATAATAATTTAATAAAAAAAATTGACATTAAAAAAAACATAAATAAAAAACAACGGACGAAGAAGTATAAGCAACAAACAATAAATGACAGACAAAAGCGCTAAACAACAAACCAAAAAACAATGACCAACAAAAAACAGTTAACTATAAATAACAAACAATAAAATATAAAATGTATATAATAAACTTAAAAGTAATTAAGAAAGATATATAATTAACAAAAGACGATTTAAAAAAACCACAAATCTTGAAAAATAAAAAATAGACCTACGCAATAAATAACAAACAAAACAAAACAAAAAACATTTAGAACAGAAACAATAAAAAATAACAGTTTATAAAAAAAAATTAAACATCACATAATAAAAAACAAATAACCAGTCAAAGAGTAAACAACTAAATAAACAACATAAAAAAGAAAACTTTTAATAAATAATAAATAATACAATTTGAAAAAACAATTAACAATAAGCAATACATTTTGAAAACAAACAAGCACAAAACAATTCACAGTGACAAATTAAAATTAAAATATTCCATTTACAATACTAAAAAATATGTATAAGAGATAAAAAAAAACTCTAAGATTATCAATTCAGAAGCTGTTAACCATTTACAATAAACAATAAAGAATCAACAACATATAATAAGCAATATACAAACAACAATAAGGCGCTCCGCCCACTGAGGCAACTGAAAACCAACTAAAACCGGCTGTTTTCTCTGTCTTGATTGGTCAAAAAGCTTGTTTAACCATAGATGAAGAACAATCAGCTGACAGCTCGCAAATAGCAACGGCCGCCCAGGGCAATCAGCCGTGACAGTCGCAAGATGGTCGCAAGTCACCGCTTGCGTTACCATTGACAACGGGGTTTTGTGTGATTGTGAAGTGTGCGGGCCATCACATTGTCATACAAAGACAGTTGGCAGTTTAGAGTTTTCAGTTGCCTGAGTGGGCGGAGGCGCTAACGCTGGTATACAATAATTAACAAACATTAAAAAATTAAGAATCCACAATAAATAACAAACAAAAACGACAAATAATAAACAATTTCGAAGTTTTTAATAATATAAAAATCACAACCATTTTTTTTTTCTTTTTCGTACTCATTTCAATGTATCGTGTCGAGGAATAATGGAATCTGGAAACAGAAGCAAAGGGAGGCTGATTTGGTTGGGCTGTGTGCAGTGGAAACTCGATATTTCAAAGGGATTTGTGGGAAATCGAAAGATCGTTCAACCTTAAAATCCACCTCCACTCCACGGCCGTGGAAACTGCAAGGTAAACATTATTCATCACAATTACCCGAACAGCTACCGTTTTTAAACGATTCGTTATCTGGTTTAGTTGTATGAAATTGCCATCCAAGCTTGCATTTTTAAGAGCGATTCACCAGCGGCTGAGAATAAAAGTTTTAAAATGCTTGCAACTGTACAGGGAAGTTCCAATGAGAAAGATCGATTATTCCCCGTACCAAATTTTTAAAATTAAAAATTTAATATCGATTTATTTAATTCAAAACTTGCTTTAATATATACCTACATTCAAGAAAGCAATAAAAATGCTCAAAACGCACGATGATAAATGATTAAATATCGTATACTTTTTGATCATATACATTTAAGATTTTACAATAATGTCTAAATAAAATAAGTGTGTAAAAAAAAATTTAAATATTTTAGTTTGTAAGGCCTTAAATAAATAGAAAAACTGGTATTTTTGTCACAAAACACGTTCTCGGATTTTTTTAATGATTTTAATTCAACTAAAATTAAAATTCTGAAAACTGTGTTGACTAGATTATGTATTTATTTATTTAGTGTTATGAATATATAATTTTAAATTTGTGTTGTTTAATAGAATCTATCGTTTGAAAATTGAACAAATCTGCCAACGACCAACGGTATAACCTTAATATATAAAAAATGCACTAAGTTTTTAAACAATTTGAAAAATTCTTTTACTAGATAAAATACAAATTTAAAAAAATCAATTAATGTTTTTTTTTTTTTTTGTAGAAATGAGTCAATACGACTAGAATTTGATTTAAAATGGATCAATTTCTGATATTCTCTGGTAATATCCTCTTAATGAGTACCACACAAGAGTTCCAACTACTTCCAATGGTCTGGAGTCAGTGAGACTATGGCATCCACAATTAAGGTATGTTGTGATGGTGAAGATAACGGGGAGGGGAAGGAGTTTCAAAGCCAATTTCAAGCAAAGTTTCCCTTTTGAATTGTGTTCTGTCATTTGTGTGTTACTGAAAGCATTTTCCACTCGTTGATGTATAGAAATGTTTTGTTTCCCGGATGTATACGGAGAAAAATATTATTCTAAAATACGAACATTTTATTCGTAAAAATGGGACTGAATTTCTTAGGAACAAATTAACAGTGTTTCAATATTTATTGGCGGGAAAATGTAAGAATGGTTTGTTGATATACGTACGGAATTACGTATACCAACAAATTTTTCTTACATGTTCCCTCCAATAAACATTGAAATCCTGGTAATTTGTTCGTAAGAACTTCAGTCCCGTTTTAAACCGTTTTTTACGAATAAAATTATCGTATTTTAGAATAACATTTTTCTCCGTGTACACGGAGTAAATATTAAAAGCGACGTAAATAGTACCAACAAGAAAAAAGCTATCGTTGTTGTTTCTTATTGTAATTAAGTGGTAACGATGTGTTATTTCAATAATCTGTGCAAATCACGGTAAAATTTACTAATTAATCTCATAACTAATACGTAGGTATTTTTTTATTGTGTTTATTTCTTGCTAGAGCAATCCCAATGAGTTACAAAACTCATTTTAGGACGGGAGGAACTTACAAGTCATTAAGTATTAGGGAGTAAGTACAATTTTACAAAAGTTATTTAGATGCCTAAAATATAAGTTTCACGTTCAGTACAGCATAAAAATAAAAACGGCTTAAGTAGAACAAAAAACAAGAGAAAACAATTAAAGAAAGAAGAAACAAGGGTGTATAAAATAGAAGAACAAAAAATGATAAGAGTTAGTTATTTATAGTAAGTTCATTTTTAAATGTAGGTACTTAAATAATTAGGGGGTTTCTCACCATCTTCCCAATAGCTTGTCTATACTAATAACGAATATTTTCGATTTAAGAGTTACGGTTTATTTATTTATTAATTTGGAGTTTATAATTCGGTACTAGAATCTATGAGTAGTGGCTATATATTGGATAAGTTGGCCGAGTTTTCTAACCACTGCGAATATTTTATTTTATTTTTAATAATATTCATTATTAGTGTAGATAACCCCCTAAGAGGGTTTCTCACCATCCTCTCAATAGCTTATTCATACTAGAACATATATAGCCACTATTCATAGGTTCGAGTACCGGAATATAAACTCTAACTTTGAATAAATAAACCGTAAAAGGTAAATCTAAAATATTCGTTATTAGTGTAGATAAGCTATTCGGAGGATGGTGAGAACCCCCATTTCTGTTTCAATAATATTGCAGTTTTTTAGAAACTTAAAACCTTAAAACGAACGGTTAATGTCGAATGCTAAAATAAATACCATTTAATGCTAAAACATAGTGACATTAATTTTAATTATTGCACCATCAAAGTAACGGACCGATATTAGAGACCACCATAAAAATAATAAAAATATTATCACCAAACCAACAGTGGATATAATAATATCCGACCCAAAACGTGACTGCACTGCCATCTAGCGATTCTCGCGGAAAGCTTGCAAACCATTAGTACATAAAAATAGCACTATTGGAAAAATCGTTACGTTTTATTAGTACGTTCTATTTCGATTGATTCTCCTATAAGATTCCAGATAGTAAATTGGACTAAATTCTGAGTAGAGCGTCGTTTAAGGGCAGTACTTACATTAAATGCATAACATCAAAAAGCTTTTGGCTCATCCAATAAAAATTCGCCTTGCAGTTCGTGATTTTTTTTTAATATGTGAATACCTTAAAAAATTCCCAACTGCTGAGAGCCAGTGGAACTACAGAATTCCTGTTTGTGGTATGTCGTGAGGGTGAAGGGATTCCGGGGGAGGTATACTTGTACCACGTGAAATGCATCGTCCCGTTCCCACAACATTAGGCAGTAAGGGATTACAATAAATATTAAAACGGACTAGACATCCTTACTATAGTAGGCTCCACAGACATATTATTCATAGACTAGAGAATCAGGGAGAGGGGTAATAACTAACTGTAGCGGGGCGGAGAGGGATGAGTTGACGGTAACGATTTGTGATTCGTTAATACTTCAATGTGACAGTATATAGGCATCACGCATTATAATATCACCATTTAGCTCTTAAAAGTAAAATCTGCTTTTGAATGAATAGACCTTTTTACATGGGAGCGCGAATTGTTCGCCCGGTTTGAACAAACTTGTGTAATCCATATAAAATGAAGAAAGGTTCGCTTGTTTTGAGAGTCGAATATTTTGTTACCGATAGACACTTTTACAAATGTTTCATAATTTACTTATCACAGTAAACTGCAACGTGCACACGACGGGACCGGGAATTTCGGTTGCTTACGCTTCATGTCTAAAACTGATCATATTATATGATGTGAATAAGCTTAAAATAATGACAAATAATGCCTGCATATGGAAGGTAATAAGACAATTGGGTTTATACTCTTTTTCACTTCTATTTTTACATGTTTTAATAGCACAAGTTACCATTTTTGCCGTGTTATTTCGTAAAATGTACCGATAAGAGCTCGACGCTAGTCCGCACAAGAATGATGACGTCACATTTTCTAGATTCACGCGAACCTATACGCCAGCCCGGCCGGTTCCATGGAACCCAGAATTAAGGAGGGGGAAATAATACGCTTTTATCACTTAGGGCAGGTCTATACATATTCATATGTCTATGGTAGGCTCTTAAATTTTTCTGAGGCTTCGAGTCGTCAGACTTATGGTGTCTGCATAACTACCCGAACCTTCGGCTATCATCGTAGCCGTTCATTCAATAGACACGAACGGCGATAGATGATACTGTTCTGATAAAATATTTAACTGACATCTGTTGGGATATCGCAAAACTTCATATAACTAACCGGACTAACGGCCGGCGTAGTCCAGCGGTAGGGCGTTAAACTCCCATTCCGAAGGCCGCGGGTTCGAACCCGGTGTGAGCATATCAATTATATTTAATTGATTTGTGTTAATTCACAACTCAATATTTAAAACAATATATAGTATATTTGCGGCAAGTTCCAGGGTGGAAGATACTCTTAGTATCGCCCTGGTGTTAGACCACCATTCAGAATTGAAACGTTGCTTGAAATGGCTTTAGCCGTGTTTAGTGACTAGATCTGAATAGCCAGGTACTTCCCCACCTTCCTCTTCCTCGTCTCCTTCTCTTCCTCACATACCTTCAGCCTCATAACATACCCCAATTGGTGATTCCATAGTCTCACTCGCTTCAGACGGGAGCGGTTGGGACTCTTGTGAGTTATTCAGTATAAAAAAAGACTAATGACATTTAATGGTGGATGTTGAAACTACATGACTAACACATGAACTACAATTTTAAAAATATGTATTACTGGCCCAAAAATGTCATCAATATGTCTTGCTCCAAATTTGGTCAAATGCTGTCAAGATGGTCCTGATAATTTTATTTATTTCTTACACCCTGTTTTAATTTGGGAGGCGGGAATGCGTACCGCCGCCCCGGGAACAATTTATTGGATAACCAACACCTCTGCCATAGGTCACCCCAAGTGGTTCACTACGTTTGGTGACTTAGCAGGGGTGCCCGGGTTCATGGGGTAAGGTTTATCTAGGTCTTGGCAGCGGATGATCTAGACACACTGAACCCCAGATTTCTACCCAACCCTCATACATTTTTCCTTCACTGAACTTCCTCTCCTTCCTTTCCTTAAAAATACCCTCCACACTGCATACCCAAAGATGACATAGGCCCTGAGGGAAATTATTTTTCTCAGGGCCTCCTGTGTGAACCTAATGTGAAAAAAAGGTAATAAATGTCAGTTGGATGTCTAAATATATGATACTTCAGGCATATCTACCTATCTACTTAACAAATCTGGTGTTTAGACTTAGATCATTA
The DNA here is from genome assembly GCA_951813805.1 of Limnephilus auricula. Taxonomy (NCBI): domain Eukaryota; kingdom Metazoa; phylum Arthropoda; class Insecta; order Trichoptera; family Limnephilidae; genus Limnephilus; species Limnephilus auricula. The sequence goes on from OX638406.1 coordinate 20,939,509, forward strand.
GAATTAAGTGTGAAGTAAGAAGAAATACTTTACACGGATGATAAAAAGGTGGAACGGAGGAGTAGACCCTGGGGGATACCAGCAGTAGAGAACGCTTCATTAGTATACTACCACAGAATAAGGAATAAGTCAAGAAATGCGAAGTGGGAGTGCTGCCCAATCGGGCCTTACATTTCAAATACAGAACTCTGTTTCATCACTGTAATGTCCCTTAACTACTGGAGCGACAGAGCAATTTAAAACTTTTTCTCGGATTGCTAAAAGAAATTTATCCGCCCACTCAAAAAAAATCATACCTCCGAATTTGAGTATCGAGACATACAAACTACTTATAATTCTATATGGCCAATGAATTCGCTTATATTTTATCTATTATCACATATTCGTAGGATTTATAGAAAATTATTATAAAAACGTTAACCTTAAAACATTTTAAAGAATTTAGAGGATATTATATATACATGGTGTTAAGCATGTATAGTAATAATAATAGGAATTGAGAGCAAATCAATCCCAGGCTTTGCAAATAGTGCCATAATGTGGCAAAAAGCGTTCGAGTGGTTAATCCCAGTGATTGAGATTACTTGAAATGTGTTCGGGATAACTGCAACAAGGGTCGGCGTAAGCTGGGAGTAAGCATTTAACTGGACCAGGTATCCCTACTACAGGAGGCTCTAAAATATTCTGAAGCTAAGTGCCCAAACACCGTCGTAGCCTAGCCGTCTCTCATAAGCCATCAGCTATTTTCGTAACCATTCGTGCATCAGACACAAACGATGATAGATATTACTACTTATAAGGGTCTTTAATTGACTTCTGTTGAGACACCTAAAACTAACTATCTATACTAACAGCATATGTTTGGAGGATGTTGAAACTTTTTTTTTTTTTTTTAAAAGAAAGACAAACATTCCCGGGTTACGAATAACCCAACAACATTTGAAAATCTCCTACTACCACTAAGCGGAAGATGTTGCTTGTGTTGTGGTGGAGGACTTAGCCAGCCGAGGAATCGAACACGGAACGCCTGGGTGGGACCCAAACGCGATGCCCACTGAACCACTGACCGGTCGAGTTATGTCTAATCATATATACTACTAAATTCATGTGAGATGGCATTACAGTACATTGATATCAGTGTAAGAGAGACTGTGCTCGTACTAAACGCTGTGGTCTAAAAAGTTGCTATGGCGTGCTACTATTTCGTCGAAATGTTTTCTGTTATTAGCACACGAGGAACAGTGCGCGAGGACCGGATTCGGTAGTTCCCGGTTATTCGCCCTTAGATCGTTGGGAGCGTCGGAGGACGATTGGAGGTCAAAATGTGGAACCAAGTTTTTTCTTCGGGTTTCATCTAAATATAATTCATCAGTAGCTAAATGAGCTTGCCCAAAGGTATTAATTAAGTTAGTGGCGACATTGGTTTCCATTCAATTCTACGTGGACGGCATTTCTAGTGTGTATTATCTATTCAGTGTATACGGCTATTGCAGAAGTGGGAGGGTAGAGAAAATGTAGCGCACAAGATCCTTTGATTGTCTTATTTTTATTTTTTTATGTATTATCAGCTTCAAAGCGTTTTTATTTATGCAAACATTATCTTATGGGTAGTCAACTAACCTTAACCTAACTAAAAATAATAACGACATTATATTAATTTAGGCCATTTTTTAAAGCAATTAGCAAACGAAGTGAGGCGCATCGTTCCTGCAAATAATGCGTTGTTGTTTTTATTATGAGAAGAAAGAAAAGAAAGGTGTTTCCTTAGTTCTTTCATAAATTTGTTAGTGTAAACATTATTTGGAGAAATACACGCTGCTTTCGACTATAAATTTGTTAGTGTAAACATTATTTGGAGAAATACATGCTGCTTTCGACTGTAAATTTGTTAGTGTAAACATTATTTGGAGAAATACATGCTGCTTGCGACTATAAATTTGTTTGTGTAGGGTGTAGACATTATTTGCAGAAATACATGCTGCTTGCGACTATAAATTTGTTAGTGTAGACATTATGTGGAGAAATACATGCTTCTTGCAACTATAAATGTGTCAGTCTAGACATTATTTTGAGAAATTCACCATGATATGTTGTCTTTACATATATACAGGATGTCCGGGGGTAAAGGGCATTAACTTCGGGTGGTGATTCTACGTGATGGTAGGCGTAAAAAAAGATTAAACATTTTTTTCGAAATTTATCGGGTAAGTTTTTAAGGTACAAACTTACCCGTTAAATTTGCCGTGAGTCAGCAGGCGCGTTGTGGCGACGTTAGTTTTGATTAGCGCGTATCGTAACCATGGAAAATACCTAATTGTTTCGGCCGCAAACGCCGTACTAATTTTATCTTTTTACCAAAAAAAGTACCATAAAAGTTGGAATTTCTAAAAAAGTTATTTTAACCAGGGATTCCTGAGCATATTTGGAGTAAAAATGTAGATGTAATTTTGATGTCCGATGGTATTATTTGCTATAAATAAATCCACCGACACAGTTGAAAATCTGGTTAACACAGTATTTTTTCTTTCTTTTTTCTGATTAGTTAATAACACTGGTTTTCGGCCCATCCAGTACTTGCAAGCTACCCCCATAATTCCATAAACTAAGCGATTCAAGTCAAGTCAGTGACAACTCCTGTCCTCAGTCTTCAGTCTCCAATCCTCAGTCCTCAATCCCCACTTCCCAGTCTCTCTGTCTTTAACGCGATAACACTTCTTCTCTCAAACGGCGACTGAAATAATTAAGTGAAACGTGGCAGAAGGCTTCTCAAGATAAGAAAAACTATTTTTATATTATTCATTATTGAATCTTTCAGTCCTTTCTTAGCCATTTTCCCTTTAATTCACAAAAGCATTCTTAATTCATTGCAGAAGCAAAAACGACTAAAACTGTGTATTTAGTTGTGAGTTCTCTTCTTTGTACATTTATTTACTCTGCTTTGTAAAGGGTATTTTTAAGGGAAGGAAAGTTTGAACCTGGTCTTGTAAAGACTCATTCTGGGGTCTTTTTAAGGCAAGGAAGAATTGAACCTGGTCTTGTAAGGACCCATGTTGTGGTGTCGTGTCTAGGGTCTTTTTATGGGAGTTTTTAAAGTCATTTCAGTTTTCCATTCCATTCTTGTACCAATATGTACTGTTTTGTTGTGGATACCGGAAGGAATTTTTTAATTTTTTTAATTTTTTTTATTTTACAATTTTTTTATAAGATGATGTGTCCTTACTGGGGTACCCCATTCTAAGCACACGTTGTACATGATTTTTTATATATATATTTGGGAAAGAATTGTTGAAATTTAATGAGTTTTAGGAAAAATTAATGTGCAATGACAGAGCTCACTAATAATAATTTTAATTCAAGCATCATCAAATATTGATGGTTATCATTGCCTCTCAAACTTGTGCCCATATGATACATAGATAGGGGCCTTAAAAAGTCGGCGATGTACAAATTCGGTGCAGTGCTGACCACCGAACATGTGGTCAACGAATGCCCGCTCTATTCAGTCCCCGGTGGGATTGATGAGGTCCACAGGGCGACGCCTGAAGCCCTAGACTGGCTCGCAGACCTAGATGTCCCCCGCTGACCCCCCACTATAAATAAAGAAGAGGGTTTTAATGAAAAGACGAATAACTTTGTTTATATCACTTTTATTTATTCACAATCAACATGTTTCATGAACGATGCATCATCAGGATCATTAGGTATACATTTGATCCTGATGATTTGACATCGTTCATGAAACATGTTGATTATGTGTAAATAAAAGTGATGTAAACAAAGTTATTTGTCTTTTCATTAAAATAATGCCATCACAAAGTGAAAATCTTTTCGAAGGAATTTTCTTCGAAAAATTAAAGAAGGACATGTCTAGGGAATATTAGTGGCTAGGGAAGAGAAACAGAGGCCACCCACAAACGAGATAGGTTTGTGACTAAACGAGATAGGTTTGTGACTAAAATAAAACTACCGGCATCGGATGAGATATTTGACTTTCAATTTTAGCAATTTTAAAATCTTATTTTTAATTTATTAGATTTTTTTTCACCCTTTTTAAGGAGGACTAGTAAAAACATATACAGTACTATACATAACTGCACTGCCGCAGTGACAATCTTTGTATTTGTTTAGTGATAAATTAAAGATGTCCACTCCTTTAGTATTATGGGCACACATGAATGTAAAATTAAGAAAGGGACGCTTAGATGGTTTGGACGTGTAGAGCGAAGGAATGAAGGAAGGAGTGTCAAGAGAATATATGATGCGAATGTGAATAGTAGAAGAAGTAGAGGACGCCCGATGAAGACATGGCACGATCAAGTGAATCAGATACTTGAGTCGGGCCATGTCAAGAGTCAGAATAATAGAAAAGCATGTATGATAAGATGTATGAATGTGAATGAGGCGAGGAGTGTATGCCAAGACTGAGTTGTTTGGCGGTCCGTCCTCTTTGCCTACCCCTGCGGGGAAACGGCGTGATGGTTAGTTAGTTAGTTAGTTAGTTTATGGCAGTTGGTCCCAGAATTTCTGCGTTGATGTTAATCCCGATTTCTAGTGTTAAGTAGTGGAATCCGAAAGCTTATCAATGCAGCAATTATATATTTGACTTTTCAATACTGACGCGCTTACTGCTGCTAAATTTTCAGGTGTTTGCACACTGTAGGTCTCCCAACTGTTTTTTAGGAAGTGCAGGTATTGTCAACCTTACATTACTGATCCATTTCCGATTGGTTTTAGGATGAGGAACAATGTCATTATGATTTAACCCGAACCGGATCCGAAAAACCCTCTGGGTAGCCACAACGCTTTTCCCGTTTTTAAAGAATGTCTCCACAACAAAGCCCCGGTGGTTACCTGACAGCATAGTCACTAAAAAAATGGCATTGTTCCCCTACCTAATGGCACCCACCTTGCCCCTCCACTCAGACTGGGGAACATGATGAAAAGTGGATCCTGTACGATAATCGGAAGCGCTCATCGCAATGGCTGAACCCTGCCGAACCAGCCAAACCATGCCCCAAGCGAAAATTGACTCGAAAAAAGTTACTTGTGAGCGTTTTGTGGACTAGTGCTGGTTTCGTCCACTACAGCTTTCTTTAATCTGACCAGACGATTACGGCAGATGTCTATTGTCAGCAACTGGAAACCATGATGGAAAAGCTAGCTGCTAAACAACCGAGGCTGGTTAATCGCTCTAGGCCACTGCTGCTTTATGATAACGCTAAACCACACACTGCACAACAGACGGCTACCAATTTAGAGGAGCTTCAATTGGAATGCCTAAGACATCCACCGTACTCTCCGGACCTTACCCCAACAACTACCTTTAAGATGGCAAAAGTGCATAGATAGCAATGGTACATACTTTGATTGAATAAATATATTATATTAAAAAAAATCGATTTTATGTTCCTCCCATACAAAATGCCTATTTCATATGTAAGGACCTATATTATATAACAGTTTGAGTTGTTACTTAAAAGAATTCAAAATGAACTCTTTCCCAGATGGCCGTAGTTTAATTATTTTTAAAAAAAGCTATTTTTATAAATTATTTAAAAATATATTAGAATTAATCAATTGTACGTACGTAAGCCGTATAAATATGAATAAATAATTTCGTCCATAAACAAACTTAAAGTTTTCAAGAAAGGCACTCAAATATTTTAATTTATCGGTGATTTAATCCAATACTGTATTTGCAAGATTTTTTTGAAGGGTTTTAGTTTTCTTATGGACAAAACTATTAATTCAAATTCGTACATTTTCAATTAATATTAATATTTTATTTTATTATTTTATTCGTACATTTTCAATTAATTTTAATAATTCATCTTAATATTTTAAAGCAGGGTATCCTGCTTTTATCAAACTCGGATTTGATTTTGTTATTGATTATGTTAATGATTTTGTTTTTGATTTTGACTTTGATTTTGTTTATGATTTTGTTTTGGATTTTGTTTTAGATTCAGTTTTATAATTTTATTTTTTGCTTTTGTTTGAATTGTTTCTAATGTTTATTTAGATGTACTTTGCTTTTTAATTTTATTTTTTGCTTTTGTGTGAAAAAGAGGCAACTAATGTTGTGTGAATTGAATGAAATTTATGATTTAGATACACTTAGTTAATAAAAAAATAAAAACATGTAAAAGCCCAGCAGGGCGTGAAATACAAATAAATAAATAACTTTCATAAAGTGTTTTATCCTAAAATAATTAACCTAGCGCCTATGAAAGAATTATGATTTTATTTTTTATTTATATTATGATTTTTTTTATACCTCCGAATTTGAATATGGAGACATACAAACTGATTATAGCTCTGTGTAGCCAATTAATTCCCCTGTCTTTTGTATATTACCACATATTTCGTCGCGCTAGTTCGTTTTTGTCTAACAGACCATTTTTCGTGAACTTGAGTTAAGTATGCATTTGTTCCCAAAAAACCTTTATAAGATAATCGTTCAAAAAAAAAATTATAAAAGTTTATTTAAGGAGTTATACTTTGTCTTACTTCCTCCAAAATTAAGGTGCTTTTATCGTAAAAAAACATTAAAGCGCCATTTCTCCCGCTTTACGTTTCGGTCTGTTGGATAAAAATGAACTGAAGCGAAGTTTTGTACGATTTATTAAAAAAATATAATTAAATCTTTAACCTTAAAACATTTTTAAGATTCTAGAGATATTTATTTTGTCGTATTTTCAATGTACAACATATTATATATTCGTTTTCATAAAAAAAAAAAAAAAAATTTTTTGAAAATTTGACGCATTTTGGCAACAAAGCAATCCGAGGTTTTGTAAATAGAGCCATAATGTGGCAAAAAGGACTCGAGTGGTTAATACACTTATATTTTGAAATTTCTAGTTCCTAGTTACAATCCGAAAGATTTGTAAAGTTTATTTAAAACCCGACGCCAGGAAGCTAAGAGTTTTTTATATGAATTAGTTAAGAAGACGCCAGAAAGCTAACAATTTTTTTATGTAATGGTTATTTACAAATTTAACGCTAATAGGAGCAATAATTATGAAAATTTGTTAAGTTATTCTTTGAAATTCCGAACATAGCGCAGCCAATTAGGGCAGCCGGAAGCAAAACTCTGCGAAAATATAATAATATGACGAATTCCGGATACAGTAAAGTTGCCATAGACTTCGCGGGAGGGAGGGAAATTCCCTCAGAATTCATAATTTTATGCATGAACTTTTCAATTGGAACTTTGTACCAGTTATGCTCCTCTCGGAGGCTGTAGTATACACTAAACTTAAATAGCATTCCAAAATCTTACTCTTCTCCATTAGCCTAACGAAACAAGAGCGCATCTGTAAGTCCTAGCCGCGATGGGGCAACCAATCTACCAACAACATATTACGTAAGTTATGTAGGGAGGAATATTATGATAATATACCTAGCTAAGCAGTGGCTTAACTACATGGTGCAAGATCCGCTGCGCCTGAGGCCATGTAAAAATAAATTCAACATTGGCACTAACAAAAATTTGTTCAAAGAAGCGAAGCTAGAAGTCTACAATGGAGTGCTGATAATGCTGATCTATCCTAATGTATGGCAGTGCAGCATGAAATGAAACAGGTGAAGAATGAATTCTGTGGAAATGAGAACCCCAAGGCGTTTGTGTTTTTATTTATGTATTGTTTTGGAACATTTACAGAATATTAACATGAAAAATTATAGAATAAGCACTGTTGAGAGCGTAGGCGTTAATATTCCACTTAAAAATGTTCACAGCATGCACAGTCTAAGAATTGTCTTTCACTACGGAGAAACAATGATTATGAATAACAAAAATGAAAAATAACAGATTATAAAGATAAGTATACGGTTTAAAAGTATAAGTAAATTATAAGAAACATAAAGTTTAAGGAAACATATTATGTACAAATAGAATAATAGATAGAGTTAGTAACAGAATTCATGTTAAATTATGACTATTCTCTAGACGTTTGTAAATATGTTTTTTTTTAATATTCGAGACTATCAGCATAAACATCTGTATCGTGACAGTGGATTGTAGTATGCAATATTGTTATTATTATCGTAAAACCATGTAGGATCGATTGAAAAGGGGGTTTATTTATTTATTTATTTGTAAGAAACAAACAGCTTTTACACACTAATACACTATACAGTGATAAATAATATACAAGTGAACTGACGTCAATTTATAGAATGTTTCGAAAATGTTTCGGGCACGTGGAGCAACTGAACTGCAGAAATTAGTTTAAGGATAATATATGACGCAAATGTGAATGGTGGAAAACGTGGGGATCTGGGGAAGAGGGGAAGAGGGGACGCCCGAGAAAGATTTGGTCGCATTAATTGAACCAAATAATTCACTCCGACCATGTCTATATTCGGAATAATAGAAGAGTTTGTATGAGACGGTGTGCATCAAAACAAGGACTGTGTTCCAAGGCTGAATTGTTTGGCGGTCAATCACATCTGCCGACCCCTGCGGAAAACGGTGTGATGGTTAGTTAGTTAAATTGTTACAAATTATCCGTATCAAGGCTGTCAAAGTAACAAGTTGCAGATATGTACTCTCAGTATCGCACTTGTAAAATACCACTATTTGATCGAAACGTTGCTTGAAATGGCTTAAACCGTTTTTAATAATCAGATATGAATAGCCAGATACTTCCCAACCTTCCTTTTCCCTATCTCCTACCCTTCCCCACTACCTTAAGCACAAATCCCAATAAGGTATTTTCACAAACTATGAATACCATTAAAAATGTATATGGAAGACACATAGTTAATTTTCTGATTCTGATCATTGTAATAAAAATATGTAATTGTAATATGCACACACATTCATAATTATTGATTTGAAAAAGCACATTCCGAAACGGTTCTAAATGGCTACAATAGTTATGACATAGATTCATTACGACATAGAAAACACCACTGACTGGTAAGACGGCTGTCACCGACATTGCAAGGTGTGACGTCCATGTCGCCAAATTCATGAATAAAAACGAACTTGTTGTTTTAGCGGAAAACCGAAAATGGCACATTTTAAATCGATATAGAAAATTTATTATAACATATAAAAAAAGGAAATTATTGTAACGTTACAAGAATTTTAAAAATCTGATAACCACTGGAGCGACAGAGCAATTAAAATATTTTTTCTTGGATTGCTAAAGGAAATTTTTCCGCACACATTAAAAAAATCATACCTCCGAATTTGAATATGGAGATATACAAACTAATTATAGTTCTATGTAGCCAAAGAATTCCCCTATCTTTTGTCTATTATCACATATTTGTAGGATTTATACATAAATTATAAGATTAAATCTTTAACCTTAAAACATTTTAAATAATCTAGAGATTATTTATTTTGTTATATTTTGAATGTACAATATATTATACAGTCGTTTTAATTAAAAAAAAATTTTTTTTTGAAAATTTGCCACATTTTGGCAACAAAGCAATCTGAGGTTTTGGAAATAGTGCCATAAAGTGGCAAAAATCGCTCGAGTGACAAAATACCCTGTTTTGGAAGCCTACTGAATCTGGACAGACGAGAGCAGTTGGAACTATTGTGCGGTAAGTATTCACATATATACAGTGGCGGTTTTCTCTAAAGTGCGGTTGTGCGGTGAACCCCCATTAAAAATATGATAAAATAAAACAATCTTGTTGTATAGTAATATAAGCGCATCACAGATAGCTCGACATTCAATTCCGTCTTTAAAACTCGCGCCACCGAAAAATACGGTACCTATCTATTCCCATTTTGTGCGCGTTGCGATCCGCACACATTTGTCCATACGAAAAATCATAGCCGATACGAATCGCTGTGACGGTAAAATGGAAAAAACTACGCAGCTTGGTGCGCTGCTCACGAGTCAAGATGTCACGTGACCTCCGAACTTTGACGAGTCTCGCCGAAACGAAGGCCGAGATTGTCGCAGGATGACCGGCTGACGGTCGACTTTTGCACCGACGGATGCAAGTTAAATGTTATATATTATGGTATTTAACTTTGTAGTCATTTTTGTACATTTTTTATTTTCTTGTTTCTGCATTTCTCCAACCGTTTACTAATGGCATTTGTAAATCTACTATTGAAGTGGACCGATTTTGACTTCTGTTTTCGTATTTTTTTTTATAGATAAGTGGTTATATCCCTTAGTTATGAGTACATTTACTAAAGTTTCGGCAAACAACGTCGCTAGTTATGCAATTTTGTGTTGAGCTTTCCTAGTATTGTTTCGGCTTTCAAATTGAAAGTGGTTGCGTTTATCAGTTGTCGCAAATATTCTGTCCTAATTTTTTCACACAATGACGGAATACAGTGTTGAATACAGTGTACAATTATATACAAAAAATAACGCCAATGCTTATGAAAAAAGTTTGGAAATTAAATATTATTATTTTTTGTATACGTGTATAATGGATTTTTAGTGTAAGTGAAAAAGGCTAATTTTATTTCGTGGCCACCTTTATTTGTGTTTCTTGTTTTTTATGTTTTAAAATATCAATTATATTATATTCTACATTCTACGCAATTATTCTTATTGAAAAAAAACAATAATAATTAGCAACGTACATTGAGTGTTCTAAAAACCATTAAACAATTTAAATCCTTTAAAACCATTTTGGTTGTTTAATAATTGTGTCGAGGAGTATCAAGTTATTTAAAAACAATAGTACCTATTTAGGTACCCCCCCACTAACTTTATTTAATTTGTGTGACAAGAGTAAATTTTGATTAGACAATATATCATTCTTCTCTTGAATTTCTGAACCCCCGTTAAAAAGACCACGAACCGCCACTGCATATATATATCTTAGTTTTAAAAATACTGTTTTACAAATTTATCTACAGTGAAAAAAATAGTTACGCAATAGGCACTCAGGCCCTTTTGTTTTGCCTTGGGGTATCATATTACTTGAAGTTCCGCCACTGTGTTAAGTGTTATTAGCACCTATATGGCAATTTCCACCCAGAATATGGGCCACGTCTTGTGATTATGATAATGACGAAACCTTTAATTGCGAATCGTCTTCTAAATGGCACTTAAACCTTACTTACTTCTAGGGCGGTTATCCGTGTTTTGATATTACCATTTGTATTCGATTGAGCATCCTTGTTATTGGGTACTGGAACATGTTTATTTTTACGTTAATTTTATACGGGATAACCTGATGAAAAAATCTCTCAGGGCCTGTGACATCCTAGGGTATGCTGTGTGGAAAAAGAAACAAGGATGTTATAGGAAGGAAAAAAGCTACAAGAGATCGGTTGGATTCTGGTGGTCTATGTATCCAGGAGTGACTACGTATGAATCCATCCCTTTCATTGAGGTACAAAGTGTTGGGTCAAGAGGTCAAGGTCTCCATCAATCAGTCTCTCCTGATCCATCATGAGACAGGGCCCCCTGCGAAACACTTGGGGTGACCTATGGGAGAGGTGTGATAACCAAATTAGGCAAAATATAAAATACGAGTACCTAATAGACGTGGGCAAAATTGAATGACTGAAATAAATGAATTCATTCATTATTATGACACACTTGATTGGATTCTCAATTTCAAAACGAATTAATTCTTCATTCCTTACACCCTAAATAATAAATTTTAATTTGCATTTGTAAAATTATTTCAATGAATGTTGTGTACCGTAAACGATTTAAATATTACAATGTTTCATAGATATTATTATTCTATAGGATGCGCGCCGCGAAGTGGCCGAAGTATTGTGACTCCGAACGTATTGTAAATCACTTAAAGTATCCCACCCCCGCGCCGTAATTCATAAAAAAATCTGTAGATGGTTGATGATTCTGGTCAATCGCTCTTAAGGTAATAAAAATGGCGCTCTAAAAATTTTCCAATTATTATATTCATGAAGTAGTTAATAATTAAATAAATACATGAATAAAATCTTATAGAAGTCGCAATTATTCAACATTCAACAAATAAAGGGGATTCATAATACGCATTCAGACGTGGATAATCTGAAATATCGTGTCGTGTGCAAAAGCACATAGATCAATGTAGACGAATGCAGAAAGCAGTAGCTACACTGCATAGAATGTAGGTATAGTGCAAGGATAGATGGTAGAATGCAGCAAGAAAGTGCAGTCGCCAGATAATTGAGTGCGACGATGCAATTCTGCGCAGATATTGTGTGTGCAACTGTTGGAGCCAGTTTGGGAAGTGTCTGTTACTGGAGTTAGGAGATATTCCACTCTACCAGCGAACGGTCTGTATGTAGTACCAGTTGTTATCTATCCACAAGCTGCAGTTACGTAAAACTGTTTGATGTCAGTTAAATAATTTTTTTTACTTTATCTTGAAATTTATTTGAATAATTCTTTTTTACGGAATGTGGAGAGATTAGTGATATCTGCACTTATTCAGTTACATATAGATCTCCATCAGAAAAATAATATTCCACCATTAAATATTAGCATAAGAAATAGTTATGTTAGTGGACCAACTGTACTGGGTACTCGCACGAACTACAAATGCATCACTAAATACCGGAATAAAATTATTCAATCAATCATTCAACATACGAACGGAAAAAATACTTCTTAATAAAAATAAAAATAAATTTTCTTTAGTATATAATATTTTGCTTCATATTTCTAATGTATTGTGAACATCTTCTTATCTATATTGTTTAATCATTTTATATATTATTTTATAAAATGATCCTATCTCTTTTTATATATATATTCGTTATATTAGGTCCTTACTTATGAAATTGGCGTTTTGTATGGGAGGAACATAAAGTCGATTTTTTTATATAATATATTTATTTAATCAAAGTATGTACCATTGTTATCTATGCACTTTTGCCATCTCATAGGTAGTTCATCGATCCCTTTACTAAAAAAATCATTCGGACGGGAATCAATAAAATCTTTGAAGGCGGTTTGGACTGCCCCATCGGAGTTGAATTTTTTCCCTTGCAAGAAGTATCCAAATTTCGAAAAAAAATGGTAATCTGGGGGTCAATGTCAGTCAAGAAGTGACGGAAGTATAAACCATCCCTCCCATTGATGTGCAAGGTAGCTTGTGGGCAGATGCATCCACCTCCAAGACCTAGACAAACCTCATCCCATGAACCCGGGTATTCTGCAAAGTCCCCAAACGCAAGGATAGCCACGGTGCTTTCGTGGCAATGTGGTCAACAACCCATCCCTCAAACCTTTTCTCTTCCCATTTATACGATCCTCCAAAAAGCATCCCCAAAGAAGGAACTTTGTAGACCTCACTTAAAATGTTTTCTTCGTATATTATTAAAAATTTTACAAAACGTTGTAGGCGCAATTTTAAAATATAATTGGTTGTGTACTGATGTCATGCTTAAAAAGGTTAACACGCTTGAAATGATTCCAAGTAAAAATGCGATGCAACTTTGTGAAGAATTTCGGAAACTTCAACTTTCCAAGTGGGTACCCCCTCCCCTCCTCCACCTCCATCACACCCTTCTTTCCACCCACCGAGCCATCAGGGTTGTTTTATTTCTCCCGTAACGTCCTATTTTATGCGCTAAAACTTCTTAAGTGTTTCCACTTATGAGGATGCATTGTTAAAGATACTAAACATTATGATTTTGAAACCGTGTAGCTACAATGTATTAAATTATGAAAGGAAGTTTGCGTATTTGAAATATTATTTCCACGGTCCTGAAAACAATGATCTGCTAAAAATTTAAAATCGTTTTGTTGGTTTGTTTGTTGTTTTATTCTGTTGATTTAAAAAATATATTAAATTTCAAAACAACACTATATTTTGTAATCTCAAAACCAGTAAAATTGTACAAACAAAACTTTAAACATTTCTACTGCAAAACTAAAAAATCGCACATCCGACATTGTTCTTCAGGACCGTCGACTTATTTAGTTGTTATGAGGAATATGAACGCCAGAAGTATTCGACTTCTTACCCCTTGAAAACTCCGCGTATTTTTGGTATTATCTGCGCTAGAAAAGTAGCGACATAATTGTTTTTATTTTTTTGTGAATAATTTTAATTTTTTGTAACGTAATTAAAATTTTTATTTTAATTTCATTCGCTGAAAAAAGGTAGGAAAAGCTTCAATGTATCCAAAACATATTTTTAATATTATAACTTCATCTTAAGGTGATTAAGGAATTAAAAATCTATTCTTTCACAGGTGGCTCTAGTTGAATTATTTCACGAAAAGGCACTTTTTGCTGATTATGCTTTTTAATTTTAGGATGAATTAATTGTATTCTTTCCTACGTACGCAATATGAACATGAATAAATAGTTTTGTATGTAAACAAACTCAATTGTTTCAAGAATAATGTGTCGGTGATTCGATCCAATTCGATTATTGTATTTATATGTTCAGAGACAAAACTATTTATTGATTACTTACGTCGTAGAAAACAATAAATTCACTTCAATAATTTAAGGCGTAACCTGCAAAATGTGTTTTTTTTTTTTTAATAATAAAACTAACAATGAAAGTGCAGATTACGAATTATTGTAAGTCTCAGCAAAATGTGTAAGATAAACCATTTTGGATCACAATTAAGTTTTTTATTGTAATTCTCAAAGACATTTCAGAATATTTTTGTTTACAGCTGGAGTCTTTCGTTGCTCGCGGGTCCATTATTAGTTTTTGTGGACAGTTTTCTAAAGATCAGTTAACAAGACTGTGTGTCTTTACTGTTTCATATTTTTCTGAATTAATATAAAAATTTGAGGTTTTACTCAATAAACTATTCCACTATAGTGGCGTACATACTGTTGTTTTCTCTGGTGAACAATATAAAAAAGGATAAGTTGGCCGAGTTTTCTAACTATTGAAAGTATTTTATTTTAGTTTAGGTAATGTTCATTATAGTACGGATAAGTTATCAGGAGGATGGTGAAATATCCATATAATCTCATTGTAAATTTTTGTTTATCAAGTTCATTAGTATATTCGTCTCTCTCTCTGGTTTCAATCCTGAGATTGGTTTGCAGCAATTTCCTTTATTTTTTTCTTCCATTCTTCCCTGTCTTGTGCGGCTCTTTTGAAGTCTGCATATGATCCAGCAGGTCCTCCAGGTACTCTCGGCGTGGGCGTCCCCTAGAGTTTGTCCCCTCGGTCATACCCTCCATTATGCCATGCAAGAGGCCTTCTTGTCGTATTATATGGCCGATCCATCTTGCACGCCTTTCGGACAAGGTCCTGAGCAGGTGCCTCCCTCCTTCGATTCTTTCTTATTTATTTATATTCGTATACCGTTCATAATTTTTTTTTAACAAAAATAATTTATTGTGTTTATTTAAATGTAGGTACTTGTACCGTAAATACAATGTAAACAATGAAGCCGTTGCCACCCTAATAAATTTCGTAATTTTTATCAATCTAATGTTTTAATTTTTTTTGCATAAGACTTTTAGTTTTCACAAATAAATATAGTAGCACACATCCGTACTATGTAGATATTTGATAACCCTTTAAATAGAAAAATAATTTTTAGTTCTGTTGGGTATTTGGTGGACCGTGCATCCGTTCCTCTTAACCTCTTGAATGTCAGATGACAGTTTAAGGCCGTATTTCATAGAAAATTAATATCATAGCATTCCGAGAAGCTAGAGTGCTCTAATAAAAAACAAAGTCTGGAATGATTCTTGTACAGTTTCTGTATACAATATTCTGGTTAAAATCGCATTTTATTTTTTAACCTCTAAGCTGTCACCCGCCCGCCGGCGGGCTTACGACAAACGACTCGTTAAGAGGAATATAAACGCCACAAATATTTGACTTCTTACCCCTTTAAAACTCCGCTTGTTTTTGTTATTATCTGCACGAGGAAAGTAGCGCCAAGTAGCGAAAGTAGCGTGTTTTTATTTTTATTATGAATAATTTTACAAGAATGAAAAATGAATGTATCTAGTAAAAATAATCTTAGCCATAAAGGGGTATTTTTGAAAAGTTGTTTATTATATAACTTCATGTTTATGTAATGAAAAAACAAATTATTTACTACTTTACGCTTACATTTTTTTGTCACGTAATTAATTATTTTATTTTAATTCCAATAAATAGAGAAGTTAGAAAAGGCTTCGATGCATTCATAGCATATTGTTTCATTTTCATAATATAACCACTGGAGCGACAGAGCAATTAAAATATTTTTCCTCGGATTGCTAAAGGTAATTTTAACGCCCACATTAAAAAAATCATTCCTCCGAATTTGAATATGGAGACATGCAAACTAATTATAGTTCTATGTAGCCAATGAATTCCCCTATTTTTTGTCTATTATCACATATTTGTAGGATTTATAAAACAAAATATTATTAAATCTTTAACCTTAAAACATTTTAAAGAATCTAGAGAATATTTATTTTGTTATATTAGAATATCCTATTAAAATATAAAACCACTATATAATATATTATATAGTCGTTTTAATAAAAAAAAAATTTTGGAAAATTTGCCACATTTTGCAACAGAGCAATCCGAGGTCTTGGAAATAGTGCCATAATGTCGAAAAGCGCTCAAGTGGATAAACCAATTCAAATATTAAAGATAAATCTAAATAGTAATTTGGCGTATAACTTTATCTAAATGATTTTATTTGCCGATGAAGCGACACCGAGCTTTGAACCAGAGATATTTTGATATGGGTTTTACCGCTGTGCCGCAGGGGTTGTCAAAGTGCTCATCTAGTATTTTACATGTCAAGGCATCCAAACAGATTGGAATTTTTTTCAAAAGCGCCGAAAAGCACCAATCCAAAAAAGCTTGGGTTTTCAGTTTAAATACCCGAATTTGTTGCGTGTTGTTTGTCAGTGGCGTCGCGTAATGTGTTAACCGCAATCCCCTACGTCACTGGGCTGTTGAAATCACCCGATTGCAGTGGCGTGTTGGGGATATAATATGCCCTACGGCCACAGAGACCCAGCCTGACTTGTGAAAAGGGTGTGGATACTCGTTTGTTGTATGACTTTGACTTTTTTTTTCAACCTAAACGATTGAAAACATAATGTTTTTATGTAGGTAACAAATAGTACCAAATAATAAACTCTGACCTAAAAAAAAAATAATTAAACTGTATAAATGAATAAATAAATCGTAAATTGAAAGTATACATTATCCTATGGATAAGCTGTGAAGAGAATGTTGAAAAATCCCTATAGAAAACAAGATGTTAACTAATAATTCTTTTGAAAAAATATGTAAAAAAACCATGAATAACTTTGTTGTAGGTGCTTACGTTTTTTTGGAGCTATTAAAAATATCTGCTACTTCTGTTTTTTGTTACGTAAGCTGTGCATGCGTGGTATAAGGCTAGCTTTACACTTGTAAGTTTTTTCGTAAGTTTACGACTTCTGGCCAATGGCCACATAAGATTTTCAAAATGCAATATGCCCATTGGCCATAAGTCGTAAACTTACGAAAAAACTTACAAGTGTAAAGCCAGCCTAAGTGGATTTATAAACGAATCGGTATTCACATTATTGTTGAAGTGAAGCATATTTTTAGTGCCTGTGACAATATAAAGAACGTGGAATGAATTCATTGCTATAATGCAAGGCTGTCAATAAGAGAGTCAATGATTTAAAAATGAAAAATGACATCTAAAGGGGGATTCTGTATATTTTGCCATAGCGTAATGCATATTAAATCGGCAGTATACGACATATGACAGTTTTCGACATATGACAGTTTTCTTAATTGCGGTATTCTGTATCTCGCTAACAAGATAAATACTGCGCTCTGTTATGAGGGTATTACCAGAGAATACCCTGAAATTAGTCCTTTTTAAATGAAATTCTAGACGTATGGAATCTTTTTTACAAAAAAATATAAATTGATTTTGAAAGATTGTTATTTTATCTGGTGCACGCAGTTTTAAAATATTGAAAAACTAAGTGTATTTTTAATATACTAAGGTTATACCGTTGGTCGTTGGCAGATTTGTTCAATTTTTTAAACGATATATTCTATTAAACAACACAAATTTCAAATAATATAATCATACAAAAAAATAAATCAATACATAATCTAGTGAAAACAGTTTTCAGAATTATAATTTTAGTTAAATTAAAATCATTCAAAAATAAATCTGAGAACGTGTTTTGTGACAAAAATACCTCAGTTTTTCTATTTATTTTAGGTCTTGCAAACTAAAATTAAAAAAAAAATACACACTTATTGTGTTTAGTCATTATTAAATAATCATAAATACTTATGTTTAAAAAATACTTACAAGAAGTACACGATATTTAATAATTTATCATCGTGCGTTTTGAGCATTTTTATTGCTTACTTGAATGGAGGTATATATTAAAGCAAGTTTTGAATGAAATAAATCGATATTAAATTTTTAATTTAAAAAAATTGATACGGGGAGTAATCGATCTTTCTGATTGGAACCTCCCTTTACAGTTGCAAGCATTTTTAAACTTTTATTCTCAGCCGCTGGTCAATCCCTCTTAAGACCCCAACTCTTATAAGCAGTTTTCCCGCGTTTACCGCTTAATCCTCGTTAAGAGATGTCTGCTGTGTGAAAATATGGGAATCGAATGTCATCGCGTCCTTTACGAACGCCTATTAGGCTTAAATGTAGGTAGTTATAATAACTAACAAATAGTACATTTTTAAGTCAACGATTATGACATCAACCCACGATGCATAGACAAGCCATTGAATACTTTAGATATAGATTTATGATCTACTTCAAAATATCCTTTAAAAAATGAACACTTGCCATATCAAAATACAGTAAAAATTATCTTCTCATTATATGTCTCCATCGGTTCTTAAGATGATAGACTTCACTTTTCGGCCCATACAAAAAGGACGCCCGGGAAAAAACACTTTTCTACATTGAAAATTGCACAAAATGAATATATATTTTTATACTGCCTTCTACAGGGTGAAAACTAGGTCGGTATGTTTTTGAATGTTCGATGCGTTTCGTATTAACGTAAGCATTCACTGTGAAACATGTACGATTTATAAAAAAATATTGTTTAAGGAAAAAGTGCTGCTAACTCAACTCTCATAAAGAATTATAAAATTATAAAAAGATACCGACGTAGCTTCTTCTTTCTAAAAAATATATATTTTTTAAAATTTCAATTTCGTGAAAGTTTTGGTGTAGAAAAGTGTATTCTCTATAAACCCCTTTTCGAGCGATTTCTGTAGGTAAATTTGAGCGTTGTCTCATTCGCACATTTCGCATTCGCATGTATTTGTAAGTGTGCGTGAGCTTATTGTGAGCGGGTCAGAATGACAGACGCGGGTGTTCCGCGTGTTGTTCAAAGTCTAGCCTCTTAACAACTTAACAATGTAGCATTTTACCCCCCCTTTGAAAAGTCATTAAAAGTGATGAAAAAAATCACAATTTCTGTTTCCGTGACATCTCAACCAAGTGTAATTACAACACCTCTTTTGAAAACTTTATTGAGTTGTCCGGTCACCACAATTTCTTGCCCCTTAATATTTGTATGAGTCTTGCCGGATTACTTAGAGATTATAATGAACCTTCATTAAAATGTAACGTGATTTATATTTGACGTGCGCGCGTCTTGCCATCGCCAGTCATTATTTTGTTATTATCGCGGAAATAATGATGTTAATCAGACGAAATCCACACTCCGCGCCCATATTATAGTGTCAGAGAGTGGTTTACTGGAGGCAGAACAAGTGGCTGATTCTCTCATCAAGTGTAGAGAATGTAAATGACGTTACAATACCCACTGGAGCGACAGAGCAATTAAAATATTTTTTCTCCGATTGCTAAAGGAAATTTTTCCGCCCACATTAAAAAAATCATACCTCCGAATTTTAATATGGAGACATACAAACTGATTATAGTTCTATGTAGCCAATGAATTCCCCTATCTTTTGTTTAGTATCACATTTTTGTAGGATTTATAAAAAATATATAATTAAACCTTAAAACATTTTAAATAATCTAGAGAATATTTATTTTGTTATATATCAAATGTACAATATATTATATAATCGTTTTGATAAATAAAAAAAAATAGAAAATTTGCCACATTTTGGCAACAAAGCAATCCGAGGTTTTGGAAATAGTGCCATAATGTGGCAAAAACTGCTCGAGTGGTTAAATAATACAGTCTTGTTATTGTCTAACAAAATTAAGACAAAATTTGCAACTAAGAATAAATTTTATGTTTTGTACTGTATATAAATTGAAAACATATGAAATATCGATGTCTTTCAACAGATGTCGTTAGTATAGGTAATTATATGTAGTTTTTGTGAGTCTCAACAGAGGTCAGTAAAGTTGTATATGAGAGAGTCAACTTTTCAACTTTGCAACTCCCGTTCTCAGCTCCAATACCCGATCAATAGATTGGCACATTGTGTGCCCAGACAAACACAGAGAATCCATTAAAATGAATGCTAAGTGCCCTAAATATTAATTGTAAATAAGACGATAATAAACACGACCGAAACCTAACGATCTGATGATCATTGAAACTGAATTGAGAAGTATCTTTCTTCATAGAAAAAAAAGTACCACTACGTCATGTTTCCAGTAAATTCTTAATTCAACGTTGTTCGTGTATGACAAAGATAGATGCATGTATGACAAAGTAGAGTCACCTGGTGTATTTTTGTCTTAAAAAGCTTTAGGTATTTTTTTATCAATTTTTGTTTATTAATGTGATTGATTATTAAAGCATCTCAGACAAACATAAAAACCTCATACGGGTCATAAATCAAAAAGTTTACATGTATTGCGTACACTTACACCATGTACGGGGTAAGTATTCGCATACCGTAGGGTGAGTATTTATACATTTAACATCAACGAAGTACAATTTAGACGGAAATCTTTGTGACTGCTTTTTAATTTTTTATAGTAAATACCTCACAAGAGTCCCAACTGCACCCGTCTGGAGCCAGTGAGACATGGCATCCCCAATTGGGATATTTTATGAGGCTGAAGGTAAGTGGAAAAGAGAAGGAGTCGAGAAAGAGGAAGA
Organism: Limnephilus auricula; assembly: GCA_951813805.1. Lineage (NCBI taxonomy): Eukaryota > Metazoa > Arthropoda > Insecta > Trichoptera > Limnephilidae > Limnephilus > Limnephilus auricula. Next base: position 20,960,490 of record OX638406.1, read on the forward strand.
TGGGGGAAGTACCTGGTTATTCAGATCTAGTCACTGAACACGGCTAAAGCCGTTTCAAGCAACGTTTCAATTCTGAATGGTGGGGCGATTCTAAGAGTACCTTCCACTCTGGAACGTGCCACAAATATACCATATATATATATATATATATATTATTTTAAAATAATTATTTGTGAAATAACACAAATCAATTAAATAAAATTTATTTGCGTACGCCAGGTTCGAACCCGCGACCTTCAGAATGGCAGTCCAACGCTCTACCGCTGTACTTCGCCGGCCGTCAAAATAAGTAGAAGAAAATAAATCTGTACATACATATATATTTAATCGCTTGTATTTTAGATTTTGGGAAGCTGATAGACGGACATTTATGACATATTGATGGTTGTTTGTTAGTTGTGTAGGGTTTCGATTAGGAGCGAATTTATGATAAGGACCCTTATTGTTTTCTTTAAAATTTGTATCTTTAACTTTATCTAATTATTGTAATTTTAAAATTTTCTAAAGTTTTTAAAATGAATGACTAAAGATTTGAATTAAATTGAAAAATTGAATTAAAAAGTAAGTTTAAAAAAAGAGTTACGCCCATCGCAATTATCACACTTAAACTGCCCCTTATTATCTCATGCCACCATGCTTTACACAGAATACATTCTATCAAATCTTCTGTTGGTAGATCTCGATATTTCTCCTTGGATTCTGGTAAAAAAAAGTCCTTAGAAGCCTGTTTTTTGTGCTCTCTTAAAACAATTATGCACTCTGTAATCTCCCGCCTTACGCTTTATGGTGATTATTTGTGCTGTGGTTCTCTTGCAAAAAGGTGGTCGTCCGATTTCCATGGTTTTATTTATTTCCATGGTTTTATTTATTTCCATGGTTTTATTTCCATGGTTTTCGGACCCTTTTTGCATCTGCCTCTTTCTGTTTCTGTTGAAGTTTCTGTTGAAGTTTCTGTTGAAGTTTCTGTTGAAGTTTCTGTTTAGTAATAGTAATTATTTCAGACAGCATTTTTTCGGCGTTTCTGTGTATTTGTTAATTTTGTCAAAGGACTTATTGGGACTTCAAGGACTGATGTTGCGGCTTGTGATAGGGAGCTGGTCTAAACTTCAATTACTTCTTCAATCGGAGCGGTAAAGAGCAGACGTTTGTGGGCTGCTCGGTGCCACATGTATTTCGGCATAGCAAGAGATCTGATTGTTCAGAATATCCGTGCTAATTATTGATCTTATGTCACTTTGCTATTGATCAGCTAACGGAGAGATAATGGATAGGCCAGGTTGTGGCTCGAACATATCAGTAACAGAAGAATATCTGCAGCAGCCCGCTGACTATTTGAAGATTCCACAGAAATAATGATCAAAGTCAAGAATCAAAGAAGTACAGGATATTTAATAATCGTGCGTTTTTAGCATTTTTATTGCTTACTTTAATGTAGGTATGTATTAAAGCAAGTTTTGAATGTAAAAAAATCGATATTAAATTATTAATTTAAAAAAATTGATACGGGGAATAATCGATCTTTCTCATCGGAACCTCCCTGTACAGTTGCAAGCATTTTAAAACTTTTATTCTAAGCCGCTGGTCAATCGCTCTTAATGATCAAAGTGTTACTGAAATACGCAAATCTATAAAGGTTACACAAAAAAGAATTCCATTGTTGGAACATTTTTTGCTTCGTCGAAAACTTTAAAGAAAGATCAAAGTCATAGAGACTTTGATCATTATTAACTTTTACGCCGAAAATTTATTGATCATTTTTTCGGAACTATGAAGGTTTTTTGCCTTTTTCTGATTCAGGCCAGGTAGGTTTAGCATGAATTAACTAAATAGCGGTATTTTCTCTAAACCTCTTTGGGGGTGATTTTGATAATTATTTCTGTTGACTCTTCATTTCCCTCTTCCGTATTTTTTTGCAGTTTCAATCTGCTCTTGGGTGCAAACTGACTTCTCCGGGTGCTTTCGAATGTACACACTTGGAATATTACCAAACAACTTCTTATTGAAGGTGTAGGGGAGAGAAGAAAAGTCTGATTCGAAATATATATATATTTTTTTTTTTTATATTTGTTATGTTTGCTTAACTAAACATCCTTGCACACATAAGTGATAACTTTTTGGGTGAACAGTACTCTAACATCGAATAACATTCAGTGTTGTTGTTTGTGTGTTGAAACGATTTTAATAAGATATTGTGTTCTCTGGGTGTATCCTACCCACCCCTACTTACCCCTTCCTTCTCCCTACACCCTACTCTACTGCCACAGTTTCAAGGCCTGGAATAATTACTATTGAAGCTTGGCTCTATAACCAATAACATTGGAGATTTATGATATTCCAAATAATATATTCCCGTTCTTAGTTTTTAAAGATTAAATATTACATTGATTAAACTTCAGTTAGTTAATCCTAATACATGAATAATAATAGGTAGGTACCTGATACAACTTAATTGTTTGAAGTAATGTAATTGTGAAATATTCACCAATAAAATTGACTTGCGCACGCCGAGCCGGGATTTAAAAACACGAACCTCGGATAGTACATTCCCCTCGACCGCGGAGGCCGTCAAAGTAAGTATTCCATCACTACAGAAGCAAATTTTCCGCTCACTGTGGTGGTAATAGAAAATTTTTAAAATATTCGAAATTATTCAAAATATTTCGGAATGTTTGTCTTTCTTTAAAAAAAAATCTCGAAAGACGAAAAACTTCGTTTACCAATAATTTTCTTTGTCTTCTTTCATACAAAACGTAGTTTTGGATTTGACCCAACCAAACTGAAAAATTATTTTTGTAATTAAAAGGTAGGTCAAATTTCGATCTCGGACCGGAGCTACTTTTTTTGCTTTTAAATGATGACGTATAGGTAATTAAAGAAATCAGTTTTAGTTCATTTTGGAATCAAGTTTGGAGTTTTTTTGTGAATTATTTGAATGTATTAAAAAATATAATCTGCCTAATCCTTTAGATACGTTTTTAGATTTTCACGGCCAAAAGCATTTTCGTTGTTTGTTTTTGGGGTGTTATGCCGTGTTGTGCTACCTCCTTCTTTAGCCGACGTTTCGGACAGCGTTGCAGTGTCCATCATCAGGGCAGATCCGAAATCGACGGATCTGCCCTGATGATGAACACTGCAACTCTGTCCGAAACATCGGCTAAAGAAGGAGGTAGCACAACACGGCATAACACCAAAAAAAAAATTAAAAATGTTAAAAATGGGTTTTCTTTAAGTAGTAATTTTAATATATAAAGGACAAATTTTTATTCCGGTGTAAATAGCTAATTTGTATTTTAAATTTACACCCATCAAAATTGTTTCTAAAAAAAATGTTTACGTTTACTCGCAAATAATTGTCCAAGTTGCCTCTAAAATCATAAAATATTAAAATCTTTAATAACCTATATTTTATAAATTAAAGCAAAAATAAATAAAGAAGCTCCTGTCCGAGATCGACATTTGACTAATATTTTGATTACAAAAATAATTTTTCAGTTTGGTTAAGTATTTTGGCCTAAAATCCAAAACTAAGTTTTGTATGAAACCGGCTGCGCACCCATTAGCCTTGAGTACGGAGCCATCTCTTAGCAAAATTATGGTAAAAATTTTTGATACAGATGAACTATAAAATTAAATAATAATAAGCATTATTATCATTATTTTATCGACTTTATTATTATATCTTATCGATTAAAACAGTGATGAGCAACCCGCGACTCGCAGGCCGCACGTAGCCCGCGAGCCCATTTCGTGACACCCGCGAGACTTTTCTTACTTCCCATTCGGCTAAATAAATTATCAAAAAGTTTGCAGTACACAATATTCCAAAGTTTTGGTTGTTTTTATTTTCGTTCGGAAAATTAGTCCGAAATAAGTTTTCCAATAATCGGAAAACTGACTTTCTTCAAAGTTTTAAATCAGCCGCTTAAAATAATAAGATTTTTCTTACGTACATATTCTAAGACAAAAACTTTAAAATACCAAAGTTTTCTCGAATAAATTTTATTCAACTTTCCGAACGCAAAATCAACGGTCGAATCAAAACTTCAACTAGATATTTTTAAAAGTTCTTAATTTCAGAATGATAAATATCGTTAACATTTCTTGGTATGACCTTGAATATGCAAGGTGCGGCAAAACACACAGCGCAGTTTTGAAAGGCTATTTAAAAAAAGATGCAACTTACAGAAATAGGGTCGATTTAATTTTATTCGGTACCTGATGCCGTTTTATGCATCAAGTCCTGAAGGTAATATCAGAAAGATGATGGCCCTAAGCAGCGATTTATTGATGATGGCGATCAGCTGCATTTTGGCACATTTCACTACTGAAAAAAATTGAGCTCGCATGCATTCGGTTCAACATTTCTTAGGAGCAATTCATGCGGTTTTCATAATAAGAAGGCTTCAACTCTTGGACAATCATAATCTTGTAGGGGTGGAATGATAAGTCATGATGCAAAGTCCTCCTTAGAGAGCGGTCAGCAATGCCCAACGCAATTGCGTGCTTCCAGGCAGTGCGCCGAGGCGACAGTTCAATAGCTTCTCTCACATTAGTTAAATTTTCGAGTGTACTTACCGTTTTGGGTCTGTAAACCACCAAGTCTTAGTGTGGAACCAATTCCTCTCGCAACCAACCCGCGATTAAATTATGATGAGGTACGATATCACGATGTGCAAGATTGAAGTGCTGCCGGAAAGCCCGCTGGGTGGCGATGACAGGACGGCCATTTTGAAGAAACGTGCGGACGGCAAATCCAGGTGTTGTAAGGACCAAACCATGGCAACTACTGAAAATGGCACGATCCTCCCGACGCAATAAAACTACTCCCAGGTTCCTACCCCAACTGCACCGTATGATTTACCGCACTTTGTATAAATATATCTATAATAATTTAATTTTTAAAAATACCGTTTTTATATAATATAAATAGGTTTGCACCACCTTCTGCAAATTTATCAATGTCAAGCTGTAGGCACCATACCTACCCGCGATCCGTGAACAAATTTAAAATGGATAAATTAGCCCTCGACTAAAAAGGTTGATCGTCACTGGATTCGCGAGAATTTGGTACTTCTTTTTCTCGTGTATCTGGATTAAGTACAGATATTTATTCTTGAATATATCAACAGATGTCAATAGAATAAAGAATTGAGTCACATTTTATTTATGTATTTATTTATTCAGAATTTACGGCACTAGTGCCATTTACATACATAAGTTTTTTTTTTTTTTAAATTCAGGTTGAGCATAATTTGACATAATACATTCAGCGAATTTTTTTATGTGAATCTAGGGTGCCGCTCGATCAGACATGTTTGGTTAAAAGGGGACCAAAGTCCCACTTTTTAAATTTTTACCCTTTTTATTGAACACCGCGCAAGATTCCCATCTGACCTAAGCGCCTCCGCCCACTCAGGCAACTGAAAACTCTCAACTGCCAACTGTCTTTGTATGACAATGTGATGGCCCGCACACTACACAATCACACAAAACCCCGTTGTCAATGGTAACACAAGCGGTGACTTGCGACTGTCACTGCTGATTTCCCTGGGCGGCCATTGATAGTTGCCAACTGTCAGCTGATTGTTCGTCATCTATGGTTAACCAAGCTTTTTGACCAATCAAGACAGAGAAAACAGCCGGTTTTAGTTGGTTTTCAGTTGCCTCAGTGGGCGGAGCGCCTAAGTCTGTGATATAATGAATACGTAGTGGAAGAGAGAAATTAGATGGTGGAGGGGAACTATTGGAAGGATCTGGCTTCCGGAATCAAATACAGATATAATTAAATGAAACAATATAACTTAGTTACAACCACTGATTTATTTAGTTAAACGCCGACCGGTTTCGAAACAACCGTTCCTTCTTCAGGGCAAACATATAATGATGACAATTACAAAATGGTGGGTGGGTACAATTTATCAGTAGGTGTTGTGGTAGGGGTGGGGGCGTGGCTAGGAATTGACGAAGAGTAAGAGGGGACAGAATGGACACCGAATGGGAAGAGATTTAATATTATTATATGATTGCCCTGAAGAAGGAACGGTTGTTCCGAAACCGGTCGGCGTTTAACTAAAAAAATCAGTGGTTGTAACTAAGTTATATTGTTTCATTTAATTATAAAATGGATAACCACAAAGTGATAGCTAATTTCAAAAATACAAATACAGATAATTCAATTTTAAACAACCTTTCAATTCTTAGCGGTTTTGGATATACCCAGATTATTTTAATAGATAATTAAATAGCTAAATCTTTTCAGTTATTAATGGTAGAAACAAACAAAAATAATATTTTCAGAAATGGTAGAAAGTGTTTTTTTTTTGTCACACTGTACTTTATTTCAAAAAAAAGTTGTATTGTACTTTATTTCATAAAAAAGTCAGTAGTGCATCAGGAAGGGCTGCCTATACGTTAAGGTGGGTCACGAATGTATGGGGAATTTTTTTTTCTTGTTTTGAATTGTCTAATAGTGATAAAAGGGTGTTAAATGAAGATTAAAAAGCGCGTAATTTTTTTGATAATATTTGGATATCATCTTCTTCCTCCGGATTGACTTTGAAATTTCACATATTAGAGAAAAACCCACCCTTGTTAAATGTTTAAAAAATGTTAGATAAACAAGTAAAAAATAACTTTTTTTCAATAAAACGCAAAATAGAGGGAATTTTTCGAATTATTTATTAAAAACATATATGAATATAATTCAAACTATCTCAAGGTGGTGAATTCAAATACCAGCAAAATCCTTCTTACTCTCAAATTTCGGCATTATTTTGCGAGACTCAATCTTCACCTTAATAAGACCTTCTCTTGCGTACTTCGTACATAAATTAGTCCAGGCTTCAATAACAGTCGTTACACTTCTTTCAACTGCTTGAGTATGACATGGCAGCCACAGAAGAGGCAATCTACCCTCTCCCCCTTGAACTTCAAATAATTGAAGATCTTCATCCGTTACATTAACGTTTTTCTTCCAAATAAAATGATGAATCGAGGTTTATGTTTGGAAGTTGGAACAGCCCTGTTTTACTTAGTTTCTTACTGCGTGCTTTACGTGATAATTCTCGGATATGCTTGTGAGGGTCTGTCAACATTGCAAGCAATACATTTTCGGGTGTGCGAAGTAACTGTTTCTTTCTACAACTGAATCAATTATAGTTTTTAGTTCAGCTGATAAGTATCTAGGCGCTGAGATTAACCATCACAGGTGAAGTGCTCCATCTTTACAGGTGGGATGAGTTTTAATGCTGAACCAAGCCGGAGCATAAACTTTAACAATGTACGTTTCTAAAATAAAAAGATTCTCTGAAGGAGCTTCCGTTGAAACATAAAGACGAAAAATTCGGTTAGCACTGGTAAGCTATTTGGCAGGAGACATTTTTCCATGAGATTTTTGGCATAAATCTTTAGGTAATTCCCCCACCGTAAACTGCAGATACTATTTGAAACAAATATAACTGATCTGTATCCACGTCTTTAGTAAATAATTCATGCAACTCTCCGTCAATTTTCTGAAAATGAACAATAGGCTTCTTTCCACAGTTTTCCAAAGCTAGTCCTATTGTGCCTGAATATGTTTGAGGTCCAGATGTCTTACCGTCAAGATGTGCGAACAAATGCCGAAATAGTAACTCGTTCATGTAAAGCAAGCAAATTATCCATTGCAATGTTTTATAACTTTCGACGTCCCGGAGTTTGGTGCAATAAAACCTAAATATATTGAGTCTGGCTCTTTTATCAATGAAATATACTCTTCAATGCGTCATTCTCTGAATTGCGTCCCCTCCCTTTCCTGATAATTAATGTTTTATCTTTCCGGCCATCAAAATATATTGGTGATTTTTATAAAACTAAGTATTGTGCCCTTAATATTTCCTCTTGTTTTCTTTCCTTCTCTGCGAAGTTTACTTTTGTCAATAACTGGAATATTAGACTTGATGTCATGTAGAACTGATGAGGCAATGGCTGCCACTGCCTTATCCAGCACTCCATATCTATCACAAGTTTTAGATAGTGTGGAATGATCAATATTGACCGCAGCCTGCTTCTGAAGCGTTTGAGGTATAACATAGGTTTGAAAACATCTTTACAATCGGATTCATTTGATGCAGAAGACGTGGAAATATCGAGTAGAGAGGTAGTTGGCTTATCTATGCTTTTCTTTTTAGACGGGCACAAGCATTTTTGCTTCAAAAGTTTCCCTTTCAACGCAGTTTTCATTTGTTTTGTGGAAGCGATATCCACGTTTCCTATTATCATTTTTCGTGTAGTACGTTGGTCTCTATTGGTCGAAACTCTATTCATTTACATGTATTTTTTGATCTCTAGGACAGTCACATTTACTGAAATCATTGCATTTGCAAGACGAAATATCAAACAGCACTTTACTTTTGCGGCGGAATTCCTCCATTTTTTCTCCGGTATTAATGCAATCGGTGCTCCCCCCGCCCTCACCTCACGCCTCCAATAAAGAAAACTGGGACTTTTTTTAAATGATTTCGTAAATATATACTACATTAGCTATGGAAGATTACAAAAAATATGATTAAAAAGATTCATAGTAACTTTTATACACACTAGAAATAACCCCTAAATTTTAATTTTTTCAAAATTTTGAAGTGAATCCGGAGGAAGAAGATCGTATCAGAAAATTAAAAAAAATTTAAACACGTCGTTTTGAACCCATTTGGCACCCTTTTATGGCTCTTAGAATTTGAAATTAACACTTTTTTTAAAATGACCCATCTTACTATACGTGTTTAAGAATTCTTTGTCGTATTTTACCGCTCTTTTGGTGCACTAAACTACATAAAATAAAATGTTGACAGTTTTCACCACAAATTCTTATCAAAAATATATTTCCAACAAGCGCGTAAATAGCAGATACCTACTAATTGCTTGTAAGACGGTACCTACTTATTTATTTATATATTTTTCCATATTATCCGTAAAACGCTTATACACCAATATATTATTGTTACCAATGCATATATTGTTGCATATATTTTTTAATTTGGTTCTGTATCTCAATATCGTTATTTTATTGGTCAATGACATAAACATACTTATTCACTATCATATATAAATGGAATTTCGGAGCATAAAAAAGTGCATGGGATTTCCACTTGCGTAAATAGTGGGTACCTACTATTTGCCAGTAAGAAGGTAGGTACCTACCTAATTGGGCAAATAGCAGATACCTAAAAATTACCAGTAAGAAGGTACCTACTTGCGTTTTTATTTGTATATTTATTGGTAAGAGACAAACAGCTTACACATAAAATATAAAGATAAATATTTACATTGTCAAATTAAGTCAAGCCAAAAAAGTCTCCCATGTTAAAGTTGATTGGAGATGAAGTTTTATTACATATTGAAATTAATTTTAGTTGAGGAAGGGAGGAAGACGAATATAGGATGAGGATAGGAGATGCTCCGGATACATTCCACACTCGTGTATAAATTTTCGATCGTACGTGTTACTTCTAATCGATATTTGTGAAGTGTATTGTATGTAAGATGTCTATATTTTGAAATTTAGTGTTGTATTGTGCACATATACGGGGAATTGGTGAATTTTTTTAAAAACTTAGTTCTATATTTAGGCAAATTAAATCAATGGGATTGCCGTGTTGATCTTGTCTTAATATGAATATTTATTAAGTTGGTTAGTTCTGGCGAGTAGAGGTCATTATTAAGAATTATAAGTGATAAGATTTGGCCAAAAATTAAACGTATTGTATGAAGGGAGTTGAAGTTATGGTAATTAATAGAATCGGTGTAATTTGAGAAGTATAAGTGTTGAGTGTCTAGAGTTTCCTTAATAAATTGTTTAATTAAAAAATATATACATCTTGCTATTATAACGGGATAATTTTGTATATAATCACGGCGGTTTTATAATCAGACGCAATGGCTGAATTGGCATAGCGCCGTCCCGGTAAGACTGGGTTCGAATCCCAGTTACGACAATTATGTTTTATTATTTTGCTGTGTCTTTTTAATTTTAATATTTTAATTTAGATTATTATTGTTATCTTCTTCTTCAATGATATATTACATTGATGGAAATAACCTTCAAAAGTTAAAAATAGAGTATATCTTATAAAAAAATTAATATTCATTTAGACTTTTATCAAAAGACAATAGGTGTTCCATATAAATAAAATAGGATATATTTATCCGAGACACTATCTACGTAAAAAATAGGTTATTTGAACACTTGTTTCCAATAAAAAAGGTAGCTGCTTATAATATGGAAAAAATAAAAACTTAATTTAATTGTTAATTCTGAAATTTTAAATATGATTTTGATAATTACGGCGGTTTTATAATCGGACGCAATGGCTGAATTGGTAGAGCGCCGTCCCGGTAAGACGTGAGATCTGGGTTCGAATCCCAGTTGCGACCATTATGTTTTGTTATTTTTCTGTGTCTTTTTCATTTTTATATATTAATTTAGATTATTATTGTTAGCTTCTTATTTGATGGTATATTAAATTGTTAAAGTTTTAAAAGATTTCCTCATTCCAGACTCCCAAAATTTTCACACTTAGTTTAGAAAAATCACAAAACATGTTCCTAATACGAACATGTTTTACAAATGCTACATACAAATCCAGTTAGTTACCACGAGTTTGTTCTCGCTTTCTGGTAAAATGTTAATCAAAACACGTCATTATGTAAGTCTGTATTAGCTTACAGTTTAGATTACTCATTTGGCTATCAAACGTCAGAGAGAATTCAACCAACATCTCCGTTGCCACGAGGCGCAGTTGCTAAGTTTCCGGAGTATCAATTTTTATAAGCAATAATTATTAGCCTGAAACACTCATCCATATTTAAAAAAACCTACCGAGAAAAGATACATGCCGCCGACGGTACTCGAACCCGCGCCCCTCTGATTGCCGGTCAGGAGCTCTACACACTAAACTACGGCGGCTTATCTCTTACCCGCCAAATGATTCAATATATACAAATGTTTCATTCAACAATTACCGCTTATTACATTTTTTCACCTGCAAACAACCAACTTTATTTTTATATGAGAAAGGCATCGTAAGTGCAGAACTTCTCACTAGGTGGCATCGAGATATATGATGTCTACATTTTTAGTGAAATACTTTTGACTCGTCTAAAATAAATGATTATATAAATTATTATAATATTTATCAATTTAATAAAAATTTCTGGAGTATGTTTTTACCTTAAAATTCTAAAGTATAGAAGTATAAAACACCATTGCGTTATGATGAAGTAATTATTTCTGCAACAACGAAAAAAGACAAGTGGGCCAAAAAACTTAGCATATTGGATTAATACTCCAATATATTCCAAATAGTGTACGCGTCTGTGTGCGTCAGTAGCAACAATTTGATAGAATGCATTGTCATTGATAACGAGTCTCAGCTCGATCGGACGTCTCGAAGTGGGTTAATTTCCACTTCTAAGATTTTCTTTACGAAATCGATATTCAAATAGATGTATTTTTTGTAATTGAACTGGATCTCATTGTTAGGGCTGTATTTAAGTTAACAGGTAATTTGTAAATCCTATTATTTTACTAATAAATTAATAATTTTTTAATATTTTAATTAATGAAGATAATATTAGCGAAAGTCAATCGAAAATCCGAAACAGAAAAATCAGAAAAAGATACGGATACATCTGGGACTCGAACCCAGGTCCTCCGGCAATCCGGGCCGACCTGACCGGGCCGGACCTGGGTTCGAGTCCCAGATGTATCCGTATCTTTTTCTGATTTTTCTGTTTCGGATTTTCGATTGACTTTCGCTAATATTATCTTCATTAATTAAAATATTATAATTTGAGGTTTAACTCTTTAAGTTAAAAAGTTAAAAATAAAAATAAAAATAATAATTTTTTGACTAAACCATTTCAGAGAAAACTCTCTTAAACTTGTATTTACGTTATACACTTTGTTATGCCTCAAAAAATAATATTGACATAACATTGCGAATCGCTAACTATTCCGCCTACCGAGTTACTGCAGCGCTCCAGAAATGTTCCTGGAGAGTTCACACTTTCAGAGTACTCTTAGAAGGTTAGGGGGCAGACTACTCCAATCGAAGAACACGATCTGAATGAAGTACCCCAAATAATTTAATGAATAATTTTCGCATCCTTGAGCAGGTGGATTGCCGACTTTTTAAGGGAGAGGTCATTCCAGACGGTTGCTGACGGTCTCACCTCTTCCTCGCATTCGATAAACGCTGGCGTCCCACAGGGATCGTTCTGTCTCCGACTTTGTTGTTGTTGCACATCAATGACCTTTTGACATGCCCACCAATTCATTATGGCACCAATTGACAGTACGGTCCATGATAGCTTTTTGTTTGACAAGCCCCCAAAGGGTGCACAAATTCCAATGGCTCGGAAGGCTTTGAAGGATAGAATGGACGCTTACCTCGAGAGTGTTTTCTCTTGGGGTACGAATAATCTCGTTGAATTCAATGTTTAAAAGGCCCAATCATGTCTGATTACGTCTAAAAGGGATCGAAATGACAATCTAGTCTCCTTCAACAGTAGCCTTCTTGAACCAGGTCCTCAATTGATGTGCTCGGTGAAACTCTATCCGCAGATACTTTAATAGTACACAACTGCTACAAATCGCAAATGCGCCCCACGGTTGAATTTGACAGACACCTCTGGTCTACCGCCCCAAAGTACCTGAAAAACACCCCGATTCTGTGCAGAAACGGACGGTCCGCTTGATAGATTCTCCTGTCTTAAAAAACGGATTGCAATCTTTAGACCACAGGCGTCGGGTGGCACTCCCCTTCTCGTTCTACCGGTATTTCAATGGAAGATGCTCCGAGGAACTAGCGTCATTGATCCCCTCGGCACCGGTGCATAGTCGGGAAACACGCCAAAGGCGCCCCTAACATATGTACACCGTTGACATTTGTCACATGAGAACGGGTCGCTTCTACGACTCGTTCTTGTGTTCAACAGCTCGGCTGTGGAACGATTTGCCGGCCTCTGTGTTTCCTCCTTCCTACAACATGGGTCTTTTCAAGACCGATGTTCACTCCTTCCTCTCCTCAAAAAGACCCTCCACGCAGCATTTTCAAAGATGACATAGGCCTCGAGGGAAATTATTTTCCTCGGGGCCTCCTGTATGGAGTTAAAAATATATATATTTTCGAAATATGGAATAAATTGCATTGCACTTTCCCTGCAAATATGATAAAATAAAAATGCATGTTAAAATTAATGCGGTGGATGTGTAAAAACTCTAAAAATAATAACGATACTTATTTATTTATTTATTATTTATTTATTTATTTTTTCATGTTCTCTATAAAACAGTTATACACCAATATATATCATAGAGAAGATTATAAATTACAAAGTACACAAGGGCAGTTTTACTACTTAGTGACATTTGCTAAAAGATAGTTGCTGAACTGTCTGTAAGTGACATTGAAAATGTCGATGGTCAATGCAGAATCGTTAAGCAGTTGAGTCGCTCTGTTGATTGGCGCGTTCTGATATGTAGAAGTCCTCACTTTCGGAGCATAAAAAAGTGCATGGGATTTACCACGAGTATACTTGTTAGGGACGTAAAAATTAACCTCTTTTAATATAGGCGGATTGAGTATGATACCAGAGATTAGCTTAAAAAAGTGTTTACCTAAAAATATTTTTCTGCGGGCTTCTAAGGTGTTGAAATCGAGCATCCCTGTTAAGAACAAGGATGGATAAAGGAATGGATAGTACGTATATTCCCTCATATACAGGTAACGCAAAAATCTTTTTTGTACTTTTTCTATTTCTAGGATATGGTTTTGTTCAGAAGGGGCCCAAATAATGGAACTATATTCCAGGATGCTACGAACAAGTGCTTCATATGTTCGACGTATTGCAATTCCATTAGTAAATGATCTCGCATTACGAAGAACAAATCCAAGCATTTTGTTGGCGCGGGAGACAATGTCAAATATGTGGGATTTGAAAGAGAGATTTGCTTCAAAAATCACGCCAAGGTCTCTAATCTCATTTTTCCGTGTTAATATATTTTTATTAATCTGGTAGGGGAATAGAAATGTATTTTTGGATCTTGTAAATGTAACGACATTGCACTTCTGGATGCTGAAGGGTAATTTGTTCAGTTCCGACCATTTGACAAGAGAATCAAGATCATTCTGTAGAATAATGGAATCTATGTAACTTTTAATAGCTCTGAAAAGTTTGATATCATCAGCGAAGAGGAGATATTTTAAGCGGTTAATGGTCTTGCCTATATCATTAATGAATAAAAGAAAGAGGAGGGGTCCTAAATTTGATCCCTGGGGGATCCCGGAGTTGGTTTTGTATTCGTGAGAAAATTGGTGTCCGTAACTGACATACTGACGACGATTGAGTAAGTAGCTAGCTACGAAAGCGAGAAAATTCTGAGAGAATCCGATGTCACTCAATTTTTTTAATAAAATATCATGGTCGACTTTGTCAAATGCTTTCTCGAAGTCTGTATAAATCACATCGACATGTACAAAATTTTCAAAAGATTTATTGATATATGTAGTAAGATTCATTAGGTTTGTTGAGAGTGATAGAGTAGGGCGAAATCCGTGCTGATTCTCGTTGAGTGAATGTTTTGTTTGATTATATATTTGTGAATAAATTATGGTTTCCAAGAGTTTTGCGGGTGCTGATAAGACAGCTACAGGTCTATAATTATCGATTGCTGACTTTTTGCCTTTTTTGTGTATAGGCGTGACTTTCGTTACTTTCCATTTTTCAGGAAAGATATTATTACGAATTGAAAGGTTAAAAATGTGCTTTAGAGGTTGAATAAAATAATTTGAATATTTTTTTAATGTGATGGGTGGTTTAAAATCTGGGCCGACA